>CM077563.1:35969794-36605222 GCA_039657345.1 Stephania japonica | reverse complement strand
ACTTGGTCTTCATGGTTCGACCCCGTGCTTGCCATTCTGCCGGTTCTTGTGGTTATTGGTAATCTCCTCGGGATTATATATATTTATATATTTTGACGCATTCGACACGCATCGGCAATATAAAATGTTCTAGTCTGCTTCTGCAATGATGGAACATAAGATTAAAAAGAAATATGAATTGAAAACTATAATCCAATTTGATTCGGCATTTGTTTTGGATTTGCGGTGTTATCTTTCAATCAAGAGGAGACGAGATGGTTCAACAGCAAATTATCTCAAGTTTCAACCTAGCTAATGTTTAATCATAGGATGATGGGAACTCGAATGGGTTGGCCTAGTGGTGAGGGCGAAGGTAGGATTATGTAGGTTAGGCGCACGGTCTCGAGTTGGATTCTCATGGCGGCCAAACGTCGGGTCCTTTGGTGGTTTCTTTCTCCAATCCCAAGGCCCATGGGACTAGTCGGACAAGTATCTAGATACAATGGTTAATACAAAAAATAAAAACTAAAATCATAGGATGATATATGGGCTTCAGCCTTGGTGCACTATATAAAAAACTTGATACAGGCCTACCTAGTGAGTTCGCCTATTCAGAAAATTATAACAAATATCCTCTCAATATCATATTTCCACTTACGAGACTGAAAGTCACTCGCTTACCCTGCCTCCTTTGAAGACAGGCTAATTTGGCCCTCCCTCGCAAGTATGGGTATCACAAAATTGGTGCAAGAACAAAGTTATACCTCCCGAACTTTTGAGTAGAGCAACTTTGTGCAAATAATGTGTAATAAAGTAAATTATAGAAAGCTGAAGCTATATAAGAAAACATAAACTGATAACAAGAAAAGAAAAGATAAGACGAGAGAAGAGAAGTGAGCGAGAATACTAGTTGAAATGAGAGATATTTCTATTTTAACTTGGTGAATGTCATGACATGGTGTGAGCCCTTTACAGAGGACTTTGACAACAAGGCCAACGATTGCAAGTTACACGTACTTATAATTATAAGAATAAATTACATTTAAACAAAAGTCACATATTTCTTTTTTTTTTTTTTTTTTGGTAGTACAGTAAAACAATATAGATATGTACAATATAAATGTCACGAAAATCAAAAGGCACATTTGATCAATGGTTTCAATGACCTATTTGCTGTGTGTGTCTTGGAATAATCCAACCAGGGGGTTGGTAGCCGAAATCACAATTCTTGGCTTCAAAAAGAATTGAAAAATCTTGCTTCTTTTTAAAGTAATCAAACGCTATGAGTTTGCAATTATAAGATTTTGTAGCCCCAGCCTCACCACTGTCTTCATCAACTCTAAGATAGACTACACCACTCGTTTCAGGAACTACGGCGGAGGTAGAGCAGCCAGTGATACTTAAGAATAAAGAATAATTTTTCAAATCTAACTTCGTGATAGGGTATGATTTTCTTTTGTGAAATCAAGTTTGTATATCCTGAAATGTTTTTTTGGATGCATGGTACTGTACCTTATAATATGCATCAACTCTCCATCCACTTCTACCAAGTAGTGTTTGATGTCCATGGTTTTTGGGTCTAGTCCTTGCATGTTATATGAGTTATCAATCAACAGTTCGGCCTTCGCATGATGAACACGATGATAATCGTTAGAAGAAGGAGCATGAACAGCTTCTTCACAAACATACACCTTCCCTAATTGATTCACGACATAAAGCTTTCCATGATAGAAGGCAATATCTTTGAAAATAATCTCTAGTTCTTTAGATGAAGGTCTTGGTAGTGTATGTAATAAATCCACTTCTACAATTGTCCAGGCTTTGTCTCTTAACCTCATAAATGCCAGCTTTTTATCATTGTAGACAACACCAAAAATAACATCATTACGATTCTTGATCAAAGGGCCAGAACAAGAGACGATGATTTTATTCGGAAGAGCCGATTCACCTGATTTTAATTGATCGGCTATGTTTGGTAGAAGAATATGAATTGAAGATAATGGATTCCACACTCTAATCTTTTTCTCTTTCTTATCAGTGAAAATCAACCAAGATCCTGAAGACCAACGACGTTCACAATTCTCAGGAGTCTCAAATTGGAAAAATTGTCTTGTACCATCGAAAGTGTAGAGGTCATAAACCCTTGAAGGTGGCTTTGTTGAATTTGGAAACATAAGCCAAGGAGGTTGAGGAAGCACAAGATATTTGTAATGTTGAAGGGAAAAGGATCTCCACCTTCGGCACACTGATCTGAATGCGGCATAACAAACTAAGGAACTCAACTTACGGACAATGAGGTGCAACATATCATCAGGAAGCTCCCCATATTGGTCCATAATGAAGTCGTTCGAAAATCAACAGTTTAAACAAGTCAAGAAAAGGAAAAGGAAAAGGAAATATATATACCGTTTTAAGTTGTAGTTTAACTTGGAGAGTCGAGATACTTCCACGTGAGTTTCATTGTAGTTTAAAGTTGTAGTTTACAGTTGTAATTGAACGTGGATTATGAATTAGTGCATCCGTGGCTGGGCAGGAAATTAGAATTTAGAAACATACAACTTTCCTAAAAACATTCCACTTGATAGATTTAGATGGGCTTTAATGATACGGGCTCTAGCGTGGCAGCAAATTAGACACATAATATATGGCTAAAGGGGCGTTCAGTTGTAGACCAAAAAAAACCAAGAAAGAGGGGTGTTCGTTGAGTTCCAAAAAAAAAAAAACAGTAGTCGTTCATAGGGATGTATGTCGAGGGAATTTCCATTCCCAGCAAACTATCCCCACGGGTCGGGGATGGGGAGATTTCTCCTCCACCATGCGGAGCGGGACGTGGGTGGTATTACTTGTCACTCCGTGAAGATTCTTAGCCACTGCCTTAATATGAGGATTCCCCACGAGGATAATGTAACTAAGTTTATCAATTCTAAACAAATATAACTATGTTTATCAAGAAAAAATAATATAACTTGAAATTTATATACAATAATGTAAGCATATTATTTAACGTATTTGTATAGATTCAAAAGCTTTGAAAAAGCGACTTAGAGTCGTGAAGAAAAAGATTTTAATGATTAAATTTTGTATATATAATTTAATTAATTTTTTTAGACATTATATCAAAAAATAGTGAGGGGTGGGGAATCCTGTGTCTTTGGGAATGGGGGTCGAAACGGGGAATCTCGCCCTGCCAAAAGTGGGGATGGGAGTGGGGATTGCATTTCCGCCCGAACTCGCCCCGCTGCATCTCTAGTCGTTCGGTCCCCACTAAACCATTGGTGCATGGAGCGATCACCCCTTCAAATAAGAGTAAGCGGAATTCACCCTTAAAGTGAACAAAAATGGGTATTTCACCCGAATCCTTATGGCATATACAACGCATTTGCACCAATTGGTGTAAAAAGGAACAAAAATAATATTCTCATCTCCAACCCTCTATACTAATTTTTACACCAAATCTTATGGGATGACCCAATTCTTCTCTAGCCATTCTATGTATTACTCCTTCCAATAAAAAATGTATGACATTTTAAGATTTTTTGGCTTCAAAAAATATAAGATGTTTTAAATTTGAAAGAACTTTATACTTCTTATACCTATTTTATTCATCTTTTAACTCAAACATTTAATTATAATTAAATTATTGTCTTTCTTTCATTGGATGAAATAAAGAATTAAATGTGTGTAAAAATGTAATTTAAACTCACAATTAATGCTTTATTTCTTTTTGAAGAAAAATCAAAATTTTATTAATCATTCATGGCTCAATACGAGGATCGGACATAGAATCAAGTACATTGATTAGCTAATCATATTTGTGCAAACAAAGCGCCATTAATTTGCCTTTTTTGAAATTGAAACAATTTGACAATCAAGGAATTTGTTCTCTACAACGTTGAAACTCATGACAATACACAAAAGTACTAGAACCACAAAATGAATAACAAGACTTTTAACAAGGAGAAGAAACCCTATGACTTTCCGAAGGAAAAGACAAATCAAAGACTTCCAACTAGGAAGAAAACTAACTATAAAGTAAAAACTAAAGACAAATCAATTAATGCTTTCTTAATATATGTGTTTTGAGCA
This sequence comes from Stephania japonica, assembly GCA_039657345.1. Lineage (NCBI taxonomy): Eukaryota > Viridiplantae > Streptophyta > Magnoliopsida > Ranunculales > Menispermaceae > Stephania > Stephania japonica. The sequence continues at coordinate 36,601,157 of CM077563.1, read as the reverse complement.
AAAAAAAGTCTTATATTTTTTATTAGAGGGTGTAATATTTTTATATTATAAAAATAGTTTAGGTAGGCCCCACTCTATCCAAATCAAGTAAAATATATATATATATATATATATATATATATATATATATATATATATATATATATATATATACTCTTGCACAATGCACCATACACTACAAAAAAATTGTGAAACAACGACGGAAAATCCCTCGCTACAAGTGTATGATCCGTCGCTAAACAAGAATAACGATAGGGAGCCATGTCGCAACATTTGGCATCGCTTGTTTTCAAATAGTGTCGGTGGCGAGAATATAGCGTTGGAGTTGCGACGGGTAAGCCGTCGCTATACCCGTCAATAAAATTTCAAAAAATTGCAAGCATTAGCGACAGGCAGTCCCTGTTGCAATTCTGTAGCATTTTTAAATTTCTTTTTTAAAAAAATGATTTTTTTTGTTTTAAAATATATTTAGTTTTAAAACAAAATATATACTATTTAATTAAATTGTTTTTGTTTTTATTTTTACAAACTTAACTATTTTTTGTTTTTTGTTTTTTTTTTTCACGATTTAAGCTTTGTTTTTATTTTTACAATTTAATTGTTTATGTTTTTATAAAATAATTAAATTGTTTTTGCTACATAATTAGACATAACTAGTAATCATGTCATATTTGATAATTGAGCAAGCTCTCCACTTACACAGGATTCGTCGCGAATCCTAATTTCGATCCTTGTACGCCCGAGGCTCGGTGTGAACCTTCGCGTGACTCAGACGATTACATAACATCACATCAATGCATATTTCAATTACAAAGTCATAAATTCTTTAATTCATTTGTCTTTGGGGCCACTAATATAGATCCCGCTAGTTTTGTATCATTTGGAGCCCTTGTCGAGGTCCGGTGTCGCATTGTCGAGGGGACTCATCGTCGAGTTCCCCCGAGGAGTGCAAATGCGTTCCCATTGAAGTTGTGGAGGGGGGTGGGCCATTCCGCCCCTCATTTCTAGGTGTTGGGCCTAAAGGCCCACAGTCCCAGCTGGTCTGTTGACCGGTTGGCCGCGTTGGATGGGGAGTCCTCCCCTCCACGCCATTGCCCTCCCCACGTCTCCCTCGGCGCGGATCGCGCGGGATTTCAGCACGGTCGGAAGGTCGGCGCCCTCGGCCAACTACGTGGAAGTGGCGGTGGGGGAGGAGTGGTGGTGGAACCACCCCTCCTTCCTTGCGGCTCGGAGGTGGTGGGGCTCCCCGGTGGGGCCCCAGCTTCTTGTCCGGAGACGGCGGCGGCATCATGCGCCACCACCACTTACGGTGGTGCCACCGCATGACTCAGCCACCCTCCTTGGGTCATTTTCCTCATTCAAACTCCATTTTTCCTAACAAAATAAACAAACAAAAGCGTAGAGGGGATGAGAGGAGAGTGTAATTACCTTACTTGTGGGGTTAATAGTGCTCCAACAACACCTCTCCATTAACTTGCTCTCCTCCTTTCTTTCACTTGTTTTGTTGTGTTTGTAACCAAAGTGGCTACAAACCTATAATAAGGTTTATATACTTAGGGTTTTAAAGAATAAGGTTGTATACAACTTGAAAAAATGACATAAATGCCCCTATGGGCCTTGAGTTCATTTAGTTTACTAAACTTACTTTTTGGGCTCATATTTCAAATCCAATACAAATTTTTAATAATACAATCAACGGACAAATCAACGCACACAATTAGTATTAAAACTTTACTAAATGGTCCCTAAGTCGGGTATTTGAATTTTTGGGTCATTACATGATTTAACAATTAAATTACATTAATAGCGACCTTTTCCTACTCCTTGATGAGATCATATCGACGTTGCTAAAGTTTGCAAACTTATGTGCACCTATACGCTTGTCTTTTGCATCTACAACAATAGAACTATAACGGAAAATAAAACTTCCAATAAGGGAAGACGAACAAAAACTTTCAATGAGGGAAGACAAATACGGACTTAAAAGGGAATACAACAACTTATTAAAAAAGAAAACCTAGTGAAAAGTCACCTAGGCGCTCGATTGCCAATTTGGTACCTTTGCTTCCCCTAATTTGGTGTTGCTAGTTATTGAGTAGGTCTGTATAGATAATGTAGACAATTGAGAGGACTATTTTTAGGTAATTTGGATGAAATGGTAACTAGTTGAAAGGGTTGCAGAGCAACTTAATTCCAAACTATTCTTTTCTTTTCTAATAAGTTTCTAGTATGCTTATAATTAAACATGCCGTCTCTATTTCTTTTTAATTCATGAACAAGATTATGCTAGGATGATTGCACGTAAAAGTTTCAACCAACTTAGACCTAATTTCACTGTAATCGACTGCCAATCTTTTAAGACCCAATTACTTTTATACTACTAGTTTTACACGTGCGTACGTGTGAACACGCTCGCTGCTCACAAGACAAGTCAACTATACAACTTATATGCTTAATTTATTGAAAGCAAAATTAAGAAACTATAGAAGTTATGGAAATCCTTCAATTTATATATATATATATATATATATATGTATAATTTCTAAAGAACTAAATCTCATTATATTAATAATTATGTACAAACTACTTGTATATATAAACACCTAATAGATAAAGAACTTTTAGAAAAGATAAGGACGTCAACCATATAACCATATCGAAGATAACTGTTAATTTTAACACCCTCACTCAAACTCGAGATGGTTTATGAAAACTAACTTGAGGTTGCCAATCTAATCAGTAAACACAACAAATCTAGGGTTTGTTGCGGAGCAGATCAACAATCACCCAAGATTGTAGATACGATTTCGAGATGCAATAAAGTTGCGGGTAGATGAAATAAACGCGAGAACAACGGAACATCAAAAAATTGGAACAACGAACATTAAACACCGGAACAATTGGCGGAGCGAGAGTCGACGGAACGACTAACGAGTAGAGTTGACGGAACGACTAACGCGAAAGGAGTCGATAGAGTCGATGTCGAGCGGGGAAAACGGACAACACGCACGCTCCACGTGATCGTAACATGGTAGTAGCAATTTTTTTCTTTTTAACCAAAAAGAGAAATTAACTTTCTTCTAATGGGCGTGCGTATGAGTAGAACGCACCCGGCGGGCACGAGCTAGGGAATCGAGGTAGACGAGTTCGAGGCAAGAACAACAACACGGGCAACGTTCGGCGGTTTAGTTGGGCAAGGCATGTGGGGGCAAGGCTGTTGCGGGGTTGAAATAACCCATTTGTGGGCGAGATGGGATGAAGCAAGACATTAAGAAATGCACACACATAACACTCGAGACGTTCCTTTTCATGATGATTGTGATGATGGTGAGGTGATGTAGTGATGACTTGAACCAAATAAAATTTGTTGAGGGTGCAAACGAGTTGAAGTAAACGAGCGAGAGGACGGGTGACGTGCGCACAAACCCATACGGATGGGTAATCATGGACATGGACGGGCAAAATAACAAGGGGATTGGCGTTGGAAGTTGAAACAAAGGGTGAAATACAAGAAAACTAAGCGAAATCAAACCAAGAGCATAATCGAACACAACGAAACGAGAACAAGCACTAAGAACTAAATCACGAGACAAACATGGATAGACGGACTCACAACAAAAATCGCACAAGTTGAGCGGGGCATAAATCACGAGACAAGTTTTCTCATGGCGAGCACACAAGATGTAATTGAGGAAGTTGATTGGATGCATTGAAAGTTGATTAACTAAACAACTCCCAACTTATTCCCCTATTTTATTCAATACTCTGCAAAAACGCACGCATGCGAGCAACATGAGATCACGGAAGCAAAGCACGATACGCGGGGCAAAAGACGACACACGGAGGACAGGTAAACAAATGTATTAAGAGATCACAAATAGACTCGCAGCAAAAAACCATAAATACGAAGTCGAGGTAGTCGGCGAAACAAAGAAAAATAAGAGATTATCCATAACCTAACGGAGGCTCTAATACCATGTTAATTTATGAAGAAATGAATTTCATTATATCTAACGCTCAACCCAATATATATACATCCCAACAGTACGAAAGACATAGGTAAGTAAAATATCAAAAACCTACGATCGATCGATGAAGTACGCTCCCAAGCTCGAAGTAGTCGCCAATCTTCTCCTTTCCGGACCTCTTGCTCGACGGATCTGCACCATTTGTCATAAAAAGGACGATGAGTACAAAAGTATAAGAGTAATTCCCAAATGACCTATCTACTCACATTTTCAAAATAAATGAATAGTATTTAAAAGCATGATAGCAAAAGAATGTTTTAAATAAACATGCTAAAAAATATCGATAAATCAAATGAAGCGACACAAGTTAAACGATCGATCTAGGTCCGATCGACGGTGAGAAATATCACTTAGCCTTTTTCACTATTTGTATGGAGCGGTGCTCTACATATTATCATATCATTTTCTAATAACCTCGAAATGGCGGAGTATTTGTGCTCTATGCGTATATATCATCTATCATAAATCTCGCCAAACACCCTGGTTTATTACGCCGTGAGTCACGGGAGTATAGTGGAGAGTGCTTGAGCATCCCCAGAAGTCCCGTAACCCCGTGAGCCACCCACTATATAAATGTGCAATGGACCACTAGATTCCAAAACTACTTTAAAGCCAATAAAAAGACTCGGTAAAGGAATTCAAGAATAGAATGCTACAAAGCACAAGTAAACAAGAGTACAAGTCCATTCATAAGGTTATCTACCCCTAATACCATGTTATTTATCATTTTATCACAACTTCTCAATAAAAATGGACATATGTAATGAAAATAGATAATTAAGTTCAATCACAAGGTAATATCATGATGACAAAGCTCAATAAGAGAGAGTAGAAATAAATCATGATATTAAGATCACAAAATAGCATTTTCAGACATAAGGACTATCCAACAATAGAGCAAATGAATCGAAATGAAAATAGAGAGTTCATGTGGGATTACTCACATCAAGCAATTATCCTAGCTAACTCAGACTTTCGATGCACCAAACATGCGCACCCAGACTCTCGACAAACTTCCCTATGTCCCTAGGGTGTTTAGATAGGTATTAGGTCGGTTTAGGTCAAGTCAAATAGATTTGTGAACCTATAACCCAAAACAACCTCTTTAGTTCTTGCAAAACTTCAATTTAATACTTAGCATTGCGGCATTAATTAAACCATCATAAACTCTAAATCATCAAAGATACTTAAAAGAAAGTTTTAGCTCTAGGTCGGAATGGTATGGTGTTCAAGGTTTCGATATAAAATGAAGGAGATATCAAATGTTTTCAAAGATAACTCGAATTAGAATCAAAATCTAATCAGTGAGATTGTAAAAATCATTTCTCCCAATTTCGAGCAAACAAAATCCCTAACGACTACGAAATTTCTTACTTGATTTGCATGCAAATGAGAAAGAAAATGTTTAAGTATTTCTTTTATAGTGTTGGGTTTTCATCAAGTTGCACAACTCCATCTCCAACTCCATCTCCATGTGAAATCATTTCTCACCCACTTTTTTTAGCTCAATGACATTTGTCAAGCATGAAACTCCCCTCAATGTCACTTGTCAAGCATGTTGTTTCCTTTAGAGTCGTGCTAAGGGCACCCTGCAATCCTCTCGGGGCACCCCGCCATTTTTATTTAAAATTGATTTATAACCAATTGTGAAAATGCCCTCATCCAACCCACAATTCACATGCCCATTCAAATGCCCTCTCGGGGCACCCCACTTTGAAAACTTGATTTTTTACGAAGTCAAGTCGATCCATCGCGGGACGGACATCGCGTTTGTCGATTAAAGAGTGCGCACAAGCCCTTGTCAATTGCTTTTGTCGATCTATCGCCGCCCATAGATTCAACGAGTTATAAGTGTTTTTAAAGTCTAATGGTTGAAGAAAATGAGTGGGAGGCGGACGTCGCACACGACAAGTTAGTTTTTATGATTTTTATTGGGGTTTTTTCCATTTTAGAAGGTAAACCACGGACGCGAATTTATCGGTCACACGGGACCGAGACATGTTGTAGTGTTACGGTACCACTATGTAGATAGCGACAAAAGGTGTTGGTTATTTCCAAGCGAGTTTAATCTCAAACATAGCTTTTTATTACACTTCGGTTAGAAGCAACCGAGACATAGCTTAATGTCTCAGTAATAGGTCACTGAAAAAAAAAAACTAGTAGTCTCAGTGGTATACAATCACGTGGTCTAAGGGTCCTTCTCACTTAGGTGTCGGTTGATATTAGCAGACACTTACACAATGATATCGGCAATGGACGGCCAGAGACCAAAAGACAAATCACGGCTCTGTGTGAAACACTACGGGATTGAAGTTAAACACGTCATCCCCATAAACAACAAATCTACCTTAAACAAGTAAGAAAGTGAAAGAAAGTGAAGGGATTTGATATATTGAATCCTTAATGTCATGGTTGGAATGGAGAAAATAAGGGTTTCATTTGATTTGGTGGTAGGGTGCTTGCACTTCAAACGAAAGGGAATTTTGGTAAAAGTATTGGGGTGCCTTGATAAATTCTTGGGGTGCCTTGATCGGCGGGGTGCCACTGAGAAGATTGCGAGGTGCCACTTAGCGCGACTCCTCCTTTATCATGGTCATCCATTATTTGATTATTTGTCCATCTCTAAGATAATCTAGTGACCATTAATCGATCCTTCCACTTTAAAATCTCAGCTTGGTGACACAAATGCATGACACAAATTACATAGGAGTGTGTGCTAGTCCACATCCCTAGGCATATCCAAAGGGTGGTTGTAATTACATTTGACCATAGGCCTTAATATTTGATTTCATTTAAATAGATCATAGGCTAAGCAATAGTTTATTTAAATTAATGTGTATACCATAGGCTTATGTTATGAAATAAATTAATTAACACCCATTTGACTAAACTTAGACTTACCACATGTCTAGCTACCGATTCCCAGACTCGCATGCAAATCAAGGCACGTCTCGCTCGCGTCTCGGCGTCTATAAGCTTGCATGAACCAACTTAGTTAGTCTTTACATATACATATCACTAGGCATACACAACAACAAATATATAACATTCCTCGGCCATGTGCCTCGGTCGGTGTGCACACCTCGCGCGGGTCCCACATCAACGAGGTCGGTGATCTGATTAAGGAATTAACCATTGGTTAGGAATTCGGGTCGTGACGAGGGGAATCATCTTAAGCAAGAATAAATATATTGGAGACAAAGATCTAAAATGCTTTGGCTTGAGGGAAACGAAAACACGAAGTTTTTTCATAATCTTTACAACAAAAAGAAGTCGATACAATAAAATACATTTCTTAGTTGATAATGTAGGTAATAGAGTAGAGGATTTATTAGGAATCAAACAAGTTGTGGTGCAGTACTTCCATAACTTGTTTGAGCATTCGGATGTGGACTTAGAGTTAGTGCCCTCTGCTGTTCATCGGAAAGTTACGGGGGAAATGAACAATGCTTTATTGATACCATTTAGCATGGAGGAGTTCAGAGAAGTTATATTCCAAATGAAACCCGATATAGCACCGGGGCAGATGGATTTAACCAAGACTTTTATCAAAAGAGTTGGAATGTGGTTGACATAGATATTTTTCAACAATGCAGCAGTTGGATGACAAATCTGAACAATCCTGATGGAGTGGCTGACACAACAATCACACTCATACCAAAGTGCGACAAAATATCCAATATGAAGGAGTTTTGGCCAATATCTTTATATAATGTATTATATAAACTAATGGTCAGGTCATGGCAAACATATTAAAATCTTTTTTGCGGGACATTATCTCGGAGGAGCGATCGGCATTTGTCCTTAATAGATTGATTGTTGACAACGTGTTAATTGCATTTGAACTACATTCGATGCGGTGTAACAAGAAGGAAAATATGGCAGCTTTAGCGGCTTTGAAGATCGATATCGGTAAAGCTTATGGTAGGGTGGATTGGGTGTTTTTAAGAGGCATTCTTGGGAGGTTGGGGTTTGCAGAAAGATGGGTGAATTAGTGATAATGTTAGTTACCAATGTGGAGTTTCAGACCAATGTGAATGGTGAGTTAGTGAGACCGATTAAACCAGGCAGGGGATTGAGGCAAGGATGTCCGTTATCACCATATCTATTTATCCTATGTTCGGAAGGACTATCCTTATTTCTTCGTCGGTAGAAATTCAGGGTAAGATCCACGGTTGCAAAGTGATAAGGGGTGCTCCCTCGGTGTCTTATCTATTATTTGTCAATGATAGCTTTCTATTTTTTCGAGCCTCGGAGGAGGAAATGGTGGTGATGAAACAACTATTGGATAGGTATGAGAAAACGTCAGGTCAAGCTATAAACTTGCAAAAATCGGCGATGTTCTTCTCAGCGAACGTGACAGTAGAGTTGGAGGCAAGAATTCTTAATAGAGTAGGGGTCCACAATAATATTTATGATAGTAAATACTTGGGGCAGTTGTCTCTAATAGGGAGAAAGAAGTGTGAAGTTTTTTCTTTTTTGAAAGAGAAGGCATGGCGAAGACTAACATCATGGAAGCACAAGTTTTCTCAAAGGCGGGTAAATAGGTGTTGTTGAAATCGATAGCTTAAGCGCTCCCTACTTCTTGTATGGGGACGTTCTTAATACCTTTATCCATATGTAATTCACTCTAAAAGATGATGAACTCTTTTTGGTGGGGTATGAAGAATGACAACGAAGGGGTATGAATTGGTTGAATTGGCATAGACAATGCATAAGGAAGGAGGAGGGTGTTTGGGTTTTAAAGATCTCCACGGTTTCAACTTAGCCATGTTAGCAAAGCAAGAGTGGCGATTGTTGCATTACCCAAATGCTTTGACATCGAGAATTCTCAAAGCTAAATACTATATGAATGGGAATTTTTTTGAATGCCAAGATAGGCCATCATCTGAGTTTTACATGGCGAGGAATCATGGCAGCAAAATCAGTAGTGGAGTGAGGGAGTAGATGGAGAATAGGCGATGGAAAGTCGGTGAAGGTTTGGGGTCATCCATGTTTAAAAGATTCAAGGAATTTGTTTATCTCAACTAAGCCTATACAAGGTTTAGAGAATATAACAGTTGATGAGCTTATGAACCCGGTTAGAAGGGAGTGGGACCGTTAGATAATTGAAGAACTCTTTAATGATAAGGATGTCCATGAGATATACCGAGACCACTGTTAACTAATGGAGAGGAGGATAAACTAGTGTTGAGTCATTATATAAATGGGCATTACGAGTAAACTCGGGTATAGAGTGGCGGTAGAGATGGATAGGGATGATGATTTGGCGTGTATTCTGGGGATTGGATGAAGTTATGGAACCTCAGCTCCACGCAAAAGTTAAACATTTCATGTGGAGACTTATGAGGAGATGTATTCCTAGAAAAAATAGATTGGTAGAGAGAGGCATGTTGATTGAAGAGATCCAATAACACCTCGAGACCAAAATTTTATATCAAAAACCACATAAACAACAATAAACTTCTCGGAGCAACATGCATGTCCGATTTTTTTTTATTTTTTTATTTACTCAAACTACCGGATTTCGGTAAAACCTTATTATAATCAGTTTAAACCTCGATTGGCATTACCCAGAACCTCAAATCCACAAAGAGTTCGATCAAAACAGGTAACCCCACCCAAAATTTTCATTTTAATGAAATAAATCAAACTTCAAGCTATTTTAATGGAAAATCCATAATCTTAAGGAGTTACTGAGTTTGATCCTCACTCCGACTCCTCAATTCGTGTTTGATCTCCTTGATTCTCCAAAATTTCTCCTCTCTTCCGTTCTATGTGATTTGCATGTAAATAGTGAAATTTTCTCATCAAATTGTATATATAAGTGTTGTTAGGATCTAGTGTGTATTGTGTATCTCGAGGTAAATCAGAGGTTACCAAATAGGTAGTCCGAGTTCTCTTGATGACACCAAATTTGTGACTCTCATCATGGGAGTGTGTGGCGGCACGGATCTCGAGTCTGTCCTCGGGTTAGTTTAATTCACAACAAACTATAGGATATTAAAATGTGATTTCTTAAATAAATAAACTATAGGCCAACTCAATTAATGTACATTAATCCCATATGCATCATAATTAATTGGTCACACAAGTTTACAAAATTTATCTAAGTGGTCACAGACTCTCAACTACTTAGGCACTCGGTGTCTAGAGCTCGCACGCAACTCGAGCGCTTTCTCAGTGTGTCGAACGTTGTATTTTTCAACTTAATAATATAATTTAATTCATGCTAAGGTACATTTGAAATTAATTGTTATTCCCTAGCCTAGTCTCGTTACTCAGGGTAATTTCACTAGGTACCGTACTTGCACGCACTCAAAGTGTGTCCCCATTCGCGTCAACTCGGCGTCTATGATTTGCAAACAATTTGACTTAATTAGTCTATACACATACATAACACTAGGCATACACCAGTTCAATTATAACATTTACCTCGGCCATGTGCCTCGGTCAGTGTGCGCATCTCATACGGGCCCAACGTCATGGGTCGGTGATCCTAATTAAGCAAGTAAATCAAGATTAGGAAATTAGGCCGTGACAGGTTCATCTAATGTACCGCTGTGTACACACCTCTAGCCAAAAAAATACTTTTTAACTTTTCAATAATGTTTGAATATGTTGGGCTTCAAATGATAAATGGTATTATCAATTTGTGTGTGACTTTGCTCACTGATTGTGAATATTGTGGACTTTGTCAACTATGGGCAGATTCCTGTGATTTTTTTAAAAAAATTTTTGACCAATTTTCCCTTGAATTTAGTTTCACCATATCGACTGATTTTTCTAAAAATTCAAGTTTTTATTAGGGGTGACAAAAAAGGGGTCCGGACACCCCCTCTTAATAACAACTAAAAGTTGTGTCAGAATCCGTACCGTTTTTGAAACGAATACTTTTTTGTACGGAAATATGTTTTTAAAACATACAAGTCCATTTATTTTAATATAATAAAATATTTTTTTTTCACTTAATTATTCACAAAAATACATGATTTTTTGTTACAATGTATTCCATTACTACATAAAGGCATGTAATATATTCAAAATTAAAGTCTTACAAGTTTTCATATAAAAATAACATCATCATTAGTAAATTACAATGCAATCATTATGAAAATTTTCAAATACATCTATAAATAAAGAAAATATTATTTGAATTAATCGCTAAGCGAGTACCGTTTTTAAAAAATTTATGCATGTACCGTACTGTTTTTAAAATGGACAAGAAAACATGCTCGGATTCGTTAAAAGCGATTCTGAAAAAATGCGGACAAACAGGTCACGACACTTTTTGCCACCCCTAGTTTTTATTTCTGCATGAGATGTTTATAAGATTTCGAAGGGTAGAAATTTAATAGGTGCGACCTTAGTGGATTTTCAAAATATGACTCTTGGCAAAACATGAAAGAGGCGCTACTCTTGACGTATGGAAGAGATATGATTATTCCTATATGTGATTTTATATGTACGCGTGGCAAAATTCTTTAATACATCACATCATCAACAATAAAGCCTCAAATCCCAAATTAGTTACGGTGGGTCCGTTAAGTAGATCAAACTTTTTTATTGGTGCTCGATTTAGTACAATTGATGTTGAGCTTTCCAAACCATTTAAATCTATCCTAATTAGTGCATCCCAAGTTAACTTATGTATATCCCTACATCATGAAATTCTTCTATTTCTATTGAGTCAAGTTTTATAGTGGGGCATTTGTAGGTTGTCTTTACTGGTTTGTGCAAACCACCACAATCGTTGTTCCCCACTAATCTTTGTGTCAATTGGTCTTGCTTCTACTTTTTCTTAAATCAATGTATTTTTGTATTTCTTATTCTATCTTTACAAGTTTTATCACACATCTACCTATGCATCATCATTTCTACTAATTTCATTTTATGTAATTGTTGTTTTACCATCAACATTTTCACATCATATTATTTAATAAAATATGCAACCAAAAACATACATAATTTAAGGCATATATAGAGATAATATAACACAAACAACAACATTAACAACAAGCAGTTGATATCGGATACATGGTCAAACTCTTCCATTGCACCTGATTTAAGTTTGATCCAATTTATAAATAGTGACAAGTTTTACGTTGGTTTTCAATCCTCCTAATTTTTTTTTGGTATGAAATATGAGTTTTGGACCTTCCTCCCTCATTTTTGAGAATTTAAAAGGGGTTTGAGACCTCTCTCCTATTTTTAGCATGAAAAAAGGCTTTGAAAGCATTTTGGGTACATATACTATTAAAGATATTTAAGAAGGATAGGGATGCAATTGGGGAGGAGAATCTCTATTTCATGGAGATACGCCCCTACGGGCGTGCATTCTCCGCTAACCGATAAAGTAACAACCCTTACGTGGCGGGGGTGAGGAATTTTATCCCCACCATGCGGGTCGAAATTATGTGGTTACTATGTATGAAGTCTAAGCGATGTATGATTGGTATAATCAAATGATCATATCAATTAACCATTGATTAGAAGCTTATACTTTACGAGAAATAAGCCCTAAATAATATATAGTATAACAATTTTATAATCTAGATAAATTATGATACATTTTTAATAGTATAATATTATGATTTATAGCTAAATTACTATAAAGGAATTTTTTACATAATTTTTTATGGTTTAAAATATTAATGCAATATATTATTTTGATCATATATATGATATATCTCTAGTTAATGTAACTAAGTTTATCAAGAAAAAATTAACACAACATAAAATTTGTATATAATGCGGTGTATATATATATATATATATATATATATATATATATATATATATATATATATATATATATATATATATAGATTCAACATTGGAACTATCTTTCGATTAAAAATAAATTAAACAAAGGAACTATCCTCATATAGTACATACTATCAATAATATAGTATTATGATTTCAATTATATGTAATATATTTAGATCTCTTTTTTAGATATTATGTGAAATAGGAGTGGGGGTGGGGATCCCAGATGGTTTGAAAATGGGTGGAAAATTTCCCTAGTGGGGAATTTCAAGCGGGGAATCCTGCCTTGCCGAAAAACGAGGGATGTGAATGAGATTTACATTTTCTACCCTAAACCCACCCCACTTGCATCTATAATGAAGTAGTAACAAATATAAAGATGTTTGGAGGAGCCACAAAGTAGTTTTCCATTACAATAGAACTTCCTCAATGAACGGCCTTAAGCTCATGCCTATTTACTTTAGTTATAGATGAACTACTCAATAGCAGTACTATTGAGTCGCTTCAATGAGAAGCATGTCTTAGTGCACGTTGAAAATGCTTTAAGGCGCAGATGGCGTGCGCCTTAATGAAATGTGCATATTTTTAGGTCGTATACTTCAAAATTGAATAAAGGAAATGAATTTTCTTACTTGTCTTTTTAATCCAATTAAATATTTGGTAAAAACCGATATAGTTTCACTTTCATATACCCAAATAGAAAATGAAAATAGTTAGAAAATGAAGTTAGAATATAAATAAATTTAGAAAATTTGGTCTAAAAAATTAGAAAGTAAGGTAGAAGATTCGCTTGTTTGGTAGAGTTTCTATTTTAGGAATTAGTCTTCTATCTCTCCCTTTTTTTTTTAGTCGACACAGTTGTGGTAACATTATATAACTATTTATACCATTACAATTAAAAGAAAATGTGAGGAAATAGAAAGAGAAAAACTTAGAACGAATCTTATTTACATATTTTGAAAAACTTAAAATGAAGTTGGAATGAATACAACGGGAAGAAGTTCCTATTTCTAGTCATTTCATATTCATTTTATAATATGTATTTTCTTTCATTTTTTCCTTTGCATCTTTTCTCTCTAGTTTTTTCTTTTCTCCATTCTTCTTCTAACAAAAGTGTAGTTCTTGATGTGGAACAATAATAGGAGGAATAAAATGAAGACACCGTTTTTAAATGCAACATCATTATATATAATCTACACTTAATGTCATAGATTTATATGCTTAGTGCTACTCTGGCGTGCACCTTGTGCGCCATGACATTTAGGCTAATGTTGCCTTAAGCATGCCTTTCTCTTTGATAACATCGTTCTATAAGATATGCTGTGTGTTTTTGTAGACGATATTGTTCCAGTGGACCATACAAAAGATGAAGTGAATAAAAAATTAAAACTTTATAGGAATATATTAGAATCTAAGGGCTTTATGTTGAGTAGGGCAAAATTAATGATAAAACTATGTATAGTGTCTCTTCTTTCTTAAAAAAAATCCATATTTTCATTTATGGCAAAGCAACATTAAGAGTTATAGGTGGTAATGAGTAATTAGATTTAACACTTAAGTCAGTTTGGGCTTGGGTTTCATTAGGTTTTTAAGCCCCTCATATTTTATGGCTAGGACACGTCGAAATCATATATTCACTATTAAAACGAAGGAGTACCAAATATAGACATTTGGAGGAACTAAAAAATAATTTTGCATTACAAATTGGTCTACATCATGGATCGATGTTAAACCCATATCAATATGATCATAGGCGCATGCGTTCTTGAGCGACAATTGCCTACAATGACTAAGGCATTGGCACAAGACATTCGGTTTATGCATTTTTCAAATGTGTTTATTCATTCTTTTATTATTACTCGTTCCATTTCAAGAACTTTACCCTTTTTTTGAAAATTCAAGAATATCACTTAGGTAAAGAAGATAACATAGAAATGTTGGATTATATAATCTAACTTTGTTTTCTCATTATTTTTAACTTTTTTTTTTTTGGTATACCCTATATTACGGTCATTTGCATCTTGATGTCTTTTGGTGGGAGCATGCATGAGCCCAGTGACCACACTAACACTATACACAATGATAATCGAGGCTTAAGTAAGTGATAGATAGATCAGCTTTCCAACCAATCGGTGATAGCGTTCTTTGTTTGTTGGAGGATCATCCTCATAAGCGTTGTGCTTCCAATTCTTGTCTAGTGGTGTATTTGCGGGTCTACTACCCAATACCCAATTTACTGTCTCCTTGATAGATCAAGGGTGTATTTTCTTTGGAAAATGAAAATGCCCAACTTGAGCAATTTCCATTCCAAGAAAATGCTCAAAATTTGTCCCCGAGATCTTTGATCTTGAAATTAGATTTCAGCAAGTTCT
Source organism: Stephania japonica (assembly GCA_039657345.1). Taxonomy (NCBI): domain Eukaryota; kingdom Viridiplantae; phylum Streptophyta; class Magnoliopsida; order Ranunculales; family Menispermaceae; genus Stephania; species Stephania japonica. Next base: position 36,585,988 of record CM077563.1, on the reverse strand, counting down.
TGAGATTGGCCATCTCTTCATTGTGATCACTGTGATCACAATATCATCAACATACACTATTAAGATCGACTTCTTCCCGTCCTTGGATTGTTTCTGAACAAAGTATGGTCGACTTGCCCTTGCTTCTAGCCAAATTGTTTCATAAGCTGTCTTTGAATCGGGTAAATCAAGCTCTAGGAGATTGTTTTAATCCATAGAGAGACTTTTTTAGTTTACATATAAAACAACTTTATTTGCCTCTTCAAAACCTGGCGGCAGCTTCATGTAAACTTCTTCTTCAAGTGTTCCATTGAAGAAGGCATTATATACATCCGCTTGGTGTAGTTCCCAATCTAGATTAGCTGCCATAGATGAGAGAACTCGAATAGAACTCAGTTTTGCAACTGGCGCAAAAGTCTCCTCATGATCAAGGCCATAAGTTTGTGTATATCCTCGAGCAACCAAACGAGCTTTGTATCTCTCTATGCTCCTATCTGAAGCAACCTTCACAGTGAAAATCCATTTGCAGCCTACTAGTTTCTTTCCTTCTGGCATGTCTACAATTTCCCATGTGTCATTTTCTTTTAGGGCATTTATTTCCTCCACAACTGCACCTTGCCATCTTGAGTCCTTCAAAGCTTCGTGTATGTTGGTAGGGATTATCAAGTTGAGAGATGAATGCCCTGTACTTGTTAGATAAATGACAATATGATAAGTGATTGGAAATTGGATGTTGAGTACAAGATCTAACCCATTTTCTGAGAGCAATGGGAATGTTCAAATCATCTATTTGACTGCACCTTCAAGCTGAACCTTGTGTTAGTATATCCTCTTCTGGTTCGGATGCTTGGTTTTGATGAGCAACTTGTGGTTTCCTTGAGTAAACAAGTAATTCATTTTGTTGAGTTTTCTGATGTGGTGTTCCCCTTGGCCCAAGTCACTCACAAATATGTGTTGTAAGGACGGTGGGGGAGATGAAAATGGAAGGGAGATAGAAGTGTCCCAATAGTTACCTCCATTTAAATCATCCCCCTGAAGAGTATCATGAGAGTAAAAAGACTTATTTTCAAGGAAGGTGGCATCATTGGACAAATTTTTTTTAAGTGTGGATTATAACATTTATAACCCTTATTGGTTGGAGAATATCCTATGAAAATGCATTTAATAGCATTTGGATCAAGTTTACTCCTAGTAGGAATAGTATTATAAAGAAAAACAGAACATCCACACACTTTTGGGTTGAGAGAATTGAATAATCTAACATGAGGAAAATATTTTTTGAGGCAACTAACATGAGTTTGAAAATTTAGAGTTACGATGGAAGCCTATTAATTAAATAAGAAGCTGTTAACACAGAATCGCCCCAATATTGATGAGGTACAAAATTCTCAAGCACGATTGATCAGCTACCCCATTTTGTTGGGGTTTACAAGTACGTGAGCTTTGGTGTAAAATTCCATTATCCATGAAATATTTATTCATATCATGATTAAAGTATTCTCCTCCATTATCTGTGCGAAGTATGTGAATATCAGATTGAAATACATTTTTTATCATTTTATGGAATTGTTGAAATACAAATCCAACATCGGATTTGTCTTTTAATAAGTAGACCCAACAAGCTCGCGTGTGGTCATCTATGAAAGCAATGAACCACCTTTTTCCAGTCAAGTCAACAACTCGTGATGCCCCCCAAGTATCACTATAAATAAGGTGAAAAGGTTTTGACTCTTTGTAGTCATGAACAGGATAATTTTTCCTGGGTTGTTTTGCTAGAATGCATGATTCACTTGAAAATGAAGAAGGATCTTTATTGATGAACAACTTAGGAAACAAATGTTTCATATAAGAAAAACTAGGGTGACCTAAACGTTTGTGCCATAAAAACACATTTGAACTTGATGAACTAGAATTCAACAATAAGGTGCCTATGAGGGTCATATGAGCTTTAGAGGTCTCCACTCATTTATCATCCACTAAAAATACACCATTATTGGCAACCAAAGCAACTTGAAAAGAATAGTGGAGGACCGTTGTGACCTGCAAAATCCACTCACGAGCACAAACCGACGTTGGGCTAATCTAATTAGCAAACAAGTTGACAACAATATCGGGACCTTGATCAAAAGCCAAAATTCAAAGAAGCGTTTATGTGGTACATACAACCCTCCAAATTCTCTAGGGAGATCAACTTTACCATATGTCCCATAAAAAGAATGGTATCCATGAATGGAACCAAACCATGCTTCCTATTTTCATTAAGTAGCAACATGTGATATACATCCATAATGACATGTTCCACAAAAACTGCAACGACTACAAGTTCGACCACCAAGTTGAAACTCTGCCATCGAGTCGGATCTTCTTGATTGTCGTATTGGATCAACACTTCCCCAAATTCATAAAAGAGCATGTTGCGCTGTGAAAAATATGTAAGCAATATCGGATTCGCAAATGTTGATGGCGACGATTGTAGTGAAGACAACGACGACCAAGTGGAGGCTCTATAGCCACAGCAATTGCTCCAACACAATGAATGCGAACCAACCTTGTTCAATTGCACAAACACACAACAACAAAACAAATACTTGATTGGTGGGTTTGAAAAGAAAATTATATCCGGAGCTTCAATCTGCAACACTGATCCTTGAACCTCTCTCGGATCTCGTATTTCACCTCGAATCTTAGGTTATTGTTTTGTCACCGAGATTTTGAGTGACAACATTTGAAAATCTTTGCGATCGCTACTAGATCTGGAATACCATGATTCAAGTCAACTTAGGCATTTGGTGTAGCTAGTGGATCTGGTGTTTTAGTGCGCCTTCCTCTTTAATTTGCTTTGCTCCTCTTTGGTGGTTGACTCGATTTAGAGATGACAAAGGATGAGTTCATCAAGCCTCTTATTCAAGCCTCTTACTTGTGACCTCACTTCATATTTGAGCTCCTCTTTGGTGGTTGACTCGATAGCTTAAGCGCTCCCTACTTAATGTATGGGAAAGTTCTTGGTACCTTTATCCATATGTGATTCACTCCAAAAGATGATGAACTCTTTTTAGTGGGGTATGAAGAATGACAACCAAAGGGGTATGAATTGGTTGAATTGGCGTAGACTATGCATAAGGAAGGAGGAGGGGGTTTGGGTTTTAAAGATCTCCACAATTTCAACTTAGCCATTTTAGCAAAGCAAGGGTGACGATTGTTGCATTACCCAAATGCTTTGACATCGGGAATTCTCAAAGCTAAATACTATATGAATGGAAAATTTTTTTAAGGCCAAGAAAGGCCATCATCGAGTTTTACATGGCAAGGAATCATGGCGGCAAAATCGGTTGTGGAGCGAGGAGTAGATGGAGAATAGGCGATGGAAGGTCGGTGAAGGTTTGGGGTCATCCGTGGTTAAAAGATTCAAGGAATTTTTTCTCAACTAAGCCTATACAAGGTTTAGAGAATATAACGATTGATGAGCTTATGAACTCGATTAGAAGGGAGTGAGACCATTAGATAATTGAAGAACTCTTTAATAACGGGGATGTCCATAAGATATACCGAGATCTGTTAACTAATGGAAAGGAGGATAAACTAGTGTGGAGTCATTATAAAGATGGGCATTACGAGTAAACTACGGGTATAGAGTGGTGATAGAGATGGATAGGGATGATGATTTGGCGTGTATTCTGGGGATTGGATGAAGTTATGGAACTTCAAATTCCCATCAAAAATTAAACATTTCATGTGGAGACTTATGAGGAGATGTATTCCTAGAAAAAGTAAATTGGTAGAGAAAGGCATGTTGATTGATGACGGATGTGTTTGTTGCACAGTCAAGTCGAGACATATGGGCATCTCATGTTTCATTGCGGTAGGATACGCGAATGTTGGAGGAGTTTTGCCAAGTCGGTATGATGGGGATGAAGCGGTCTCGAGGGTTGGTTTTTTCAAGTTTTCTAGGTGATGGAGGATACCTAAATACAAAAAATATGCATGTATATGTGGGCGATTTGGAGTATAGAAACAACCTATTATGGAGAAATAATGGAGCCCCATTCAATGTGGTTATTAGGTAGAGCGTGGAATGGCTTGTGGCATGGAATGAGGCGAAGAGGAGTAGTCAAATTGGGACACCCCAAAAGCTGTTGGCGATCGTGACGAACGGTGGAGTCCTACGACAACGGGTTGGTTCAAGTGCAATGCGATGCAACTCTTTTTGATGAGGAAGGAAAAGTAGGCCCGAGTGTTGTTGTTCAAAATGACATGGCGTAATGATCCATGGACGCACAAGGACTTTCACGAGTAGATGTACCCCGTGAGGTGAGAAATGAGGCTATGGCAATAAAGGAGGCGTTGAGCTGGGTGGATGGGCTAAGACTCACACAAGTCATCTTTGAATTGAATTTACTACTAACAGTGAATGACATCAACAATCTGAATTCAAATATGCTTGAAGTTGGTGTAATCTGGATGAATGCAAGAGGTTATTGACTAGGCACCTCTTATGGAAGATCTGTTACATTAGAAGACAAGCGAACTTATTGGCTCATGATATGGCAAGGAATTCGCGAAGTCGTGTTGGTACAAATTGTTGGAGCGTCGGTTGATATATAAACAATTTCATATTTGTAACATGTGTTGAGCTTCAATAAAATTATGATTGAAATAAAAAACAAAAAAACAAAAAACAAAGTGTGTACCCAAAGTGTGTTAGATTATCATTTTCCTTATTTTTCGGGGTAGTGCTACAATGAGAATGGCCATAACTCACATTGGCCTACAAGAGCCATCCATGTCTACCTTGGGATACATGCCATACACGAATCTGGTGCTAAAACGTGAGTCGAGGCCACGTAGAGCTCTTGTGGGCGGGGTGTGTGATACCCATTGTCATTCTAGTATTATTGTTTTTTTGGTGGGGGATTAATTAACTAGTGATTTGGAGTTAGAGAGAAATATAGAGAGAGAAAAAACAGGTCTGCTACTGTCCATTCAATTCAAAAGTGTGATGCTTGACAAACCAGACATATATGCTATAATATATATTGCTGCTAGACTAAGATAAACAGGATGGAAATTCTGCTATTATTACTGATGACCTAATTAGCTAAAAAATAAAAAATAAAAATGAAAACAATGCTACTGATTGATGAATGCAAAACAAATAGAAACCAACAAAGAGAAAGTGGTATATCTTTAGGCAAGCAAGCACGTATCCCCCTAGCTAATTAGGATCAAGTCTTGCCGCATATTCCATCTATGAGCCCAGAGTGTATTTCTCATTAGTGTAGAAAGAGTTAACACATTGACTTACAAAAGTCATTCATGGGCACCTCAAGATACAGGCCACATACAAATTTCGGTGCTAACACACGAGTCGAGGCCGCATAAAGAGCTCTTGTGGGTCAATATGTGTTGAAGTGTGTAATATCATTATCATTCTAACATTTTCTCTCGAATATTTCCCTAAGAATGAGACGAGGTTTTTTTTTGTATGGTCAGCGAGCTATGAGCATGGTAACGTTTAATTAGGGATATTATGTCTTGGTATAGTTTGGTAATTTCAATGATGTAAGAGTCCATGCCAGTGTTGGCCTCAAAAAAAAAAAAAAGAAGTTCCAGAGTTTACACATTATTATGACGTACTGTATATGGGTTCTGATGCAATGTAATTAACATTGTTTAATATATCTTCAATCACTTGCATGTACAATATAGGAAAATATTTTTTAAGCTCATTTTGGTTAATTGTTTAACTTAGCTCTCTCTGTATCCAACTTAGATTTTAAATCTCGGGATGTGTAAAATTGTGTCTCGAAGTAAACATGAACAAGGATGTGGCAAGGATGTGCGCTGGGCATGCGTTTGGGGGATAAGAGCATGCATGTATGTATGCTATCTTATACTATATGCTATCATGCATCATTCAGCAGTAAGTCACCATCAAGGGAACAGATGGCAAAAGGCCAACGTGGGAGACAGTTAAGGCAGACGAGAAGTGGAGCTTCTGCACAAAACAAACAAAAAAATGTGGTGGGTCCACAAAAACCGTTGTTTTTTGATGAGATTATGCTTGACAACATCTTCCTTTTGAGCAACGAAATCAAGCTTTTTCCTTTTAATTAGGATATTATGTACTAGTATAACTAGTAATTTCACGGCCTGCCTTGCATGCAACAGTCGATTGTTTGCACATTATATGATTATTGGCAGTGCGTTTTATTTTTATTATTCAGAACAGTGTGTGGGTTCCGATGCTATGTAAATTAATATTGTTTAACTAGCTTTAATCTGGTTTTCCAAAAAAGAAAAAAACCTTTAATCTTCAACTGTTTGCATTAAGTACAGGAAAATGTACCGGTAAACCACCTTTACACCGATCACCAAGTTGGATTCCGCGCGATACTCCTCGCACTGTACATGTGCGTCTAGACATCTCGAGTATGCGTATTATACACGTCAAGCGTTTAAATCATCCAAAATGAGTTCTTGTAGCAAAGTCATTTTGTACACCAAGATTCTACACCCACAAAAACCTATCTATGGCACTTGGTAATCAACTTTGATTGACTCTACACACGAGGTGGAATCAAAAAGTTTAATTAGGGGGATGAACCTTAACCTAAATCTATTAATAAGTTTGGACCTCATCCAACATGTGTGTCTGCCATCGTAGATCTCACTTAAGTTGTAAAAAAAGACAGTATATACCAGACCCTACCAAAGAACACTACATATATAAAGTGCGATAATTTGATATGCAAACCACCTAGATTAATTTGCATTTACAGCTCGGGTCGCGCCTCCATGAAATTTATAAAATATATTAGTATATTTACTTAAAAATGAATTGTTGACCTAAAAAAATGAGTTATCAAAAGCAAGGTTTGAGTTTAGCCGCCTAAGTGGACTACATAAAATAAAATTTGTGTCGAATCAAAAAATAATATAAAAAATATTAAATACAATAATAAAATAATAATTATAATGTTTGCAAAATAAATTAATAAGATATTCTAAAGTTTTATGAGAAAGGAGTTAAATTATATGATTTTTTTAAACATAAAAAATAAATTAGACAGACTTCTTAATGATTTCTCATTCTCTCAAGTTTTTCTTAAATTATTTTAAAACTTAAAAATTAAAAATGAGGCAAAGAGTTTTAAAAATATTATTTTGATGGGGTGTTTTGTGATTATATATAATTTTTTTCCATAATTAATTAGGTATTTTTTCACAATATTTTAATTGCAACTCAAAATCGAGATCTAAAGTTTTTTATCAAAATAGATTTCAATACCAACATTTCTAACAAGTGTTTACATGACTCACTTAGAATTAATAAGAAAAGTATATGAACTTTTTTAAGTTATCCATCCTACCCCCTCACAGGGTCGTCTACACTTTGGTTTTGGGTGCCAAGTGAGAGGAAGTCAACTTTTTAAGAGATTGAGAAAATCGATTTCTAAGATGATTATTTGACATCACCGAACTCATACCCCATCACATCGACCATAGGTGTCGTTCGTGTGTGCCTCAATCGTGACACACATCTGCGTGTTATGCACCAGATACGTGTGCACATGTATCTTGAGTCACACACGGACGGGTCCTAAGACCAATATGACTTCGAGGTGTAAGTTTGGTGATGCTAGTGTATCACACTTTCCAATTAGTTATTTGAGTAAAAAAATGCACAATGCCCAATAGTACCAACCATGCACAGAAGGATATGTAATCCTGCATCATGAGATATGATTGGAGCAGTGCAGATCCAAAAAATCTTGTTAGGGGGCGAATCTTAACTATAAAGGGCGTGTGTCGACTATAAGATGGGTGGGAAGAGGGCAGAGAGGGGCGAGGGTCGACGATAACGTAGGGGTACTATAAGGGGTTCGGAGGTTGTATGAGAAGCGGCGCCCCCTGGCCCCCTAGATGCCTTTTTGCATTAGAGGGTGTTATTGTAACACTTTCCATTTTAGTTGAGTGGCCGAAATGGGATAACGATATATATCCTCGTATTTGTGAAAGCTTCATTAAAAAAATATGGACGGGAAAGTTAACCTAAGAAAATACGCATTACTTTAGTAAAAAAAATATACATTACTATTTGTCAAAAAAAAATAGGCATTACTATTTAACTTTTACATTGAAAATTTAGTTAAAATTAAAATAAAATGAATTGACAATATTCTACTAATTCTCCCTTACTACTAAGTCAACCGGTATGAGATTACATGTAGAAACTTAAATATGTAAATGTAGCAACAAACATCGATCAGTGCATGGACACTGATGCACAAAAATCAAGGGTCACCCACAAGTAGTAGTCACCCGGCCAAATTATTTCCCAAATGTTATTGATAAAAATAGACTCGTATATTGAGTTTTACATTAATTCATAATAAGGTTCTAAGACTCTATAGTGCAATTTTGATAGAATGTAATTTATTATTCATGTATGGAGATCATAGTAACAAAAGAATAACATAAGGATCGATCAACCAAGCATTAAGGCTTTCTAAAAAAATGGATTAAGGCACTTCAAATATCAAATACCAACCAATTGAGTAATTCAATAATTCAATACGGGGGTTTGTGAATAAGAGGTTATAGGTTCGAATTCTAGTGGGACAGATTGTTTCTTTCTTGTTAAACAAATATTCAAATGTCAAATTAAAGTATACGTGCACATGCATTGAGCCATGCACGTACACACAAACATTGTACCTACTAGGCCACAGTTACACAACTAATTACGCCAATTTGTTACATTTGTACCAGAAAGACAATGAAGTATATTGTGCGCTTTCTAAATACTGATGATCATGTAAATGAACATGAGTTAGTTAGTACTCAAATCTTGGACTAGTTGTATGTTAATTAACCTTAACTGATTTGGAATTGATATATAGTTTTGTTGTTATTGTTTGTATGTGGCGGCCCTAAGATCCGAGGCCGCCACGTTATATGTCGGGACCCACGACCTTACCTAGACACCGGTTTCACTTGTGTTCCACATGCATCACATGTCATTATCCTCGTTGAAACCTCAAATTATGACTAATTTATATCATTTTCACAAAAAATGTAAGCCAATTGACTCAATTTATCTATTAAAAATCATAATTAATTCATCAAATTCAAGGAAAGACTTATTAGAAATGATTCGTAAAAGAAGTACCATGCATATGAGATAATCATAATCCTCAAAAGTGTATAATATACATTTAAAGGTGTCCCACGATATTTCCTTTATCCCAACTGAAAACAAAATAATAAAAAACGTACGAGTCAGTCTGATGATGGTCAATCACAAGTAATTTGCAAGCCTTCCCTTGCCCCTGCTCGTACTAAAGTCTGCACTCAAGCCATTACAACTAAATAGATGACGAGTCTAGAGTGAGTAATCTCAAAGAACTTCACTGAGTAATTACATAAATGAATAAAGGAATCATAAAGAGTACTAAATAAACATGTGGAAAGTAAACATGCAACTATAAATTGATCATCGCATGAATATAAAATAGTGAAGCTTGAATGTCTGTACAAGATTGTAATGACCTGAAAAATATGTTATTTCTTTGTGATGATGTGTAATATTTATTTATACTTGTGTGTGTGTGACGAGATAATGAGCGGTGACGTCGATAAACAAGTAGTGTTTGCCTAGGAAAACGTGTCAAACGGGTATCGGACGAACAAAATATGGGTACACGAGTCTGGGAAACTATTTCTTGTGAATGACCGGAAAATAAAATACAAAAATCAATTAACATGAGAAGATGTTCGGGTCATTAGTATTTGTATTCGCATGCGACAGTGCGAGTCGTAGTGCAAGCCAGGTGTCAAAACGCTTGTAAAAGACGCCAAATATTGGTCGAATTGGATAAGAATAAGGAAAAGAAGCCCAAAGTGAGTCATTTGTGGTGAGCAATAGTAGGCCTTGAGATGTGCCTCGAGATGCGTGTGTGAGTCAAGATTGGACCACAGTATAAATAGGAGAGTCAACTCATCTTATCCCTCATTTCTCTCTTTTCTCTCACACTCTCTCTTCGTCGAGAAAATGAAAAATGGAGGTGGGGGTTATGTGATTTCGTCGGGAATCGACGCCAACGGAGTGACCAATCATGAAAACTAAAGTTAGATCTCGTCTCAACTCTCAATTCTATCCGTTTTGGCGTAAGTCTTGTGAGTTTTTGTCATGATTGTCGAAAAACCATGAAATACATTTTTCTATGTCATTCTTAGCACTTCGATCATGACGCATGTCGAGTGCATCAAAATAAATATATAGATATAGTCCCGATGAGATTACTAATGCGACCAATGCGTTAAATCTGGAGCACTAACGATCAGGTTGCATGTTTGGTCAGGGAAGTAGTCAACGGTCGTACCTTGGCTGCCGACATCAGGAAGTGCGAGGACCTGCGTATATTACGGGTCTATAGCTACACTAATTCTTGTGATTTGCATGCTTTGATTAAATTAAGGACTATATGTAAAATTATGTCAAATTGAGGAGATTTGTGATCCTGATGGTTTGGATTGTTCTTTCCCCTCTTGATTGATTGATTTACATTATATTTTAATTATTGTTTTTAGTAAATTAGATATTACTTCTGTGAACACTCTAAGTTAGTTTAGCTTTGTATCCTAGGTTGAAAACTTGGTCTTCGTGGTTCGACCCTTAGTGAAGGCACTACACCTAGACAATCGGATCGCTAGTGCTCCCGATTTAGCTAGACCTACGAGGTATTTAACTAGTCCCAAAAGGTTCTAATCAATTGGTAAGGTCAATTGCCACTAATGTGGTCTTATTGCACAAACATGAGTGCTTACGACTCACTGGCATATGAATTGAAGTTTAAACTAGTGTTTAACTTCAATTGTTCAAATAATACCGAAGAAAATAAAATACTATGAAAAATAAATTAAATAAATAATAAAATAGATCTCACATATGTTTATGGCAAAAAGAGTGATTTGATCCACTTAGGTTGGTGATGAGCTTAGTTGGCCATCGACGTCTAAACTCCATTAAAATCTAAAAACAAAGTGTAGAAAAAGAGGAGAGAAAAAATAGAAAACACTGAGAAAAGAAGAAAACAATCAAAATCCTCGACTCTCCATAAAAAAACCTAATTAATACTCCTAAATTTGGGTCTGGATGCCTATTTTCGAGTTTGGTGTGTGACACTTGCGTCGAGGACAATCTATGACTATTTTTGGTGTTTTTACGGACTCGCCACATGTCACGGCGTGATTGGCTGAAAAAGCGAAGCGTGTTGACGTGGCGGCGCAGTTGGAGGAAAGGAGGATCGGTGACGTCTTTGTGAGTGTAGGCTCAGACACTTGGCGCGTGATTCGCGGAGCGGATGACGTGTGCCTTCTTTGGACGAACCGGGAGCGAACACATGGTGGGTTGGGACGCGGTGCGCACGTGAGGAGTCGTGCGAAAATGCAGGGAGTGCGTCGAGCACGCATCCGAGAAGCGAGATCATGCGGCATAGGTGAGACAATGAGTGTGTGAGAGCGACGTGGCACGACGCGGTTGGTGGAGACGGGTGACGTGGCACGATCGATTCGTCGAGCATTGTGTGTGAAACGGTCGATCCAATGGGGACTCGACACATGGCATTTTGAAGTCCCCTTCACCTACTCTTGTGTACTCCCCAAAAACAAACCCTCAGGTGTCCGATTTCTTTAAGTAAATACTCTATTTTGAGTATTTTTCCTTAGAATCAACCGTGTACCCCAAAAGTCTGAAAATGAAAAATAGAGATAATTAGACCCATAATTCGAAGAAGCAACACTAAAATATATAAATAAACTATATATAATATGCATAAATAATAACTTATCGAGATCATATTCGGATGTTGATTGGTGGTGATCAGACAAATAGACGGTCAACAATGGTTATTGTTTTTTTTAGGGTATTCACTCATTTCATGGAGAAGTAAGAAACAAACGAGTTGTAGCTTGGTCTAGTACTAAGGTGAGTATTGTGCATTTGCATATCTACATCTAAAGTTTTATGGCCACATTGTTTTTTAGACTACATGGGTATTGGTCATTCATCTCCTACTATCATTCATTGCGATAACCAGAGCGCCATTCATATTATTCATAATGACGTTTTTCAAAACGCACTAAACATATAGAGAATATTTGTCATTTCATTAGACAACATCTTCGAGAAGGGATTGCCTATCTAACTTTTGTTTCTTCTCATGATCAGTTGGCTGACATCTTCACTAAAGCTTTGCCTCCCAGCGGCTTCTCTGAATTGACCCACAATCTCAAGTTGGTTTCTCTGACACCATGCACCTTGAGTTTGAGAGGGGATGTTAGGAAACATATATTTTGTTTCCATACTGAGACAACCCAAATTCTTTGCCATTGATTTCTACATTGATTTTTGTTTCTCCAATGTACATCTTTCCTTGTATTACATTATTGCCTTGTATTGTAAGCCTCTATATATAGATTACTAATCTTGTACCATTGACATCAATTCAATATACAATTTATTCAATAAACTTGTTTTGTATTTCACAACAGTTGTGGTGTCTTTGCTATACCCATGCGTTACTATGGGAGCTATGTAGAGTGGCAAAATGTGCCGGTCCGTTTGGCCCGTTTTGTCGGTCCGTTTTAAACGGGACCAGGCAATTTTTTTGACAAACATACGGAATTTGGACAATATTTTTTGTCCGTTTAAAAATACGGGACCGAGTGCAGGGCAAAAATTTTAAAAAAACGGGTACCGTTTTGTGATTAATTTGAAGGGTATATTTGTAATTTCAACTGTTAAAATTGTGTCATGAACTTTTTTATGTAGTTGTTGTTGATGCATGAGGTGAAGATTTACTTTGATAATTTGGATTTTGGACTATTGAGAATTTGAGGTGATATCTCTTTTTTTTAAAAAAAAACTTTTGTGATGTTTATATTGGAAATTAAAAAATTGTGATATTATGTATTTATTTTTTGGTAATTGGTGATTTGTAGTTGTAGACTTGTAGTTGTAGTTGAGGGGTTTTTTTTAAGATAATTGATAAACAAAATATTTAATCATCTTTAAAAAAAAAAAACGGGCAAAAACGGGTCCGTATGTTTTACAAACATACGGAATTTGGACAAAAAAAATAGTGCCGTTTTGAAAATGGGACCGGGACCAGGGCACCAAATTTTTGGATTTTTAAAATAGGTGTCCAGTCCCATTTTTGTCCGTTCCCGTATTTTTGCCAGCCCTAGAGCTATGGGCGGAGAGGAATAGAAAGCTGATCGAGGAGACTGATCGAAAGTGAGAGGATGTATGAGATGCAATCAAGAGAGCCACATCATCATCTATTTTAGGTTCGAAGGAGTTTCGCAGGCATTAATGGTCGGATTTAAATAGGGACCGGCTTCGGCTTTTATAAGAGGTAGGATACCTAGGGAGGGGCAGTACTTGGATGCTCAAATGGGCAAGCGTCAAAGAATTTATGTATTTCGAGGGATTCAATGTTGTACTTTTATTTCTCAAATTTGTAATTCCAACTATGAAATCGCGGGTTCAACTTAGTTGATTCGGCATTGATGTACTTCTGAATGGTCGTTCTCATTGTGGGGGAAGAGACGTTTATAGATGAACAATTCATTTTTCCCTACTACGTTGATAGGAGTTTTTTGACTTTGTTTATGGGAAACATATTGTTTTCCGCCTTTGTATATGGGGTACATATTGATTATAATAATTAAAGTCCTCTTCCTATTAAAAAAAAGTTGTGGTTGATTAGCAGCTTATTTAAGCTAGATGAAAAGCTAAACTTTTTTTGATATATAAAAAAAAAGAAAAGCTAAAACTTTAGGGTAAATAAAGCGAATAATCCCAAACTTTCAAAGTTTTTCTCAAAATAATCCCAAACTTTCAATTTTCTCAAAATAATTCTAAACCTTTACTTTTGGTCTCAATTTTATCCCATCTACTTATTTTAAGTTTAATTTGGTGTGAGGTGACACATTAAATTAATAAAGTTGTTGATTGAGGGAGAGTGTCAAATTAATAAAAGAAAAAAATGTTCATTTTGAATTTTAAAATTTATAACAGAAAAATAAAGTAAAAAATAAGTGGGATAAAATTGATATCAAAGCAAAGTTTAGAATTATTTAGAAAAAATTGAAAGTTTGGAATTATTTTGAGAAAAACTTGAAAGTTTGGGATTATTCTGCTTATTTACCCAAAACTTTATATGCTACTTTATGTAGCGTTTCGATTTTGAACTGACGGATTATACTTTGTTTCCCAATTTACCCCTTTTGAGTAGTTTGATTAACGTAATATTAACTATCCTATCACATATATATATATAAAACATTACATGCGAAGACCAATACATTAGAAAATAGGAGCAGACGTTAAATGATATAAAAAAGAGCAAACATTAAATACATGTTTTCAATTTTCCATTAACTATAAGTGTGATCACTAGTATGCCAATACAAGGGGCAACGTGTACAACGAAAGAGTAGTAGGGAGAGCAAAGGTGTAAAAGCAAGTCTACATGGAGCTTTATTAGTAGACTGCCAAATTTTTTTTTAAAATTTTGTAATGTACACAATACATATTGATCTAAAATAAGTAGAGGAGATGAACAAATGAAAAAGAAAAGAAGAAGAAATGAAAAAAAAAGTCAATCTCGTATAAATTAATTCATTAAACAATTCTTCACCAAAAACAAAATTTAATTAAACAATCTATAGACATACATGTACATTCTATCGACACAAAATTAGGAAAGGCACATCTTTCAGCTCTGACCAATGGTTTCAACCTATTTGTGTCTCGTGGGATAATCCAACCAGGTGGTAGGTAACGTAATTTACAATTTTCAGCTTCAAAAAGAATTGAAATATCTTGCTTCTCCTTAAAGTAATCAAATGCTATGAGTTTATGGGACCTCCTCGTAGCCTGATCTCCCTCACCATTGTCTTCAACAAATTTATGATACACTGCAATCATTTCAGAAACTATGGCAGAGCTACAATTAATAGCCAGAATTACACAAGAAAAGAGAATGACCTTTTAAATCCAACTTTGTGACATAGTAGTATTTTCTTTTTATGAAGTCGAGTTTCAAAATCCTAAAAAAGAGTCTTGTATGCTTACCTAGATTAATTGAGAACCTTATAACATGCATCAAATCTCCGTCCACTTCTACTAAGTAATGTTTGGTGTCCTCGACTTTTGAATCTAATTCTTGTATGGCGTGTGAGTTATCAATTAACATTATGGCCTTGACAGGATGAAGGCGGTGATAATCATAATAACAAGGAGCACGAACAGCTTCTTCACAAACAAAAACCCTCCAAATTGGTTTACGACATACAACTTTCCATGATAAAAAACAATATCATTGAATCTGTTTTTTGTTGTGGCTGATAAAGGTTTTGGTAGTTAATGTAAGAAATCTACTTCTACACATGTCCGAGCTTTGTCTCCCAATATTGCCAACTTTTCAATATCGTGCATAATACCAAAAACCACACCTTTCGAATTCTTGATCAAAGGACATGTACAAGATATTATGATCAGGGACAAATCTAGGAATTTGAGATGAGGTGGGCTTAGGTGTAAACATCTTCTAATGGGGTGGGCTAAGCTTGGAGAATTTTTTCTTTTATTTAAAAAAATTACAAATATAAGCCCAGGCATTTCTTAACTAGCTCCACTCATGATGATGATCTTATTCTTAAGCGACATTGCTTCTGATTGATTGGCCATGTTCGGTAAAACAATGTTAATAGAAGAGAATGGATTTCATACTCGAATCTTTTTCTCTTTATGATTAAAACAAATCAACCAAGTCCCTGAAGACAAACCAAACTTACTATTCTCAGGAATTTCAAATTGAAAAAATTGTCTTGTACCATCGAAAGTGTAGTGGTTATATACCCTTGAAGATATAAAATTGAGAAACATAAGCCAAGGAGATTGAGGAAGCATAAGAAAATTGTAATGTAGAAGGGAAAAGGATCTCCACCTTTGGCACATTGATCTGAATGCGGCTGAACAGAATTTGAAAGAAATACATCTGGTTTTTATTCATTCTCAAAAAACTGAAGTATCAGTGTACATGGTATATATAGTGTGTACATAACATCTAACTAACTCAACATGTAACACACTCTAACACATACATGTGACACACTCTAACACAATTACAACTTTGTACAACATATGGAAAGTACATTTATACCCTCATCCTCGACCTCAAATACTCAACATCCCCCCTTCAAGATGGTGCTTGGTGCCAATCACACAAGCCCATCTTGGATATGAGTGACTGAAATGTAGGAGAAGCTAATGACTTGGTGAAGACATCTGCAAGTTGAAGCTTTGAAGAAACATATTGAGGAAGAACAAAGCCTTTTGAATAGTGATCTCTAACAAGGTGACAGTCAATTTCCAAATGCTTTGTTCTCTCATGAAATCTTGGATTAGCGATCAAGTGAAGTCTTTGCTTGATTATCACAAAATAGAGAGATAGGCGAGTAATATGAACATTCAAATCCTTCAATACATACGAGATCCACAAGAGTTCACAAAGCGTAGAAGATAGAGATCGATACTCGAAACGGTGATGATTTAGAAGGCTGTTGGCTAACTTCTTAGTCTTGTAAGAAATCAAAGCATTACCCAAAAAATACAATACCTGTGACGAGATCTTGAGAAATAGGACACCTAGCCCAATCATCACGCATAACCGATGAGTGAAGATCATCTTGAACTGAATACAATAAACCTTTAGATGGAGTCCCTTTCAAGTACTTAAGAACATGAACTACGAGAATTCCAATCTTTGCTCAGTTGGATTCTGCACAAATTGACTTAGCTGCTGAACAGCAAAGGTAACATCAGGTCTAGTAAATCCCAAATATAGGAGTCGTCCCACCAGTCGTTGAAACTTATCAGGATTAGAAAGTAATGGTGAAGATTGATCATGAAACTTACAATCTCTGGGTAATGGAGTTGCCACAGGTTTAGAATGAGAAAGACCAGCATCATGTAGTAAATCAAGCACATACTTTCGTTGATTAACATATAATCCATTATCAGATCGAACCAACTCAAGACCAAGAAAATACCTTGCCTGCCCAATATCCTTGATGGTGAAAAGCTTGTGAAGATAATCCTTAACAAGTATAATATCATGATCTGAATTGCCAGAGATCAAAACATCATCAACATAAACAAGAAGTGCTAAGAAAACACTCTCCTTAGTATAGATGAACAAACAAGGATCATGAGAAAGTACGCAAGAAACCAAAATCCAAAAGTTTCAATGTCAATTCACGGTTCCATTGACGAGAAGCTTGCTTCAATCCATACAAGGATCGTTTAAGTCTACATACTTGTCCCGGCAAAGCCTTTGTATATCCTTGAGGAGGCTTCATGTACAATTCTTGAAATATAGCCATGAAGAAAAGCATTGTTGACATCAAGTTGATGAAGAGACCAGCTTGTCTTCTTCTTCTTTGAAATTGCCGATAAAATTCTCACGATGACCAATTTAGCAAGCTGGAGAAAAACTATCGATATAATCAACTCCTTCAATTTGATTAAAACCTTTTGCAACCAACCGTGTGCTTTGCATCTATCAAGGGAACCATCAGGATGAAGCTTTACTTTGTATACCCACTTAGAACCAATGGCCTTTTTCCCAGCTGGTAAAGGAGATAAGTCCCAAGTATCATTAGCCTCCAAAGCATCTAATTCCTTCTTCATGGCAGCTACCCAAGCAGGATCTGAATTTGCTTGCTCAAAAGAGACTGGTTCTATTACTGCTGAAACATTAGCAAGAAAATCCAAGTAATTTCCAGTAAAACATGGATTCACTAAAAAAGGAAATTTAGGAGGACCATCCATAGGTGGAAGAACAAGAAGATTAGCAGACTTTTTCTTTTGAAGAACATAATCATTCATCCAAGATGGTTGTTTATTAACACGTGAACTCTTCTGAGAACAACATCATTAGATGAAGTAACACCTTACGTAATAGAAGCTGGAACAACAGTGGTTGGAGGAACAACCTCAACCTCACAATCAACATCATCCAATAATACAGGCAAAACTGAATGATCAGAAGACCTATCAAGGCCTTTTAAAGGAAAAACATCCTCATAGAACACAACATCTCTCGAAACAAAAATTGTTTGAGTCTCCAAATCAATCAACTTATAAGCCTTTTGTCTGGTGAATAACCAATGAAGAGCCCGACTTGAAAGCTCTCCTCTCCAACTTGTCTTTATGAAATTTGTGTATTAGTTGCAAAACACAAGCAACCAAAACTCTTCAAAAAGAGGTAATCGAGAACAGTACCAAATAGAAGTTCATATGGACATTTCCAATCTAACAAATGAGAGGAAGCTGTTAAGAACATATGTTGAAGTAAGCCTTTGCATCTCCCCAAAACTTATTTGAAAATCCAGTTGAAACATCGGTGCTCTAGTGATTTGTAGAAGATGCCTATGTTTCCTCTCAACTACTCCATTCTGCTGAGGAGTATAAGGACTGGATTTTTGATGTAAAATACCAAATTGAGAAAACAAATTAGCACAACTGTGATTAACAAATTCGATGCCATTGTGCTGTCCGAACAGTTCTTGCGATGGTAAATGCGAGTCGAACAAACTTTAAAAAGGATTCAATAATGGAGAAAGTTCTCGACTTAGAAGGCATCAAATAAGTCCAAGTGAAGCGAGTAAAATCATCCACAATTGTTAAAAAGAAATGAGACCCTTGTAGAGAAACTTGCTTGTAAGGCCCCCAAACATCCATATGAACCAAGCTGGAAAGGAGAAGTAGGCGAATCTTGCTCGATGGAAATGCCAATCTACCTTTGTTTGGATAAGTGACAAACATCGCAAGGCTTAACACAAGTTTCTAAAGTTGCGGGAATAAGAGGCGCAAATGTTTAGTAACTTGCTTGAGATGGATGACCTAACCTTTGATGCCAAAAACACTTCTTATCATCAACATGACAAGAAGTAATTGCGAGAAACAGGACATAGTGAAATAGAAGAAAGCTGATTGGATTGTTTGTGAAGAAAAAGAAGTAGCATCCAATATGTATAAACCAGCCACAAGTTTGCCCACTTTGCTAGAATCTTTGGAGTTCTCATGATTTTGTAACAAGCAACAATCATTGAGAAAAATAAACCTCAAAGGTGATGAAGAGGTAAGCTTGCTAACAGACAATAAATTGTGTTTGAAAGTAGGAATATGTAAACAAGACTTCAATAGAATTTGAGAAGTAAGATGGACATCACCGATATGAGTAACCGAGCAACGTAGATCCATCGGGAAGAAACAACTTGGAGTTGGTTTAGCAAGTATCATGGGAGCAACAATCATAGAACGATCAATACACATATGATTAGTAGCACCAGTATCAACAACCCAAGAATCAGAACCAACCAAAGCACTATAACAATAACTTTGATTGAAGAAACCACCCTCAAATTCACCAGAATGTGCAAAATGAACATGAGCATCTGAATCATCAAAAAGAACCCTCTTCCCTTTCATAAATTTTTCAATACCCTGCTGCACCAAAGCTGCTATATTAGCTTCCATATCTATCTGCAAATTTGCATTCTCACCACTTATATCCATTGGTGACTCTAACATATGTGCAAACTGTTGTTTCTGCTCAGCATTTCCAGTTTTCTTCTTCTCTTTTACTTCTTTAAACCAATCAGGATACCCATGTAATTTAAAACAATTTTCTTTAGTATGCTTTCTCATCTTACAATGATCACAGTAAAGATCTTCCTTGTTTACTGATTTCTTAAAAGTACTTTTCTGCAAAGATTTATTTGCTGGAAAAGACTGATTCCTCATCAAGAAAGCTGTATCCACACTAGGAGCAAAATTAACATTCACCTCTCTTTGCTTCTCTACCCTTATAACCATAGAGTAAGCTTTATTAATACTAGGTAATGGATCCAATACCAGAATCTGGTTTCTTGTTTGATCATAAATGTCTCCTAAACCCATCAAAAATTGCATCAATTTATCATTTGAATCCAACTCCATCATCTTTGGCAGCCCCACATCCACATCTAGGCAATGGAACCAAACAAGCAAGCTCATCCCATAACTTTTTCAATTTTGTAAAATACTTCGAAACACTCAATTCTCCTTGAGTAATGGTACTAATTTCTCTCTTTAACTGGTAAAGAAGAGGACCATTACACTCTCCAAATCTTTCATTAAGTTCAGTCCACAAATCAAATGCAGAATCTGAATAAAGGAAAGCATCAACAACATCTTTAGCAATTGAATTTAAAATCCATGAAGTTACCATACAATCAGCTCTCTGCCATCTCTCAAAGATTGGATCTGCAATATCTGGCTTTGGAAATCCACCATTGATGAACACCAACTTCATCTTGGCTCCTAACGCAATCTTCATTGCTCTGCTCCATGTTAAGTAATTTGGCCCTGTCAATGGATTTGAAACAAGAACCATGCCTGGATTATCTGAATTTTGCAAGTGCAGAGCTTCATCCGCACCAACACTTTGCTCACATTCATCTCACTATTTTGAACATTCATCATGAATGCTCCAAATCGAAACCACAATCTTGAAATCAAGATCAAAACCTAGATCGAAATTACATCAACCTAGATCACTCGAAGAAAAATTCTTCAATCCTTGAAGAATGAACACCAAAATCAACCCTCACAGACCCAGAACAAACTCAAATTCAAGAATCTTGAATTTCCCGCTCTGATACCATGAACAGAATTTGAAAGAAATACATCTGGTTTTTATTCATTCTCAAAAAACTGAAGTATATCGGTGTACATGGTATATATAGTGTGTACATAACATCTAACTAACTCAACATGTAACACACTCTAACACATACATGTGACACACTCTAACACAATTACACTTTGTACAACATATGGAAAGTACATTTATACCCTCATCCTCAACCTCAAATACTCAACAATGGCGTAACAAACCAAAGAACTCAACTTAGGGACAATGAGGTGCAGAAGATCATCATGAAGCTTATCCATGAGTTAGTCGTTTGCAAATTAGTCAAAACGAAACCATTTGAACCGGGTAACAACTAACATGCAAGTCGATTAGGAACAGAAAAAGAAAATATATAGTAAGTCAAGTTTCTTTCCTAGATACCCAAAGGAAACAAGTATGCATACATACAAGACGTAAAATTCAAAAGTAGTGGCGACAAAGTTGTTGGACTTGTTCTAGAGTTGATCGATCTTCCACGTAAGTTTCTCTAATTGCAGAATTCTCTTGTAAAACCGCATAATTAATAAAGTAGTAATAGTAATTGAACTTGGAGTCCGAGTCGAAGTCGGTTCTACTCAATAAAGAATTTTTTTCTTTTTTTTCTTTTTTTCTTTTTTTTTTTTTTGGTAGGAAAACGAATAAAGATTATTTTGAGTTCTCTTAAAAAAAATTCTTTTGAGTTGGACAAGGAATATGTATTAATATATGTGGCAGCATATAGAAACATAACACTTTTTTGTTGTTAACACTTTTTTTTTTTTTGGAAATACGTTTTAGAAACGTGGCAGTTAATTAGAAACATAGTGCAACACTTTATTTTTGTATCCAATTGTATAGTTCTGAAAAATGATCTTTTTTCCTACCCAAAAAAAAAAAATGATGTTTTTCATGCTTTTGCTTGGTTGATTTATTGTTAAATTAACTAGACATTATAATGATTGGACCACTTGGTATTGAGAGTTGATGCTCAATTTTTAGGAAAAAGACCAAGTGATATAATACTTTTGATACACATATTTGCTAGACAAACATTTAAGAGTGTTGAATTAATGTGAAGTCTAGAAGCAGTTCTATAGCGGTAATGGATTATTTATTTATTTATTTATTTTTATTTTGAGAAAAGTAATGGATTGTTAAATAGACAAAATTTTTCCAAGAGAGGTTTTAGTGGTGTTACAGCTACTTGCATGTATAGTACAAAGTAGCAGTTTTTGAATAATGTGCTCAAAGAGGAGTTTTAATTGTATTTGTAGTTCTGTATAATAAAAAGTGCTTTTGTTTCTGTTGATACCTTTGTAACTAGAAACTTGTTCTCTTAGTGGAAACTTCACTTACCCATTGTGGACTCATTACTTTCAATTGTGCTACTGTGCGGCTAGCCACTCGGATTGATGCATATTCTGCTGCCGTCGTCGTGGGTTGTTGATTGAAAATCTAGTTCATCATGTGTAGAGCAATTCTTTCCTCTTTGTTAATGCTTCTATAAAACCACTTCAAACCTTTCTTCCATTATGCATCCTTTAAAACTTTAGTTATTTTGATCTTTGATGCTGTGATAGTAATCTCACGACGTTATGATTTCTGGCATTCACAATGAGATAATGTATTTGAGCCC
Source organism: Stephania japonica (assembly GCA_039657345.1). Lineage (NCBI taxonomy): Eukaryota > Viridiplantae > Streptophyta > Magnoliopsida > Ranunculales > Menispermaceae > Stephania > Stephania japonica. The sequence continues at coordinate 36,563,581 of CM077563.1, read as the reverse complement.
CTAATAATTTATCTGAGCATCATCTTAGTATTAGATGAAAGGAATGTGATGCTCTCTCCATCATGCCAATTTCTCTTATTCCACGTTATAATTCTTCTTCCAATTCCATTACCATTTGTTGTGTTGTCATCAGTTTCATTACTTCTGTAATTTCAGGGGATTTTCAGTTCCAGGAATTTGGTTGTAGACTTGCAGGCGACTTGCTTCTCCTTGCCACTGGCTTTAGCTCTTGGATATGGGAAAACAAAACCAAGCCCTGGTTTCAAAAGCCTTAAAATGCTCGAGCAGATTTGAAGAACGTGAAACAGGTGAGATTCCAACCCAGCATATTAATTCTTCTTCGCATTCATAATATATACAATGTTTTTTTTAATAACACCGTAAGATGTTCTTGAAGTTCGAAATTTTCTTAGCATGATGTATGATTAATAAGTGACCAGGAAAAATTGATTGTCAGAAAGGATAGTTGGAATGGGATTTACTAAAGGAGGCACACTGAGTATTGAATATTTTCTTTCATAACCAATGGTTGTAGTACACACTGATTTTGAAATTTAAAACCGATTTGTTTTTCAGTCGAACTCCTCAATTATATAGTATTTGTAGCGATTCAAATACATTTTCAGTCCTGTTTAAGTACCATCATATTTTTGCCAAAGCTAAACAAAATAGATGGGATCTCATAAATTAGGAACAGTGATATTTTATTTAATTTAGATTTTTGGACCTCCTCTGATGAAAATGTCACATTTGAGGTGGTTAGATGATTCTACCATGCATCCTCACTGACTTTGTAGGAGTTTACTCAGATCTCTTAACAAAAAAGAAGAATGCAGAATTTCGACCATAATGGAATTTCAGCTCTTAATCTATCTGCAGGCGGCATCTCTTCTTTAGACCTTTTGATTGGTCCTTCCGGTTTAATGTTTAGAGCCTTCAAATGGAATTGATGCATTACTCATGAAATAAAAGCTTTTTTCCATTGTTCGGTTGTTCCGAAGCACTTGGCAAAGTTAACACCAATGATTCACTTAAAAGAACAATGTCTTTTGTCATTAGTCTAGGTGATGTCTAGTGTGATATAAGGGTAGTTTTTTACTTTTTTTTTTTTTCCTTCCCTCGGTAAGAAACAAGATCATTTTATTCTTTAGAAAGAAGAGGACCAGAAATGTTGAATCTACATTGATCTTACATTACTCAACTCCTTGTGATCATTCCATAAACATAATATTTGTTTGATATTTCCTATTGGGCTATTTCGAGAAGAGTGTATTGTGTCATGTGAATGGAAAAACGTCGTATGAAACCAGAGGACCGAGTGTAGATTGCAATGAGGACCCCTTATGAGAGGACGATGTGATGGCTAGGAAAGAATACGCTAGTTAAGAAGCTCTCAAGAAGAGAGGCACAGCTGGTTATTAAGTTTAATCCTTGTATCTCACAACATTATAATAATCAGCGGTAGTTTGCAACTTGAATTCCTCAGTTTCATAGCATTAATGTTGGTATTAAGTTATAAATTATGTCTTCGTCGAATAATCCTGTCCAACTAGGAGATATCCTTTTTGATTTGAGTTTTTATATGGAAGGTGATGATGAATTGGTCAATTGTGAGATATATCGAATGTAACTTCTAATGACATTAGTCGCATAAGCAAAGTTGGAGGTTCGTCTCATGTTGGAGTCGTAAAAAAAGTTCTAATGACAATACCTAGTCTATAAAAACTATGTTTGTCAAATCTACTAATAGTAGTGAAAATTTTCTTTCTGATTTTATTCTGTTGTTTACGAATTGATGCAGGAAATTCTGTGTGTCAAGCTTTCATTCCGATCATCTCCACTATTGAATCAAAAACATATATGGGAAATCCATGAAGCCAAGAAGCACAGAGCGAGAATGTGTAGGATTTTGAACACAAAGAAGTGGAGAGAAAAGCGCTTAACACACATTGCTCTGTATCAGTTTCTCATCAATACATACATTTTAGAAATTACAGCTTCATATGGTTTATTACAAAAGCTGCAGATTTTTCTTCTGCACATTACCAAAAGTCCAAACTAATGATCTACTTCACCATACTTGTGAAGTCCTTTTCACCTAAACAATGACAAGTCCATACTTGACCACGTCTTGCTTAAACATACAAGTTAAACTAAGAAATACATAACAAAAGATACATAATTATATTTTCAGATACAACAAAAATGTCAACTGTCATCACTCCTCCTTGGCATTTTTGCTGGAAACACCAAGGCTCCTTCTTAATGTTTCAAATCTGATTTTAGGCAGCCCTTTTGTCAAAATGTCTGCAACTTTTGACTCTGAATTACAATGAACAAGCTTAATTTCATTATCCTTCTCAACTTCTCGATGAAGTGATATTTGATTTTGATGTGCTTTGTCCTACCATGAAAAATAGGATTCTTAGCCATAGCCACTTTGTAGATTGATTGTTACAAAATATGATAGTAGCTTCTTCTTGATCTTGCTTTAAGTCTTTCATCATCTTTCTCAACCAAATGGCTTGATTCACAGCTGCAGTAGCTGAAATATACTCTGCTTCAGGCGGTGGATTGAGCTACCACTTCTTGTTTCTTTAAACTCCAGTGATAAAACCTGAACCCAGGGAGAATGCATAGCCTGAGGTGCTTTTCATGTCATCAATTGAGCCTCCCCATCACTTATGCATAGCCAATCAACTTCACATCTAAGTCATTTTTAAACCAGATTCCAAAATCAATGGTTCCCTTGACATATCTGAGCACCCTTTTTGCAGCCTTGAAATGATTTTGACTTGGCTCTTGCATAAATCTTGACAACAAGCTTGTAACATACATGGTATCAGGTCTGGATGAAGTAAGATACAACAAACAACCAATAAGACTTCTGTAAACTCCAACATCAACTTTATCGAAGCCATCTTCCTTGCTCAAATTTTCATTTTGAGCTAAGGGAGAATCAACTTTCTTTGCAATTCGCCATTCCAAACTTCTTCAAAACCTCTTTGGCATATTTTGCTTGACATATAAAGGTTCCTTGATTTGTTTGATGAACCTCCAAACCAAGAAAGATGTCATGTTACCCAAGTCAGTCATCTCAAAAACAGATTCCATTTCCTTTTTGAATAGCTTCGCAAGCTCAATGCTACTTTCAATGATAAGAAGATCATCTACATACAAGGACACCAACAGCAAATCAGCATTTTGTGTCTTCACATATAATGTAGCTTCACTTAGGCTTCTCTTGAATCCCAACTACAGGAGATAATCATCAATTTTCTTTGTCTGAAGCCCTTGGGGCTTGTTTTAAACCATATAAAGCTTTCTTGACAAGAAAACCTTATCTTTTTCCCGACTTCTTGATGAATCCCGAGAGCTGCTCCACAAAGATTTCTTCTTGAAGATAACCATTCACGAAGAAGGCTGATTTTACATCAAGTTGGTAAATCTTCCAACTTCTTTGAGCTTTCTTAAGGCAATGAGAAGCCTAATTGTATCTTACCTTGCCACGGGTGCACAAGTATCGTATAATCAACTCCAAATTGTTGTGAGTACCCCTTCACAACTAATCGGCCTTGTGTATGTTGGTGAACTATTGGGATTTAATTTAGTTACGAAAACCCATTTCACACTTATTACTTTTTTGTTTCTTGGCTTGTCAACCAAATTTCAAGTTTCATTCTTTTCAATCATTTTCAGCTCCTCTGCATTGCATGCTTCCAATCGATGATTTCATTGCCTCTTCAAGTGTTGTTGGCTCAAAAGTACCACATTACATCTTGCATAAATGTCCTCCAAGGATCTGGTACCTCTAGCTGCAAATTCTGAATCGAGTCACTACTTGAATCATTTTCTTCAACAATCACATTTTGACTTTGAGAATTGGACAAAACTGAATTTCTGTCCATTTGTTGCACTTGTGACTTCTCCTGTCCCAAAATACTTCTTCATCAACCTTCAAATCCTGCAAATCATCACATTTTTAGTTTGCAAGTTGAAGACTCTGTACCCTTTTGCATTACTACTATAGCAGAGAAAAACTCCAACTTCTAATTTGCGATCAAGCTTATCTCTTTTTTTGCAGGAATGTGAGCATAACAAATGCTGCCAAAAACTTTGAGATGCTCAATAGATGGTTTAACATCGAACCAAGCTTCAAAAGGAGTCATTTCTTGCGGTGCTTTTGTAGGAGGTGCATTACGAAGATAAACTGAAGTGTTTACGACTTACTGCTCAAAACTTCTTTGGAAGTTTTTTTCAAACATTAGATATCTAGACATCTCCATGACAGTTCTGTTCTTCCTCTCACTCACCCCATTTTGGGTGTAGGTAACTGTGAATTGATTCTGAATTCCTGCTTCTTCACATAGCTTCTTGAAGTTTTTGTTAGTGTACTCGATGCCATTATCAGATCTAGAGCTTTGATCTTGAAATTACTTTGATTCTCCACCGTGACTTTGAATTTCTGAAATGTAATCAGCACTTCTGATTTTTGTTGTAGAAAATACACCCAACAAAATCTTGAGAAATCATCAATGAAGAGAACAAAGTATTAGCTACCATTGAGTGAGGGAATACTCATAGGACCACAAACATCACTATGAATCGGTTGCGGTTTTTCCATAGTTCTCCATGACTGATTTATTGGAAAGGGGATTCTAACTTCCTTGCCAAGTTGACACACTTCACAAACACCATCTTGATCATGCATAGGAGGCATATTTTCAACTAAAGATTTTTCATGCATTTGTTTAAGTGACTGAAAATTTGAATGACCAAATTTAAAAGACAATGAATAATTCTTCTCAAGCATTTGACTAACACTAAGCAAGTTTTGATCTATTTCAGGCACATATAGAACTTCAGAAATGAATTTGATACCTGTAGGAGTTCTAACGACAATTTTTCCTTTGCGTTTGACTTCTAGAAATTCTCCACTTCCAATTTTAACTTTGGAGGTATATGATTTGTCAAGCTTTTGAAACATGCTTGCTTCTGAGGTCATGTGATGAGTGCATCCACTATCAATCAGCCATGAATCGGTCTTTGGTTTTAGCTTTGCACAACAAGTTGCCACGAACAAGTTAACCTCTTGTTCTTGATTTTCTGCAACTTGTGCTTGTTGGCTTTCTTGGGCTCTTGATTTGCAAACTTTCTCAACATGTCCAAACTTTTTACAAGACCTACATTGAACTCCAGGTTTGTACCAGCAGAATTTTTCTAAATGATTTGTTTTTTTACAATTTGGACATGGAGGAAATTTACCTCTTCTTTCTTCAAGTTTGTTGTTTTCACATTCTTTCTTGTTTTTTCTTTCATTTCTTCTACTGTTGAAGTTGGACTGAAACTTTTCTTTGTTTTTCATTACAAGAGCATTCTCTGTATGCTCTTCCAACCTCAACATTCTTCTTTGCTTGGTGGCTTGCAAGGCATTCACCAACTCAGCAAGTGAGATTTTTGTAAGATCCTTTGAATCTTCAAGAGAGGAAACTTTTGCTTCAAACCTCTCAGGTAGACTCACAAGAACCTTCTCAGCCACCCTTTTATCAGCCAAATCTTCACCAAGAATTTTTTGATGTCTCTTCAGCATGGTGCTTAATTTGTGCAATGGTTGGATTTACTCTCAAAGGAGGAGGATCAACTCCTGTATCCACTGCCTCCCACAAGTCTAGCCCCTTCAACAAAGCCTTCATTCTCACAGCCCACATTTGATAGTTCTCACTATTGAAGATTGGAGGTGGCAGCACTCCAGCATTGTTTGAAGCCATTTTTGTTGAAGTTGGTATTTGTTTGATGAGGATCTTGACTTGTTTTCTCTCAAAACTCACAGCCCACAAAGATCAGCAGCAGCTCTGATACGGGTTTTGAACACAAAGAAGTGAAGAGAAAAGAGCTTAACACACATTGCTCCGTATCAGTTTCTCATCACTTCATACATTTTAGAAATTACAGCTTCATATGGTTTGTTACAAAAGCTGCAGATTTTTCTTCTGCACATTACCAAAAGTCCAAACTAATGATCTACTTCACCATACTTGTGAAGTCTTTTTCACCTAAACAATGACAAGTCCATACTTGACCATGACTTGCTTAAACATACAAGTTAAACTAAGAAATACATAACAAAAGATACATAATTATATTTTCAGATACAACAAAAATGTCAACTGTCATGAGAACGGGACCAGTTGCAGAACCAACAACACTGGTGCATGAAGCGGTCGCAGGATTACTTTCATATGTAAGATCAACAATGTCCAAAACAATGCCAGTGCAGGGGTTTGTTTTACTGCAATCGAAGTTCACAGCCATTTCAGATGCAGAAGATCCTGTGATGTTCCTGTAAGTTACATTGCTAATTTAATTAACACTAGAGGATTGGCTGGGGCAATTGTCATCTGGACAATACTCCTGATCGATTATAATCAGGTTCTGTGCATTGTTAATGGTCACATCTTGGAACAATACTCCCCTCACAAATCCTTGGTTCGGCTTTGCCCATGTCTTAATTCGGACACCATTCTGCGTACCCGTAAACACAGCTGTCTTAACTGTCACATTTTGCACACCTTGTTCATTTTGGTTCTTCCCAAGACTTCCAATGCTGCAAGAAATGTTCAAGTAATTGATCAATTCAGTCCTAGCGTATAATAGTACTTGAATGACTTTTTTTATGAGATAGCATACATGTTCCTACAATTCAATTTCGAAGATTATAAACGTTACCTAATGCCATGGCTAGTCCACAACCGATGTTTAGAGGTTGGTGGTGCCGGGGCCTATGGAGATGCAATCATCGCCAGTCTTAATGATGGCTCTGCTGATGTTGTCAACTGGTGGATCCTATCACATGTATGCCGTCGGTGTTGGGGCTGTCTCTTGAGGCAGTGACCTGCACTCCTTGTACATTCACATTCTCGCAGTCATGGATGTCAATGTGAAACATTTGGCTGTTCATCGATGTCAATCTGCTTATCAGAATATGTTTGATGCATATTTGAGCTGTGATGTTATTCTTACGATGGTATGATTTCCGGAATTTCACGTACATGGACTAAATATTTGAGCTGCCAATATATAATTCACCCGACCGTTGACCGATGCCGTAATGTTCAACTTTCTTTTGAGAGAGGTATCGAAAAGTGTGTGCAAATTCTGATGGTAGACCGATTTCTTCACAATCGGCCCTGTTTTAGTCATTGGCTTTGGAAAAACAAAAACAAGATGTGGTGTCTAAAGCCTCAAAAGCTCAAACAGTGTTGAAGATTATCAAGCAGGTAATGTATTACAACTAGACATATCGATCCTTCTTATATATATATATATATATATATATATATATATATATATATATATATATAAAAAAAAGAAATCCTCCTTTTGTTAGAGTTAACCATTATTATGATAGTTAGATATTATTATAATTAGAGAAATCTTACTTCTCCACTGATTTAGTAAAGGTACCACTAATTGTGTAACGTCTCCAATTGTGTAACGTCTCGACCAATTATGTAAATTAACTCTGTAGCATTCTATAAATAGGGCACCATATTGTACGGTCCAAAGGAGGAAATAAACTTGTTTTACATATTTCAACATGGTATCAGAGCCTTGAGCGGCACACGCCGGAGAAGGTTGTTATCAATTATATGGAATAGATATGAGGAGTTGAAACTCAGATCCACTGGTTCTCGGCCAATCTTGCAGTCTTAAGACGAAGATCAGAGTGTTGAAGTTCTACAGGTTCACACGATTGTTCTAAAGTCATTGCGTCCGAATCGATGTGCTTGAGCATGGATCTTCATCGTCTTCATAGAATGGTTCATCTACTAGAATAGGATCTCCATTCTCTCCGTTTGAAAGTTCATTGAGCCAGTTTGTAACACTCAAACTGGATAGCACAAATTATCTGCTCTGGAAGGCGATTGTGGTTACGGCAATACAAGGTTTTGATTTGGATGGTTACTTGTTTGGTACTATTCCTACACCAAATGTGGTGCTCTCGATGGCTCACCAAATCCAGTACAAGATCGATTTGGTAGAGATCGATTCCTTCTTGGATGGTTGACGAATGCCATAACACCGGACACGATAATTCAAATTATAGACAACTCACTAAAGAAGACGACAAATAAGCTATGGTTGGTAATCGAGCGATTACGTGGTTCGAGTAACAAGGTTCGATCCAAACATACAAGAAATCTCTTCATTCAATAAAGAAAGGCTCCACATGATGAGCGACTATCTTGCAACAATGTAGAGTATTCTTTGAAAAGCTAGATATTCTTTGGTGCTCTGGTTAATATTGATGATATTATTTCAACGGTGTTACTTGGTTTAGATCGTGATTACTTGGTCATTGCAATTGTGATTCAAAGGAAAGATGAACTTGGTAGGGAAGAGTTTCGAGGCGTTGTTGCTAGGGGTTTGAAACTACTTTGGAACAATATGATTTGGCGCGGGTATGAACTCTCTAGCTTGTTGTTGATTCTCCATCTGTGCATCTTCTTGAGGTCAATAACTCGGGATTTAAGTCTACTAACTTTGGGAATACTTTTTCTCAATAGTCATGGAATCATTACGGTAATAGAGGAGGTAATAGTAATAGAGGCGGTGGTCATTCGAGGAGCGTGGTGGTTTTGTGTCAAGCGAGTGGAAATAGTAAGCCTACCTACCAAATTTGTGGAAAATTTGGTCATTATATGATAGTATGTTACTATCGAGGAGATTTTAAGTACATGGGCACGTCGAATCTTTGGGAACCCACCACTATAGAAGGCTCCATCTCCACCATTTCCTCCTCCTAATCAATCCTCATTCTTCACTTCTTCTGAGGTTGGTCCAGATGGTTCTTGGTATATGGATAGTGGAGCGACATCACATGTGACTAGGGACTCGTCTAACATGGTGAATAGTTTTATATACTCAGGTAATCAATCTCTTATGGTTGGCAATGGTCAATTATTGCCTATTACCAGTATTGGTGATACACGAATTCCATATTCTAGCTCTATGTTATCTTTTAACAATACTCTGTGTGCCAAATATTAAGATAAATCTCATTAGTGTCTCGCAATTAACACAAGATAAAAATGTGCTGATTGAATTTCATCCTCATATATGCTTTGTGAAGGATATCCAAACCAATGAGGTTCTCCTTCGATGATCTCTCAGAATGGTCTATATCTCATTCCTGGTATTTCTCCTACATACTCCTCTTCACATTATGCATTTCTTGTGTCAAATAAAAGCTTGTCTACATTGTGTCATTCCCGATTGGGTCATCCAGCGCCCAAGATTCTTCTCTAAGTCTTGCTTAATAATTTGAATATTCAACCTAAGATTGATTCTGATTTGTGTACATCCAGTCCATTGGGCAAAATTCATGCATTACCATTTCATTCTTCTGAAAAAATTTCTGCACATATCTTGGATTTAATAAATATAGACTTATGGGGACTTGCTCCTCAAACTTCTCCTAGTGGATATAATTACTACATTCATTTCATTGATGATTGTACACGATTTACATGGTATATCCTTTGAAATTAAAATCAGATGCACTGAATGCTTTTCGACATTTTAAATGTTTAATTGAAAATCAATTCAGTACTACTATTAAGAGAGTCCAGTCTGATTGGGGTGGGGAGTATCGATCGTTTAAGTCTGTTCTTGACTATTGTGATATTCTCTTTCAACATCCTTGTCCACATACTCATGAACAAAATGGTCGGGCTAAACGTAATCACCGTCATATTTAGCGTGGAATGCTCATGAGAATTTTCCTTTAAAATATTAGTGGGATGCTTGTGAAACATTTGTTTTCTCATTAATCGTCAACCCATTCTAGTTCTCAATGGCATATCTCCATATGAGAAATTGTTTCATGTTTCACCTGATTATAATATTTTGAAAGTTTTTGGGTGCAGTTGTTTCTCTTATCTTCATCCTTTTAATTGTCATAAGTATCAATTTCGATATGAAAAGTGTGTTTTTCTTGATTATAGTAGTCAACATAAGGGATATAAGTGTCTAAGTCTTACTGGGAGAATATATATAACACCACATGTAGTATTTCATGAACATGAGTTTCCTTATCATTCTCTTTTTCATTCAGGTCAGTCGGTCTCTAATCATTCTTCCTTCGTTCCTTCACCTCATTTCCTTTATCACTTCCTTCTCATTTACTTCATACTTACAGGGCTCTTCTTCTTCTCCTCTAATCATGGGGGTTCGGATGTTACGCCATATGTGCCATTGCCTTCCCTTACTTTTGTCTCGGATCTTCCTTCATAGCATACATCTCTTGTTCCTCACAGGATACTTACATTCTGTTCATGACCAATCGATTAATTCTAATACTAGTGCACTACGAAACACACATCACGTGATTACTAGAGCTAAGGATGGAATTCATATGCGTAAAGTGTTTGTTGCAACCACTACTCAAGGCCACGATATTTCTACTTGATGGAGGTTGCCACTTAAGGACCCAAAATGGAAAGCGGCTATGGATCGGGAATATCGGGTCATGTTGTGTACTTGTACACTGGTCTCTTATTCTTGCCAATTCCAATCAAAATATTGTAGGTAATAAGTGGATTTTCTCTATTAAAAGAATTCGATGGGTATATTAATCGATATAAGGCTAGGCTAGTGGCCAAAGGGTTTAAACAAGTACACAAAATCAATTTTGATGAGACATATAGTCCATTAGTGAAGGCCTCTACGATTCGAGTCATTCTATCCTTGGTTGTACATTTTGGATGGTCTTTGCATCAAATTGATATCAACAATGCCTTTTTGAATGGTACTCTTGTTGAGGAAGTGTACACAAACCAACTTTGTGGGTTTTGTGGATGCTTCTCAACCTCATCTGTCTGTAAGTTGAATAAAGTGTTGTATGGTCTTCTTTAGGCTCCACATGCATGGTTTGATGAGTTAAAATCTACATCAGTCTCTTGGTAGTTCCACAATTCTAAAGCTGACAACTCCTTGTTCATTTTTCACAAGGACAAGATTGTGTTGTATGTACTGGTGTATGTGGACGACATCATACTTACTGGGTGTGGATGACATCATACTTACTGGGTCAGATCCTACTGTCATTCAATCCTTTATTACTAGATTGAATGATAGGTTTGCTTTAAATGATATTGGAGACTTAAATCTGTTTTTGGGTATGGAAGCTCACAGTGCTGAAAAGGATTGTACTTAACCCAAACTGCTTACATCTAGTAGCTATTACAGAAAGGTGGTATGTTAAATATTAAACCCATTGATACCCCTTTTTCTGTTGATAAACAATTGTACAATGATGGAAGTGCTTCGTTTCATGATAAAACTCTTTATCGTAGTCTTCTTGGCGGTCTCCAATATCTTGTTAATACTCAACCCAACATTACTTTCATTGTAAATAAATTGAGTCAGTTCCAACAAGCTCCTACAATCTATCACTGGCAAGCTCTGAAGAGATTTATGCGATATCTCAAAGGCACTGCTGATGTGGGTTTGTGGTTCAAACCTGGTTCTTCTCTGTTCCTCACGGACTATTTTGATGTTGATTGGGCAGTTTCAATTGATGATCGAAAATCAGTGGCTGGTTTTGCTGTTTTTTTGGGCTCTAACTTAGTCTCGTGGCAATCAAAGAAACAACAGATTGTAGCACACTCTAGTGCGAATACGAGTATCGAGGCTCTCGCATGTCTTTGCTCTTTGAGATAAGTTGGCTTTAATCATTATTACATGAGTTGAAGATTTCTGTTTGGCTACTCTGATGTTGTGGTGTGACAACTTGAGTGTTGTTACCTTGGCTAAAAACCCTGTCTACCATGCCAGGACAAAACACATTGAGTTAGATATCCACTATGTTCGAGATAAAGTTCTTTCAGATCATCTTGATGTTCATCACGTTCCATCAGTCGATCAGATTGCTGATGTATTTACAGTCTTTTACTGCTTCTTGCTATGGTTATCTTCGTGACAAACTGAGTGTCGTTTCTCTCCCACTCAGTTTGAGGGGGGATGTTAGAGTTAACCATTAGGACGATAGTTGGATATTATTATAATTGGAGAAATCTTACTTCTCCACTGATTTAGTAAAGGTACCACTAATTGTGTAACGTCTCCAATTGTGTAACGTCTCAACTAATTATGTAAATTAACTTTGTATCATTCTATAAATAGGACACCATATTGTACGTTACGAAGGAGAAAATAAACTTGTTTTACATTTTTTAACACCTTTGCTAAAGCATATCTAGTGAGATACATGAGGCATCACCTGCCAAATTAAGGCAAGGTTGAAGGGTTCGAATCACGTTAGATTCGAAGGTGATGCAATTAAGTTGCTTTCTTGTTAAAAAAAAAAAAATCCGCCTTTCACCCATTTGTCCAGTGCAGCTATGCTTGGGCGATTTGTAAGGCCATGCATGTTTCTAGACTTCACGACTCCAAAGCTTATGGCGAGTGTTTGGGACATCGTCTTTTCTAGAATTAGTATCCAACTTTTCTCTAGATTTTTAACGGTGGCCTGGAATGTGGCCATATTAATTAGCTGTTATATGCATGTTTGGACTGTAAGAAACTCTAGGCCTTTTGAAGGAAATAAAAACCAATCAAAGGCATCGTGTTTTTCGTTGATGACTACTACTCTAGACACCAGCATGCCACTGTTCGAGTCATAAGCCATGGCTGTCGTGGTTTTGGTGCTCATTGTTCTCTTTTTGGGCCACTGTTGTTCAGCTATTGTGCAACTATTTGTGTGTAAAACGCGCTATGTGCACCTTGGTATCTTCTCAAGGCACCCCGTCCTTTTTTATTTATGTTAGTTTTAAAAGAAAATGATACATTTGCCTCGGAGTGCCTAAAGTAATCGGTGGGGTGCCTACTAGGGTATCCTGAGTAATCGATGGGGTGCCCATAATGCGACACTACATATAAAAATCCATAGGCCCGAAGAGTGTTGGGCCACACACATACATGTGGGTATACAAATGGGGTTAGAGTCCATCTTGCAAAAAACCAATTGGCTTGTGCTAGGATTCAATCTATACCACTTATATACCACACTAACTCTTATTATATTTTCAAAGTAGGATTATATATTCCAACACTACATTAACCGACATTGTGTTTCATATCTCGGTAGAAAATGATTGAATCTATGGTCTCGAACACATAGGACCGAGACATAAGTTGTTGTGTCGGTTGGTGTCAACCGAGATATACACACATGTCTCGACACAATGCCACCGATACCACTTTTATAGTCTCAATGGTCACTATTGAGTTAGGTGTTTGCTACCTTATTTGAATGTCGATTGGTATAGACCGACACTATAATACAAGTCTTGACAAGATATGGCCAGAGACCACTTTAGCATGTGTCTTGGGTAGTAAGGTGCGTTGCTTCACAAACTATAGACATTTTGGTAAAAGTCTCAGGGTGTCCTGATAAATTGTTGGGGCACCCTGGTCAATGGAGTGCCCTGAGAGGATATTGGCTGCACATAACACGACTTAAAATATATGTAAGTATGAATGGAGCATTGATTATAGGAAAATACTAGAATGACCCATTTTGAGACACTAAAAATGAACACACGATAATGGTGTCTATCTATTTGTACATCGATATATGCACACCTAAGTCCCGATGTCGAATGGATAGGCATCATTACGAAGAATCCATCCTGGGTGTCCCATCACCGAGTCATCGTAACATATCCCTTGATTATATTTTTACATCGAGCCTTATATATTTTCCTTTGACTTTTGACAGATACATTTGAGGCTTAGCGTTGTAGTTTTTAAAGTCTGCATTGAGATGTGTATGCACACATTTCAATCTATATCCATAGAACGACAAGATTTTTTTTTTTTTTTTTTTTTTTTTTCGGTAGGATAGAACGACAAGAATTAAGAGTCACTTGTAGGTGCCAAAAATTTAGTCACTCCAATATTCTAGAAAATGCTAATTAAACGGCTAAATCACACCCCCAAAGTCACATGTCATCCAAGCAGCTTCGACCCGAGTATTATATATCAAAATTTGTGTATACCTGTATCTCGAGGCACAATTAAACAGACACTGGTGCTCAATGTGACTTCGAATAACTTGAGTGTTATTCTATCACTTTCCATATCAATAAACAAGTACATGAAAATAGAGCTTTACTTGGTCATTTCTATGCCAACCATACAAGAACAGTTGGTTATTGCAATAGAGATCAAAGTTATTTTGCCAATCACTAAGAAGTAGCAAGACCTCCACTAATACGTATGGAATGATCTAATTATGTCCCCCATCTGTGACCTATTCAGAAGACTCATGGACGACATGTACATGACACATAATATTAGAAGCCAAAAACAGGAGTTATTTACAGACTTATGGATGGGCCCTTTTAGCCATTATCAATCAAGCCATACGTGGTTCACAAGTCAAATAAAACAAAATCCACATTAACTTTTCCAAAAACCAACCATTACTGCTTAAGTCTTCCCAAGTTGCAGGCGTTTAGATAGAGAAGAGGACATCCAGAAATATTTGTAAACAAACATGGGTAGAATTGGCTGCAACTTGGAGGGCTACCTTGATGACTCAAAGTTCAACGAACTGATGCCGTGGATCGGAATCTACGTTGCTGCAGCCTCTTTGGCATGCTTAATTGCCATGGGAGTTGATGCCTTTATTGGAATCAGGCATAAAAAGTTTTGGTTCCCTTGCATATACTTCTCTCTCAATTCAACCTCTCTAACAGTACTTGCAGCAGCCATAAAAATGCCCATGGATCTGAATTCGCCGATGCCTCGCGCCCACGATCAGCTCAGCAAGCTCAGCAGCTCTGTCTTGATCTGTGTTGCAATGGGTAATTTCATGCCATCCCTGGGAACAATGGAAAACAAAGAAATCCTCATGAACGTGATGGCCTCAGTATTCTAGTGATCACACTTATAGTTAATGTCTCAGTTCAAATGGGTACTGGTGTAATCTATGTTTTCCTTCTAGAGCATGCTATTCTACTCTTTCTGATGCTTGTAATGCTAGGAATTTTGAGTTGTTCTGCTTTAACAATTACATCCACTAGGAAGACTCTCAAGAAGAAATACAAGCTAAAACACCAACAAGCAAGAGATGAATTCACAGATGATGGAGGAATGTTTGAAGTGCAGAAACTTACAAAAGATATAAAGAAATCCTGGATGATGGCTCAAACGTTCAACCTGCAATATGTGATGGCAAGGTTAGCGACCACCGCCTCATCTGGTGCAGCATGCCTCCTCAGTGCTCTGATCTTAGCAGAAGCAATGGCTCACTCGCGATGGTATGCGAGGTCCTTCGAGTTCTGCAATGGAGAATCAGACTATAAGTGGTCGACCATTTTAATTCTTACCGTCCAGAGTGGTACAGTATGTGTTGGTCTAATTTCCACGACTGGAAGATGGCTCAGTGCCTTAACATTAAAGTGCAAAGGAGGACAAAAACATTGCTGGAAAGATGAGTTCAAACTAGAGAAATTTTGGACAAAGAGGCTCAAAGAGATTAAAGAATGCCCCTTCGTACTTCAGATTCGTGGACGTCGGTGTAGGAAGTTTGTCCATGAGCTCAAAAATCAATTTATCAATACATGCATCGGAGGACAGATAGCGGTGGTACTGGTGAGCAAATTTGTGCAATTAGCTTCTACAATTCTTTTTAACTAGACCCGTTCCTTGCATTGCATCATCAAGAGAATGCACCAGATGATGCAACTTCAAGGAAGTGTGTCAAATGAAGAAAGAGGACCGAAGTGCGGGCAAAGTAGAAAGTTAGATCTAAACCGTTTTGTACTGTATCTTGAGGGAGAGGAAAAGTTGGTCGAGCTGATTGCGAATAAACTCATCTCTTAGAGCTTTTGAATAAGTCCACAATGTCTGATGGTTTCACAAGAGTAAGAGAATTCAACAGTGACCAAATCACCACATTAGGTTCCAAAGAGCCTTCTAGCAGTTGGTCTCTAAATCTGGTGACCCTCACGGGCATTGCCATTGCACTTCCCAACATCGACAAGAATCAAATTAAATGGCTTCTTCACGGTGTCAGCCAGGGTCTCGAGTATGTTCGAATCATCGAGAAGTGTTTGGATGGAAAAGAAAGAATGAAAAACAGTAGGAAAGCAGCAGACATCATGTGCATAGAGATTGATATTTATAAACAGTGGTTAGATGCAAACCTCTGTAAACTGAAGAATAAGGACTAGCTATATGCATGTACCTTAGTACGTGTGGTCACTCAATTCTTTTGGATCTTTTGATGTGCGATGCCGCTTTATAAGTTTCTTTTTTTTTCTTTTTTTTGTATTTTTAGATAAAAAATAAAAGTTCATTAATCATTAAGAAAGTGGAAAAGAATGTTTATGGAGCAGCATATCTTTTAGGAGAAACAGAAGAGATTCTGAAAATTCTAAGTCAGCATTCGCTTCCAAACTCCGTCATTGAAAACTGGCAATTCTTCATGAAGTCGAAAACTTCTGAAAACAATGTCTAATTGTAGTACGTATCCATAGCTCCATGTTAACATTTAAAGATGTATAAAGAATTAGGGAAGTCCACATTTTGATGTAAAATATATGCATTTAGCGAAGTATAAGTAACTTCATGTAAATGCTAGTGAAAATTGAAGAGCTATTGAGGGACATTAACAAGCTTGATATGTATAGTGTTTCATGTACTTTCTCTTCACGCCTAATGTTAAGTTTTAATAAGTTCGATTTTAATAATTTTATTTCTTTTGGATCTTATTTCTTTCTTCTTGACAATTTGCTAAACCTTATCCTTCAAAATAGAATGACTGAATTGTAAGAACTCCAAAAGGCAAGTCTATTTTTCAAGTTAAAGAACTCGGAAGAAAGGAATTCCCCTAAAAAAATAGAAAATTCCTAGGAAAAGCATACACTGTCTTAATTCAAAAAGTGATGGTTTTGCCAATTAAGTAAGCCACAATCTATCTCAATTCGATCATCAACAATAACCAAAATAAAAAGTACAATTGTTCTGTTGCAGATTTCACATACTAAGATAACAAGCAAAATTTTCCAAATTTCCTCTCCTCTAGTACATCAAAATTATTGCAGATCACAAGGAGGATCAATGAATAAAATTGAACCTGATTTTCAGGGCTGGATCCGAAACTAATCATCGCCGTCTCACTTCTCATTACTACGTGTTCTGTACTTGTCTTAGATTTCGTCAGCCATGACGAGGCTTCTATGCGCGAGCTGCTGCTTAATGCTGGGGACGTTGAGCAAAAAATAAATACAAAATTAGGTTTTGGGTCCTTAGTTATTTGTCTTTTTGTTTTTCTCTTTTTGTTCAAGGAATGATACTTGCGTCTTATTCAATAATAGTCATTTCCCTTATCCGAGCGCAGGTGTTATTGAAGGTTTATTAAGTTATTTTACACCCTTAAACATATGTTAATTTTTAAATAGTAAATTTTTTATTTTTTATTTTTTTTCTAATTCTTTGAAGGGGAAGAAAAAAACTAAGTGGATTGCAAGAATAATAGATGAGATGTGAAATTTATAGGAGGAATAAAACTTACTACTACACTTCATTCCATGTCTTGCCCATAGTTTCGAGTTAAGCGTACCTATTCTATTAATCCATTTGTTGATAAAATAACCATTATTAATTATTAATAGATGTACACATAATACTTAATTATGGGTTGGCGTGTCGTATGATAGAATATAATTATATCTCTTGGAACAATTGATAATTGAAATGTTTAAGTATAATTGGTAAACACGTTATGTTTTAATGCACAATTATTGTTCTTTTATTAATTACAACTATTACAATAAATGATCATATCTAAGCTATGTGCATTATTAACGTTGATATTAATCTAACGGTCATCATTGAAGTACTCATGGTTGCGTGTGTGTGTTACAGAATCACACAAATTGTTAATATTTAGTTCTCGGTATCAATGTATTGAGGCCAAAAAAATAATGCTTGATTCTTGCTTGGTTAATGTAGTAAGGACTCATTTTCCAAACTTAAGCAAAGTCACAATTTTTAGTCTCATGAATGAAGCAAATCGGGTTGGAAAGACTACTTATGGGTTTGACATTGAACTAACTAATGTGTATTAGTCAGACTATATGTATGAAAAAACTGCCCAAAAAAACCTAAGCTATACTAGGGTTTTGGCTAAACTAGCATTTAAGCTAGTGAGCTACATCTACTTTAGCAAATTAACCCTCAAATTAAATGTATACATAAAAATGCCTTTGATGTAAATAAAAAAGAATGGCTTAAAAAATTCAATTTTAATGAGATCGCATGAGTAGTTTTATCCCATTACAGTCATCAGATTCATTATAGGTGATAGTCATTTCTATATTTGCATTATTCTCAAAGATTGTGTAGATTTAATTTGGAGTTGGTACTTATCATTAGGTTTAATTTCATATGTAGTTATTCTCTTTTGAAAGGGATTGTTTTCCCTCCGTCGAAGTTTTGTGTTTACCTCTTTCATGGTAAGTTTATTTCTCATTATTATAGTTCGAGTAGTGTATATTTGTATTGTTTTTCAAACTTTAGAGAGAACAGTCACTAATTTGTTGGTTTGTGTGGGCCTAATACACCAAGGTCCAACCCATTATATGCATTCTAATTAATTTAGTTTTAGAAAGTGGAGTTGGGAACGAAATTAGAAACACTAAAATTGGTGTTTTGAAAGTCAGCAAAAGGGTGTCGACTTGGTGAGGGAAATCACTACAAAAACAGGGTAGAGACGGATTTAATTTCGTTGCTACTTAGAGACGGATTTGAGACGGAATAGAGTCTGGCCCTCTTTAACCACTAAACAACGAATTTGAGATGGAATAAAGACGAAATATTAGCAAAGGAAACTAGTCGTTGTTATCTTTTCACGCCAAATATTCTCGCCAACACATTCTTTGTTGATCTATCTTGACCGATTAGAGAGGGATCGGTGATGGAACATAAAGGAAGCTGTGCAAGCAATGATGATGTAACGACCCAAATTAATTTAATCAGGATTAGTGTTAATCACGAAGATTAACGGGTAATTCGGGCGTTACTTGGACATCTGGGTTGACTCAGAGATGAGTACCCAGGTTTTATTGTGTTATTTGTGCATATTGTATGTCTATTATTGTGATGTGGGAGTTTAATATTATATAAACATCACATGTGTGTAAGTTGATATCGGGTAAGGTCACGAGTCGGGTATATATCTGAAGTGCGTGTCGGGGACCGAGTGCGGAGTATCGAGTAGACGGGTACGAGACATGGGTTGCCGGGTAGCTAAGTGCTAGTGTGGTGACCTATGATTTTTATATGATTTATTAGGTGGCCTAGCTAAGGTTAAATTAATTTATTAATGAATAAATTGAAATCCTATAGTTTGAATAGGAAAAACGAGGTACGAGAGGATAAACCTCGAGATGCACAAGCTGGGGTGATTTAAGGTAAGTGGTGATAGGATAAGGTGTCCCGAATTTGGATGATAGCGTGCCCCCCCCGTGGCACCACCATTCACGGGCGGTGTGCGATCACCCTTTAGGTTCGATCCACACCATCCGCATCCCCCTCACGCCCACGCATGAGGTGCGGTTTTCGCCTCCTCGGTTCGAACTCGGGTCTGGAGGCTTAAAGTTTCATGAACCGAGTACCACCGAGGCTGGAGGGAGGACGCGGATGGTGTGGGTGGACCTAAAGGGTGGTTGCACGTTTTACTGTGAGTGGTGGTGCCACGAGAAGGTGAGCTACTTACAAAAAAAGCGCGAAACAAATTGAATGTAGATAGCCCACCAATTAAAATTCCAAACTATGATATAATCCCTGTCAAAGGGATAGGCGAAATAACACTCCCAATGAAACGAAGATCAACAATGTTCTAGAGATTCCCGATTTCAAGTGCAACTTACTCGTTAGCAAGCTAACCAAGGATAATAATTACTTTCTCATATATTTTAGGGATTTTTGTGTAATGCGGGAATTACATTCGAGTAACCTGGTTGGAGTGGGTAAGCCTTTGCGGGGTCTCTACTACTTAGAGCCGATAAGGGGTTGTACAAACAATGGCGATTACGGGCACCACACTGATCAAATATTTGGCATAGAAGATTGAGTCATCTATGTCTGAAAAGCTTCAAAGTTTGCGATTATCTTTTAATAATTCCAATATGTTTTATTGTGATTCTTGTTTACGAGTCAAGCAGACTCGAAAACCTTTTATTTTAAGTGAAATAAAGAAAAATTCAAGTTTTGATTTAATTCATTATGATATATGGAGGCCTTATCAAGCTTCATCATTGTCGGGTGCTCGTTATTTTCTCTATAGTTGACGACTACGTTAAGGGAACATGGGTATTTCTCATGAAATATAAATCGAAGTGAAACATTTTATACCTATGTTCTACAACATGGTCAACTCTCAGTTTGAGAAGAAATGAAGCAAATAAGAACCGTTAATGGATTAGAGTTTCAATCTACGGACATGATGAAATTTTATCATGAATTAGGAATACTACTCCAAACAACTTGTCCTTACACTCAACAACATAATGGTGTTGTTGAGAGGAAGCATCGACACTTACTAGAGATGGCTTGAGTCTTGAGATTTGAAGTTGGACTACCTATTCGATTTTGGGGAGAATGCATTTTAACAGTTGCTTAATTAATCAACTACCATCATAGGTCATCAACAATAAAACACGTTATAAGGTGTTGCTCAGGAAGAAACCGCATTACAACAATCTAAAAGTTTTCGATTATCTAGTTTACATGCATAGTAAGCATGGTGACAAGTTTGATGAACGAGGTAAACCGTGCATGTTTCTTGGTTATCCCATGGCACAAAGGGATATCGAGTCTACAAGACGTCGAACACCGTTTTTACACCTCCAGAGATATAAGTTTTATTGAAGATATTTTCTCATACAACGTAAGTGATAAATCATCATATACTCCAAATCATCCGAAAATAACGATTCATATTGATGATGAGATCTCATTCACTAATCTGGTAGCTCACAAGGATCAAGTACACCATATTCATTAACACATGGGTTAAATGAATCTGCAGATGTTATAGAAAAACGTACACTTGTCCCAGTTGATTCTTTGGAATCATAAGGGATTGGGAAGAGGATTAAGACAACCAAAGCTTTTGCAAGATTTTGTTATCAGTCTCCCACCATCCATTGTGCATCTGCAGTCAACCACTCCAACAGGGAACTTGGTAATGTATCCTCTTTCACATTTCATTTCATACGAAAAAATTTCAAACTCACATAAAGCTTTCCTTGCGGCCATCATAACCAATGATGAGGCAAGAATATTTTCTCAGACGGTGCAACATAAACATTAGAGAGATGCCATGAAAAATGAAATCAAAGCACTAGAAGAAAATGAGACTTGGAGTCTAGAATTTTTACCACAAGAGAAGAAATCTATTGATTCAAAATGGGTATACAAAATCAAGTATAAACCCAGTGGTGAAATTGAGAGTTACAAGGCTCGCCTAGTCGCTAAAGGTTTCATACAAGTAGAGGGCATTGATTTTCACGAGATGTTCGCATCTGTTGCTAAATTAAACACAATTAGATGTGTCTTAGTGACGCACGGAGTAAAAATAATTACCTAAACCAACTATTTGCATAATAGTGGCAAATGGTCGATTCCACAGAGATTGGTAATCTTTCTAAGGTCAAAAATACAAAAAGGGTAATCGAGGGGTTTCAAAAATAGTTTAATTAACTATTCTATCTAAATACTAGGAAAACAAATAAATAAAGGAAATAACTTTGCAAAAAATTAATTAAAATACCTAGGTCAAGACATACGAGTTCGGTTCAACAAAAGATTAGGTTTGGCGTCAATCTATGCATATAAGTTAATCAATTGGATCCTAGTGTAGCTATAGACCTAGTGACGTATTCGGTTCCTCGCACTTCCTAGTCTCGGTAGTCAAGGTACAACCATTAACTACTTCCCTAACCAAATACACAACTCTCGACTCACGCAAATTGGGTTTAATGTGATGACCACATTAATACGATTCGTGAAGGTACTACACCTATACAATCGGATCACTAGTGCTCCTGACTTAGCCTAGATTTCTAAGGCACTTAACCAGTCCCGAAAGGGACTAACCAATTAGTAGGGTCAATCGTTACAAGTACGAGTCTATCGCATAAGGACGGATGCTTCAACTCGATAACAAAGTGTAGTCAATCTAAATTTCAAGTGAGAGCTCTTCACAATGCAATCAAATCTAACCCTATAATTAAAACAATGCCAAAAGAATAGAACACAAAAGAATAACAATGAAAATATTAAATTAGATCTCACAAATCTATATATTAGTAGTGGTCGAACTCTCTCGTAGTCTTGCCTAGGTCAGAAGATTTAGCCTCTTATAGTTGAAAAAATACAAAACACAGACAGAGAAGAGAAAAAAAAATAAACGAGAGAGAGGGAGAGTTCCCATGGGAGAATAAAAGTCGATAATTTTAAGTAAAAGCCCCAAAACCTATTTACTATTGACTCTCACGAATTGCAATTGGGTTCTTGGAGTGGCACACACTTCGATGCCGATCATTAGGTATAAAAAGAGGTGTCCACGTTGGAGAATTCGGGTCGCTCACGATTTCTTAATGTAAACCAAAATCTTGCTACTTTATGCAATGTGTCAATGGCACATCAAATTTTATTGTCCAGCTTAACATATAATCCAATAACCAAACCTCCACCTATTCACCATGACCTCATCATGACATCATCAATCAAATTGAAGAATATTCATGCATATCATACTCCTCCGTTTCCGCAAATCTGCTCTGAGATGCACACTAACACGCCTTCCAAGACAAAGCATTACCGACATTCAAAGAACACCGGTTTCCCACCCTGATTTCGATAATGCACCCTTTAAACTTGTGAATTACAAATAAGAGAGAAATAAATAGCAATTGGAGACCAATGTAACCTAAAACACATAACATACACACTAATAAAATTACACAATTATCGACTTCACTTAGCAATTATCTCTATGCGAAACTAGCATATTCATCAGTTAGATGTCAATAATGTCTTCCTTCATGGTGATCTTGAAGAAGAAGTCTACATGAAGATCCCTCACGGATTTGTAAAACAAGGGGAGACAAAAGTTTGCAAGCTCAACAAATCACTATATGGTTTGCGCCAAGCCTCACGAAACTGGTATCACAAGTTCACACAGGCTTTACTTACCATTAATTTTTTCTAATCTAAGGTCGATCGCTTTCTATTCATTTATAGAAATCAAGAGTGTTTCACCCTGGCACTAATTTATGTTGATGATGTAATTTTAGCTGACAATGATTTCACCAAAATTCAGCAGGTGAAATCATACCTCGATGATTGTGATGTTGATTGGGGAGGATGCCCCTTAACACGAAAATCATCAACAGGTTACGTCATCACTTTAGGCATGGCACCAATTTCATGGTGTTAGGAATATTGTGCAGTTAGGAAATGTGCACAAATCACTCTCGTAATTATATTGTGCACAAATCACTCCCGTGATTATGTTGTGCACAAATCATTCCTATAATTATGCGCTACCTTATTTTGACGTTCCCTTTTATACGTAATTGCATCTCTATATATAGAGACACATGTAATAGATCAAATACGATAGAATAAGCTTATCATATTAATCAAAATTTTAACATCGTATCAGAGTCTCTGTTTGGTTATGGATAATCTATTGTTTATCCTCATTTTTTGTCGACATATTTCTCAACTTTGTTTGTCTCCCTAATCGTTTGTGTGCATCATTGTTCCTTGTTATTGTCATCCTAAATCTCGCATCTTCGCCATTGTTTTTTCTGGTCTGTCAATGCTTGTTTCTCTTTTTTTGTTTTGATTTATTCCTTGCGCTTGTTTGTTCCTCCGGATCGGCGTCCTCTGTTTGATTATTTATTGTGCACGTGTGAATGCACCCATGTGATTCGTTGATCATCTATATTCCATCCATATGGAAAATTATTTTTCTTTCCTTAGTTTTGATGCCTTTTGGCTTACCAATGTTCAATCGGTTGTTGTTCTGCAGTAGATTGTCAATCTGTTAACATTTTATCCGAATGTATTCATCATTTCCCAAAACCATCATTAGATTCGGTTTTGGTGTCTTTCGTTATGCGGGATCAATTTATTTCTTTTATTGGTTGTAATGCCTTGTAGCTGACCAATTTTCAAACGGTTGTTAGTCCGCATGGCCAATAATTTGTTTCTCATATTTGGGACTACCATATCCCATTTTTCATGTCTACCGTTCATACAAAGTTTTCTTTTTCTTGATTGTGATGCCTTGTAGCAAGCCAGTTTTCAGATTGTTGTTAGTCCACAACCAATCGTTTCTCATATTTGGGACCGTCATATCCTATTTAAATGTCTTCCATTAATTTGGAATCATATTTTTCTTCTTTTCCTGGTCATGATGTCTTGTGGTGACCGGTGTCCAACCGGTTGTTCCAACCGACTAACCTCTTATGGTATTGGTTCTTGTATGATTGTCGATGGACAATCAATTGCTAATGAAGTTCAGTTACGATGTTCTTCTCGGTGAACCATTTCTCGGATCGAACGACTACCAGTTGATCGGCTCATATAAACTCATAATGGTTTTGTTGTTCCCACTTTGAGTTTGAGGGGAGTGTTAGGAATATTGTGCAATTAGGAAATGTGCACAAATCACTCTCGTAATTATATTGTGCACAAATCACTCCTATAATTATGCACTACCTTATTTTGACGTTTCCTTTTATATGTAATTGCATCTCTATATTTAGAGAGATATGTAATAGATCAAATATGATAAAATAAACTTATCATATTAAATCGATTTCAACATGATATCAGAGCCGACGGTTCAATCGGGACCTGTCGAGAAAAACCCCTTGGATGGATTTTGGTCCAAGGTGGAGTGTTGAGATGTGTGGACCGAAATAATTGTCCCACATTGGAAAGTAAAACTTCTAAAATGAAGTATATAAGTGAGTGTCTCTCCTCTAATAGTATGCGAGGCCTTTTGAGATAAAACCCCACGCCTAAAACATGAAGGGTGGTTAAGTTGGGGACAGTATCGGTACTTGGGGAGATCAATGGCTCGCAGAGAAGTGCCACGGGCGGCCGCTTGCAGGTAACGTACCACGAGACGAAACAAGTCAACACATGGTGATCCAAGAAACAATATGTTGTGGCACGATCAACAGTAGAGGCGGAATACTGTGCCACGGCTACAAATGTTAGTGAGGTTGTTTGGTTACGCTGGTTACTAATTGAGTTGGGAACACCTCAAAAAAACCTACTGCACTATTTTGAGACAATGAAATTGCGCTACATATTGCTGCAAATCCAGTTTATTTATGCTAGGTTGTGTAGGTTTTCTCAAATTGTATGTTAGGTTGTGTAGGTTTTTTCAGATTTTTACTTGACTATGTGGTTGTGGTTTAGGGTTTGCTACACGACATTTTTTTTTGTCAGGTACACTACATTTTTCATTTCAAATAGAGGTCGTCGCCACTGCCCCTGGTGAGAACCATGTCATTGTTGCTATTACCAGTAAGAGAGGAACGTCACCCTTCCGTTATCCTTCACCAGTGCATTCCGCCATTGGTGTTAAGGTATTTGTTGTTGTGTTGTTGTCGTCGTCATCTCAAATTTGAGTTTTTTTGTCTAATTAGTTTTTTAAAAAATTATGCAGTTGCAGCAATTCGATTGTTCTAGGTTTTAATTAGTGGTTTTGATGATAATTTTGTGAATCTTATCTAAAGTGAGATTATCAAGCCTATTATTGAATCATTAGATCTACGACAAGTTTTAGCAAAGAAGCTTTGTTGAGGTTTCCATAGAAATGTTCAACCACAATCACGCAAAATAAAATAAAATAGATGCATCATCCTTTCATCAAAAAAAAAACGTTCAATCCATGGTCTAGATTCACATTTACTATTGGAGATGCTCTGATTTAGAGTTTTTGATTTACGCGAGACAATGCAAGTCCTAGTTGTATGAGACAATACAATCCATGGTCGATTGACATGAAAGCTACATAATTATGACTTGATGAGAAAAATAAAAAATATGTGTCTTGGATTCGATGTGGTGGGTGATTTCTTGAAGTGGTGAACAGTAATTGTTGATTATTAGCTTTTAATCTCTCTATTGAAATTATTCTCCAATCTCTTTCAGGGAGATCCATAACTACTCTCTCTCGCAGTGTCAGGTATATACTCTCTCTATTAATAATATTTAATTTACCCCTTATTTGAAATTTCTATTGTTCTTGAATTTCATGATGACTTGCTTTGTTCACTTTTAGTTTAGGGATTTTCTTTTCAAATGCACTGCTTCTTCTATAGTTAGATGATCAAACTAGTTTGATTAAAAGTACGATGAAGATTCATTTATTTATTTATTTTGGATAGAAAACCTTTGAAGATTCTTATTCGGATAATATTGTACATTTGACTCTTTGATTGTAATGATATTAAAGAAATGCTCAAAGAGCATAATTAATTTTAATCCTTATTAGAAAACCATGGCATAATTAATTTATACTTACATCTCCTACATGTGAAATGACATGATTAATGGATGTTATTGGTCTTTCAATTTGGCACTATATGGTCTAAATTTTTGTGTTTCTTTTTGAATCATTGAAGATCTTCGATCATGTGTGATTCAACAAGTTTAAAGGTGTTAATCTTCTCGAGAACCTTAGATGACCTTTGAAGATTCTCACTCGAAAATGGACTTCTACGATTTATTTGAGTTTTCCTTTTTCAAAGATAGGTTTATTTATATACCAAAAAAAGATAGGTCTCTTTTCTCTCTTTTTTTTTTTATTGATTTGTAAAATTATTAATTACTATTTTATATATTATGGATTCTTGTAATCTTTTTTTTTTTTTTTTGAGATAGAGTCTTGTAATCTTTTTTTTAGACGAAGTCTTGAAATCTGAAATTGCATGAAGCTTCATACTTTTTGTTAGGGATGATATCACATAGTTTGTAGTGAATTCATTATGAATTAAGTGGATCCGAATTCTATTGTCTAGTACTTGATCATGCTTGTGGTGCTTACATATTGTAGAAATTTTGTAAATGGAGAGATACTAAGGATTCAAGGTTGATTGTACTTTTGAACTTTGAAACTCTAACCTCTATATAATAGTTGATATACTAGTATTTATGTTGTATTCTATTGATCATTGTTCATTATTTGCTTGTGACTTTGTCAACATTATTTTCTTTTATTTTATTTTTGTACTTTCAACATCTTGCATCTTTTAGGGTTGTACCTCATCTCGATCCCATAAATTTTTAGTATCAAGGAATTTTTGTGCCATATATGCTAGGTTTTTAGCATCGTTTAGAGGTGTACCTCATCGATCCCATTTTTTTTTCCATATAGTTGTTTTATGTTTTATTTCATTTATTTTTGTCTACAAGAAGACTGCCTAGTTAGCCTCTTCATTTGCCTACATAGAATGCGTTGTTTGTTGTGATTTTCATTTAATTGCGTTTTCGATAACTATTGCATTTTGTCGATTGTGGGTTTGTGTGAATTGTATTGTGTTTTATATGCTTTGCTCAATTAGAAGCTTGAAGAGTTCCATTATGCATGAAAAACCAGGAATATATATCTCTTAGATTTGTTGTTGTAGTTGATGATGATGATGGTCTCAAACAGACAACACATTGGTAGATAGTTTTACGAAACCAACACATTCATGGAAGGATTCATTGCTACCAGGTCACCAAGAAGATTGCCTCTGAGTACCGCATCGTCATCAAGGTAGAACACCCCCTTTCCAAGTATACTGATGCATACTGGTAGATCGACGTCTTTTGATACATACAAGAAACGACTGGTGAGTAAACTCATATACTAGCTTGTGAAGTATATTTTGTGTTCCTTTGTTTTATATTATTAGTTATTAACTTGTATTTTTTTGTAGAGGAAGAAACTTGGGAGAGAAGTCAAAGTGCTTGATTTGTACATGCATGTTCACACAAAGAAGCATGATGGAAACATCAACATTAATCTCAGATCGACGTGAACTATGTAAGTGCATCACACTTTTGAAGTCATTAAATTTATAGAATTCTAAAATATAATTAAGATTCATTATTAAATACTACTTTCATACTAATTCTCACAAAATAAATTTTATGTCCCGATGACTCAAGAGAATTCTAAAAAATAAATAAGATTCATTATTAAATATATATTTGTTGACTTTTACAGGTTGACGAGAGGCAGTACGAGGGGTTAGGATTGCAGGGAGATCCTTGGTACGAGGAGTTAGATGGGCTTTGAGCGAGCTTTAGGGAGAGATTAGAGGCACATCGCGACCATCGCTTCACAACTAGCGATGCTTGAGGCGCAACAGAGCCACCATCGCACAACTTCAACGAGATGTTGCTCGAGGCCTTGCACTGGGGAGGTTCCGGTGTCGACTCGTCTAGAACAACTAATCATCAGGCGACACCTCAAGCTACTCCACCGACTTCACACTTTGACGACCCTGGTGCGGGGTCCATGTAGTTCCCAGAGAAGGTGGTCAAGACATGGACGACATGGATGAGGAGTGGTTTGTGGAGTTCCATATGGACGAGGATCATCACCAAGAGTAGACAATGAACTTTATTTTTATTTTTTATTATAATTAAATTGAATTTGGCATAAAATGAAGTTTCTTTTTTGGTATTTTTTTAAGTAATTGTTTATTATTATCATATAATTTTGTTTTTAATACATATTTGTTTTAAGAAATATTAAAATATGTAGAGACAAAATGTGGATTCATAAAAACTAAATTCCATCTCTGATCCGTCTTAAATAGAGATGGAACTTAACGAGCACTTGATGAAAATGGCACGCGCATACACATTCCATCTCAGACCTATCTCTGACAGTCTCAATTTGAGACGGATCAGCGACGGAATATCCGTTGCTAATTCAGCGATGGAGTAGAATTCGTCGTTTACTAGTCAGCGATGAAGTTTTTAGAGATGGAGCGAATTCTGTTGCTAATTCGTCTCTAATCAGTTTAGCAACGAGATTTGCCCTATTTAGAGACAGATTTTTCTATCTCTAATCGGCTCTGTTTTGTAGTGAATAAAAATAGAGGTGTGCGACTTGGAGGCTAAGGGTGTGCATCAAGTTGTGCGTGCGATGATCTCTCTAGTTTTTCTTTCTACCTTGAAGCACAACAACATCTTGAATCCAAAGACTCATAGGGAAAGCTTTGGTGATTTATTGGTGTTCAAGAAAAGAGATGCAAGGGTTTGATACAATTGAGAGTAGTGCTCTTCGTTCTTAGTGCTTGCATCCTTGCAAGAAAGCACTCAAAGATACGTTAGTAACACTTTGAGCAATAACCCGCTTTGATACCAATTGAAGGTTACCCAAAAGGGGAGGTGAATTGGGTTACCGAGTAGTTATCGCCTTTCTAAATATAATTCAATAATCAAGATGCTATATGCTCACCAAAACGCGAATATGGATGCTATGCAAGTGAATGGGATAGAAGAGATAGAAATGAGACACAAGATATATAGTGGTTCAAACCAACCGATCTACATCCACTACCTAATTTCCCCGGTTAAGATTTTTAACCCCCATTTATATTACCAATAAGTGTTATACCCTAAGCCAACTAGCCTAGTGAATGCCTAGCCTCAACTAGGTCTTTTACAAAATGTCTTATCGCAATAAGATCTTATACAACCACCACGCCGCAACTAGGATTTTTTGCACCTAGACTCACATAAGATTTTCCTCTTACCTAGCCTTAACTAGGGTTTATGCCTAGCCTCAACTAGGTCTTCCCGTTTGACTTAGATCCCACTAAGTCTTACAATCAAAGTTTAATGAATACAATGAAATACACTTTACAAAGTAAAGCAGCACCAAGTTCAAATACAAGCAAGCCTTCTAGAGCCTAACCACTCTAATGCATGCAAGTATGAAAACAATTGAAAAATGAAAATATATCACTGATTTTATGCAAAACTCAAATATGAAACCGTTTCAAACAAATCAATTAGAACAAATCCGGTTTCAAATCTAAAGAATAAGAAGTTTGATAAAAATCAAGTTTAAGTGCAAACTCTAGTCCAAATCAGTCTTAGGGCTTAGTAAATCAAGTTTAAGTGCAAAACCCAAAAAAAATGTGTTCAACAACACAACAAGTGATTTCCCAAGTCAAGCACATATATAATTTAAGCACAAGAAAAGCTAGAAAATATGACTTTCTTACAACCCCAAGAAGATGACTTGAAAATCAGTTTTGGAGAGGTTGTAGTACACCTTAGAAGGCCTCAAGAATGCTTGATTTTAAGATTGATTCAATAGCCTCAAAATATTCTTTGTGTTCTTCACAAAACTCCAAGCTCCTCTTGAAAACTTTGAGCACTAGTATTTTTCTTTCTTTCTTTTCAAAACAAATCCTTTGTGTTTAGTTGTTTGAGAATGTTCTACATTCTTATATATTAGTTAATGACCGTTCTAGAGATCCAAGGGCTCAAATTTTATCAAATATTCAAATTAAAGTGTGATTTTCAGCTTTATAAAAAAGTTGTCAGGAAAAATAATTAGCACGCTAATTTTCTGACCTAGCGTGCTAATTCTGCATTTAGCATGCTAATATAAATATTAGTGCGCTAATTGTCAGAAACCTCAAAATAATATTTTTAACCATAGAGTTAGCGACACTTTATCACATCTGGGACCCTACCAAACCTCATATAACATATCATACATGTTTGTTATGGGTGATATAGGCTATTTGGGTGGTCCGAATATTTTCACAAATCCCGAAAATGAAAAATCTTGGTTTCATGACATGCGAGGGCTTTTACGCAAATACGCAGATTTTCTTTTCAAAAACAAGTTTATCTTTTTTGAAAACTTCCACAATAGTTTTCAAAGTATGATATGAACATAAATACATAGTTTAACATTGTTTAAACTTATAAGACCGAGTCAAGTATTAAGTTTCACTTAAAACTTTAAATACTCACTTGACATTAGAAAATCTATTTGAAAAAGCTCAATGTGCATGAACTAATGCAATAGACTTGCATAAATGAACTTGTATACCTTACATCAATGTTACAACATGTAGTTCGATCTTTCGTCTTCATTTCCTTATGTTTGCCGAATCTTGAACTTGTATGGCTTGAATACATGAATACTTGAGATGTAATATTTTGCAACCTTTAACGAAACTGAAATACACTTGATAAACTTATTAGTATACTTTCACCTTGTTTATTTCCATCAAAATCCCGGTCGGAGTTAGAGTGACTAACCACTTAGTCTAACATAGGTGTTACTCTTGATAAGTATATCATTTAGTCCTTCGACTTGAGATTACCATAGACTTCAATATTAGGAGCATGATAATTTGACACAATCAAATGTTATCTTTAATCGAACGATTATAAAAATTGTGATTAGTTATCATGTGAGCAATATGTGAAGGTGTGTGATCAAGATAGAATTTATCCCTTTCGTAAAGAGAAAGATATCAGTGGATCTCTCGATATATTAGATTGTTAAATGGCCAAGTCCAAGTGAATTGATATGATCAATGTCACTTGAATGTTTTTAGTCTACCTAAAGATCAAGAATAATACGATTGAACATTAAGGGTGACTTTTCATGCCTTATATTTAATCAAAGGATATTACACGACAAAAGGATATGATATATGTTATTCATTAAGTTATATCAATTTTGATATTCATGCTACTTGGGTAGTCATAATGCCTAGCTAGAGACCGCTTATGACTTGTGTACCAAAATAGTTTTTGCTTCACTACCAACGTCGCACAAGCCTATTAGGTCGCACACAGATAATGGTTTTACGCAATTACAATTGGTCAAGAGTAATGAATTTTATATGATAAAACTCATGACATAAAATCTCTTATGATTTGTCATATGATAACTTATTAATAAGGGTATATGTGTAATTAACTTAAATTTTCTAAATACAGTGGTTGTGTTACGAATAGTATTTTAGGTGAAGGCTTATGTACACATATAAATAGAGGGTTATAACTTAAGACAAATTAAGAATTTCGTTTTGCTATTTTTAGAGTTCTCTGGATTTTGGGAGAGAGAACAAATGTTTTCTATCTCTCTTGGGGCTAGCACTCTACATTGCAATCACCGTTCATGTGTGGATTTCTGATAAATGACACTCGCTTGAACGTCTTGAAGATCGAACAATCAGAGAAGGAAATCATGAATTAAGATATGATTTACTTTTATAGATCTTGTTTAATGGAATTTATTTGCGATCCTGTTGTGGTTTTTCAAAATTGTTTTGCATTTTTCGTTGCGTTTGAACATCAAAACCTAACGGTTCCTTAACGAGATACTCATGATCTTGATTCGTATCCTTATACGTATGATCATCACATGATCATCATTCAAGACTTGCACTAGTCTTAGTTCATTATAGCTCCCAGTATAGTGACTAGCAAGGGAAATTTAGAATATTTCAGTAAACATCTATGAATCCTACTATAATGTAAACATACAAACCAATTATAATAATGAACAACAAATGAAATCCTCCGTTTTATTAACCAAAATGACGATAGAAACAATGTTTGTAAGATTGATCTAAGGCACATACCCCAACAGAGTATATTGTTATGACTGAAGCAGGTAAAGAAATCCTCTGGTTGAAGAGATTCCTTCAAGAGTTGGGTTTGAAGTAAGATGGGTATGCAATGAACTGTGATAGTCAGAGTGCTCTGGATTTGAGCAAGAATGCTACTTATCATTGCCGCACTAAACACGTAGATATTCGGTACCATTGAATCAGAGAAGTTGTGAATGATCATGAAATGACTCAGAAGAAAATTCACATTGAGAAGAATCCAACTGATATGTTTACAAAGGTAATGACTCGTGACAAGCATCGGTCTTGCACTAAGTTGGCGGGACCGAGTTGCAGTTGAGCAACAGAAGTGTTTAGACATCTCCCCATGTGCCAAATGGGAGATTATTGGTTTGTGTGGGCCTAATATACCAAGGTCC
The DNA here is from genome assembly GCA_039657345.1 of Stephania japonica. NCBI lineage: Eukaryota > Viridiplantae > Streptophyta > Magnoliopsida > Ranunculales > Menispermaceae > Stephania > Stephania japonica. The sequence continues at coordinate 36,530,442 of CM077563.1, read as the reverse complement.
AGCCCATTATATGCTTTCTAATTTAGTTTTAGAAAGTGGAGTTGGGAACGGAATTAGAAACACTGAAATTGGTGTTTTGAAAGTCGACAAAAGGGTGTTGACTTGGTGAGAGAAATAAAAATAGAGGTGTGCGATTTGGAGGCTAAAGGGGTGCGTCAAGTTGTGCGTGCAGTGATCTCTCTAGTCTTCTCTCAGCCTTGAAGCACTGAATTCGAGACTCATAGGGAAAGCTTTGGCGATTTCTTGGTATTCAAGAAAACAGGAGCAAGCGTTTGATACAATTGAAAGTAGTGTTTTTTGTTCTTAGTGTGATCATCTAAGTTCTTGAAAGAGGTATTTTTATATTACTCCATTGTTAGTGAATCTCATTCAATTGAAATATCTTGTACCCTTTATTTCCATAATGGATTGTTTAGAGTTTGACCCACGATTTTTACCTTTGATTTGGAGGGTCTTCTACGTTAAATCTTGCTTACATTGTTGTGTGTTTGATTTTTTGCATTGATCGTGGTTTGGTGGATTTGGTTATTCATTTGTTTCATTGTTTGAATGGGTTGAGTAACCCCAACATAAATTGTCATATTGTTATACTATTATAATCGCAATTTTTGAAAGTCAACTTTATGACAGTTGATTGTTCTTTTGAACAATTAAAATTAGCGAATCAATTTACCATTGAATATATTTAGAGCCATTGATGATTAATGAAGTTTTTATTTCTTTAAAAAAATAATTAAAAAAAACTCATCAGATCGAGAAGTACAAGGGAAAACATAGCTTACATTGGCACTTCTACAATATAATAAGTAATAGTAAGATACATACTGTGGTCACGAAGTTTAAAAGGCACGTCTTGCACCTCTGTCTAATTATTCCAACCTATTTGTATTTTTTGGAATAATCCAACCAGGACGTTGGAAACCAAAGACGCAATTGTCGGCTTCAAAAAGAACTGAAAAATGTTGCTTCTCGTCAAAGTACTCATACGCAATGAGTTTAGAATTATAAGTTCTCATAGCCCCTTCCAAACCATTATTATATGGAAAATCAACACTAAGATAGACTAAACCACTCGTTTTTTCAGAAATTTTGGCGGAGGTAGAGCAGCCAAGGTTACTTAAGAATATCGAATGATCTTTTAAATCCGACTTCGTGACAGCTTACGATTTTCTTTTCTTGAAATCAAGTTTAAAAATCCTAAAAAAACTTCTTGGATTGTTACCATCAATTGAATACCTTATAACATGCATCAAGTCTCCATTCACTTCTACCAAGTATTGTTTGATTTGCTTGGCTTCCGGATCTAGTTCGGGCAGGATGTGTGAGTTATCAATCAACATTATGGCCTTAGCAAGATGAAGACGATGATAATCATAATGACAAGGAGCACGAATAGCTTCTTCACAAACAAATACCCTTCCAGATTTATTTACGGCATAGAGTTTTTTCTGATAAAAGACAATATCACATAAACTGCTTTTTGTTACTGGTGATAAAGGTCTTGGCAGTAGATGTAAAAAATCTACTTCTATACGTGTCCACGTTTTGTCCCCCAACCTTGAAATTGCGAATTTTTCGGTATCGTAATTTAGACCGAAAATGACGTCATTCGAGTTCTTGATCAAGGGACTGTACAAGAGACAATAACTCTATGCTTACAAGGCAAGTCTTTTGAGTCCGGTAAAAGAATATTGATAGAAGAGAATGGATTCCATACTCGAATCCTTTTCTCTTTATTATCATAGCAAAACAACCAAGTCCCTGAAGACCAACCACATTCATGATCGTCAGGCATCTCGAATTGAAAAAATTGTCTTGTACCATCGAAAGTGTAGAGGTCACATATTCTGGAAGGTGGGTTTGTGGAATTTGGAAAAATGAGCCACGGAGGTTGAGGAACTACCAAATAAGAGTAATGTTGAAGGGAAAAAGATCTCCACTTTCGGCACACTGATCTGAATGCGGCATAACAAACTAAGGAACTCAACTTAGAGACAATAAGGTGCAGAAGATCATCAGGAAGCTCATCCATGAGTTAGTACGCGCGTTATTTGCAAATCAATTGTTCACCAAAAGTTGAAGCAATGTGGAAAGAAACTTGAACCGGTTAACAACTAACAAGTCGACGAGGAAAATAGCAAGTCACGTTTCTTTCCTATATACCCAAAAGGGGCCAAAACAGATGTGTATATATACAAGATGTACGTAAAATTCAAAAGTTGTCTACACAAGACGAAGTTGTTGGACTTGTTTTGAGAGTTGAATTCTCTAATAAGTTGCAACCGCACAATTAATAAAGTAGTAGTAATTGAACTTGGAGTCGGAGTCGGTTCTACTTAATTAAAGATTATTTTGTGTTGGACGAGGATTATGAATTAATATATAGTATGTGGCAGCAAATAAGAAACATACCAGTACAAAAAAAAAACCCACCTTTTTTCTTTTTCTTTTTTTGTGAACGAAAAAAACATAGCACTTGAATCACTTGATAGAACTAGATGGGCTTAATTCAAAAAAAAAAAAAAAAAACTAGATGGGCTTAATGATATTACCGGCCTACGTTGTTGGCCCATCTTTAACAATTGGAAAACCGGTTTAGTAGCTTGGCAGCTAATTAGACACATAATGTATATCTTCCTACACACAAAAAAAAAAAAAAGTTAATCCACTAGAGTTTGGAAGCTAAAATAGGTCATTTCGGACTTGCCTCATTTAAGAGGCACACTTGTTCCAATTACAAGCTCACAAGGGAGTAATAACAAGCTTATTGATGTTTAATAGACAGATCTAATCGGTCATAGTAAAGTCATAAAAACTTAAGTCAGTCGACACAACAAACTCATAGAGTCTAGATGAGCCTAATGACTCTACGAATCTACATCATTACCATGATCTATCTCTTAATTTATTTACGATTTGCATATGAATATTATTTGAAGACTATATATATATATACTAGTTATCGTAATGTGATTTGCACGCACTACATAAATTTAATTTTAACATTAGAATTAAAATAATGTTTATAAAATTCAGAATCATATAATTAAAATTTAACAACAAAAACAACATAGCCGCAATACCAAATTTAACAAATTACAAGAATATAAAATTTAATATAATCAATACATTGTCATTTAACTATTAGTCATTCTTAATATCAATGAACATCCAAACTAACTATCTTACTATAATAGCAAGTGCTACAAGTGAAAGTCATGAGACATGGAAATGTTCAAAAGTCTTCTTGAAGCTTTTGTTGGAGGCGTCATCTAACTTAAAACCCCTTGATCACATCATCTATACTTGTCGTAGGCAAATATAAAACACCAAAAAAATTAGAGTAGAAAGAAAAAATGAGATCTAATGCAAAAGTAAATAGCTCTCTAATTTGAATATACCTCATTTTAACATAGTTTGGAAGCTTTGCCAAAAAGAATTTCAACACTCCAATTACGTTACTGAAAGCAAGAAGAATTTCACCTCTTTTGAAACTTAATGGGGAATAAGAAGAAGAAACTAAGTTTACCTACAAAATGTTCATTATGGAGTAATCTCTATTCCATTAAAAACTTATTTTACCCAAAAAAATCAGTTCATAAAAATATTTTCATCATAACAAGGGATTTCACCTCCAAATGGCTAATAATGCGGTCAAACAATCATACGTAACACTTTTAAAAAATCTGTTCATTCAAATACTTGATCTCTAATCAATTATCTTTTGTTTTGTCTCATCCTTTCCTTTAGTTCTCTTTGTGAAGAGATAGTTGCCAAAGATCCAAAATTTATAGCAATTTTGGTAGTAAAAATTTAGTTTTGTCAATACAACAAAAAGCCTTAATCCCAAACTAGTTTATCATCTACAAAATGAAGCTGAAAACCAAATCAACATCATGGATAGGACTTACCATAAAAAATAATAGAATATAGTCAGTAAATCAATTATTTTTTATCAGATCAACTATTGGACAGTTTAAAAATTAGTTTTTTGTAGATTTGGGACTAAGGCACTTCTTCAAATATTGCTTCTTTGACTATCAAAGCTTGCACCAGTTGCGATCCTATATTGATCTTTTTTGGGACTAATAAAGTTATAAACTTAAGCATATAAAATCAAATTAAAAATTGAAGCTAAACAAAAGCAAGATATGAAATAGTATAGCAATAACCCAAAAAAGCAATCAGGAAATTATGAATCTGATGACCTTTAATAGAAGCCAAAACTTTGAAAAGGATTTCACGACTCCAAATGACCTCCCATTATTAACAAAAGAAATTATAGCATACAAGATACTCTGTAGAGGAAAGCATCGTTCAGCAGCAAGTATAGTTGGGTGATTTAAACAAAATGTTGGAACAATTAATTATATTATTTAATTGTTTATAATTTGAATGAAAATTATGTGAAAAGGTGTGTACTATTGTGTAGAGACATAATAGACCAAAAGGTGTATCTATTCACCAAGAGGTGTGTCTTTTTCTAATAGACACATAAAAGTTTATATATATTCACTTAATGGATTGTTTTAAAATATATATATATATATATATATATATAATTAGAAGAAAAAGCAAATAGGTCAAATCAAAATGTCTTTCTCTATTTTACATACTTTTGAGTCAGAGAGAGTATTGAATCATAGATTGGTTCGTAGACTAGTGATTCGGAGTGCTACAAATCACTAGTATGATCGTTGTATCTTGGGAGACTATCGCCATTAGGCACCGTGAGCACCATAGCGGGGCGAAATAGTCTTAAAGGCATTGAGTATAACTCAAGCCTCGATCAATTGCATCAAATTATTCTTCTATTTCGCACCAGTTTTCGAAATCTCACCAACAATCTTAAGACTATTTTTTTGGTGAATTTGTGAACCCGAAGACTAATTCTCGTGCGTGGTTTCGGTTGGTAGCATTTAAAATCACAAATTCTTAAATTATGGTGACGATTACTACAGGTATGATTTTTTTTTGTTACAATATATATTGAGTGAATGCTTTGATGCGAGAAAGGAAGACATTGATTTGATTATAACTTACGTGGTACATAAAATTGTGAATGCTTCATGGTGTATCTAGTGTTTTAGAATCATCTAGTGACACATGGCTGCAAAACATGAATTTACTATTTTGATAAATCAACACATGGTACACTGTTTTTGTGGTATGTATATAGTTGAATCGATTGACATTGATCTACTATTGAATCGATACTAACATATCAATAGATGTTGATGAATTGGTATGGCGGCAATATATGACTCTGGTGAATAACCAATCTACATTTTTTAATAAGGAAAACTAAATTGTGTAATTCTGATTCATTACTTGCTTAAGTGTATTTGTGTTGAATCTGTTGATCAAATCTGATCATATTTATAATTTAGAATATTGAGGTGCCATGCTTGAATTTCTAACACATGATCACATTGATGAACAAGATTTGATATAACTGTAAGGTAGTCAGAAAAACTACAATAGAACAGGTATGGTTCTTTTGAATCAGTGCATGCATATGATCAGTGATGTGATTAAAAACTTTGTCTTATCTGATTCAATGTATGTGCATTTGTTAATGATTATGATATGTCAATGAATTTTTATGAAAACATGTGTCTCAACACTCCCATGAAGTAAATTGGCATTTTGATTACCCTCTGCAATTTGAGGATGTGTGTGAACGTCCCCAAAAGTGCAAAATTGGGTTGCAACAACTTCAAGAAATAGAGATTATGATGCATACATTTGCATTTTGTACAAAAAAATAAAATAAAATAAAATAAAATTAGAATCTCTCTATGACTGGAGATGGTTGTTGTTGCGGTTGGTGTGGTCTATTAAAAGGATTAATTTCTTGTTGCACGAAGAGGGCAAAAGATCGGGTCAAATAGAGGCATGCAGGGCCTTTGTGCCATTATTTTGAGATCGTGGATGTATGTATGTGATTGTTGCTATCTCATACATGATGTCCATCAACCGTGCTTGTCATGGGGTTAGAAAGTTATTTACATATATTTATTAAATCAGTGTATGGAAACAATGAAGGTATATATTGGTAGACTATATATGTGTAGGTGCCACACAATAAGGATTAATGTTGTGTGGATCACCGTAAGAGATCACTAAAATTGTGGGAGCCGGAAGCAATTTAGTTGTGCCCAACCCCTAATTTTGATAGTTATATCTTTTAAGTTGAAGATATATTATTAAATATTCATGAATACTTGAAAGATGTGGGGGTGGGCATAAAACTCTTGTCTTTATTTTTGAATTAAAGAAAATAAATTATGATCCCCAATATAGTATTTGAAGAGACATTTATTGAATAATGTATGGTTTAAAAAAAAGTTATCAATAGTGAGATTGAACCCATCAAGATGAATCCTTTAAAGAGTAAATGGATTTTAAAATCTAATTCAAGGCGAGATGGATAAATTGCTTAAAATGTAGCAAATTAAATTGATAACTTAAGGTTTTATTTGAGAGAAATAGAGCCTTGATTTCTTCGAGAGAAATTCACTAGTCCCTAATGACATGTAGCATGTTGGTTGCTAATAAAGCACGTAAAAGATGTTGAGAGACACATCTTAAATGGTGAATATCTTAAATGGTGAATTTAGGGAAGAAATACTTTGGTATCAATGGAAATCCTCAATGAAATGGGAGTATTGTTAGATTCACAATGGAATCTAAATGATCGCGTGCACATTAATAAGCTAGAAAAGTAACATTATGGTTTTGAAAGAGCTTAGAGGACATTCCATATTGCATGCAATTGTCTCGATAATGCATAAGATGTATGCTTGGCTAATATCCGCATAAGTGACGAGAATAAAATGATGCATAAAATGATAAATCTTGACTTACGTGTCGAAGATTGTCATTGAATAGTTACTTGATTATAGAATAATTTTCATAGAAAATGAGAAATAAGAAGACAAACTTGTGGCCAACAATTGAAGGTTTGTCAATATCAAGTAAACTGATATCGAGGGGAATGAGTTTAAAAGCCTAAAAAATGAGTTAAGTCTGGCGAAAACCTAACCTGGCTGATTGGAGATCCCATGTACTAGGTTCAATAGGCAAACTGGTTAGATGAAACTCGAGAGAAGAACACACCTATATCATTCCTAAGATAAAAAATGTGTTTAGAAGAAGTTACGGATATGCTAAGCATTTAATGATAAATAAAAATGTCACCTATATGATAGTATTTATGAGAACGAGACAGACTAAATTCTCTAAATCTATCATGAAACCAGGATTGTGTCCAGGGACCAAAATGGACAAAACCGTAAGAATGATAGGGATGAAGTTATGTGAGTATTATTGTCTCGATTTACTACAAAAATTGAACAGCTCAAGATCTTCTATATCCACTGCATCACTAAGTAAGTCCGATAATATTTCACTAGGGTAAGTTCAAGTCTCTATACGACACTTTTCCTGATGTAACTTTATTCCGCCAATGCTCTCTCAAGTGTGTCTGCATTAAAATAATTTTAAAAATCCATTTATGTGGGGGATATATAAAGACTTAATGATCAATTTTCATTCATGTGGGGGATTGCTGGAACAATTAATTATATTATTTAATTGTTTATAATTTGAATGAAAATTATGTGAAAAGGTGTGTACTATTGTGTAGAGACATAATAGACCAAAAGGTGTATCTATTCACCAAGAGGTATGTCTTTTTCTAATAGACACATAAAAGTCTATATATATTCACTCGATCGATTGTTTAAAAATATATATATATAATTAGAAGAAAAAGCAAATAGGTCAAATCAAAATGTCTTTCTCTATTTTACATGCTTTTGAGTCAGAGAGAGTATTGAATCATAGATTGGTTCGTAGACTAGTGATTCGGAGTGCTACAAATCACTAGTAACCGTGAGCACCATAGCGGGACGAAATAGTCTTAAGGACATTGAGTATAACTCAAGTCTCGATCAATTGTATCAAATTATTCTTCTATTTCGCACCAAGTTTTCAGAAATCCCACCAACACAAAAAACTAAGGAAAATACCTTTCACTCGTTGCTCATAAGCAGCTTTATCTTATCATAGCTGCAGGTCTGATTTATAGCATCCAAAACAATTGAATCTGACCTGAAATATAAACCTCACAACATTAGAAGACATGAGTCACGGATTCCAACTGAAGAATATTGCAAAACAAGTGAAAAACATATTAACAAATTTAGAAGTCAATATTTCATCACTCTTGTGTACCGATGACTTACATCTCATCAGCATTCAGGTGGTAGATCTTATTGAGAAAGCCAATTGATGGAGACTTATATGGGTAACCATCAAGCAGCTCCACCCTTAAAAGGTAGAATCCCCTTTTAGTTAAAACTCAATGAAACCATCAACATAGATTTATCTCATAGAAATCAGAGCAATATTCTCATGGGTATCTCATCAACCAATCAACTTCAAAGAACTCTATTAAACTATCCTTACATTACATTCCATCTCAATGAACTCAAACTAATCATCTCAAGGTTTATCCAAAAAAACTAATCATCTCATGCGCATTTATATCAAACACCTCATAAGCAACCTATGAAACCATCAACATAAACTTATCTAAAAGTAACCAAATCAATGTCCTCATGTGCATTTGATTTAACAATTCTCAACCAAAACAGGCCCATTTCAATGTAATTAAAAAAATTATAAATAATCTACAAAATAGCCAATCCTACCAAACAACTCGATCTCAACCATTCAAATAACTAAGAAAATGACTTGAAAATCAAAATAACTGAAATCAATTGCGGAACAATGGACCTAAAATCGAGATCTGGCATCCAAGAGTCCCTTTCAATTTTTTACAAGGCCTCTGTAGACAAACCTGATAATTTATTGTTCTCAGAACCCGGCCAAAAACTTTTAACTACTTTTGTTGCATGTAGTGTCAACCTCAAACTATTTAGGCTATTTATAACCTGCTTCATCCAACACGTTTCAATTTCTTACAAGTCTACCATAAACTAACTCGAAAATTTCTTCTTCTCACAATTGACACACTTTTAACTACTTTAATTGTCGCTAGTTATTAACATTCGTAGATAATCTCTTCCTGAATCACTTCTATTTTCGTTAATTTTCAAGTAAGAACCAAAAGATTTGGAACGTCTCTACAAAGAGGAGGAAGAGTTTTGGACTGCTAGTAATTTTCTGACCTTTTTATGAGGTTCATATTCAACAAGACCAAAGTTTGAAAATATAAGTAATATTCTTGGCAACGTAAAAAATGGATGTGTTTCATATATGCTCAATACTCAATATAAACTAATTCATGTACAATTCAATGAGGGCTTTGCTGTTTTGTAGGGGTCTTCAAGAGGCAAGCCCTAGTTGATTTGTCAAAACCGAAAGGGGAAGAAAAAAATCATTCAAAACTTGAAGAGAAGACATTGTGAAGGCGAGAAGACATCACAGTTAGAGTTGGATAATAATGAGAAGACGCTGAATTTTGTTGGGAGACTTCCTCACTAACTCAAACGATACAAGTGAAAACTTGGATAAAGAGACTTAATTCGAAAACAACTGGGAAAGATGAAAGGGCAATACCACCATTGATCACGGTCGATATTCACATATTTAATATATATATATATATATATATGGGTACTTCTACCATGGGAACCAAATATATACTCATATCATGGGTACACTATTTAAAACTATTGGATTTAAATTCAACAAATTAATCGAGGCGGCATAAATGCACAAAGCATTTAATGCACAAACACATTTTGAAGGGTTCACATGGTATATATATGTATATGGATTCTTCTACAATGGAGACCAAAATACATATATATATATATATATATATATATATATGTGTGTGTGTGTGTATGTATGTATATGTATATAGTTCAAAGGAAGATTCAAGATCATGAAATAAAAATAAAAAAAATAAAAAAATAAGAGAGGAAGAGAGGAAGATTCAAGAATTCCTATGCAACTACAAACCAATATGGAAGAATTCCTGTGATCATCTAGAGTTCTATCGCTCATCTACCACTATCAACTTCCACACCGTTTTGTTGCAGGACCCTCTCGACTGCAAAAACAAGAAGATCCTAACAGATATCGGAAGCAACCTGGGTTTTGTCTGTGGCATAGGGGAGGAGTTAGGTTCTGAAGGGGTGATTACCAGAAAGTATATCCACATTAGAGTTTTTCTTAACTTGGACGAACCAGTGCATTTAATGCAGCCAGTGCAGATTCAGCAAAGTTCAAGGGTGGGAAATTCAGTCAATCTTACTATAGATCCCCCAAACAGGGTGGGCCATCATAATGAATTTCTAAGGGACAAATAACAGTGCCAATGAAGGATATTTCCATCGCATGGTCCAACTTAGGGTCGTAGCAGTGGCTGGTGGACTAGCTATTTTTTGGAATGACCCTATGGGCGTTCAAGTTGTCAAATATTCTCCCTTTGTATGGAAATGAAACTGTATGATCAAAATATCAATTATGAATGTATATAGATTGTGTACAGCATAGGAGAGTAGGCTCAATTACAGTATTTTGTTAATCGTTTAGTAGCTCGCCCTGAAGAAATGTTCTTTCTGGGGAGGTGTCCCGTGGGAAAGCAGGGGAAATGAGGAACTTTCTCATTTTGTTGAGGAGCTCAAACTGGAGGATTTGGGGTTTGTAGGGAAGTTGACATGGTCTAACAGACGTCAAGGTGACCCATTAATCAAAACCCGATTAGATAGCGGGTTCACTTGTTATAGCTGGATACAAAAATACCCACGGGCAAGAATTACTCATCTCAATCTCCCAGGTTCCAACCATTCGCTGTTGCTCCTAGATACGGCCTATGCCCAGAAAACACCCAGAGCTATCTTTATATTGGATAATAGATGGTTAGACAAACTCAGAGGATCACAGAAAGCAATTCTGAAATGGAGAAAGAGGCATCCGGAATGTAAGTCAAAAATCCAAATTTGAGAAGATCCTGAAAGCGGTTCAGAAATGTGCTGAAGAGGAAAAACGAAAGGAGCTAGAAAAAGATTTGGAACGTCTCTACAAAAGAGGAGGAAGAGTTTTGGAAGGTGAGATCCCACGTTGACTGGCTTAATATGGGAGACAAGAACACTGCTTATTTCCATGCTGTTGTGAAAGGTCGGAGACGCTCCAACGGAATCATAGGCCTTCAAATTGATGATGGGCAAGTCATTCATTCACAAACAGACCTCATCCACGAGATATCTCAATACTTCAACATCATTTTTACCAAGTCTCGAAGGAGCTCAACCACATTGAGTCAGGATGATGTATGGGAGAACTTCCCAATGTGAGTTGATAACATGTTAACTTGTCCATTCACGGAGGAGGAGGAGGAGGAGGTCTTTTCTGTTATTCGGAGAATGAATCCTAATAAAACTCCAGGACCTGATGGACAGTTCATGCACAATTTCCACTCTAGTGAAAGCCTCAACAAGGAGATCAATGTAACATTCATATCTCTCATCCCCAAACTGGCCAACCCGCAAAAAAGGAAATCCTGGTCTAAGAAGTGTTACACTCCATGCATAGCAAGAAAAGGAAATCCATGGACTTTGCTTTAAAGCTCAACATTTCAAAGGCATATGATAAACTGGAGTGGTTGTTCGTGTTGGAAATGATGGAGAGGATGGGATTTAATGAGAAATGGTGAAATTGGATCAATGCTTGCATCTCATCAGTTACAAAGTCATTGTCAATGGTGAGCCTTCGAACATCATACATCGGTCAAGAGGTATCAGGCAAGGTGACCCTATATCCCCGTATCTTTTCATTCATTTTGTGTACAAAGGCGTTATCATACCTAATGATGGAGAAGGAAAGGATAGGTCGGCTCCTATTTCCCACGTTCTCTAATTTGCTGATGATTAACTCATCTTTGGAAAAAGCTGACTTCCATAATGTGAAAGAGCTCAAGGATTCTCTTGACACTACAACAGTAAAGGCTTTTAATAACGGTCAAAACCGTTATTAAAAGCCTTTGATGACGGTTTTCGACCGTCACGGGATCCGTCATGTTATGCGAGGTCATTAAAAGGTCATGACCTTTAATAACGGTTATTCACCGTCATCTTTGCTAAAACTCCCTATGAACTTTGTTTCAATAAACGCCTTAGTTATTCCTATCTCCACACTTTTTGGTGTGTTGCTATCATAATCTTATTGCTTATTCTAAACACAAATTCAATTTACGCTTTTCAAAATGTGTCTTTCTTGGGGTACAACCCAAGACATCATGGCTACAAGTGTTCACATACAAATGGCAAGACTTATATTTCTCGTGATGTTGTTTTCAATGAACATGATTTCTTCTTTATTTCCTGAAACTCCTTCTCAATCTCATTCAATATCTTCATCTAGTCCTTTGTCACTTGTTCTCTTCCTTTTTCCTGTACTTTTGCAAAATCTACTCCTGCAGTGCACACAGTGCATAGTCCTGCAGTGACTAGTCCTGCGGTGCGTAGTCCTGCGGTGCGTAGTCCTGCAGTGCATAATCCTGCAGTGCCCAATACATCAGTGCACAGCTCTGCAGTTCCTACTCCTATTCTTTCTAGTCCTACATTGTCTTTGCCAACTATTATCAATACAACTAAAAATGGTAATACTCATCCTATGCTAAATAGGAGCAAGTGTGGTATTTTTAAGCCTAAAGCATTGGTTGTTTCTTCACCACATGCTTTAGTGCATACACACTTTCAACCTACTTCAGCTAAGGTTGCTCTTAAGGATGCTAATTGGTTGAAGACCATGAATGATGAGATTCTAACTTTGGATAGAAATAATACTTGGACTTTGGTTCCTCCAAGTTCTAAGAAATTGCAATAACTTTAAAACAGAAATAATTTATCATGTTATAGTTCCCCTATCATTTGCAAGAACTAACCAATCATTTGAATCTCAAATTGCTCTGTAATATTAGAAGAACTAAGGCTATTCTCCGACTCGCCATCAGCTGAATCGATTCGACCTTCTAACCTTCTCCAATGTATTATTCGATACTCAAACCATCCAAATTGATACAAATAAACTCAAAAGGAGACGCAACAAAAACAAAAATTATTGAATTTCATCTGTACATGCCAATGCCGATAACCTAAACCTAATACCAAATCTCAAATAATTCATCCTCGTGTCTGCATAACTGCAATGTTGAATCAACGAAACAGAAATTACGAACAACCAACATTCATCCCCAAATGAACGATCAACTGAACCTCCAAATCACGAACCGATTCTTCACAACGTATATTAGAATCAATCAATCAATGCTTCAAAACAACAACAACAATAACAACAAAAAATTCAGATCGAAAAAATCAAACAAGAAACTAATCGCATGTGAAACCCTATATCAAAACAAAGAGAGAGCGAGATAGGCGAATTCGAACCTCCAAATGAAACCCTAAATCGAATCCCTCCTTGAGAGAGACGAGATCGAGAGATGCATAGAGAGACGAGCGGTCGAGAGAGAGGTCGTCGAGAGTGAGAGGTCGTTGAGAGAGAGGGCGTCGAGAGAGAGGCCGTGAGTGTCGACAGAGAGAGTCGAGAGAACTCTTGAAAGCAACTTGACGATGATGAGTGTCGACAGAGAGAGTCGAGAGAGGGTCGAATTGTATGTATACTTTGAACTATAGATAACGGTTATGGTTATCAAAAACTAAAGATAACGGCTACCGTTATCTTTGTTTATCATTAATGACGATTAAACTAAAACCGTCATTAATGAGATTGTTATTATTATAGTATAAATATGTTGTATTGTGATTTGTTTACCAACCTATCAGGACAAGAGATAAACAAAAGGATAAGCTCCATTCACTTCATCAGAAGGATACCTAGCATCCTGAGCAACCAGTTATCACAGCTTTTAAATATCCCAATCTCCTTAAAATTCGATAAATATTTCCAAAAGAAGTAAATTCCAGCATCTACTTGATAGAATCAAGAATAAAGCTCTCTCATGGAAAGAAAAACTGTTGTCAACGGCGGGTAAGGAGGTGGTGATCAAATCAGTTGCACAGGCAATTCCGACATATCAAATGATGTTTTACTTATTACCCAAATCCATGTGTTCAGCCCTTCAACAAACGATGGCTCGATATTGGTGGGCAGCGTCGGATAAGGAGAAAGGAATTCACTGGCTTAACTGGAGTAAGATGTCCAAACCTAAGAATGAGGGTGGTTTAGGCTTTTAGGGATCTAGAACTCTTTAATCTAGCCCTTTTGGCCAAGCAATGCTGGAGAATTTTGGAAGATGATTATTCACTTCTTACAAGATTTCTAAAGGAAAATGATAAAATGACCCACACTTGGGACGCACACTTTGTCTTTTAGTTCATTTATGGTGTTTTGTTAGATGTAGGCCCACACCTTGGGAGACAAAAAATAGTCATTAATGGGCTAAAAGACAAAGTGTGCGCTCCAAGTGTGCGCCCAAAGTATGTTAGATTATCATTTTCCATTTCTAAGAGCCAAGTATTTCCAGTCTTCGTCCTTCTCAGAAGCCAAGCTTGGATCACGACCTTCCTACTGTTGGAGAAGCTTGTTAGATGGGTGGGAAATCTTGAAAGCAGGGATTAAAATGAGAATGGGGGATGGAAGAATGACCAAAATCTGGGATGACGCATGAGAGAGTGAAACTCTGGCCTCCTAGACGACCGGACCTGTCTGAAGTGGCGAACCTCATTGACGAAGGTGCGTGTTATTGGAAGCCGACTCTTATGGAAGAAACATTCTCTCCAGAGGAAGCAAAGCTTATACTAAGTACTTATTTTTCCTTGAATGGGTGTGAGGATAGACGAGTTTGGTGTAATGAAAAGCCTGGTGTCATGAAGCATTCCCATCTAGAGCCAACTTAAATCGAGGATGAATCTTGCCCATTGTGTAATTCCCATCCCCATGCCCATCAAATCCCCGTGAGTAAAATATTTGACCTATTTCATTCCCCATTGGTGATCCCCGTGGGGATTTTCATAGGGATTTTTGTGGGAATAGTGAATCCCCGCAGAGAAAATATTCTTCGATCCCACTTAATTTTCCTCAAAAAAAAGAATTATAAGAAATAAGGAATCAAAAATACATATATAACAACACAATTGTTGAAATTCCAACAAAAATAAAGTATAATATATCATGCAATTAAAGTTCTAAATTCTAAGTGTTAACAATTCAAAATCTCATTAAGGATTTTTGTCATGTGTATAATGAATGTTTCGGGTGAAAACTATGTAATATTATATTATATTTATATATAAATATCATATGGTGTATAATTGATATGTGGAGATCCCTATGGGTAATCCTCATGCGTATCCCTATTGGGTATCAGGATCCCAGTGGGGGTCACTCATGGGTATATTTTATCACTCATCCTCGCTCTCATACCCATTTAAAATCTTCATACCCGTACCCGTTAAGGTAAATCCTCGTCACTTATGGGTATTACCCTACCCATTTGTATCCCTATAACAAGTCCTTTTAGATAGCACTCAAATCAATTGGTTTCCTAATTCCTTAGTTCTCTTATACATACATGCTGATATATTGAATAAAGTTTAAGGATACAAACATACAACCAAATAATATTCTCCCTTCATGAAAAACAACAGGCTAAGCAATTCACTCAAGTATCTTTAAGTTTCCTTGTGAAGTTATTATAGACAACAATGTTTAACCAATAGAATGGTTTCCACTTGAGACTAATGAAGATGTTATGTAATATAAGGCAATTGTTAAATAATAAAAGGGCATTGTTTTGATTTGAGTAATGATGATAAATTAACAATGAATATCAATCAAGATATATGAGTTGGAAACTAAAAAGGGAATTGATCTGTATTAGAATTGATATATACCAAGATTAGCTAAACACACTCATTCTCGTTGTAGTTGAATGCCTATCAATAATACTGTTGAATTTATTGTCAGGACTATCTAAGTAGCACCCGCGACCAATCAATTCACGACAAACTTATAGTGATCAACTCGATCCTAATTAACTACATATAAAAATCAATTAATTAAAAGCAACTTGAAACATCAATGTAATTAAAAATCGTGTAAAAGTATAATTTGATTCAACTCGAAAAGAAAGAATAAAGTGAAAGCAATTCGACGAAATAAAATTAAGATTGAAATGCGTTTCTCATGACGAAAGAAACCATATTAGAATAAAACTCAAGTTGTTATAAAAATAAGAAACATAATCCCACCCTAGGTACGGATGCTTATACAAAAAAAATCAATTACAACAAAACTGAATTGGACCGAAAAGTAGGGCAAACATCAAAATTATTAATCAAATTAATAATCCAGTAGCACAATTGTTACAAATCCATTCCACATAATAATAGTTCAGTTGGAGATGTAATATTTCAGATGCGTGTTTTCATTCCAATTCCCATGACACGGTTGTCTCGTTTAGATTCTTGAGGCTTCAAAGTGAGCAAATGATAATCTCGAGTGATTGAGATCAATTTCAAAAGACTCCCTAGCTAGGTTAGGGTTCAAAAGAGAAATTGTGCAACATGCAGAACAAAATAAATAAGGATTGAAAAGAGGCTTTGTTTTTAGGGAAATTTGACAAAATAACCCATTTTTTATGGTGATAAGGAAAAAAGCCCAACTTTTTTAAATAAGTATTTCTAACCCAAAATCTCACATGAAAAGTCTTTTCTACCCTTCATGGTTTCAAAACACTAACCTAATACCATTTCCCCTATTGAATCAAATGAGATCTCATTTCCCCTGTTCACCTTCTCCACCACGTTCAGACAGTTCGCCATTATTCATCTTCTCCACCACGTACGGACGGTTCCATGTGTGCGAGCGGAGGGAGGGATAATGTGACGTTGCTGTGAGACTTGGCGGAGGGGAAGAAGTTGTACTCGCTCGACGCAGGGGCGATAATCCACGCTCTGTATTTCAGTCTGAATAGGTATTGGTAGTGCGCAGCAACACGGGAGAGTGTCAAGATTTGGGAGCTGGAGGGCAAGAGCATTGTGATTGCGGTGTGTGGTATGTTATGTTATATTTATTTGTTAACGCTAGATTGAATGTTGATATGATTGGTTATTCTTATGGGTATCTTGCACTGTGATGATTTTGTTAATGTTGATAAAGGTGGGGTTTGTTTGCTAATATGTTAGATTCAATGTTGTTGTAGGTTATGCCAAACATATGTTGATATGGGTAATCTTGCATTGTGGTATTTTTGTCAATGTTGATAGAGGTGGGTTTTGTTCGACAATGGGGAAGATGGTGCCTAGGGCGTTTAGGCAGTGAGAAGTTTTAATCGTGTTTGGATATTGCTCGAGAAGTTGTTTGAGTTTGGGTGTGAGGAAGAAAAACGGGGGTTTGGTTTTCACTTTAACTTTGATTTAATTTATAATCGAAGGAATTGAGGCTTCTTGGTTGGTTCTTGTTTGATTTATTGGTGTTGATTTATATTTTATGTTGTTTCTTAGTTTCAATTAAAAGAGTTGCAATTCTAGGGTTTATGAACAATATTGCGTTTCATTCTTATTTATTATTTTCTAGGGTGAATTTTTTATTTAGGGTTAATTTGATATCTCTTCCTGCAACTTTTAAACAAAATGAAAAACTTTTTCTGCTCTTCCTTTTTTACCAATTCATTTGTTATCGTAGAAACATAACTCAAAAAAAAGTTATTCTTCAAAAATAAAACTTTGCCAATTTAATGACAAAGAAAGCTTTGATGGAAGAATACTTTTTTAGTGTAGTGAATTGTGATATAGGAAATGATATAAAGACAATGCATGAGAAGATAGATATGTTGTTGAAGCAAACTTCATATGCTACAAATGAAAATGCAAGTCAAAAAATAAAGTACACGTCCACTTCAAATGAAGATTTTCAGTTTACAAATGAGAATGTAAAGCTTCGACATGGGAAACCTCAAGAGTTTGACACTGTAGAAGATGTTGTTGACGAAGTTTGTCAAGCTACCCGTCAAGATTACACTCCTCATGTAATGAAGTTCGCACAGGAAAATGAAATTGAGGGAAAATCTTTAGAAAATTTGTTAGATAGTATACCTCATTGGTTTGGTATTGTGAAAGGGAGAAGGCTTTGTCTTGCCTTGAACTATATGTGGACACAACTGAAAAAAGGAAGGCGCTAAGAAAAAATGAATATTCATATGACCCTGATGAAGAGCGTCCCCATGTTGACTTTATGAGAATCAAACATTGGTTTTCATCTAAGGATGATGCGGTTGGAGATCGCCTATAGTTTAAGATATTGTGGACAGAAGACAAGTGGTTGGACAATAAAGTATATTTTTTTAATATATCTATATAAACTTTATGTTCACATCATTATGTTGATTCCTTCTTTTTAATATTATTTTCATTATGGATGATTGCTTATGAATGCTATTTATTTGTTCTTTTTTTCCAACAATATGAGTAGCATTTTGATGCGGGGACATGGTGGTTGCGGAAGAAAATGCCGAAGTCACCTAATCACAAACCACGCATGGCTATACTTGACACAATGTTTTCGGTATGCACTTTACCCTCCTATCATTTTTATTTTGTCAATCAATAAAAATGTGTTGATTTTATATGGAATGATTTGATACAATCAATGCTTTATAAACAAGGGAGCAGTGACACATTATTGAGTCATATAGATGGAAGTTTTTGTAGTCAAAACTCGTCAATTTCATTCAAGGAAGCGGACAAGGTAATTTTTTTCAAAGAGATGAGGTAATTAATATATATGTTATTGTGTACGTACTTACAACCATATGTATGTACTGTTAATATTATGTTTTGGTGCATATTGCCTTCGCACTCAATGTTAGAAATAGTCATTGGGTTGCACTCGATTGTGACATCAATGATCGTGTTATTTGTGTTCTTGATTCTATGATGAGTAGTAGAAGTCATTGGGAAAAAGAAATATAATATTTCCCTGGCACAATAGACAAGATGCTTATTGCGTGTGGGAAGGAGGTGCCTAACAATGAATGAAAAATTATTATCCCAAAAATACAACAACAAATGGGGTAATTGATATCAATCCTTATTCTATTAATGCAGTTTTAATTTTGTTTTCCAATTATTGACTCAAGTTCGAATTGTTTGGCAGGGGAGACTGCAGAATATTCACTCTCATGCACTTAAAGTACCTAGTGTTTGAAAAAGATCCAAAGTTGTTGACTCAATCAAAATTGCAGAATTCAGAAAAAAAAAAAAAAAAAAAAAAAAAAAAAGTTGTTGATTTATTTAGGTGGGGAACATTAACTTCTACAAGTTCAAATTCTAAAGATGCAGAGCAACATGAGAAGATTAAATGATTGAATAGTGGACATTTTGTAGTGAATTACGTTCCATACATAGTGGTGATGCCAATGTCAATGTTTAGATGTCATTTTTGTGTATTGCGTTTTGTAAATGTCAAACAACTATAGTTAAACTACATTTTTAAACTGTCAAACTTCATGTTTTCATATGTGACTAATTCGGTTTTAAGTATTACTTTTCTACCTTGTTGAACAATCACTTTAGATTTTACCTGCAATGCATCAACGCCAAATGTTATTCACTTGACAACATTTACAAGGAATTGTCTGAATTGTCAAAAGTGACAATATTGACAAAACTGCAAATGTATTAGAATCCTGCAAAAAAATTGTTAGAAAACTACAATTAATGTTTTCAAAAAAAAGAAATCTACAATTGACAATATTAACCTGGCAATACTGACATGTACAAAAGTGTATCCAATTGATATTAACAAATTGATGACATTAGGTACTTCAAATAACATTATGACATTATTTACAAAATGCACTACTATATCAGTAAAGTAATATAATATCAATTAAAAGATAACAGTCAGTAGGCATTTCAAAATATAGATTTGTGTAAAATATTGACAATATTAACAATATTAGCAATACAAACATGTACGGAAAGTGTTTATAATTGATATAAACAAAATGATGACATTATTACATTAGTTACAAAATGCACTACTATATCAATAAAGTAATATATATCAATTAAAACATAACAGGTAGTAGACACAATATTGACAATATTGGCAATACTGACATGAACAAAAAAGTGTATACAATTGATATAAAGAAAATGATGACATTAGGTACTTCAAAAAAATATTATGGCATTAGTTAAAAAATGCACTATTATATCAGTAAAGTAATATAATATCAAAAGACAACAGGTAGTAGGTGTTTCAAAATATAGATTTGTATAGAACTAGACTGCAAAAGATATATTAGTACTATTGACAATATTAACAGTATTGACAATACTGACATTTACAAAAAGTGAATACAATTGATATAAAGAAAATGATGACATTATGACACTATATGGTAGGTGACTATAAGATGTTCAAATGTCGACATAAACTGAAAAGATAATAGAGTGTCGATGCTGAACATTCTCCCTCACATTAAAAAAGGTGCTAAAAATCCATCCACTGAAATAAACTTCTTAAGCAGATCCATTAGGATGTAGTGGGACGGGCTCCTTATAAGTTTGACGATTATGACCAAATTCATGACACTTACCACACTTCTTCCTTATCCTTTCTTCTCCATTTGATGGTATCCTTTGCTTTCGATGTCTTCCCGGGGGCTCTTCTTGTAATTGGGGGAAGAATCATACCACCTACTCTAATAGGCAACATCCAATCCGTAGGACGACAAGCTAGATACACCGGTTCTGCATATGCCGCCATAAGAGCATCCGCAGTATAATATTTTGATGATAGGGAGTTCAATGAAATCCCTCTAAGGCTAGTTGCAGCAATCGCATGACCACAAGGTAGCTGATCTAAGCCAAACTCACGACATGTGCATGACTTTGTGTAAAGATTGACATGACCATTCTTTTCATTATCAAACACATCGAACTCATGACAATCAATTGGTTTCACTCTCCATTGCGCTGACTTTGCTGATTTCTCTCTTAATATGGACTCGACCCAACTTGTCAAGTAGCAATTCATGTTTGTTGCCAGGTACCTGCGTTCGTAATACCAATTTTGCAACACCCTATGTATGTGATTAACCACCATTGTTATAAGAAGAGCTATGATTTCCTTAAGGAATACATTAAGACATTCAACAATATTTGTGGCCATGATACTGTATCGCCTCTTATTAGAATAAACTCTGCTCCACTTTTCAACTCCAACATTTCGAAGGTAAGTTATATCTTTATCACAATTCTCCATCTTCATAAACAGCCTATTAAAATCCAATTCTAAGTACTCATTCGTAGCAACAAAATATAAAGGCATAATAGAATCAACTCTTTTATGGAAGTTTGCCTTTAAATTCATACTCAAATGGTAAATGTACAAACCATGGAATGCATCTGGCAAAACCTCTTTTATAGCTTTTGCAATGCTATTATTCTTGTCTGACACTAATACTAAATTACTACCAACTCCATCTAAAATCGCACTTTTTAACTTCACGAATCAAGTCCAAGAAGCATCATTTTCCGAGTCACCAATCCCAAGTGCTAAGGGATAAACTTGGTTGTTACCATCCATGCACGCAGCAACAAACAATGTGCATTGGTACTTACCGGTCAAGAAGGTTCCATCAACCACAATGACTGGTCGAATGCTACCACGAAACCCCCTGATAGTCACACCTAATGCCATGAAGAAATACTTGAAATAAATCCCATTCTCCTTTTCAATATGTGTTACTGTACTTGGATTTTTTTTCCAGCAATGAACAATAATGTGGCAACAATGCATATGATTCCTTTACACTACCTCTTACAGAATTAAGAGAACGCTCTTGGCTCTCCAAGCCTTATCGTAACTTATATTCACACCATGCTCTATGCTTATATCACTAACAATGTCATCTGGCTTGTAGATGCGGCCTACTCCCTCATATTTAGATTTAATGCACTCTCCTATCAACCAACTACTTGCTTGCCTATGATCATGGTTCATAATATCTTTTGAACAACCATGATTCATGTTTATCTTCCTCAATAAAAAATAATCAGAAGATGGTAACTTTGTTGCCTTAACTTGCCATTTACACCCTTCTTGCACACATTTAGCCACAAACAACTCTTTTGTTGAACGAAAAACTTTATATTCAAAATTGTTCTTCATTGCAAAGAGTCCAAGACTATGACACAATTTTTTCTTATTGACAAATAATTGATCCTTCATGAAAGCATCTAATGTTAACAATTCAGAAGCCATGGTGGACGGTCGAACACTGCCACTCTTCTTATCACCAACTTGAACTTAGTATGTCATCATTGTCAATATTTTTTCCTTGATTTTCATCTGTAAGCCCGACATACTCGCAAGAATACATGTCCATGTTGAAGTCATCATCCAAACCTATGCAATGATCATCACATTCCATGCCATTATTAATAGTGCCACTGCCAACATTATCTTCAATCCCCACTTCATCTTCTTCATCAAGTGGAATAATGACTGCATCTCCTCATGAGCTGTCAAACCCGATTTTTCTATTAGCATACTTATTAGAATCTTTCCATTGGCTTGTAATAGGTAACTTCATGCATTCTTGTACCATATTGAAAGGTTGTGCAGGTTGGTCTTCAAAAGCATGTTCACTTGGTGAATTTATAAGTTCAATACTTAAGCACAATGGAGTTATATTGTTTGTAGACATGTTAAACTCATGAACAAAATGATACACATCTGTGTCGTTGTTCACTTTGACTATCACTATGCCAATAACTGTTTTGCACCCATAACTTAATGTGACTGAGTGAGATGTAGTGTTAATCTTGAAATGAATAGCAAGACCTTGACCAATTGTTGGAACGAGCAATTTCTTAGCACTGATATCATCTTAGCATTAGTGTTGGTATTGTACATCTTATTGCCACCATCAATGGTGACCCACTCTCCGCCATATTGCACAACAATTTTGACATGAGGTACATATGAAATTAAAAAAAAACTATTAGTATGAATCATAGAAAGAGATAAAGTAGTTGATGGTCTATTAAGTTATAAAACAAATTATATGTGCAGCTAATTGCAGTTTGTAGAAATGAATAGAATTACTGTAATTATTGACGATATTGTCAATATAGATGTTATTGACAAAAATAATTATTAGAGATGCATTGCTGTCATTTTGAAAAATATTATTAAAATGAATAAAGGAGTAAATAAAGACTTACTAGTTATATTCTAAATCATTTGCAATCTATTTTCATAACAAGTATTATTATTGTTATGAATGATATTGTCAATATATAAGTGATTGTCAATATAAACGATATTGTCAATATAGATGTTATGGACACAATAACGAATGAAAAAAGCTACATCTGAAAATATCCATCTATAATCTGGACTATTATGAGTAAATCTATGCAAGAGGTTACTTCATAGTAATATTATATAAACATTGTAATACAATTGAGTCATGATTTATAGAACTACACTTAATAATTACCAGCAATGAAAGGTGTTGGATAACTCATATTCATGGCAATGGAGTCTCTCAACATCATCAAATAATCATGTGGGTAAAATGTATGTATTAATTAGTTGATTGGGAAGGTTTAGGTTAAATAAATAAAAGCAAACAAAGTCATATATGGTGAACTTACATAGAAACAAGGGATTCAATAATGTTGACAACTTAAGAGTTGGTTGTTGCAAATAATGAGAGGTATCTGACTTTGTGCGTTTGATGATTGCGAGGAGCGAGCAACTTGTCTATGACGCCAATAAAACTTGCTAATGCATAAGCAAATAAAAGAACAAATAAGTCATGACTACAATGTGCAATCTCAAATAAAAAAAACAGTTTAAAAGAAACAAATTAAATGAATAAAAATAACCTAAAATGAGACCAATACTTTGTCTAGAAGACGATTAACATCTTCTATTTTGAAGATATGAAGAAGCTTGCTTTAATGAAAGAAGAAAAAAAAAGGGAAAAGAGAAATGTTGATGAGATGGGGGAGATGGAAAGGACGATAAAGAGAGAAGAGAGCTGGAAGGAAATGGAAAGGAGGATGATGGAGATAGGAGAGCTGGAGAGGAGGACGATGGAGAGAGAAGAGCTGGAGGGGAAATGGAAAGGAGGATGATGGAGAGATGGAGAGAGGAGAGTAGCTGGAGGGGAAATGGAAAAGATGATGATGGAGATAGGAGAGTTGGAGGGAAGGAGGACGATGGAGAGGGAGAAGTGGAGGGAAATTGGTTGTATTGTCAAGTGAAGGGTAAAAAAAACTTTTCAACCTTAGATTTAGGCTAAAAAAACAAAACAGAAAAGATTGGACTATTTTTCATTATTAAGGTCCATTTTGGGCTATTTTATCAAATTTCCCTAGGAACTTACATGTTAAGAGCATCTCTAATGGAATATGGATGAGTGTCACCTACGACTAAATAGGCATTGGAGTTAAAAAAACCTCTCCAATGGAATGTGCATTTTGAATGTCAAATTGATCTGGATAAACATTGTTTATTTTGAATGTCACTTCTTGACATTTAAATTGATATCCATGTTGGATAATAGATTTATTTTAAAATATTTACTTATTTTATTTAGACTTTATTTTCATATTTTAATTAATAAAATAATAAAAAAGTAATGTCACCTCATCAATTGAACCGCAAATTCACATCAACTATTAAAAACTTATTTTAAAGTTCAATTTCAATATTTACTATTGGAGATGCCCTTATGGAAGTTGTGCAACATGCATTTACATAATGCCATAAAAGTGCCACGTACACTATAAGGTGGGCTCAAACAAACTAATTAAATCGATCTAACACGTGTTTACTTTGTCAATCATGAAATCCCACGCCTAACATAAGTAAGAAAAACGAACGCACCTTACATACAATAATAAAAAGGAAAATGATAAAATAACTCACTTTCAATGCAAACTTTTAATATACACTCTTATTTTTTAACCATTTATAACTCTTTCATGTCTCCCAATGTGTAGGCCTTATAAATGATGCCCACATATGTGCATTAAATGTGAGTTATTTTATCATTTTCCTAATAAAAAGTAAGAAATTGTGGTTAACTTTATTTTACCTTGGAAAGTCTAGAATGACGCCAGTCAGTCTTATAGCCGAATTATGTACATCAAGATTCGAACACACAAATCACGAGTTATCTACGGACGGTGATGATGAGATGTACGGTTTGTTGTTTGTTTAGAAAGTCTCCGTAGCAGCAAAAACCTTGTCAGATGCACTTTGAACACTTTGACTTTGCAATCTTAACCGACCGTCTTTTATCTCTCTATCTCTCTCTTCCTTCTTCGTTATAGCCGAAACTGCATCGCGGATCAAAGCGTGTTGGTTTTCATTTATTTTTTTATTTTTTTATTTTTTTCATCCTCTTTGATTTTCAATCTTCTCTGTTAGGCTTCCGTTTGTACAGATCTGATTAAAAAAAAATTGTTCTCAGTATCTTCGTTTCTTCTGATCTATTTGTTCGAAAAAAAAGGCTAACTTTTTTTTGTGGGTGCAGAAGAGGGTTTCGATCCATCGTGGTTTAATTCCGAGATGTCTTAGTTGTAATTGTGTGTTGTTCTCGATGCGATGTTCTTTGTCTCTAGATATTTCCCTTGTTCTATCGACTTCAGATCTGATTCTCGTAAAAAAGGCTTCTTTTTTTTGTTGATCTTCTTTGTGTAAAAATGTTACCAATTCCTTCATTTATTCGACTCCAGCTCTAATCTTTGTTAAGAAAAAAGCTATTCTTTTTAGATTTGTTTTTCAGTCTCAATATTTTTCGTTCTTAAAATAAAAAAAAAAAGGTTTCGTTTTTGTTCTCCAGACTCCAGATCTGGTCATCGTGATTGTTTTTCCCGTCTCAGTTGCCTCTCTCTATTTATATGGCAATTCGTTCTGGTTGTTTACCTCTGGGCCAGTAAAGACCTTTTTTTGATCCTATTGAAACCGACCTAACTAGATTACAAGTCATGTCTGTGCGCTCGAGGTAAAACAAAATCCTATCCGATCTTCAATTGTAAATAAATTTGTGTATTTTGTATTCTTGAATCTTTTGTTTCGCGTTGCAGGTTGCATGGGAAACTGATTTTTGCTAATTCAATTGACGCTATGGGATGGATTTCGAGGGGCCTATCAAAACATCCTAAAACAAGTGAGTAACTTTCGTGTTTATTGCTTATGGCACCACTCTGCCATGATTTCCATTGAAATTTTTATATGTATCTTATTTGTCAATAGCTCTGTCTTATTCTGTAACTAATTAGTCTAAGTGATTGAATAAGTTTTCTTTCAGTATTACTCAGTAATGGTATAGAGATTTAAAAATAAAAAATAAAAATTAAAGGAAGATTTCAAAAGAGAGATAAATTAAATCAAAGGAAGAGATTTTCGTTAACAATGCACCCGCCCACTAATACACCAACATAGATCAAACTCTACCATTGTGCTTGATTTTGTGTAATTGACGGTGAACATTCCAAACCATTCAAGTCCCTCTTAATTAATGCACCCCCGGTTAACTTCGGCCTACCCCTACCTCGTCGAATTTCTTTAGTTTCTATTGAGTCAAGTTTTCTAGTGGGAGCATTTTATAGGCTGTCTTTGCAGGTGCCTAAACCACCCAACAACCCTTTCCTAATCTTTATGTTAATTGGTGCTACTTCTATTTTTTTTTGAATTTCTGTGTTTCTTATTCTATCCTTATGAATTTTACCACACATCCACCTAAGCATCTTCATTTCTGCTACGTTCATTTTATGTAATTATTTTTGCTTTACAGCCCAACATTTATTTCCTTAGAGCATAGTTGGCCTAATTGCAGTTCTATAAAATTTTCTTTTTAACTTGCTAGGGATATTTCTATTACAAATTGCACTTGTTGCACTTCTCCATTTCTTCCATCCAGCTTGAATTCTATGCATGACATCATTCTCAATATTACCATCATTTTATATGATTGATCCTAGATATTTAAAGTGTTTCACCTTAGGAACTTCTACTTTCCCTATTTTTACCACCCCATCTCTATGTCTGGTATTTCTAAACTCACAGTGCATGTATTCGGTTTTTGTCCTAGTCAACTTAAAACCTTTAGATTTTAATGTATTCCTCCAAATTTTTTATTTCTTATTCACGCTATTTATTGTTTCGTCCACTAAGACGATGTCATATGCAAATAACATACGTCATGGTATATCCTCTTGACTATGTCTAGTTAGTACATCTATAACCAGAGTAAAGAGATATGGGCTTATAGCTGATCCTTGATGTAGTCCTATCGTAATGGTAAATTTTTTGTAGTTCCTCCAAATGTTTCTATACTCGTTACTACACCCTCATACATATCCTTAATAGTGTCTATGTATCTACCATGAACTCCTTTTCGTTTTAGAACCCACCAAAGAACATCTCTAGGAACCCTATCATATGCTTTTTCTAAATATACAAATGTCATATGAAGATCTTTTTTCTTTTCTCTATATTTTTCCATCGATCTTCTTACAAGGGTAATCGCCTCTATAGTTGACCTTCCAGGCATAAAGCTAAATTGATTCTCGGATATTGTTGTTTCTTTTCTTAGTCTATTGTCAATTATCCTCTTCCAAAGTTTCATAGTATGATTCATAAGTTTAATTCCTCGGTAG
The DNA here is from genome assembly GCA_039657345.1 of Stephania japonica. Classification (NCBI taxonomy): domain Eukaryota; kingdom Viridiplantae; phylum Streptophyta; class Magnoliopsida; order Ranunculales; family Menispermaceae; genus Stephania; species Stephania japonica. Next base: position 36,502,744 of record CM077563.1, on the reverse strand, counting down.
TTGGAACAACTTTGAATGTCTCCTTTGTTTTTGAAGATTAGTAAAAATGGTGCTTCTTCTCCAATCCATCGGCATCCGTTTTGATTTTAAAATTTTGTTGAAAAGTTTTGTTAACCAAGTCAATCCAATTTTTCCTAAACATTTCCAAACCTCTATGGGTATTTCATCTGGGCCACATGCTTTTCCCTATTTTCATGTTTTTCAATACCTCTTTAACTTTCGAAATCCTAATATTGCGTGTATAGTTTACATTTCTTTCTTGGTGTGGATTTTCATCTATTATGATATCAACTTGACTATCAATGAATAAACTATCGAAGTAGCTTTTCCATCTCTCCTTAATATCATATTCGCGCGTTAAAAATTTTGGTTTTCGTCCTTAATACATCTTACACGACTTAAGTCTTGTTTCTTTTTATCTCTTAACTTGGTTAGCCTATAAATATATTTTTCGCCATCTTTATTACTTAACTTTGTATATAGATCTTCTATGAAGTTTGTTTTAGCTTGACTAACTACTTTTTTACTTGTTTTCTGGCTTCTTTATATTGATTGTTCGCATCTTCATCTTGACATTTAGGTATTTTTCCATACATCTCTCGTTTAGTCTTAATAGCTCTTTGGACGTCCTCGTTCCACCACCATGTTTCCTTCTTTGCTGGTTCCAAACCTTTAGATATACCTAACACGTTTGATGCTATTCTTTTTATGCAACTACTCATTTTGTGGCCACGTCATATTGGCATCTAAATCAAGGTTCCAAATGTTTTCCTTTTGTAGTGTTTTCTAAACTCTACTTGTTTATTATTTTTTAAGTTCCACCACTTTATTTTAGGGTTTTTGTCTCTTTAATTCCTATTAAGTCGCCGTTTTAGCTTAATATCTAGTACTACTAATTTATGTTGGGTAGTAAGCGCTTCACCTGTTATTACTTTGCAGTCTCTATATATTTTTCTATCTACTTTTTCTTATTAAAAGAAAATCTATTTAACTCTTGTTCTGTCCACTACTATATGTAATCAAGTGCGACTCCCTTTTCTTAAAACTAGTATTTGCTAAGACAAGATCGTTTGCTAAAGCAAGTTCTAAGATTGATTCTCCTTCTTCATTTCTATTTCTATAACCATAACCTCTATGAACTCTCTCGAATCCATCATTACTTGCCCCTACATGCCCATATAAATCTTCTCCAATAAAAACCGTTTCATCTAATTGTATACCTTCCGTAAGTCCATCCATATCATTCCAAAATTTATGTTTGATGCTCTGGTTTAATCCTACTTGTGGTGCATAGGCACTAACTATGTTAATCTTTTCGTCTCCAATAATTAATTTAACTAGGATCAATTTATCCCTCACTCTTAACTTCTATAACCTTATCCTTATAATTATTATCCACAAGAATTCCTACTCCATTGTATTTTCTAACTTATACCCTGTATTTCCGATTTCCATACTCTTTTCTCCTTGCCATTTTGTCTCTTGTAGGCAAGCAATATTGAATCTCCTAATCGTAGTATCTACCAATTCCATTGACTTCCCTGCAAGTGTTCATATGTTCCATGCCCTAAACAATTTTTTTTTCCTTTTATGCTTGTTTTCCTTTTCTATTTCTATTTTGTTCAAAAGATCTAGTCTCATAATCTTTGGTTTTGTTTTTGTGTTCGTGTTTGTTTTGAACTAGCTTCTTTACCCACACACATCCTTTGTATGGTAGCCTTGCTCATTTTTTTTCACATTCGGGCGGCGATGTGAAAGGACTAGCTTCTTACCCGCACACATCATATGTGTGGGAACCCTTGCTCATTTTTTTTTACACCTTGGCGGTGACGTGAAGAGTACCCTTGCTCATTTTTCACTACACCTGGGCTTTGATGCAGCGCGTCGCTAGGTGAGAACGCCCCAACGTTTATATTTGTTTGATCCATTCCATGAAGAGTGACAAAGGTTTTACACTGGTTGTCAACCTATCACAACCCTCCTCCTTTATCCGGACTTGAGACCGGCTATGTAGCACACACAATGTTCTTTTTCTCTTGAAAAATATTGTAACTTTCAAAGGCATCGTGTGTTACTTCATTATCGTCCTATTTCTTACGTTCCCTACGTGAGGTTAAGGATCAAAGCAACGATGTGGAGTGCGGGTTTGATTTTGGGAATTTTAAGGTCTTGTCTAATCAAAAATTTGAAATAAGTGATGAATTTGAAGTGGATTGAACTTGATTTGTAGTGCTTATGTTATGATGATTTATTAAAGTACCCAGAAAGAATGAATAATAGATACTTAATTAGTAGATATTGAGCTTATACGAGGGTTCAAAGTCATTGGACTGGCAAAATGTAGGGCATTTTTGGGCAATGTCCCAAATGTAGTCTTCTTTGTCTTTAGAGACCATTTTGTTCCTCCAAAAAAGAAGAACATTACCTTTAAGTTCAGAAGCACCAGGTGTTACTAAATAATAATATTACTTCTAAGTTCATAAGCATCATGTGCTACTCATTAAAGAACATAATAAGTTCAGAATCATCATGCCTTGTTCACTAAAGAATAACATAACTTCTTAGTTCAAAAGCATTGTACCTTACTCACCAAAGAAAAACATAAATTTTATGTTCAGAAGTATCGTGTGTTACTCACTAGAGGAGAACATAACTTCTAAGTTCGGAAGCATCATGTCTTACTCCCTAAAGAAGAACATGACTTCTAAGTTTTATCGTAACGATTCTGTATACCATGTTTTATCAAATATGAAATTGCGCAAATATAGTCAGTGCGCCAGCTACGAGAAGCACCAATAGAAAGAGAATGTAAACGCCTGTCATGATCTGATCATGAGGTTCGAATATAGAGCTAATAGTCCATCCTACTGCGCTTCCAAATATTCCAATGCAAGCGCAGGTTTCAGTTGCACGGATCACTGTATCCAATGCATCAGAGTGAGTCTCCCTGGACAAAATGGCAATCCTCAGGGCGCTTGAGATGCTACTTACACTGACAAACGTTGGGATCAATGCTAGGATGCCGCCCTGTATCTGCATTGAGGAAAAGATCGCGTTACAAAAGAATAATAAAAAAATATCCAAACCTCAATATTTGAACCAAACTTAAAAACTTTGCATTTATTTATATTTAGGTATAGAAGAGAAAATAATAAAAATTCTTAAGTAATAACATGTTTTCTTAACGTGCCATGACAAAATTTGAATCTTGTTTCGACTTCAATAAAATTACTTTGTACTTTTCTGGTGTTTCGAATTTCTACGTAACTTCTCTACTTGTCTTATTATTCTTGAGTGAAAACAAATTTTTTGATTCTTGTTTGGATACTAGTCAAACATTGGTCTTGGTTTGGAATGTGTCAAGTCTTATATTGTTTACGTAGCACATTTTAATCATATTCAAATTAAAATTAAGAGTATATGATTCTACACCATTTTTGGAAATGTTGAAAAAATGTGTATATGAAAGCTAACATCTCTTATTGAAGTCGCATTGTTGTAAAATGTAATCCTTGTTGCATGCTTGTGGGTTTTGGAGTAAATCTGAAGTAGTAAGGATTGAGGAAAAGAAAAGGACAAACCAACAAAAAGCAAGATTGTCTATGTACTCAAAATACAACAATCGGAGGACCACTCGGAGGATTTCCAATTGCCGCAACATAATCAAATAGAAGCCCCAATATTCCATCAGAACCAACATGGTTTTTAGAATTGAGTAGTAAAAGAAAAATCTAGAGTGGTTGCCATCAATTTTTAAACAATAACCAATGTTTGCAATCTACCCCTCAAATGTAGTCTCAAACTTGCAGAACATAGTAAGCATTGGTAGTGTTGAACCAAAATTAATGTTTGTACCAATAAGCGCAATCCCATATTTCTAAATTCAATTCATCTAATTGTTCACAAGCAAGTGTTGCTTCTCCAACGTCAACACTATCCATTTGCAATACCTTAAGAATGCAAGCAGAACCTTTGGAAATTCAATATGCATGCAACCAACAATTACAGAATTCCACCATGTACTTCGCTTGCTAGGAATTGTATCCAACACTATCAGGTCAATCATTATGGAAGCCAAATAGACATTAGAATAAGGCCCATCATCACGAGAGACCACCCATGAATATCCACACTAAAACAAAGGTCTTTAATTCTTGCATGAAGAGTTTGAGCAATCACCAAGAAGCAAGGATAGTGATCAGTTAGATAGGAGCATGCTTGTAGGGTCTTAGGAGCCCATAATAGATATTCACAATGTCCCAATTGTAATCCTGACCTGGTCTTTCCATGCATGAGCTTGCGGGATATAATTTTAAAAGAAAACTCGGAGTTAACCCACAAACCATCCTGTTTTGTTTTATTTTGTTTTGGTGTGAGCCTTTCGTTATATAGATTAACCGACTACCCTAAGATCGAGCTATAGTCGGTCCATAAGGGGCTTTGGCTCTCCTAGCGGAGGGGACTCCATATGTAGGACTCGAATTCGAGTCACTACTTAAGGGGACTCCATATGTTTCTTTTTGGAAAGAACACCCAAAAAGATACATCAACACATAGTATGCTTGTAAATAATTGACTCAATATGCATGCAACCAACAATTACACAAAATTCCACCATGCACTTTGCTTGCTAGGAATTGTATCTAACACCATCAGGTCAATCATTGAGGAAGTCAAATAGACATTTGAATAAGGCCCATCAAGAGAGAGACCCATGTTTAGCCACACTAAAACAAAGGTCTTTAATCCTTGCATGAAGAGTTTGAGCAATCACCAAGAAGCAAAAATGGTGATCAGTTAGTTGGAGCATGATTGTAGGGTCTTAGGAGCCCATAGTAGATATTCTTAATGTCCCAATTGCAATCCTGACCTGATTTTTTCATGCACATAAGCTAGCGGACAATAGTTTTAAAAGAGAACTTGGGGGTTAACCCACAAACGGTCTCGTTTTGTTTTGTTGTGAACCACTTGTTATCTAAACTACTTGACTATTCTAGGATTGAGCTATAGTCGGCCCATAAGGGGCTTTGGCTCTCCCAGCGGATGGGACTCCATATGTAGGAATCGAATTCAAGTCACTACTTAAGGGGACTCCATATGTTTATTTTTGGAAAGAACACCCAAAGAGATACATCAACACATAGTATGTTTATAAATAATTGAAAGCGGGGAACCATTACAACATTTTGGTACCTTAAATAGCTTTCTTTTTCTTAGAACTATGGGAATTTAAACTTTCAGTTTGACTAATCTTGGAGGCTAGTTGGGCACTCCAACCATATAGCTCGGGAAACAACAAGGGAACATGATTGTCAGGTAACTTCGTTAGAATTGGAACTTAGTGCACCGGGTTGAACATATCCAACAATCTTCACATTACATTTTATGGACATCGCATCAAACATATGTGCGTAAGTTAGCTACCCAAGTTGTATAGGGCTCTATCTAGGATTTGAGACGTTTGAATTTGATAAGAAAAAACACAATTTCTTTAAGTATGTATGCAACTATAAATTGCCAATCCACTTGGATAGTTAAAGACATTATGCTTTGTTCAAGTGTCGTATCAAGTGCTCATCAACCAATTAAGGAGTCAAAAGTGCAATCAAACACAATGAAACGAGAAAAAAATCATGTTACTCTCACATTAATTGTCCTTGACGGTCTATTTTTGTTTCATCTAGCTCAAAGTTTCTCAATATTTGGGTATGAAATCTTACATTATTACTTTACCTTGCCTCATTTCCAATTTTGTTAGCACATCTACCTTTGGATCTCAAGTCTCTAATAATCTCCTCATCAATGTCTTTCCACTTATGCAAAATTAGTTTACGAAAAATGGGTAATGAGAGTTGGGGTAGACAATTGACAAAGTAGTGCAGCTACCCATGTAATTGGGGTTTAGGGTGCTAGCAAAAGCAGAAAATAAAATAAAATAAAATCTGAAGTTTTTGGTGAAATTTTCTCAAGGAGTGAAGAAGATGCATGGATACTAGATAACTCTCTAGATTATCCTATTGGACCACCTCTTAACAAATTAATGGGTTAACATATTATATGACAGAGGACAACATAACCTACATTTTCTCTTTTATGTGAACAATGTGGATTGATGAACAATAAAACTCTTTACTTAAAATTTGTATTCAGAGAAGAAGGAAGCAATTAATAAGGTAAACTAATTAAACTAAATAAACATTTAGCTCTCATTAGTACATGTGTAATTAGTAATTAATCTAATCAAATCATGCTAAAAAAAAAGAATTTGGTTAACCCAAATGTAGTAATGCTGATTAGGTCGAATATTGTCTAGATAAGTATATATTATAAACTAGTAACATGTAGGTTAATTAAGCAACCAATTATGTAAAATTATTTTAATTAGTTACTAAACATGATTTTATTTGGAGGAAATCATTAAGTATACTTGATTCTTAATGGGTGGCAATGGAGTTGATATGTCCTGAGCCATTGATGTAGAGAACAAAGTGAAAGGGTTACTTCTTCCAATGAGAGAGATCAGATGTGCTAAAAGCCGGCAACTCTTTCTTTCTTTCTTTTTTTTAAACTAAGTAATTGGTAATTGGTATTGTTATAATTCAAGATCACACATTTAAGTTTATATTGTAAAAAACTCTTTCCTATACACCATTAGTTCAAGCACTCAACCGTGATTAAACTCAGTATTGTTTTGTTTTTTTTTCTTGGCCCAAACTGATTAAACGCAATATCAAATTTTCTTAGTTGGCTTTCAATTTCTTTTGTTTTAGTGTTTCATAATTTTTTTTTTTGCATTGTTTACTGGTTTATGAACATGGTGAATGTTGCTTTGTGATATATATTTTCATACTTTATTTTCTTTTAATGTTTTAGTGATAGTAGTACGCAAAAGTTGTACTTGAATTTTATTATTTCGAAACTGCATAGTGATAAGTTAAGCTTAATCATGAAAGTTTTGTTGCAAGTTTGTGATAATGCTAACTAATGATTCTTTTTTTCTCTCTTTTTTTTTAAGACCTTTGGTTTCTTTTTTGGGTTAGATTTGTAATGAGCTTAACTCTTAGAACGTGATACTCAAGGTCTTGCCAAAAAATGTTTATGGTATATGTGACTGCATCAATGTAGCTTAACTAAAAAAATGTTTATGGTATATGTGATTGCATTAATGTGCTTAACCATACTAGTCATCTTAATCTTTAATTGAAATGAAATTTGTGCTTTTCTATTCTTAAAAAGGAAGATGAAGTATAGTTACCTGTTGCGCCAAAAATGATTTCCATATCTTTCTTATCTCGGTTAAGATGTTCATTAAATCATCCTCCATTCGGTCCCAATGGTCCCAGACTTGGGTGCCACTGTCCAATGGGCCTAATTTTCCAATTCGATGTGGCAACTTGCATCCAATCAGTTCTTGTTGCAACTCTTGTTGCCTCTGAATGTAATCATGCAACTTGTTTTTCTCATTCAATAATTTCAGTTGCGACTCTTGGTGCTTCAAAATCTGTGTCTCATAAGCTTGATTCAACTCTTGTTGCTTCTGATTCAACTCTTGTTGCTTCTGAATCAAGTCTTGTTGCTTCTGAATCAAGTCATGTTGCTTCTGAATCTCTGTCAAACGTTCCTGTTGCAAATCTTGTTGCTTCTGAATCTGTGTCACAGAGTCCTGAAATGACATTTTGCAAATGTAAAATTCAGTTAGAAGTTTAATTCTCTCCTGTCACATGTTCTAATCATACAAATTACAACCAAGAACAAAACTACACCTTTTTTTTAGAAATGTTGATTTTTTTAAATATATAAACATCAGCCCAACTTTGTATTAATATATGTGCTTTTCCATCTTACAAATAAGATGAGGTATGGTCTTACTCGATGCTGCAAGGATGACTTCAACAATTCTGTAAGCAGTTCATATATCATCTTTAAGTAGTGTTGATTATTCTGATCATGTATCGAACTTGATATCAGCTCTTGCAATTGCAGAGTGTGTGTTGAGCCTTTGCCGGCTCCACGTGATGTTTCCTGAATGTAAAGTTTAGATAGAAGCTTAAATCTCTTCTATGCAACATATTTCTCTCACAAATATACAAATTAAAATTAAGAACAAATAACTACACCCTCTTATTCGGAAATGTTAGAATTTTTTTTGGTAGGAAAAAATGTTGAAAAATTACTAGGCGAAAGTTAATATCCCCAATGAATCATAAGAAACATGCATGTTGTCACAGGTATGAGAGGGGGTCCCTATTTTAATATATGCAAGGCTCGGAAAGGTCCCTTTTACCTATCTTATATATCATTAGTCCCCTCTCCTTTTTCAAAATATGACTCTTGACAAAACATGAAAGAGGCGCTACTCTTCACGTATGGAAGATTTATGATTATTCCTATGTGATTTTATATGTACGCGTGACAAAATTCTTTAATACATCACATCATCAACAATAAAGCCTCAAATCCCAAATTAGTTAGGGTGGGTCGGTTACATGGATCAAACTCTTTCATTGGTGCTCGATTTAGTACAATTGATGTTGAGCTTTCCAAACCATTTAAATCTATCCTAATTAGTGCATCCCAAGTTAACTTATGTATATCCCTACCTCATGAAATTCTTCTATTTCTATTGAGTCAAGTTTTATAGTGGGGCATTTGTAGGTTGTCTTTGCAGGTGTGCAAACCACCACAATCGCCCTTCCCCCTAATCTTTGTGTCAATTGGTGCTGCTTCTACTTTTCTTTAAATTTATGTATTTTTGTATTTCTTATTCTATCTTTACAAGTTTTATCACACATCTACCTAAGCATCATCATTTCTGCTAATTTCATTTTATGTAATTGTTGTTTTACCATCAACATTTTCACATCATATTATTTAATAAAATATGCAACCAAAAACATACAAAATTTAAGGCATTTATAGAGATAATATAACACAACCAACAACATTAACAACAAGCAGTTGATATCGGCTACATGATCGAACTCTTCCATTGCACCTGATTTAAGTTTGATCCAATTTATAAAGAGTGACAAGTTTTACGTTGGTTGTTCAATCCTCCATAATTTTTTTTGGTATGAAATATGAGTTTTGGACCTTCCTCCCTCATTTTCTGAGAATTTAAAAGGGGTTTGAGACCTCTCTCCTATTTTTAGCATGAAAAAAGGCTTTGAGAGCATTTTGGGTACATATACTATTATAGATATATAAGAAGGATAGGGATGCAATTGGGGAGGGGAATCTCTATTCCCTGCGGGGATACGCCCCAACGGGGCGTGCATTCTCCGCTAACCAGCCACGTAACAAGTTTGTGTATATACTCGAGCAACCAAACGAGCTTTGTATCTCTCTATGCTCCCATCTGAAGCAACCTTCACAGTGAAAATCCATTTGCAGCCTACTAGTTTCTTTTCTTCTGGCATGTCTACAATTTCCCACGTGTCATTTTCTTTTAAGGGCCTTTATTTCCTCCACTACTGCACCTTGCCATCTTGAGTCCTTTAAGGCTTCGTGCATGTTGGTAGGGATTATCAAGTTGAGAGATGAATGCCCTGTACTTGTTAGATAAATGACAATATGATAAGTGATTGGAAATTGGATGTTGAGTACAAGATCTAACCCCTTTTCTGAGAGCAATGGGAATGTCCAATTCATCTATTTGACCTGCACCTTCAACTGAACCTTGTGTTAGTATATCCTCTTTTGGTTCGGATGCTTGGTTTTGATGAGCAACTTGTGGTTTCCTTGAGTAAACAAGTACTTCATTTTGTTGAGTTTTCTTATGTGGTTCTCCCCCTTGGCCCAAGTCACTTACAAATGTGTGTTGTAAGGACGGTGGGGGAGATGAAGATGATGAAATGGGCAAGGAAATTGGAAGGGAGATAGAAGTGTCCCAATAGTTACCTCCATTTAAGTCATCCCCCTGAAGAGTATCATGAGAGTAAAAAGGCTGATTTTCAAGGAAAGTGACATCATTGGACAAATTTTTTTTAAGTGTGGATTATAACATTTATAACCCTTATTGGTTGAATAATATCCTATGAAAATGCATTTCATAGCCTTTGGATCAAGTTTACTCCTAGTAGGAATAGTATTATGAACAAAAACAGAACATCCACACACTTTTGGGTTGAGAGAATTGAATAATCTAACATGAGGAAAATATTTTTTGAGGCAACTAACAGGAGTTTGAAAATTTAGAGTTTTGGATGGAAGCCTATTAATTAAATAAGAAGCTGTTAACACAGAATCGGCCCAATATTGATGAGGTACAAAATTCTCAAGCACGATTGATCAGCTACCCCATTTTGTTGGGGTGTACAAGTACATGAACTTTGGTGTAAAATTCTATTATCCATGAAATATTTATTCAGATCATGATTAAAGTATTCTCCTCCATTATTTGTGCGAAGTATGTGAATATCAGATTGAAATACATTTTTTATCATTTTATGGAATTCTTGAAATACAAATCCAACATCGGATTTGTCTTTCAATAAGTAGACCCAACAAGCTTGCGTGTGGTCATCTATGAAAATAATGAACCACCTTTTTCCAGTCAAGTCAACAACTCGTGATGCCCCCCAAGTATCACTATGAATAAGGTGAAAAGGTTTTGACTCTTTGTAGTCATGAGCAGGATAATTTTTCCTGGGTTGTTTTGCTAGAATGCACGATTCACAAGAAAATGAAGAAGGATCTTTATTGATGAACAACTTAGGAAACAAATATTTCATATAGGAAAAACTAGGGTGACCTAAACGTTTGTGCCATAAAAACACATCTGAACTTGATGAAGTAGAAACTGAAAGAGATCTAGGTCCTTTTTGTGGTTGAGAATCCTTAAGATAGTAGAGACCATTTTGTTCCTCAACATTGCCAATCATCTTCCCCGAAAATGGATCGTGAACTTACTAACTGAAAGAAGGTTATATCTTAATCTAGGAACATGAAGCACATTTTCCAAATGAAATCTATTGCAAAGATCTCTGATCCCAACTACTTAAGAAGTGTTTCCATCAGCCACATAGACTTTCATGTTATCAACGCATTTTAAATAACTAGAGAAAATACTATGTGAACTTGTCATATGTTCTGATGCCCCAGTGTCAATAATCCACCCATCCATGACATCCTTTTGTGACAAGAAAAAAGATGAGATAATACCTTGTTGAATCATGGCAGCCATAGGTGTTGAAGTTGATGATGAAGGATCTGAATTTCTTTGTTGGTTCAGAAGGGTCTTTAAGATCTCCATTTGTGCTGGAGTAAACGCTGCAGGATTTGTCTTTGTCTCTGCAGCAGATTCAGCCACATGGACAGTTGGATTATTTCTTATCTTACTGTGTGGTTTCCAATCTTGTGGCTTTCCATGGAGGTCCCAACAAGTATCCTTTGTGTTAAAAGGTTTTTTTGCAGTGTTCACACCATAATTTGTCCTCATTTGGCTTAGAGAAAGAACGATTAGCAGCAAGAGCAGAACTTTGTGATTGACCTTCATTGTAGGGATAAGTGATGAGTGCAACATTACCTTTTTTCTGCTTTCTTCCTGTCTAACTTCAGAGAAGGCTTCTCGGAATGAGAGCAAGGGTTTTGTTCCAAGGATTCTCCCACGTACTTCATCTAAATCTCGGTTCAAACCTTGAAGGAAATCAAATACTTGATCTTTCTCAAGTACTTGATTGTAAAGTAGTCCATTATATGCACACTTCCATGGAATCACATAAAATAAATCTATCTCTTGCCAAAGCTCTATCAATTTGTTGTAGTACTTTGTGACATATTTTGTTCCTTGTTTTGTTTTTCAAAGTGTTGCCCGGATTTCAAAACACTAAGAAGTATTTTCAAAATCTGAATACAACTCGTGTCGCTGTCCAAATTTCATGTGCTGTTTTGTAAAAAAGAAATGTGCGTCCGATTTGAGGTTTCGTTGAGTTGATCAACCAGGTCATGACATTGGAGTTTTCAGCTTCCCATGTCTTGTAGCCAACATCACTCTTGGTTGGTAAGGTAGTTTCACCAGTAAGGTAACCTTCCTTCCCTCTCCCTCGAACAACCAACAAAACAGATTGGAACCATTCACGAAAATTTGACCCATTCAATTCGTGTTGGGTAATTTTGAGTGATTGGTTCACATCTGTTGTAGAAAAAAGGGTTGTACCACTAGTATTCTTTGAAGAAGCTTTTGTAATTTCTTCAATAGTCCGTGGTAGACTAACTCCAGACATGATTTAGGTTTTCTTGGCCAGCAAGAAAGCTTGGCTCTGATATCATAAAACACAAAAAGTTTTGAATATGTTTTTCTACTTTCATTGATTGATTTGTACATATATATACAACTTGACTATAGAACAACTACGAAAATATACATAAAATCTTATTAGAAATCATGATCTAAAATACAAAAGGAAACAAATCAAGAATAACTGAAAATTAGAAACTAATCTAAATCCCACTGATTTAGGTAATTCTTTCCTACTTTCCAACAGTTTCTTACTAAAAATCTTAATTGAATTAATAATGAAAACTAAAAAATTTCACCAAGCGCACACTTCGAGCGCCTTGATATTGCTTCTAGGCGCACTGAGGCATGCGCCTCATTGAAGCACATGAGCCTGGATGACATTGAGGCACATGAGGATATGCCTCGCCTCAAGTTAGCTTTGATTGTGCCTTAATAACACTGACTCATATATGCAAAGAAGTGAAAAAAAAAATTATATCACATGTCAAACATTTAAATTAAACTTAAAACTTCATTTATATTTATATTTAGATTAGAAATGGTTTAAAATGTCTTACTCTCGATCTTGTGATAATGACACGATTGGTGCTTTTATCAATCCATAAATCATTATAATATATTGCTCAATTCAGTGTTATCGAAGGCTAAGGCGCACTTAAGGCGACATTTACCTAGAATGCCTCAGGCACAAGGCTGTGCGTGTGCCTGAGTGAAGCCAAACGTACAAGTGTATGACATATTAGGTATTAGATTATTCATTTTAGGCACTAGTATTGCATCTCTTCGCCAATATAATTTCTATTCTTTCTTTTTTCACTTCAAATTTTCTAAGATCTGTTATTCAGATTTCTTTCAAATTCTTTTCTATTTTTTCACACATTTTTTGTTTTATCATTGAAATAGTAGAACTAATTATTATATGATGTTATCATAATCTATTAACATCATAATCTGTTCTTTACATATAAAAAAGAAGAATAATTCCTAAAATGGAAAGTCAGATTGATAAGCAACTCTCCAACTTTGGAAGCCAACTTTTCCAAATTTACACTTTTCCATTTCCTCTGTTCTTTACATTTAATATTATATTATATTTTCTAATTATTTTCACTTTTTATTTTTGGCATATGAAGATGCAATTATATTGTTTTTACCAAAAACTTTGTCTGGATTAAAAATGACAACTACCAAGTAAAAACATTCATTTCTTTTTTTTTTTTTTTTTCCAGTTTAATGAGGCGTGTGCCTAAGTGTGCTTCAATGACACTGGCTACAGGTGTTGCCAATGGTTGGGGTTGAGCGTTGGTGCCTTGCTGGTGTAATCGCTTCATGTTGGTTCCTTTTATTATTAATAACATGTTCCTTCAATATGTTGTGACCTATGTTATGAAGCGCAGTGAGGCGCACTCTTGAGGCGTGCCGTGAGGTGCACCTTGAGGCGAGATGCAACCTATGCGTCTCTATAGCACTAAGGCGATGGGACTTTAATAAGGCCACACCTGACTCATTAAATCACTTTTTATTGCTTTCCTGTTTGGGTTTTATGTTAATTCAATCATGAAAACCATGGATTTGACTTATTGGATAAAAATTTAAAAGAAAAAGAAACTAAAAAAGGTAGGGAGAAAGTTAATTAGATAATTTCTATGAAAAGCTACTTTAAAGAGAAGATGGAAGGTTTGCATTAAGAAGAAGAAAAAAAGGTGAGGATTTCAAAATTCCAAAAAGGAAACTTTGCATAAAGAAAAAAAAAAAACAAAGCCTTAATCCTAAAGAAAAAGAAAGAACGAGGAAAGAAAATTACTAATAACAATAATATGCTATTGTCATGATTTTTTCCCTTCCATAATGTTTTTATAATTTTATTTTTACAGTGTTTGATATTTAATTTTTCATGTTTGTTTGTTTGTTTGTTTTTGTTTTTGTTTTTTGTTTTTTATTTTTTTTATAAATTTTTAGTTGTTCATAACTTTAATCCAACAACATAGCCTCTATGCCAAATTAATTGGGGTCAGTTACGCTGATCAAACTCTTTCGTTGTGCTCGATTTAGTGTAATTGATGGTGAACATTTCTAGCCATTCAAATCCCTCCTAATTAAGCATCCCAAGTTAACTTTGTTCTGCCTCTACTTCGTCGAATTTGTTTAGTTTCTATTGAGTCAAATTTTCTAGTGGGTTTGCAGGTGTCCAAACCACCGTAACCGCCCTTTCCTAATTTGTGTCAATTGGTGCTACTACTTTTCTTTGAATTTTGTATTTCTTATTCTATCTATGAGTTTTACTACACCTCGATCTAAGCATCATCATTTCTACTACGTTCATTTTATGTAATTGATGTTTTACCGCCCAACATTCACTTCCATAAATCATGGTTGGCATAATTGCGGTCCTATAAAATTTCTCTTTTAACTTGGTAGGGATATCTCTATCATATATCACACTTGTTGCACTCTATTTCTTCCATTTAGCTTGAATTCTGTGTGAAGTTATTTTCAATATTCTCAATATTGCCATCATTTTGTATATTTGATCCTAAATATCTAATGTGCTTCACCTTAGAAACTTCTACTTCTCCTAATTTTACCACTCCTCCATCTCTGTCTAGTATATCTAAACTCACAGTGCATGTATTCGGTTTTCATCCTACTCAACTTAAAGCCTTTATATTTTAATGTATTCCCCTAAAGTTCTAATTTTCAATTCATTCTATCTTTTGTTTCGCCCACTAAGACAATTACATCTGCAAATAACATACACCATGATTTATCTTTCTAGAATATGCCTGGTTAGTTCATTTATAATTAGAGTAAAGAGATATGGGCTTTAAAGTCGATCCTTGATGTAGTCCTAATGCCCTATTGTAATTGGAAGTTTTTTTTGTTGTTCGTACAAATATCTTTATATTTGTTACTACTCCCTCATACATATTGTTAATAGCGATAGAGTATTTAGCATGAACTCCTTTTCTTTCTAAAACCCTCAAAAGAACATCTCTAAGAATTTTATCATATGCAAAGTTGTCAAATTCGTACGATGCAGTGGAATTGTACAATTAGTATCAGTTTCAAGGTAAAACGAGTTGAGATAGATTAAAAATAAAATAATGTAAGAGAATTGATCGATTTACTGGTGAATCATGCGATTTGAGAGTTGAATGGGCGATTCAATTCCAGTTGTTGGCACAATAAGCAACGATTGAAAAATACTCTTTTTTGGGTTATATCAACACAATAGAGAAGAGGATAGGAAAGAGGAGAGAACATGTGTTGTTGAGACAGAGAGTGAAGCACTCATAGTTGTCGCAAGAGAGAGAATATCGTCCATCTCTATCTCTACTATGTGGGCCCCATAAACTAAATATTAGATCAAACTTTAAATATATAATTTATAATGCACATGAAACGTTTATTTTACCAGTTTTTAATCATTAAATGCATAATATGAATTTATACATATATTAAAAAAATTTTAAAGTATTTTTGACAAATAAAAAGATCGTCCGATTTACGATACGATTTAAAATCCAACCCAATCAAATTTACGATTCGATTCCAATTTGACAACTTTGATCATATGCTTTTTCTAAATCTACAAATACCATAGGATGATCCTTTCTTTTCTCTATAAAATCGTCTCTATAGTTGACCTTTCAAGCATGAAGCCAAATTGATTATTTGATATTGTTGTTTCTTCTTTTAGCCTATTGTCAAATATCTTTTCTCAAAGTTTCTTTGTATAACTCATAAGTTTAATTCCCCGGTAGTTTGAACAAATTCAATTGTCTCTTTTTTATTGAAGATTGGTACAAGCGTGGTTCTTCTCCAATCCATTGACATCCGTTTTGATTTTAAGATTTTGTTGAAAAGTTTTGTTAACCTAGTCACAATCAAGTTTCATCTGGGCCACATGCTTTCCCTATTTTCATCTTAATAAATGCCTATTTAACTTCCAGAATCCTAATATTGCGTGTATAGTTTACATTTCTTTTTTGGTGTAGGTTTTCATTTATTATCATATCAACTTGACCATGATTACATAAACTATCTAAGTAGTTTCTCTATGTTTTTTTAAAATCATCTTCGCGCGTTAAAACATTTTGATTTTCGTCCTTAATACATCTTACATGACTTAGGTTTGTTTCTTTTTTATCTATTAATTTGGCTAGCCTATAAATATACATTTTGCCATATACAACAACAACAACAGAGCCTCAGTCCCAAATTAATTGGGGTCGGCTATATGGATCAAACTCTTCCATTGTGCTCGGTTTAATGTAAAAATATAGTTTTTGCCATATCTATTATCTAATTTT
The DNA here is from genome assembly GCA_039657345.1 of Stephania japonica. Lineage (NCBI taxonomy): Eukaryota > Viridiplantae > Streptophyta > Magnoliopsida > Ranunculales > Menispermaceae > Stephania > Stephania japonica. The sequence goes on along the minus strand of CM077563.1, from coordinate 36,486,190 downwards.
GTATGTAGATTTTTCATGAAATTTGTTTTAGCTTAACTAACTACTTTTTTAGCTTGTTTTCTGGCTTCTTTATATTAATTGTACGCATCTTCATCTTGACACTTAGGTATTTTCCTAGACATATCTTTTTTAGTCTTATTTGCTTTTTGGACATCCTCGTTCTACCATCATGTTTCCTTCTTTGGTTGTCCTAGGCCTTTGGATATACCTAACATGTTTGATGCTACTCTCTTTATGTAACAACGTTTTCCTTTAGTAGTTTTTCTCTAAACTCTACTTGTTTACCATATTTTAGGTTCCACAACTTTATTCGTCTCTCTCAATATCAAGTACTACTAACTTATGTTGGGTAGCAAGTGCTTCACCAGGTATTACTTTGCAGTCTCTACTATTTTTCGTTCTACTTTTCTCGTTAAAAAAGTTATTTGACTTTTGTTATGTCCACCACTAAAAGTAATCAGGTCCGACTCTATTTTCATAAAACTCGTATTTGCTAAGAGAAAATCGCATGCTAAAGCATATTCTAAAATTGATTTTCCTTCTTCATTTCTATTACCATAGCCATAGCCTCGATGAACTCTCTCGAACCCAACATTTCTTGTCTGCATGTGCCCATTTAAATCTCCTCCAATAAACCTTTGATCAAATGATATACTTTGCATAAGTCCATCCATATCGTCCCAATTTTTACGTTTGACACTCACGTTTAATTGTACTTGTGGTACATAGGCGCTAACTGTGTTTATCTTTTCATCTCTAATAATTAATTTAGAGTCGTGCTATGTGCACCCCGGTATCCTCTCAGGGCACCCCGTTGATGAAGGCACCCCAAAACTTTTACCAAAATGCCCATAGTTTGTGAAGCAACGCACCCTTGTACACAAGACACATGTTAAAGTGATCTCGATCATGTTTTGTGGAGAACCCGTATTACAGCGTCGGTCTATACCAATTGATACTTAAATACGGTAGTCTAACACCCAACTTGATGGGTGACTACCGAGACTATAAAAGTGGTCTCGATGGTTTTGTGCGAGACTTGTGTGTTTCGGTCAACAACTGACACAACAACCTATGTCTCGATCCTGTGTGTCGGAGACCATATGTTCGGTCATTTCCCACCGAGACCTGAAACGTAATGTCGATTAATGTAATGTTGCGCTATGGGCACCCCACTGATTACTTCAAACACCTCGGTAGGCACCCCACTGATTACTCAGGGCACCCGGGGCAAATGTGTCATTTTCTTTTAGAACTTACATAAGTAAAAAAAGCCGGGGTGCCCTGAGAGTATACCGGGGTGCACATAACGTGACTCGTAATTTAACTAGGATCAATCTATCTCCTATTCTCTTAGCTTTTATGACTTTATCCTTATAATCATTATCCATAAGAATTCCTACTCCATTGCATTTTCTATCTATTTCAATGTAACACAACTTAAACCTTGTCTTTGCTATTTACTTGCTCTTTTTTCCTACCCATTTGTCCTTGAAGGCATGCAATATCGACTCTCCTTCTAATCATAGTATTTACCAATTTCATTGACTTCCCTGCAAGTGTTCCATGTCCCTAGACCAATATTTTCTTTCTTTTAGTGCTTGTTTTTCCTTTCTGTTTCTATTTCATTCGAAAGATCTAGTTTTATATAATTTATGATTTTGTTTTTGTTTGTTTGTTAGAACCCACCAAAAAACATCTTCAAAAACCCTATATAAATTTTTTTTTTCTAAATTTACGAATATCATTTTGAAAATCCACATTCTTTTTTCTTAATAAAATACAATATTATATAAAATGTATGCAATATTTGTTTCTATTATATATTAATATTAATAATTAAGTACAATTGGCTTCACTCGGGCGTGCACCCTGCGCCTTAGGCATTTTAGGCAATCATCGCCTCAACTGAGCCTTTCGCCTTCAATAATACTGTCGTTACAAAATTGCAAATTAAACAATAATAAATGCCTACATCATTGGAAATGCACTTCCTCCTACTTGCCCTATGTAAACAACATTTGAATTATTGAGAAGAGAAGGTTAATTAAAATAATTACGAGAAAAAAGAATGTGATTTTTAAATGATTTTTGTAAATTTAGAAAAAAGTTCATATAGCGTTTTTGTAGATATTTTTTATTGTGTTCTTAAAAAAAAAGAAAAAGAGTTCATGGTTGGTACATATATGATATTATAAACAAATAAATATAATAACTTTTGGAGGAACAAGAAAAGGATTTTCCGCTACAGATTCACTATGTCTATGTCAACGATCATCATTATGTCTCTCTCTTAACTTTATTTATGGCTTAGCTTAGCATATACAAGAGAATATATCATTATGTATATTATTTACAGATGATACTTATGGACGAAACATGAGATGGATGGAATAGAGATTACAGAATTAACACGAAGACTATTAGAATCTAAAAGCTAAAGCCCTTTAAGTTGAGCAGGATAAAAATCAATGCATGCATTGTAAAATTACAAATATTGGATGTCAAGATAATAAAATAAAATAAATTAGAGGAAGTAAAAGTTCCTATGATAAGCTGCTTAAAATCAAGTGTGAATTTTGATTAAGCTATCATGTCAAGTTAATTTTCTTTTATAGGATTACAATTAGAACATGTTTTATATGTTGCTTTTTATTTATAATATTGTGAACTACTTAGTAAAATAGGTTTGTCTTTCGAGATAGCTGACCTGCTTCTCTAATACTTGCTTCAATAGCTCGTACATATCTCTAATGTCACGATGCATTGATTCGTTACTGGTATGATGGTCTTCAATACCTTCAAATGTACCCATGGAGGACTGGTTTGTAGCTCCCACTATTTTCAATGTACCGATGTTCCTCCTATCTCAAATTTGCCCTGAATTGACAAAGATAATTTGTTAAAAGAGTTTGCTCAAGATTTTAGAGGTTATGATTACTAAAGAACTTTAACACAAGCTTAAATCTTCTTAGAAATAACAAGCGACCTTTTGTGTGGCTAGAATTAAATAATAAGAGAGATGATCACGTGCATTGAAATTTTTTAGGTGTATCCTAGCCAAATCCTTAAATATGTTTTTGTGGGTCTAACTTACAATATTTGAAATTACAATTTCTTTGATGGTAATTTGTGATTATGGTGAGCCAAGATAATCTAATTTTAGAGATCGCATATTATACCCAGTATGACTTTTTTTTAATGAAAAGAATTGCTCTTAATCAAGAACTCGTTATCTATCTTTTGGAGGAAGGAGGAACACTCTTGTCGATATGGGCCCAAGCCTCTTAATGAGATTAGTTGGGGTGATACATGAATCAAATTAGTGGGGGTTAGCTATATAAATGAGATTTGTTAATTACATTTAACAATATCAAATTAGTTGGGGTCAGCTACATAAATCAAGCTCTTTCATTGTGCTTGATTTTGATGTAATCATGTGGCCTTAATATTAGAATTAGATTTATTATGTGATTAGGGGTAAATTAGTCTTTAGGTATTAGGGTTTCCTTATAAAAGGGAAAAACACAACTTGTTTGATAGTTTTTTTTTATCTAAATGAATCAAAATTGAATGTTGAAGCCCTGGATTGTGTGTTCTTGAGTTATCTTCTTTATTATTTCATTCCAAGAAACTCTTTGCATCAGATTTAGTCTTCCCTTACATCGTTAAATTTCTTCAATTTCTATTGAGTCTATTTTTTAGTGGGGCATTTTATGGCATCTTTGAAAGGTGTTTAATTCACAACCTAGGTATGAAAATGGGCTGAGGACCATCCCTCATTTGTCGGGTATAAAAAATAGGCTTGAAATATAAACTCAAAGGGTATGTAAAAATGTTTATTTTTTTTCATGTGAACAATTTAACTATATCAAAATCAAATGGAAATAAAAAAATAAATTACCTCGACTTTCCATTTACCCTTTTCCAGCTTTATCTTATCCTCATCTTCATCCTCTTCCTCGTCCTGTAATATTTTAAAATAAATATTATAAGTAAAATTGGTTTATTTTGTAATATTTTAGAATAGAAGGGTATGCTTAGCTATTTATTTATTATTTATGCGTAAAAATAATATACAACAACAACAACAACAACGACATAGCCTCAATCCCAAATTAAAGTATTATAACAGTACAATTTTGAAGTTTTAAAAATATATGATGTGATTGAAACAATCACGCGATTTCTCTTGCGATCTTAAGTATTACTTCAAGGGTTTGCGGTTCCTGATTAGTTTTGTTTTCTTCTTTTCAAAATATTTGATGTTAAATCTTGTTAAATAACAAATGATTACTTCATACACTAGTGCATAATAATAAAAATACCTCAAACGAAAAAGTTGCCCAAAAAATATACAACACGTGCACTATTATTAATTTATCCTTGAAAAAAATGAAAACAAATATTGCATTATCATGCCACATGTTGCTTTTTAAAACTTTTTAGAAGTTAAAACTACAAACTTACTAAGCAAGATTGAGAGACAATATAACTTGATAAGAAGAATACAAACTGTTCATATCAAATTCTAAAATAAAAAATACTAATAAAGCATGGAGTCGAGACATGAAGCAGAGATGTGAGGATGGAGAGAGTCTAAAGAAGGCGTGAGGGGGTGAGCTGCTTAAAGAAATGTGTGTCAAGATGCCAAACGTAGGCATGGGTGGGGGAATTGATGACCCAGATGTGGGGACGCCGGAGGGGGGTGATGGTGATGGGTGTGCGTTGAGATGAAGAGTGAGAAAAGTGTCAATGAGGTGCGGTCGATATGCGGAGCCCTAATGATGACTAGTGAGAGGTGGAAGCAATTTGGCTCATACTAGGAAGGACCAATGTGTAGGCAATTTTCCGTGTAAAAGTTTAATAGAAAAATATTAAAAGACTAACTTAAGGGTTTTCATATAATATTCGTAAATTTAGAAAAAAAATATACGATAGGGTTATTAGAGATGTTTATTGGTGTTGTCTATAGAAAAAAAGGAGTATAAGCTTTGTATATTGCCTAAAGTAACGATATATGTATCCAAAGTGTCTCTATTGAGATGGATGAGGCACCACTTGCCAAAAGGCAAGGTTTGGAGAGGTTTTGGGTATGTTTTCAAAACTCAATTCTATAATTCATTTGACAAAAAAAACTAACTATTATAGTGCCCTTGCAACTTTTTATATAATGACATGATATAATGTTGATATTGATCAATTGATTTGAGAATTCAACGACGATTACAAGAATAAAAAAACAAAAGTAACCTTAGGGAAAAGTTCTAAAACTCTTTCAGCCCGAACTCAAAGAAGTTTCCAATTACAATCAAGAGAAGAAAATGTGTCTTCTATTTATACTACAACTTCGAACTTACTCAACTACCCTAGTAACTAATTTGGACTCACATCAATAGTATTGTTGTGGTCCCTCTAGCCTCTATCGTTACTCCCCCCTTTAAAAATTTGCCTTGTTCTCAAAGGTGGCAGATGGAAAATGAATGTGAGAGTAAAATGCCTTGCCAACTACGTAAACCCCTTGAATGATGCAAGTGACAGCCAAAATCTAGATGAACTTAACAACCAGTGAATGAATGAGATGGCACAAAATCTCGTCCAAAAGGTGATGAATGGTGCACAAGCGCCACGAAGGCAAATGAAGACAAAGCAATAAGCGTCACACATCTAATTGCTCCACATTACGGCATCAAAGACTTCAATTGTAACCTACACAGACCTACTTGGTACATGTATTCCCACTAAAATGGGAGTCTAACAACAACTCCTTAATGCAAGAACTAAAAAATCCAATTGATAATTCAGAGGCTGAACATACCAAACTAGGACCCAAATGAAATGGAAGAAGATTAGAGAACATCCGCCACTATCAACAACTCGAATTCAACAATAAGGTGCCCATGAGGGTCATATGAGCTTTAGAGGTCACCACTCATTTATCATCCACTAAAAATACACCATTATTGGCAACTGAAGCAACTTGAAAAGAATAGTGGAGGACTGTTGTGACTTGCAAAATCCACTCACGAGCACAGAGCGACGTTGGGCTAATCTAATTAGCAAACAAGTTGACAACAATATTGGGACTTTGATCAAGAAGCCAAAATTCAAAGAAGCGTTTATGTGGTACATATAGCCTTGCAAATTCTCTAGGGAGATCAACTTTACCATATGTCCCATAAAAAGAATGGTATCCATGATTGGAACCAAACCATGCTTCCTATTTTCATTAAGTAGCAACACGTGATATACATCCATAATGACATGTTTCACAAAAACTGCAATGCCCACAAGCTCGACTGCCAAATTGAAACTCTGCCATCGAGTCGGTTTCCTCGATTGCCGCATTGGATCGACATTTCCCCAAATTCATAAAAGAGCATGTTGCGCCGGTGAAAAAGATGTAAGCAATATCAGATTTGCAAATGTTGATGGCGACGATTGTAGTGAAGACAATGACGACCAAGTGGAGGCTCCGTAGCCACATAGTAATTGCTCCAACACAATGAATGCGAACCAACCTTGTTCAATTGCACAAACACACAACAACGAAGCAAACACCTGATTGGTGCGTTTGAAAAGAAAATTAGATCTGGAGCTTCAATCTGCAACACTGATCCTCAAATTTCTCTTGGATCTCTTATTTCACCTCGAATCTTAGGTTATTGTTTTGTCACCAGATTTTGAGTGACAACAGTTGAAAACACTGCAGTCGCTACTAGATTTGGAATACCAATGATTCAAGTCAACTTAGACGCTGGTGTAGTTGGTGGATCTGCTGTTTTAGTGCCGCCTTACTCTTTGATTTGCTGCTCCTCTTTGGTGGTTGACTCGATTTAGCGATGACAAAGGATGAGTTCATCAAGCCTCTTATTCAAGCCTCTTAACGCTGACCTCACTTCATATTTGAGCTCCTCAATCGACACCTCAATGGTTGAAATCATGTTCACTAACTCTTCAATTCGATTCGTTCTAATTTCCATTCTATCCAATTGAGCTTTCATCTTTAGGAATGCTCTTATTTAGCGATGACAAAGGATGAGTTCATCAAGCCTCTTATTCAAGCCTCTTAACGCTGACCTCACTTCATATTTGAGCTCCTCAATCGACACCTCAATGGTTGAAATCATGTTCACTAACTCTTCAATTCGATTCGTTCGAATTTCCATTCTATCCAATTGAGCTTTCATCTTTAGGAATGCTCTTATACCACTGATAGGATACTAATATTGATCGATTGATTTTAGAATTGAACAACGATTACAAGAAGAACAAAAAAGTAACCTTAGAGAAGAGCCTTAAAGCTCTCTCAGCCCAAACTCAAAAGGGTTCCCAATTACAATCAAGACAACGAGATGTCTCTCTTATTTACAACCTTTATTTATACTACAACTTCAAATTTACTCGACTACCATTGTTACTAACTTAGACTCACACTGACAGTATTGTGGTGGTTCCCCTAGCATTTATCAACATAAAAATCATGCATTGTGTCCTACACATATGACAAAATCTAATTACTATACTAAGCCTCATATGGCTAACATAACGACAGAGCACCAAAATTAATTTGCTTACCGACAAGTGGATGAAATATGGTGAAGTGCTAATCAACTTCTATAGCATCATGAAAGCCAATTATAGTATCATGTGTCCACTTGTTGATTAGGTGGAAACTACACTAAGATTTGAGGTTGATGTGGTAAGTGCAAAAGATTTCCTCTCTACAGCCCATTCTAATAATTGAGTCACTAACCAACATGCCTTCTCTTCAAAGATCTTTAGTTCTCTGATATCAAACTTTTAGGGGATGGAGGGGAAATGTGCAAAAAGATAGCTGCTCACATTAGTCACAACATCGTGAATGCAAATATGAGCAACCGATGAAAATGGCTCGCTCTGTAGAGGAGTTTTATGGAAAATGACTTGATCTCTAAAGTTCAATGTGAACAAGTTTTCATAATCAATCGGTGGGTAATGTATTGTAAACTTCAAGAGCTTATTGACACTAGGGGGTTCGACAACATCAATGTGATTTGTGAAAGGATTAATATTCAAATTTAGAAGATGGGGTTGTTTTACCATTTTCTTGTCTTTATCTAGCCTTTGTTTGTTTTGGGATGTTTTATGTTTGCGTTGGAGAAGAGGACTTCATTGTGAACTCTTGATATAGGGAGGCCCTTGAGGTGGCAGTGAATGCAAATCTGAGCAACCAATCGAAATGGCTTGCTCTGCAAAGCTGTTTTCTGGAAAATAACTAAATCTCCAGAGTTCAATGTGTACAAATTATCATAGTCAATCCGTGGGTAATGTATTGGAGCCTTCAAGAGCTTATTGACGCTAGGAATTCGAGCGCATTGATGAACTTTTTATTTGAGAAGGATTCAAATCTTGAAGATGGGGTTGCTTTACCATTTTCTTGTCTTAATCTAGCATTTGATTGTTTGAGATGCTTGATGTTTGTGTTGGAGAAGTGGGCCTCGTTGTGGACTCTTGATGAAGATAGGCCCTAGGAGGTGGCGATGGCGGTGGGAATGATAATGACGGAAGTGGAGCGGTGACGAGTTGTCAAATGGTGGAGTGATATTAGCCAATACTTGTTATGTTCATTAGATCTAGAAGTAAGGGTTTGAGGAACATGGTTTGATGAGGGTGGTTCAGTTTCGACAAGCTTGGAGGCTTGCAGCAAAGGTGATGGAGGTGGATGTGGAGCGGTGATGGGTCGCTAAAAGTGATAAGAGATTGGAGTGTTGAGGGTGTATAAATGAAAGGGACGTTGAAACAATGGGGATAGGGGAAAAGACCAAATGCGCTTTCGTTGCTCTGCAATTGCATCGATAGTTGATGTCAACAACTCACAACGCTGCGCAAATGTTGGTTCCCACGGGACTGCATCTCACGATCATCGTCGTCGAGATTGAGTTGTCTTCTTTCGTCTAAAGTCATCACTTGCCAACAACCTCGTTCTTATACCATTTTGATGTGGAAAGGATCAAAGGAGGAGGAAAAAAAAAACAAACCGACGAAAAAGAAAAAACACGTAAACACTCGATTTAAAGTTTCATAACTAAATTCTTTAGTTCATTTGACAAAATGTTAACTATTGTGGTGTTTTACAACGTTTTATGCTAAGACATCAAAAACCCTAGTGCATCAAAGCATTTATTGTTCACATTTAACCAAATCTAATAACTATATTAAGCCTCATTTGGATATGGATACTACATCATATATGTAAAGATGTGGCTAGGATATGTGAAATACATATAGAGAAACAACAAAATAATTTTTTGTTACAATAAAACACCAAGGACCAGCCGTATGACTACATTTGCTTACTTAAGTTATAGATTACCTAAGCAATTTCGAGGGGGTATATTATGGTGTGGATATACTATGGTGTGTGTATTTTGGTGGGCGAAACAAGGGATGGAGAGAACAACAGTGTTTTCAAGGTGGTGAGGCGGTCTTAAGAGGTTTTGTCTTGCTTTGGCTGGTCAAGGCTGCTCGGGGCTTAGTTTGAATAAAAATATTTACTTAGAGCTTTCTAGAAAGTAATATAATTTATTAAGAGACCTCTCAATAGTAAGGATCATATTTTTTGCACCTACATATTCTCATCGACATTTTTTCATCTTCGCATTTTTCACACATTTTCATTTACATTTTTAAATAAAATATATCTTTTAAAAAATAAAATAAAAATATATTTTTAAAAATTACTCCTAATGAATCGTTTTAGACCAAATCTAATTTTCAAAATTATAAGTCATTTTGCTATTTTAACACCCTAAATACCTATTTAGCCCCTCTTTTTACATCCAACATTTAATTGTAATTAATGCACTTCCTTCTTTATTTCAAAGGGTAAAAATGAAAAGTAAGCACAGTATTAATATTACCTTAATTAGTGTGCTAAAGTCCAAAACGACCTATATTTATGGAAGGAGGAATCAAACACACTTAGACAATTTGACTCATTATTTCATATAAAATGTGCAAAAAAGTACATGCATTAATTATCAATTACATTAAATCAAACATTGATTAAAAAGACTAATTAGTACTCCCTCTAGTCAATAATATAAGTCGTTCTAGCAAAAATCTGTTGTTCAAAGTTGTAAGTCGTTTTGGAAATTCGAGAGTGTATTTATTGCTTTTTTACCCATTTTACCCTTATGTAATCCAAACATTTATGATTATTCAATTCTTCTTTTCATTTACTGTTAAATGACATATAAAGGACATATATGTAAATTACACTCGTAATTAAGGCTCTCTTAATTCTTGTGCCTTAACCTTAAACAACTTACATTTTTGACCGGAGTGAGTATATTGCAAGGGGCCTTTGGTTTTCTTGAGATAGGCACACAAGTTATTTGTATTTTAGGGCCATTTTAATACAACTTGCACTTTTTGCTTGTACTTATTTTTGGTGAGTCTTTAAATGATGGAAAATTTAGATGTAGAATTTTCCATCATTTTAACTTTGAGAAATCTTAAGCAAATGGTTGATTGTCTAAACAAAAAATAGTAAAAATCCTAGTCGGTTAGAATCATTAAAATTACCTCAAGTGGTGAATCCTGCAATGTTGCTTGAGTATTTCTATTTGGAGGCGCTGCCTGTATCATTTGATGATTAAATTTAAGTTAAAAAAAAATTGCTGAGTAGTTATTCCCAAGATATTGACATGAGAACTCAAGTATATACCTCTAGTGGTGATGCACTCGCTGAGTTCTGGTCCAATTCTTCTGTTACATTCTTCTCCTGAAATTGGTAAAGCAAGGGGGCTTTGGTTTCTTGAGAGAGGCATGCAAATTGTTTGTGTTTTCTTCTTATTTGTGGACTTTCGAGCTTATGCGCAATTATAAGATCTGATGCATGATTTTGTTTTTTCTAGGATAAGTAATGTAGCAATATTGATTTATTGCTGTTTTTAGTGAGTTGATATTATTCTTTCTTTGATTTGTGAAGGGTTGAAGGGGTTGAAAGGAGTCTCCATTGAACACAAACCTACTGTGTCACTCTCGTTGAAGCTAAACAAATACAGATCAGAGAATGCCCTTCTTAGGTGAAATCAGTTCGTCAGACATACAGAACCCTTGGTCATTAAAATTGGTTTGAATTTGATTTTTCATAGGACAGAACCCTAGGGCACTAAAATGTGTTTGAATTAGATATGAATGGGCAGACATTGAAGTAAATTTTATGAAATCACAGTGTACAAGGCAAGATAGGCTGTGAACAGAAAGATTGCTAGAAGAGAAGGGCTTCACATACCTCCAATGGTGGGGACGAGTCGCTTGGGGTCGCCATCCTTCCGACCGTGCTTGGTGGGGGCTCCTCCCCTACTTGGTGGGAACTTTTTCTTTATAAAAGCAAATGTGCTTTTTGGGGTACGTGGATAGTCTAAATTTCTTAGAATGTTTTCTATAGGGAATTAACGCGCTGTTTTTTATTATTATTTCTTTTAGAGACTATGTAAAGCACATTTCTCTATTGGAGTTCTAGTAATAAAATTAGCATATTATATTTTGCTGAGTGGTAGCACCTAATTAAATGCACACCCTGTGGTTCTAACAATGCTATTTAGATTTTCATTAGTATGACTTTATCCATGTGGTTATGACTTATGAGTAGTAGATATAATAAATTAACAAAATTGCACAAAAGACAATAGTCAAAGTCACTGATTTTTTTTTTCAAAAGAAAGTCACTGAATTTCGTAATAATGAAGAAAAAAAAGCTTTCATTATTGATATGTTTTCACTTAGAACTACTTCACTAATAAAATACCATTAGATCACTAGTTATTTCCACGGGATTGGTGACTTTCCTCTAGAGGAATTGCCCTTAGTTCCCTGCCTTGTAAGGGGTAAGTTTAGGGGATTCTTCTTCCTATTGAGGCGGTGCAGCACTAAGGACTCGCGAAATCCCCAGTTAAGAAATCTTTCATTTGTTTTCAAGAAAAAAAGAAATCTTCCAATTAATTACTGATTTATATCTATATGTATTATGAAACAAAATAATATAGGGTACTACTACTATGGGAACCACAAAAATACTTATGCCATGGGAACATCATTTACAAACCCTGAATTTTAATCTTACACATTAATCGATGAGTAATAAATGTATAAAACATTTAATGGACAATACATTTTGATGGTTTCCTATATATTTGGGCTCTCGATTAATATATTGGATTAGAATCTAATGGTTGTAAATAATATATCCATGACATGAGTATGCATTTGGTTATATATATATATATATATATATATATATATATATATATATATATATATATATATATATATATATATATAAATATGGAAATTCTACAATGGAGATCAAATATATACCCATGCCATGGGAACTTCTCAAAATGTGTTGTGCATTAAATGCTTTGTGAATTTATGTCGCATTGATTAATGTGTTGGATTTAAATGCAATGATTCTAAATAGTGTATCCATTGTGTTAGTGTATATTTGATTCCCATGGTAGAAGTATATATATTATATATTATATATATGTAAAAGCACCAATAACTAAAGATTCCTTCGTGACTTAAATTTTTGCTTTTGCCCCTTTAATTACCTATATATGAAGTAGGGGATTTCTAATTCATTGATTGATCGTCAACATTACCCTTTATTTATTTATTTTTTCAATTTTTTTGTTGGTTTCTAATAAAAATTAGTAATATATGTGTATATATCTTGCATGAATTTTGTTCTCTTATAGAATAAAAGTTTTTGTGCATCATACGTTAAGAGATTTGGATAGAATATAGCTACACATATATAATAAATTTATGTGTATGTGCATCGTACGTTGTTGCTGTTGTTGTTGTTGTTGTTTTTTTTATTTTTATTTTTATTTTTAAACTCGTACGTTGTTATTTTATTTTTAGAAAAAATATCATATTTTTAGTTTTTTTTTTCATTATAGTATAATCCAGGCTTCAGCGGGGCACGTGAAAAAAAAAAAAAAAAACACTTCTTGAATTTGGATTTTTTTGGGTGGCTCTCGAATGTGACTTTAATATATAAGTTGTTTGTCTTCCCGTGTATATATTGGTTTCCCACATAGTGTTGACTATCAATTGCACATACTAATTACGCTCAGGCACTGTCAGGCCCATATGAGGAGCGGCCCTCCCAACTCAATTTCTTTCATTCATAAGACTAGAACTTGAAGTATCGCTTAAGGTTAATTGAGACCCTTATCATTCGAACCAACCGGTTGTTAGTAAATAAGCCCATGAACAAACAGGCATGCCTAGACCACACCTGAGCCCACCCACAAGAGATGGCTGAGAGTGAAATATACACAATGTCAGAAGCTCGCACAGGACAATTCCATGTTACTAACCATTTGTCTCAGGATAGCCTTGACAGCATGAGAGTCCTTTCGGTGCTTACAAGCATCAGTTCTTCCACCAAAATTCAGGAGGATATTGGTTTCCAATGAGGGAATATTTCCTGAGGCCTTTTGTAGTAATAGCTTACGCCTTAGAGCTCAAGGTGGTTAAGTTGGAGTCACTTGTCAAAAGAAATCGTTACCAATTACAATACAATGGCTTTATTTTGTTTTCTTTCAGTGAGGATACAATACCGATTAAAATACAATGGCTTTGTTTTCTGTTTTCTCAATGCGCCTGGATTCGCCTGGATTTCCATATAAAGTATCATTATAACATGCATACAAATTGTACAATTGTGTTGAAGTACTAAAGGAAACAACAATTAATGAAGTAGTACCATGCAAGTAGACAAAGGAATAGAATATTGGAAGCAGCTAGAATCTAGATGGACATGGCAATTGATAAGTTATTATTTATGCATATTATGTATAGTTTATTTATATATTTTAGTGTTATTCTCTGAATTATGGGCCCAATTATCTTTATTTGTCATTTTCAGGACTTTTGGGGTGCATGGTTGGATCCGGGGCGGAAAAATACTCAAAATAGAGTATTTATTTGAAGAAATCGGACACCAGAAGTTTGTTTTGGGGTGTACACAAGAGTAGGTGAATGAGAGTTCTAAATATGCCACGTGTTGAGTCTCCATTGGACTGACCGTGTCATACACAGTCGTTTGACGAATCAGATCGTGCCACGTCGCCCATCTCCACCAACCGCGTCGTGCCAAGTCGTGCTCACAGCTCATCGTCTCACCTCAGCTGCTCGATCTGCCTCGGGATGCGCATCACCACAAACTCCCAGATCTTTGCGTGACTTCACGCGAACGCGTTCTCGCACAGTGCATGCCATGTGTCGTCCACACATTCGTCCAGCGAGTCAGTCACCAGCTTCTCGGCCAATCACACGCTGCCACGTGTCGGCGTCTTAACTTCCAGCACGTCACGCGACCCCCTCTCCTCCAATCCGCGTCCGCCACGTCAGCACGCCTCAGTTTTTCAGCCAATAACACTGTGACACGTGGCAGAGTCCAGAAAAACACCAAAAAATAGCCACAGATTGTCCTCGACGCACGTGTCATGCACCAAACTCGAAAATAGGCATTGGGGACTAAAATTTAGCAGTATTAATTAGGGTTTTTGACAGAGAGTCAGGGGATCGATTGTTTTTTCTTCTTTACTCAGTGTCTTCTAGTATTTTCTCCTCTTTTTTTACACTTTGTTTTTAGATTTTAATGAAGTTTATGACGACGATGGCCGGCTAAAGTCATCAGTTTGAACCTGAAGTGGATCAAATCACTCTTTTTGGCATCAAAACATATGTGATATCTATTTTATTATTTATTTAATTTGTTTTTCATAGTATTTTATTTCCTTTGGTATTATTTGAATAATTGAAGTTAAACACTAGTTTAAACTGCAATTCATATGCCAGTGAGTCGTAAGCACCCGTGCTTGTGCGATAAGACCACACTAGTGGCGATTGACCCTACCAATTGATTAGACTCTTTTGGGACTGGTTAAATACCATAGGAATCTAGGCTAAATCGGGAGCATTAGCGATCCGGTTGTCTAGGTGTAGTGCCTTCACTAATCGAAGTAATGCGACCAATGCGTTAAATCTGGAGCACTAGCGATCAGGTTGTGTGTTTGGTTAGGGAAGTAGTCAACGGTCGTACCTTGGCTGCCAACATCAGGAAGTGCGAGGACTGCGTACATTACCGGGTCTATAGCTACACTAGTTTACTATGATTTGCATGCTTTGATTAGATTGAGGACCATATGTAAAATTATGCCAAATTGAAGAGATTTGTGATACTGATGGTTTGGATTGTTCTTCCCTCTCTTGATTGATTTATTTACTTTATATTTTAATTACTGTTTTTTTAGTGAAATTAGAGATTAACTCTGTGAACACTTTAAGTTAGTTTTAGTTTTGTACCCTAAGTTAAAAACTTGGTCTTCATGGTTCGACCCCGTGCTTGCCATTACTGCAGTTCTTGTGGTTATTGGTAATCTCCTCGGGATTATATATATTTATATATTTTGACGCATTCGACACGCATCAGCAATATAAAATGTTCTAGTCTGCTTCTGCAATGATGGAACATAAGATTAAAAAGAAATATGAATTGAAAACTATAATCCAATTTGATTCGGCATTTGTTTTGGATTTGCGGTGTTATCTTTCAATCAAGAGGGAGACGAGATGGTTCAACAGCAAATTATCTCAAGTTTCAACCTAGCTAATGTTTAATCATAGGATGATGGGAACTCGAATGGGTTGGCCTAGTGGTGAGGGCGAAGGTAGGATTATGTAGGTTAGGCGCACGGTCTCGAGTTGGATTCTCTATGGCAGCCAAACGTCGGGTCACTGGTGGTTTCTTTCTCCAATCCCAAGGCCCATGGGACTAGTCGGACAAGTATCTAGATACAATGGTTAATACAAAAAATAAAAACTAAAATCATAGGATGATATATGGGCTTCAGCCTTGGTGCACTATATAAAAAACTTGATACAGGCCTACCTAGTGAGTTCGCCTATTCAGAAAATTATAACAAATATCCTCTCAATATCATATTTCCACTTACGAGACTGAAAGTCACTCGCTTACCCTGCCTCCTTTGAAGACAGGCTAATTTGGCCCTCCCTCGCAAGTATGGGTATCACAAAATTGGTGCAAGAACAAAGTTATACCTCCCGAACTTTTGAGTAGAGCAACTTTGTGCAAATAATGTGTAATAAAGTAAATTATAGAAAGCTGAAGCTATATAAGAAAACATAAACTGATAACAAGAAAAGAAAAGATAAGACGAGAGAAGAGAAGTGAGCGAGAATACTAGTTGAAATGAGAGATATTTCTATTTTAACTTGGTGAATGTCATGACATGGTGTGAGCCCTTTACAGAGGACTTTGACAACAAGGCCAACGATTGCAAGTTACACGTACTTATAATTATAAGAATAAATTACATTTAAACAAAAGTCACATATTTCTTTTTTTTTTTTTTTTTTTTTTTTTTTTTTTAGTACAGTAAAACAATATAGATATGTACAATATAAATGTCACGAAAATCAAAAGGCACATTTGATCAATGGTTTCAATGACCTATTTGCTGTGTGTGTCTTGGAATAATCCAACCAGGGGGTTGGTAGCCGAAATCACAATTCTTGGCTTCAAAAAGAATTGAAAAATCTTGCTTCTTTTTAAAGTAATCAAACGCTATGAGTTTGCAATTATAAGATTTTGTAGCCCCAGCCTCACCACTGTCTTCATCAACTCTAAGATAGACTACACCACTCGTTTCAGGAACTACGGCGGAGGTAGAGCAGCCAGTGATACTTAAGAATAAAGAATAATTTTTCAAATCTAACTTCGTGATAGGGTATGATTTTCTTTTTGTGAAATCAAGTTTGTATATCCTGAAATGTTTTTTTGGATGCATGGTACTGTACCTTATAATATGCATCAACTCTCCATCCACTTCTACCAAGTAGTGTTTGATGTCCATGGTTTTTGGGTCTAGTCCTTGCATGTTATATGAGTTATCAATCAACAGTTCGGCCTTCGCATGATGAACACGATGATAATCGTTAGAAGAAGGAGCATGAACAGCTTCTTCACAAACATACACCTTCCCTAATTGATTCACGACATAAAGCTTTCCATGATAGAAGGCAATATCTTTGAAAATAATCTCTAGTTCTTTAGATGAAGGTCTTGGTAGTGTATGTAATAAATCCACTTCTACAATTGTCCAGGCTTTGTCTCTTAACCTCATAAATGCCAGCTTTTTATCATTGTAGACAACACCAAAAATAACATCATTACGATTCTTGATCAAAGGGCCAGAACAAGAGACGATGATTTTATTCGGAAGAGCCGATTCACCTGATTTTAATTGATCGGCTATGTTTGGTAGAAGAATATGAATTGAAGATAATGGATTCCACACTCTAATCTTTTTCTCTTTCTTATCAGTGAAAATCAACCAAGATCCTGAAGACCAACGACGTTCACAATTCTCAGGAGTCTCAAATTGGAAAAATTGTCTTGTACCATCGAAAGTGTAGAGGTCATAAACCCTTGAAGGTGGCTTTGTTGAATTTGGAAACATAAGCCAAGGAGGTTGAGGAAGCACAAGATATTTGTAATGTTGAAGGGAAAAGGATCTCCACCTTCGGCACACTGATCTGAATGCGGCATAACAAACTAAGGAACTCAACTTACGGACAATGAGGTGCAACATATCATCAGGAAGCTCCCCATATTGGTCCATAATGAAGTCGTTCGAAAATCAACAGTTTAAACAAGTCAAGAAAAGGAAAAGGAAAAGGAAATATATATACCGTTTTAAGTTGTAGTTTAACTTGGAGAGTCGAGATACTTCCACGTGAGTTTCATTGTAGTTTAAAGTTGTAGTTTACAGTTGTAATTGAACGTGGATTATGAATTAGTGCATCCGTGGCTGGGCAGGAAATTAGAATTTAGAAACATACAACTTTCCTAAAAACATTCCACTTGATAGATTTAGATGGGCTTTAATGATACGGGCTCTAGCGTGGCAGCAAATTAGACACATAATATATGGCTAAAGGGGCGTTCAGTTGTAGACCAAAAAAAACCAAGAAAGAGGGGTGTTCGTTGAGTTCCAAAAAAAAAAAAACAGTAGTCGTTCATAGGGATGTATGTCGCGAGGGGAATTTCCATTCCCAGCAAACTATCCCCCACGGGTCAGGGGATGGGGAGATTTCTCCTCCACCATGCGGAGCGGGACGTGGGTGGTATTACTTGTCACTCCGTGAAGATTCTTCGCCCTGCCTTAATATGAGGATTCCCCACGAGGATAATGTAACTAAGTTTATCAATTCTAAACAAATATAACTATGTTTATCAAGAAAAAATAATATAACTTGAAATTTATATACAATAATGTAAGCATATTATTTAACGTATTTGTATAGATTCAAAAGCTTTGAAAAAGCGACTTAGAGTCGTGAAGAAAAAGATTTTAATGATTAAATTTTGTATATATAATTTAATTAATTTTTTTTAGACATTATATCAAAAAATAGTGAGGGGTGGGGAATCCCTGTGTGCTGGGGAATGGGGGTCGAAAGCAGGGAATCTCCGCCCTGCCAAAAGTGGGGATGGGAGTGGGGATTGCATTTCCCGCCCCGAACTCGCCCCACCTGCATCTCTAGTCGTTCAGTCCCCCTAAACCATTGGTGCATGGAGCGATCACCCCTTCAAATAAGAGTAAGCGGAATTCACCCTTAAAGTGAACAAAAATGGGTATTTCACCCGAATCCTTATGGCATATACAACGCATTTGCACCAATTGGTGTAAAAAGGAACAAAAATAATATTCTCATCTCCAACCCTCTATACTAATTTTTACACCAAATCTTATGGGACTGACCCAATTCTTCTCTAGCCATTCTATGTATTACTCCTTCCAATAAAAAATGTATGACATTTTAAGATTTTTTGGCTTCAAAAAATATAAGATGTTTTCCGAATTTGAAAGAACTTTATACTTCTTATACCTATTTTATTCATCTTTTAACTCAAACATTTAATTATAATTAAATTATTGTCTTTCTTTCATTGGATGAAATAAAGAATTAAATGTGTGTAAAAATGTAATTTAAACTCACAATTAATGCTTTATTTCTTTTTGAAGAAAAATCAAAATTTTATTAATCATTCATGGCTCAATACAGGATCAGACATAGAATCAAGTACATTGATTCGCTAATCATATTTGTGCAAACAAACTGCCATTAATTTGCCTTTTTTTCGAAATTGAAACAATTTGACAATCAAGGACTGTTCTCTACAACGTTGAAACTCATGACAATACACAAAAGTACTAGAACCACAAAATGAATAACAAGACTTTTTAACAAGGAGAAGAAACCCTATGACTTTCCAGCAAGGAAAAGACAAATCAAAGACTTCCAACTAGGGAAGAAAACTAACTATAAAGTAAAAACTAAAGACAAATCAATTAATGCTTTCTTAATATATGTGTTTTGAGCAAAAAAAAGTCTTATATTTTTTATTAGAGGGTGTAATATTTTTATATTATAAAAATAGTTTAGGTAGGCCCCACTCTATCCAAATCAAGTAAAATATATATATATATATATATATATATATATATATATATATATATATATATATATATATATCTTGCACAATGCACCATACACTACAAAAAAAATTGTGAAACAACGACGGAAAATCCCCTCGCTACAAGTGTATGATCCGTCGCTAAACAAGAATAACGATAGGGAGCCATGTCGCAACATTTGGCATCGCTGTTTTCAAATAGTGTCGGTGGCAGAATATAGCGTTGGAGTTGCGACGGGTAAGCCCGTCGCTATACCCGTCAATAAAATTTCAAAAAATTGCAAGCATTAGCGACAGGCAGTCCCTGTTGCAATTCTGTAGCATTTTTAAATTTCTTTTTTAAAAAAATGATTTTTTTTGTTTTAAAATATATTTAGTTTTAAAACAAAATATATACTATTTAATTAAATTGTTTTTGTTTTTATTTTTACAAACTTAACTATTTTTTGTTTTTTGTTTTTTTTTTTTCACAGTTTAACTGTTTTTATTTTTACAATTTAATTGTTTATGTTTTTATAAAATAATTAAATTGTTTTTGCTTACATAATTAGACATAACTAGTAATCATGTCATATTTGATAATTGAGCAAGCTCTCCACTTACCTGGATTCGTCGCGAATCCTAATTTCGATCCTTGTACGCCCAGGCTCCGGTGTGAACCTTCGCGTGACTCTAGACGATTACATAACATCACATCAATGCATATTTCAATTACAAAGTCATAAATTCTTTAATTCATTTGTCTTTGGGGCCACTAATATAGATCCCGCTAGTTTTGTATCATTTGGAGCCCTTGTCGAGGTCCCGGTGTCGCATTGTCGAGGGGGACTCATCGTCGAGTTCCCCAAGGAGTGCAAATGCGTTCCCATTGAAGTTGTGGAGGGGCTGGGCCATTCCAGCCCCTCATTTCTAGGTGTTGGGCCTAAAAGGCCCCTGGTCCCAACTGGTCCTGTTGACCAGTTGACCGCGTTGGATGGGGAGTCCTCCCCTCCACGCCATTGCCCTCCCCCATCTCCCTCCGGCGCAGATCGCGCCGGAGGGTTTCCAGCGACTGGTCAGAAGGTCGGCGCCCTCCGGCCAACTACCGTGGAAGTGGCAGTGGGGGAGGAGTGGTGGTGGAACCACCCCTCCTTCCTTGCGGCTCGGAGGTGGTGGGGCTCCCCAGTGGGGCCCCACTTGCTGTCCCCGGAGACAGCGACTGGCATGCCGCCACCACCACTTCTGGTGGTGCCACCGCGGCTCCGCCACCCTCCTTGGGTCATTTTCCTCATTCAAACTCCATTTTTCCTAACAAAATAAACAAACAAAAGCGTAGAGGGGATGAGAGGAGAGTGTAATTACCTTACTTGTGGGGTTAATAGTGCTCCAACAACACCCTCTCCATTAACTTGCTCTCCTCCCTTTCTTTCACTTGTTTTGTTGTGTTTGTAACCAAAGTGGCTACAAACCTATAATAAGGTTTATATACTTAGGGTTTTAAAGAATAAGGTTGTATACAACTTGAAAAAATGACATAAATGCCCCTATGGGCCTTGAGTTCATTTAGTTTACTAAACTTACTTTTTGGGCTCATATTTCAAATCCAATACAAATTTTTAATAATACAATCAACGGACAAATCAACGCACACAATTAGTATTAAAACTTTACTAAATGGTCCCTAAGTCGGGTATTTGAATTTTTTGGGTCATTACATGATTTAACAATTAAATTACATTAATAGCAGCCTTTTCCTACTCCTTGATGAGATCATATCGACGTTGCTAAAGTTTGCAAACTTATGTGCACCTATACGCTTGTCTTTTGCATCTACAACAATAGAACTATAACGGAAAATAAAACTTCCAATAAGGGAAGACGAACAAAAACTTTCAATGAGGGAAGACAAATACAGACTTCCGACAAGGGAATACAACAACTTATTAAAAAAGAAAACCTAGTGAAAAGTCACCTAGGCGCTCGATTGCCAATTTGGTACCTTTGCTTCCCCTAATTTGGTGTTGCTAGTTATTGAGTAGGTCTGTATAGATAATGTAGACAATTGAGAGGACTATTTTTAGGTAATTTGGATGAAATGGTAACTAGTTGAAAGGGTTGCAGAGCAACTTAATTCCAAACTATTCTTTTCTTTTCTAATAAGTTTCTAGTATGCTTATAATTAAACATGCCGTCTCTATTTCTTTTTAATTCATGAACAAGATTATGCTAGGATGATTGCACGTAAAAGTTTCAACCAACTTAGACCTAATTTCACTGTAATCGACTGCCAATCTTTTAAGACCCAATTACTTTTATACTACTAGTTTTACACGTGCGTACGTGTGAACACGCTCGCTGCTCACAAGACAAGTCAACTATACAACTTATATGCTTAATTTATTGAAAGCAAAATTAAGAAACTATAGAAGTTATGGAAATCCTTCAATTTATATATATATATATATATATATATATATATATATATGTTAATTTCTAAAGAACTAAATCTCATTATATTAATAATTATGTACAAACTACTTGTATATATAAACACCTAATAGATAAAGAACTTTTAGAAAAGATAAGGACGTCAACCATATAACCATATCGAAGATAACTGTTAATTTTAACACCCTCACTCAAACTCGAGATGGTTTATGAAAACTAACTTGAGGTTGCCAATCTAATCAGTAAACACAACAAATCTAGGGTTTGTTGCGGAGCAGATCAACAATCACCCAAGATTGTAGATACAGACTCAGATGCAATAAAGTTGCAGGTAGATGAAATAGCAGAACAACGGAACATCAAAAAATTGGAACAACAGAACATTAAACACCGGAACAATTGGCGGAGCAGAGTCGACGGAACGACTAACAGAGTAGAGTTGACGGAACGACTAACTGGCCAAAGGAGTCGATAGAGTCGATGTCAGGCAGGAAAACAGACAACACGCACGCTCCACGTGATCGTAACATGGTAGTAGCAATTTTTTTTCTTTTTAACCAAAAAGAGAAATTAACTTTCTTCTAATGGGCGTGCGTATGAGTAGAACGCACCAGCGGGCACGAGCTAGGGAATCAGGTAGACGAGTTCAGGCAAGAACAACAACACGGGCAACGTTCGGCCGGTTTAGTTGGGCAAGGCATGTGGGGGCAAGGACTGTTGCAGGGTTGAAATAACCCATTTGTGGGCAGATGGGATGAAGCAAGACATTAAGAAATGCACACACATAACACTCAGAACGTTCCTTTTCATGATGATTGTGATGATGGTGAGGTGATGTAGTGATGACTTCAACCAAATAAAATTTGTTGAGGGTGCAAACAGGTTGAAGTAAGCAGAGGCAGAGGACAGGTGACGTGCGCACAAACCCATACGGATGGGTAATCATGGACATGGACGGGCAAAATAACAAGGGGATTGGCGTTGGAAGTTGAAACAAAGGGTGAAATACAAGAAAACTAAGCAGAAATCAAACCAAGAGCATAATCGAACACAACAGAAACGAGAACAAGCACTAAGAACTAAATCACGAGACAAACATGGATAGACAGACTCACAACAAAAATCAGCACAAGTTGAGCAGGGCATAAATCACGAGACAAGTTTTCTCATGGCAGAGCACAAAGATGTAATTGAGGAAGTTGATTGGATGCATTGAAAGTTGATTAACTAAACAACTCCCAACTTATTCCCCTATTTTATTCAATACTCTGCAAAAACGCACGCATGCGAGCAACATGAGATCACGGAAGCAAAGCACGATACGCGGGGCAAAAGACGACACACGGAGGACAGGTAAACAAATGTATTAAGAGATCACAAATAGACTCGCAGCAAAAAACCATAAATACGAAGTCGAGGTAGTCGACTGAAACAAAGAAAAAATAAGAGATTATCCATAACCTAACGGAGGCTCTAATACCATGTTAATTTATGAAGAAATGAATTTCATTATATCTAACGCTCAACCCAATATATATACATCCCAACAGTACGAAAGACATAGGTAAGTAAAATATCAAAAACCTACAGTCAGTCAGTAGTACGCTCCCCAAGCTCAGAAGTAGTCGCCAATCTTCTCCTTTCCGGGCCTACTGCTCGACGGATCTGCACCCACTGTCATAAAAAGGACGATGAGTACAAAAGTATAAGAGTAATTCCCAAATGACCTATCTACTCACATTTTCAAAATAAATGAATAGTATTTAAAAGCATGATAGCAAAAGAATGTTTTAAATAAACATGCTAAAAAATATCGATAAATCAAATGAAACTGACACAAGTTAAACAGTCTGATCTAGGTCCAGTCGACAGTGAGAAATATCACTTAGCCTTTTTCACTATTTGTATGGAGCGGTGCTCTACATATTATCATATCATTTTCTAATAACCTCAAATGGCGGAGCTGTGCTCTATGCGTATATATCATCTATCATAAATCTCGCCAAACACCCTGGTTTATTACGCCGTGAGTCACGGGAGTATAGTGGAGAGTGCCGACATCCCCGAAGTCCCGTAACCCCGTGAGCCACCCACTATATAAATGTGCAATGGACCCTAGATTCCAAAACTACTTTAAAGCCAATAAAAAGACTCGGTAAAGGAATTCAAGAATAGAATGCTACAAAGCACAAGTAAACAAGAGTACAAGTCCATTCATAAGGTTATCTACCCCTAATACCATGTTATTTATCATTTTATCACAACTTCTCAATAAAAATGGACATATGTAATGAAAATAGATAATTAAGTTCAATCACAAGGTAATATCATGATGACAAAGCTCAATAAGAGAGAGTAGAAATAAATCATGATATTAAGATCACAAAATAGCATTTTCAGACATAAGGACTATCCAACAATAGAGCAAATGAATCGAAATGAAAATAGAGAGTTCATGTGGGATTACTCACATCAAGCAATTATCCTAGCTAACTCCGACTTTCTGATGCCTGAACCCGCGCACCCAGACTCTCGACAAACTTCCCTATGTCCCTAGGGTGTTTAGATAGGTATTAGGTCCGGTTTAGGTCAAGTCAAATAGATTTGTGAACCTATAACCCAAAACAACCTCTTTAGTTCTTGCAAAACTTCAATTTAATACTTAGCATTGCAGCATTAATTAAACCATCATAAACTCTAAATCATCAAAGATACTTAAAAAGAAAGTTTTAGCTCTAGGTCGGAATGGTATGGTGTTCAAGGTTTCGATATAAAATGAAGGAGATATCAAATGTTTTCAAAGATAACTCGAATTAGAATCAAAATCTAATCAGTGAGATTGTAAAAATCATTTCTCCCAATTTCGAGCAAACAAAATCCCCTAACAGCTCTGAAATTTCTTACTTGATTTGCATGCAAATGAGAAAGAAAATGTTTAAGTATTTCTTTTATAGTGTTGGGTTTTCATCAAGTTGCACAACTCCATCTCCAACTCCATCTCCATGTGAAATCATTTCTCACCCACTTTTTTTAGCTCAATGACATTTGTCAAGCATGAAACTCCCCTCAATGTCACTTGTCAAGCATGTTGTTTCCTTTAGAGTCGTGCTAAGGGCACCCTGCAATCCTCTCAGGGCACCCCGCCATTTTTATTTAAAATTGATTTATAACCAATTGACGAAAATGCCCTCATCCAACCCAACAATTCACATGCCCATTCAAATGCCCTCTCAGGGCACCCCACTTTTGAAAACTTGATTTTTTTTACGAAGTCAAGTCGATCCATCGCGGGACGGACATCGCGTTTGTCGATTAAAGAGTGCGCACAAGCCCTTGTCAATTGCTTTTGTCGATCTATCGCCGCCCATAGATTCAACGAGTTATAAGTGTTTTTAAAGTCTAATGGTTGAAGAAAATGAGTGGGAGGCGGACGTCGCACACGACAAGTTAGTTTTTATGATTTTTATTGGGGTTTTTTTCCATTTTAGAAGGTAAACCACGGACGCGAATTTATCGGTCACACAGGACCGAGACATGTTGTAGTGTTACGGTACCCTATAACCGATAACTGACAAAAGGTGTTGGTTATTTCCAACTGAGTTTAATCTCAAACATAGCTTTTTATTACACTTCGGTTAGAAGCAACCGAGACATAGCTTAATGTCTCAGTAATAGGTCACTGAAAAAAAAAAACTAGTAGTCTCAGTGGTATACAATCACGTGGTCTAAGGGTCCTTCTCACTTAGGTGTCAGTTGATATTAACCGACACTTACACAATGATATCGGCAATGGACGACCGAGACCAAAAGACAAATCACGGCTCTGTGTGACTGAACACTACGGGATTGAAGTTAAACACGTCATCCCCATAAACAACAAATCTACCTTAAACAAGTAAGAAAGTGAAAGAAAGTGAAGGGATTTGATATATTGAATCCTTAATGTCATGGTTGGAATGGAGAAAATAAGGGTTTCATTTGATTTGGTGGTAGGGTGCTTGCACTTCAAACGAAAGGGAATTTTGGTAAAAGTATTGGGGTGCCTTGATAAATTACTGGGGTGCCTTGATCAGCGGGGTGCCCTGAGAAGATTGCGAGGTGCCCTTAGCGCGACTCCTCCTTTATCATGGTCATCCATTATTTGATTATTTGTCCATCTCTAAGATAATCTAGTGACCATTAATCAGTCCTTCCACTAAAATCTCAGCTTGGTGACACAAATGCATGACACAAATTACATAGGAGTGTGTGCTAGTCCACATCCCTAGGCATATCCAAAGGGTGGTTGTAATTACATTTGACCATAGGCCTTAATATTTGATTTCATTTAAATAGATCATAGGCTAAGCAATAGTTTATTTAAATTAATGTGTATACCATAGGCTTATGTTATGAAATAAATTAATTAACACCCATTTGACTAAACTTAGACTTACCACATGTCTAGCTACCCGATTCCCCGGCTCGCACGCAAATCAAGGCACGTCCTCGCTCGCGTCTCGACGTCTATAACTGCATGAACCAACTTAGTTAGTCTTTACATATACATATCACTAGGCATACACAACAACAAATATATAACATTCCTCGGCCATGTGCCTCGGTCGGTGTGCACACCTCACGCGGGTCCCACATCACTGGTCAGTGATCCTGATTAAGGAATTAACCATTGGTTAGGAATTCGGGTCGTGACAGGGAATCATCTTAAGCAAGAATAAATATATTGGAGACAAAGATCTAAAATGCTTTGGCTTCAAGGGGGAGACGAAAACACGAAGTTTTTTCATAATGCTGCAACAAAAAGAAGTCGATACAATAAAATACATTTCTTAGTTGATAATGTAGGTAATAGAGTAGAGGATTTATTAGGAATCAAACAAGTTGTGGTGCGGTACTTCCATAACTTGTTTGAGCATTCGGATGTGGACTTAGAGTTAGTGCCCTCTGCTGTTCATCGGAAAGTTACGGGGGAAATGAACAATGCTTTATTGATACCATTTAGCATGGAGGAGTTCAGAGAAGTTATATTCCAAATGAAACCCGATATAGCACCAGGGCCCGATGGATTTAACCAAGACTTTTATCAAAAGAGTTGGAATGTGGTTGACATAGATATTTTTCAACAATGCAGCAGTTGGATGACAAATCTGAACAATCCTGATGGAGTGACTGACACAACAATCACACTCATACCAAAGTGCGACAAAATATCCAATATGAAGGAGTTTTGGCCAATATCTTTATATAATGTATTATATAAACTAATGGTCAAGGTCATGGCAAACATATTAAAATCTTTTTTGCAGGACATTATCTCGGAGGAGCAGTCAGCATTTGTCCTTAATAGATTGATTGTTGACAACGTGTTAATTGCATTTGAACTACATTCGATGCGGTGTAACAAGAAGGGAAAATATGGCACTGCAGCTTTGAAGATCGATATCAGTAAAGCTTATGGTAGGGTGGATTGGGTGTTTTTAAGAGGCATTCTTGGGAGGTTGGGGTTTGCAGAAAGATGGGTGAATTAGTGATAATGTTAGTTACCAATGTGGAGTTTCAGACCAATGTGAATGGTGAGTTAGTGAGACCGATTAAACCAGGCAGGGGATTGAGGCAAGGATGTCCGTTATCACCATATCTATTTATCCTATGTTCGGAAGGACTATCCTTATTTCTTCGTCAGGCCGAAATTCAGGGTAAGATCCACGGTTGCAAAGTGATAAGGGGTGCTCCCTCGGTGTCTTATCTATTATTTGTCAATGATAGCTTTCTATTTTTTCGAGCCTCGGAGGAGGAAATGGTGGTGATGAAACAACTATTGGATAGGTATGAGAAAACGTCAGGTCAAGCTATAAACTTGCAAAAATCGGCGATGTTCTTCTCAGCGAACGTGACAGTAGAGTTGGAGGCAAGAATTCTTAATAGAGTAGGGGTCCACAATAATATTTATGATAGTAAATACTTGGGGCTGTTGTCTCTAATAGGGAGAAAGAAGTGTGAAGTTTTTTTCTTTTTTGAAAGAGAAGCTGTGGCGAAGACTAACATCATGGAAGCACAAGTTTTTCTCAAAGGCAGGTAAATAGGTGTTGTTGAAATCGATAGCTTAAGCGCTCCCTACTTACTGTATGGGGACGTTCTTAATACCTTTATCCATATGTAATTCACTCTAAAAGATGATGAACTCTTTTTGGTGGGGTATGAAGAATGACAACCAAAGGGGTATGAATTGGTTGAATTGGCATAGACAATGCATAAGGAAGGAGGAGGGTGTTTGGGTTTTAAAGATCTCCACAGTTTCAACTTAGCCATGTTAGCAAAGCAAGAGTGGCGATTGTTGCATTACCCAAATGCTTTGACATCGAGAATTCTCAAAGCTAAATACTATATGAATGGGAATTTTTTTGAATGCCAAGATAGGCCATCATCTGAGTTTTACATGGCGAGGAATCATGGCAAAAAATCGATAGTGGAGTGAGGGAGTAGATGGAGAATAGGCGATGGAAAGTCGGTGAAGGTTTGGGGTCATCCATGTTTAAAAGATTCAAGGAATTTGTTTATCTCAACTAAGCCTATACAAGGTTTAGAGAATATAACAGTTGATGAGCTTATGAACCCTTAGAAGGGGGAGTGGGACCGTTAGATAATTGAAGAACTCTTTAATGATAAGGATGTCCATGAGATATACCAGACCCTGTTAACTAATGGAGAGGAGGATAAACTAGTGTTGAGTCATTATATAAATGGGCATTACAGAGTAAACTCCGGGTATAGAGTGGCGGTAGAGATGGATAGGGATGATGATTTGGCGTGTATTCCTGGGGATTGGATGAAGTTATGGAACCTCAAGCTCCCACCAAAAGTTAAACATTTCATGTGGAGACTTATGAGGAGATGTATTCCTAGAAAAAATAGATTGGTAGAGAGAGGCATGTTGATTGAAGACTGATCCAATAACACCTCAAGAGACCAAAATTTTATATCAAAAACCACATAAACAACAATAAACTTCTCGGAGCAACATGCATGTCCGATTTTTTTTTTATTTTTTTATTTACTCAAACTACCCGGATTTCAGTAAAACCTTATTATAATCAGTTTAAACCTCGATTGGCATTACCCAAACCTCAAATCCACAAAGAGTTCGATCAAAACAGTAACCCCACCCAAAATTTTCATTTTAATGAAATAAATCAAACTTCAAGCTATTTTAATGGAAAATCCATAATCTTAAGGAGTTACCTGAGTTTGATCCTCACTCCAGCTCCTCAATTCGTGTTTGATCTCCTTCAATTCTCCAAAATTTCTCCTCTCTTCCGTTCTATGTGATTTGCATGTAAATAGTGAAATTTTCTCATCAAATTGTATATATAAGTGTTGTTAGGATCTAGTGTGTATTGTGTATCTCGAGGTAAATCCGAGGGTTACCAAATAGGTAGTCCAGTTCTCTTGATGACACCAAATTTGTGACTCTCATCATGGGAGTGTGTGGCAGCACGGATCTCGAGGTCTGTCCTCAGGTTAGTTTAATTCACAACAAACTATAGGATATTAAAATGTGATTTCTTAAATAAATAAACTATAGGCCAACTCAATTAATGTACATTAATCCCATATGCATCATAATTAATTGGTCACACAAGTTTACAAAATTTATCTAAGTGGTCACACCGACTCTCAACTAACCGGCACTCGGTGTCCCGACTCGCACGCAACTCGAGGCGCTTTCTCCGTGTGTCGAACGTTGTATTTTTCAACTTAATAATATAATTTAATTCATGCTAAGGTACATTTGAAATTAATTGTTATTCCCTAGCCTAGTCTCGTTACTCCGGGTAATTTCACTAGGTACCCGTACTTGCACGCACTCCAAAGTGTGTCCCCGCTCGCGTCAACTCGGCGTCTATGATTTGCAAACAATTTGACTTAATTAGTCTATACACATACATAACACTAGGCATACACCAGTTCAATTATAACATTTACCTCGGCCATGTGCCTCGGTCAGTGTGCGCATCTCATACGGGCCCCACGTCATGGGTCGGTGATCCTAATTAAGCAAGTAAATCAAGATTAGGAAATTAGGCCGTGACAGGTTCATCTAATGTACCGCTGTGTACACACCTCTAGCCAAAAAAATACTTTTTAACTTTTCAATAATGTTTGAATATGTTGGGCTTCAAATGATAAATGGTATTATCAATTTGTGTGTGACTTTGCTCACTGATTGTGAATATTGTGGACTTTGTCAACTATGGGCAGATTCCTGTGATTTTTTTAAAAAAATTTTTGACCAATTTTCCCTTGAATTTAGTTTCACCATATCGACTGATTTTTCTAAAAATTCAAGTTTTTATTAGGGGTGACAAAAAAGGGGTCCGGACACCCCCTCTTAATAACAACTAAAAGTTGTGTCCGAATCCGTACCCGTTTTTGAAACGAATACTTTTTTTTGTCTGGAAATATGTTTTTAAAACATACAAGTCCATTTATTTTAATATAATAAAATATTTTTTTTTCACTTAATTATTCACAAAAATACATGATTTTTTGTTACAATGTATTCCATTACTACATAAAGGCATGTAATATATTCAAAATTAAAGTCTTACAAGTTTTCATATAAAAATAACATCATCATTAGTAAATTACAATGCAATCATTATGAAAATTTTCAAATACATCTATAAATAAAGAAAATATTATTTGAATTAATCGCTAAACGAGTACCCGTTTTTAAAAAAATTTGTCTGTACCCGTACCTGTTTTTTAAAATGGACAAGAAAACATGCTCGGATTCGTTAAAAGCGATTCTGAAAAAATGCGGACAAACAGGTCACGACACTTTTTGCCACCCCTAGTTTTTATTTCTGCATGAGATGTTTATAAGATTTCGAAGGGTAGAAATTTAATAGGTGCGACCTTCCGTGGATTTTCAAAATATGACTCTTGGCAAAACATGAAAGAGGCGCTACTCTTGACGTATGGAAGAGATATGATTATTCCTATATGTGATTTTATATGTACGCGTGGCAAAATTCTTTAATACATCACATCATCAACAATAAAGCCTCAAATCCCAAATTAGTTACGGTGGGTCCGTTAAGTAGATCAAACTTTTTTATTGGTGCTCGATTTAGTACAATTGATGTTGAGCTTTCCAAACCATTTAAATCTATCCTAATTAGTGCATCCCAAGTTAACTTATGTATATCCCTACATCATGAAATTCTTCTATTTCTATTGAGTCAAGTTTTATAGTGGGGCATTTGTAGGTTGTCTTTACAGCTGTGCAAACCACCACAATCGTTGTTCCCCCTAATCTTTGTGTCAATTGGTGCTGCTTCTACTTTTTTCTTAAATCAATGTATTTTTGTATTTCTTATTCTATCTTTACAAGTTTTATCACACATCTACCTATGCATCATCATTTCTACTAATTTCATTTTATGTAATTGTTGTTTTACCATCAACATTTTCACATCATATTATTTAATAAAATATGCAACCAAAAACATACATAATTTAAGGCATATATAGAGATAATATAACACAAACAACAACATTAACAACAAGCAGTTGATATCGGATACATGGTCAAACTCTTCCATTGCACCTGATTTAAGTTTGATCCAATTTATAAATAGTGACAAGTTTTACGTTGGTTTTTCAATCCTCCCTAATTTTTTTTTGGTATGAAATATGAGTTTTGGACCTTCCTCCCTCATTTTTTGAGAATTTAAAAGGGGTTTGAGACCTCTCTCCTATTTTTAGCATGAAAAAAGGCTTTGAAAGCATTTTGGGTACATATACTATTAAAGATATTTAAGAAGGATAGGGATGCAATTGGGGAGGAGAATCTCTATTTCCTGCGGAGATACGCCCCTACAGGGCGTGCATTCTCCGCTAACCAGCCAAGTAACAACCCTTACGTGGCAGGGGACTGAGGGAATTTTATCCCCACCATGCGGGTCGAAATTATGTGGTTACTATGTATGAAGTCTAAACTGATGTATGATTGGTATAATCAAATGATCATATCAATTAACCATTGATTAGAAGCTTATACTTTACGAGAAATAAGCCCTAAATAATATATAGTATAACAATTTTATAATCTAGATAAATTATGATACATTTTTAATAGTATAATATTATGATTTATAGCTAAATTACTATAAAGGAATTTTTTACATAATTTTTTATGGTTTAAAATATTAATGCAATATATTATTTTGATCATATATATGATATATCTCTAGTTAATGTAACTAAGTTTATCAAGAAAAAATTAACACAACATAAAATTTGTATATAATGCAGTGTATATATATATATATATATATATATATATATATATATATATATATATATATATATATATATATATATATAGATTCAACATTGGAACTATCTTTCGATTAAAAATAAATTAAACAAAGGAACTATCCTCATATAGTACATACTATCAATAATATAGTATTATGATTTCAATTATATGTAATATATTTAGATCTCTTTTTTTAGATATTATGTGAAATAGGAGTGGGGGTGGGGATCCCCGATGGTTTGAAAATGGGTGGAAAATTTCCCTAGTGGGGAATTTCAAGCGGGGAATCCCTGCCTTGCCAGAAGCAGGGATGTGAATGAGATTTACATTTTCTACCCTAAACCCACCCCACTTGCATCTATAATGAAGTAGTAACAAATATAAAGATGTTTGGAGGAGCCACAAAGTAGTTTTCCATTACAATAGAACTTCCTCAATGAACGGCCTTAAGCTCATGCCTATTTACTTTAGTTATAGATGAACTACTCAATAGCAGTACTATTGAGTCGCTTCAATGAGAAGCATGTCTTAGTGCACGTTGAAAATGCTTTAAGGCGCAGATGGCGTGCGCCTTAATGAAATGTGCATATTTTTAGGTCGTATACTTCAAAATTGAATAAAGGAAATGAATTTTCTTACTTGTCTTTTTAATCCAATTAAATATTTGGTAAAAACCGATATAGTTTCACTTTCATATACCCAAATAGAAAATGAAAATAGTTAGAAAATGAAGTTAGAATATAAATAAATTTAGAAAATTTGGTCTAAAAAATTAGAAAGTAAGGTAGAAGATTCGCTTGTTTGGTAGAGTTTCTATTTTAGGAATTAGTCTTCTATCTCTCCCTTTTTTTTTTTTAGTCGACACAATGTGGTAACATTATATAACTATTTATACCATTACAATTAAAAGAAAATGTGAGGAAATAGAAAGAGAAAAACTTAGAACGAATCTTATTTACATATTTTGAAAAACTTAAAATGAAGTTGGAATGAATACAACGGGAAGAAGTTCCTATTTCTAGTCATTTCATATTCATTTTATAATATGTATTTTCTTTCATTTTTTCCTTTGCATCTTTTCTCTCTAGTTTTTTCTTTTCTCCATTCTTCTTCTAACAAAAGTGTAGTTCTTGATGTGGAACAATAATAGGAGGAATAAAATGAAGACACCGTTTTTAAATGCAACATCATTATATATAATCTACACTTAATGTCATAGATTTATATGCTTAGTGCTACTCTGGCGTGCACCTTGTGCGCCATGACATTTTAGGCTAATGTTGCCTTAAGCATGCCTTTCTCTTTGATAACATCGTTCTATAAGATATGCCTGTGTGTTTTTGTAGACGATATTGTTCCAGTGGACCATACAAAAGATGAAGTGAATAAAAAATTAAAACTTTATAGGAATATATTAGAATCTAAGGGCTTTATGTTGAGTAGGGCAAAATTAATGATAAAACTATGTATAGTGTCTCTTCTTTCTTAAAAAAAATCCATATTTTCATTTATGGCAAAGCAACATTAAGAGTTATAGGTGGTAATGAGTAATTAGATTTAACACTTAAGTCAGTTTGGGCTTGGGTTTCATTAGGTTTTTAAGCCCCTCATATTTTATGGCTAGGACACGTCGAAATCATATATTCACTATTAAAACGAAGGAGTACCAAATATAGACATTTGGAGGAACTAAAAAATAATTTTGCATTACAAATTGGTCTACATCATGGATCGATGTTAAACCCATATCAATATGATCATAGGCGCATGCCGTTCTTGAGGCGACAATTGCCTACAATGACTAAGACGCAAGGCACAAGACATTCAGTTTATGCATTTTTCAAATGTGTTTATTCATTCTTTTATTATTACTCGTTCCATTTCAAGAACTTTACCCTTTTTTTTTGAAAATTCAAGAATATCACTTAGGTAAAGAAGATAACATAGAAATGTTGGATTATATAATCTAACTTTGTTTTCTCATTATTTTTAACTTTTTTTTTGGTATACCCTATATTCTGGTCAACTGCATCTTGATGTCTTTTGGTGGGAGCATGCATGAACTGACTGACCACACTAACACTATACACAATGTCAGGCTTCGTAAGTGATAGATAGATCAGCTTTCCAACCAATCGGTGATAGCGTTCTTTGTTTGTTGGAGGATCATCCTCATAAACGTTGTGCTTCCAATTCTTGTCTAGTGGTGTATTTGCAGGTCTACTACCCAATACCCAATTTACCTGTCTCCTTCAATAGATCAAGGGTGTATTTTCTTTGGAAAATGAAAATGCCCAACTTCGAGCAATTTCCATTCCAAGAAAATGCTCAAGCTGTCCCAGATCTTTGATCTTGAAATTAGATTTCAGCAAGTTCTTGAGATTGGCCATCTCTTCATTGTGATCACCTGTGATCACAATATCATCAACATACACTATTAAGATCGACTTCTTCCCATCCTTGGATTGTTTTACGAACAAAGTATGGTCAGCTTGCCCTTGCTTCTAGCCAAATTGTTTCATAACTGTGCTGAATCGGGTAAATCAAGCTCTAGGAGATTGTTTTAATCCATAGAGAGACTTTTTTAGTTTACATATAAAACAACTTTATTTGCCTCTTCAAAACCTGGCGGCAGCTTCATGTAAACTTCTTCTTCAAGTGTTCCATTGAAGAAGGCATTATATACATCCGCTTGGTGTAGTTCCCAATCTAGATTAGCTGCCATAGATGAGAGAACTCGAATAGAACTCAGTTTTGCAACTGGCGCAAAAGTCTCCTCATGATCAAGGCCATAAGTTTGTGTATATCCTCGAGCAACCAAACGAGCTTTGTATCTCTCTATGCTCCTATCTGAAGCAACCTTCACAGTGAAAATCCATTTGCAGCCTACTAGTTTCTTTCCTTCTGGCATGTCTACAATTTCCCATGTGTCATTTTCTTTTAGGGCATTTATTTCCTCCACAACTGCACCTTGCCATCTTGAGTCCTTCAAAGCTTCGTGTATGTTGGTAGGGATTATCAAGTTGAGAGATGAATGCCCTGTACTTGTTAGATAAATGACAATATGATAAGTGATTGGAAATTGGATGTTGAGTACAAGATCTAACCCATTTTCTGAGAGCAATGGGAATGTTCAAATCATCTATTTGACCTGCACCTTCAACTGAACCTTGTGTTAGTATATCCTCTTCTGGTTCGGATGCTTGGTTTTGATGAGCAACTTGTGGTTTCCTTGAGTAAACAAGTAATTCATTTTGTTGAGTTTTCTGATGTGGTGTTCCCCTTGGCCCAAGTCACTCACAAATATGTGTTGTAAGGACGGTGGGGGAGATGAAAATGGAAGGGAGATAGAAGTGTCCCAATAGTTACCTCCATTTAAATCATCCCCCTGAAGAGTATCATGAGAGTAAAAAGACTTATTTTCAAGGAAGGTGGCATCATTGGACAAATTTTTTTTAAGTGTGGATTATAACATTTATAACCCTTATTGGTTGGAGAATATCCTATGAAAATGCATTTAATAGCATTTGGATCAAGTTTACTCCTAGTAGGAATAGTATTATAAAGAAAAACAGAACATCCACACACTTTTGGGTTGAGAGAATTGAATAATCTAACATGAGGAAAATATTTTTTGAGGCAACTAACATGAGTTTGAAAATTTAGAGTTACGATGGAAGCCTATTAATTAAATAAGAAGCTGTTAACACAGAATCGCCCCAATATTGATGAGGTACAAAATTCTCAAGCACGATTGATCAGCTACCCCATTTTGTTGGGGTTTACAAGTACGTGAGCTTTGGTGTAAAATTCCATTATCCATGAAATATTTATTCATATCATGATTAAAGTATTCTCCTCCATTATCTGTGCGAAGTATGTGAATATCAGATTGAAATACATTTTTTATCATTTTATGGAATTGTTGAAATACAAATCCAACATCGGATTTGTCTTTTAATAAGTAGACCCAACAAGCTCGCGTGTGGTCATCTATGAAAGCAATGAACCACCTTTTTCCAGTCAAGTCAACAACTCGTGATGCCCCCCAAGTATCACTATAAATAAGGTGAAAAGGTTTTGACTCTTTGTAGTCATGAACAGGATAATTTTTCCTGGGTTGTTTTGCTAGAATGCATGATTCACTTGAAAATGAAGAAGGATCTTTATTGATGAACAACTTAGGAAACAAATGTTTCATATAAGAAAAACTAGGGTGACCTAAACGTTTGTGCCATAAAAACACATTTGAACTTGATGAACTAGAATTCAACAATAAGGTGCCTATGAGGGTCATATGAGCTTTAGAGGTCTCCACTCATTTATCATCCACTAAAAATACACCATTATTGGCAACCAAAGCAACTTGAAAAGAATAGTGGAGGACCGTTGTGACCTGCAAAATCCACTCACGAGCACAAACCGACGTTGGGCTAATCTAATTAGCAAACAAGTTGACAACAATATCGGGACCTTGATCAAGAAGCCAAAATTCAAAGAAGCGTTTATGTGGTACATACAACCCTCCAAATTCTCTAGGGAGATCAACTTTACCATATGTCCCATAAAAAGAATGGTATCCATGAATGGAACCAAACCATGCTTCCTATTTTCATTAAGTAGCAACATGTGATATACATCCATAATGACATGTTCCACAAAAACTGCAACGACTACAAGTTCGACCACCAAGTTGAAACTCTGCCATCGAGTCGGATCTTCTTGATTGTCGTATTGGATCAACACTTCCCCAAATTCATAAAAGAGCATGTTGCGCCTGTGAAAAATATGTAAGCAATATCAGATTCGCAAATGTTGATGGCGACGATTGTAGTGAAGACAACGACGACCAAGTGGAGGCTCTATAGCCACAGCAATTGCTCCAACACAATGAATGCGAACCAACCTTGTTCAATTGCACAAACACACAACAACAAAACAAATACTTGATTGGTGGGTTTGAAAAGAAAATTATATCCGGAGCTTCAATCTGCAACACTGATCCTTGAACCTCTCTCGGATCTCGTATTTCACCTCGAATCTTAGGTTATTGTTTTGTCACCAGATTTTGAGTGACAACATTTGAAAATACTGCAGTCGCTACTAGATCTGGAATACCAATGATTCAAGTCAACTTAGACGCTGGTGTAGCTAGTGGATCTGGTGTTTTAGTGCCGCCTTCCTCTTTAATTTGCTGCTCCTCTTTGGTGGTTGACTCGATTTAGAGATGACAAAGGATGAGTTCATCAAGCCTCTTATTCAAGCCTCTTAACGCTGACCTCACTTCATATTTGAGCTCCTCTTTGGTGGTTGACTCGATAGCTTAAGCGCTCCCTACTTAATGTATGGGAAAGTTCTTGGTACCTTTATCCATATGTGATTCACTCCAAAAGATGATGAACTCTTTTTAGTGGGGTATGAAGAATGACAACCAAAGGGGTATGAATTGGTTGAATTGGCGTAGACTATGCATAAGGAAGGAGGAGGGGGTTTGGGTTTTAAAGATCTCCACAATTTCAACTTAGCCATTTTAGCAAAGCAAGGGTGACGATTGTTGCATTACCCAAATGCTTTGACATCGGGAATTCTCAAAGCTAAATACTATATGAATGGAAAATTTTTTTAAGGCCAAGAAAGGCCATCATCTGAGTTTTACATGGCAAGGAATCATGGCAGCAAAATCAGTTGTGGAGCGAGGGAGTAGATGGAGAATAGGCGATGGAAGGTCGGTGAAGGTTTGGGGTCATCCGTGGTTAAAAGATTCAAGGAATTTTTTTCTCAACTAAGCCTATACAAGGTTTAGAGAATATAACAGTTGATGAGCTTATGAACTCGATTAGAAGGGAGTGAGACCATTAGATAATTGAAGAACTCTTTAATAACAGGGATGTCCATAAGATATACCAGATCCTGTTAACTAATGGAAAGGAGGATAAACTAGTGTGGAGTCATTATAAAGATGGGCATTACAGAGTAAACTCTGGGTATAGAGTGGTGATAGAGATGGATAGGGATGATGATTTGGCGTGTATTCCTGGGGATTGGATGAAGTTATGGAACTTCAAATTCCCATCAAAAATTAAACATTTCATGTGGAGACTTATGAGGAGATGTATTCCTAGAAAAAGTAAATTGGTAGAGAAAGGCATGTTGATTGATGACGGATGTGTTTGTTGCACAAGTCAAGTCGAGACATATGGGCATCTCATGTTTCATTGCAGTAGGATACGCGAATGTTGGAGGGGAGTTTTGCCAAGTCAGTATGATGGGGATGAAGCCGGTCTCAAGGGTTGGTTTTTTCAAGTTTTCTAGGTGATGGAGGATACCTAAATACAAAAAATATGCATGTATATGTGGGCGATTTGGAGTATAGAAACAACCTATTATGGAGAAATAATGGAGCCCCATTCAATGTGGTTATTAGGTAGAGCGTGGAATGGCTTGTGGCATGGAATGAGGCGAAGAGGAGTAGTCAAATTGGGACACCCCAAGAAACTGTTGGCAGTCGTGACGAACAGTGGAGTCCTACGACAACGGGTTGGTTCAAGTGCAATACTGATGCAACTCTTTTTGATGAGGAAGGAAAAGTAGGCCCGAGTGTTGTTGTTCAAAATGACATGGCGTAATGATCCATGGACGCACAAGGACTTTCACGAGTAGATGTACCCCCGCTGAGGCTGAGGCTGAGGCTATGGCAATAAAGGAGGCGTTGAGCTGGGTGGATGGGCTAAGACTCACACAAGTCATCTTTGAATTGAATTTACTACTAACAGTGAATGACATCAACAATCTGAATTCAAATATGCTTGAAGTTGGTGTAATCCTGGATGAATGCAAGAGGTTATTGACTAGGCACCTCTTATGGAAGATCTGTTACATTAGAAGACAAGCGAACTTATTGGCTCATGATATGGCAAGGAATTCGCGAAGTCGTGTTGGTACAAATTGTTGGAGCGTCGGTTGATATATAAACAATTTCATATTTGTAACATGTGTTGAGCTTCAATAAAATTATGATTGAAATAAAAAACAAAAAAACAAAAAACAAAGTGTGTACCCAAAGTGTGTTAGATTATCATTTTCCTTATTTTTTCGGGGGTAGTGCTACAATGAGAATGGCCATAACTCACATTGGCCTACAAGAGCCATCCATGTCTACCTTGGGATACATGCCATACACAGATCCTGGTGCTAAAACGTGAGTCGAGGCCACGTAGAGCTCTTGTGGGCGGGGTGTGTGATACCCATTGTCATTCTAGTATTATTGTTTTTTTGGTGGGGGATTAATTAACTAGTGACTGGAGTTAGAGAGAAATATAGAGAGAGAAAAAACAGGTCTGCTACTGTCCATTCAATTCAAAAGTGTGATGCTTGACAAACCAGACATATATGCTATAATATATATTGCTGCTAGACTAAGATAAACAGGATGGAAATTCTGCTATTATTACTGATGACCTAATTAGCTAAAAAATAAAAAATAAAAATGAAAACAATGCTACTGATTGATGAATGCAAAACAAATAGAAACCAACAAAGAGAAAGTGGTATATCTTTAGGCAAGCAAGCACGTATCCCCCTAGCTAATTAGGATCAAGTCTTGCCGCATATTCCATCTATGAGCCCAGAGTGTATTTCTCATTAGTGTAGAAAGAGTTAACACATTGACTTACAAAAGTCATTCATGGGCACCTCAAGATACAGGCCACATACAAATTTCGGTGCTAACACACGAGTCGAGGCCGCATAAAGAGCTCTTGTGGGTCAATATGTGTTGAAGTGTGTAATATCATTATCATTCTAACATTTTCTCTCGAATATTTCCCTAAGAATGAGACGAGGTTTTTTTTTTGTATGGTCACTGAGCTATGAGCATGGTAACGTTTAATTAGGGATATTATGTACTGGTATAGCTGGTAATTTCAATGATGTAAGAGTCCATGCCAGTGTTGGCCTCAAAAAAAAAAAAAAGAAGTTCCAGAGTTTACACATTATTATGACGTACTGTATATGGGTTCTGATGCAATGTAATTAACATTGTTTAATATATCTTCAATCACTTGCATGTACAATATAGGAAAATATTTTTTAAGCTCATTTTGGTTAATTGTTTAACTTAGCTCTCTCTGTATCCAACTTAGATTTTAAATCTCGGGATGTGTAAAATTGTGTCTCGAAGTAAACATGAACAAGGATGTGGCAAGGATGTGCGCTGGGCATGCGTTTGGGGGATAAGAGCATGCATGTATGTATGCTATCTTATACTATATGCTATCATGCATCATTCAGCAGTAAGTCACCATCAAGGGAACAGATGGCAAAAGGCCAACGTGGGAGACAGTTAAGGCAGACGAGAAGTGGAGCTTCTGCACAAAACAAACAAAAAAATGTGGTGGGTCCACAAAAACCGTTGTTTTTTGATGAGATTATGCTTGACAACATCTTCCTTTTGAGCAACGAAATCAAGCTTTTTCCTTTTAATTAGGATATTATGTACTAGTATAACTAGTAATTTCACGGCCTGCCTTGCATGCAACAGTCGATTGTTTGCACATTATATGATTATTGGCAGTGCGTTTTATTTTTATTATTCAGAACAGTGTGTGGGTTCCGATGCTATGTAAATTAATATTGTTTAACTAGCTTTAATCTGGTTTTCCAAAAAAGAAAAAAACCTTTAATCTTCAACTGTTTGCATTAAGTACAGGAAAATGTACCGGTAAACCACCTTTACACCGAT
Organism: Stephania japonica; assembly: GCA_039657345.1. Taxonomy (NCBI): domain Eukaryota; kingdom Viridiplantae; phylum Streptophyta; class Magnoliopsida; order Ranunculales; family Menispermaceae; genus Stephania; species Stephania japonica. The sequence continues at coordinate 36,445,126 of CM077563.1, read as the reverse complement.
CACCAAGTTGGATTCCGCGCGATACTCCTCGCACTGTACATGTGCGTCTAGACATCTCGAGGCGCACGTATTATACACGTCAAACGTTTAAATCATCCAAAATGAGTTACTGTAGCAAAGTCATTTTGTACACCAAGATTCTACACCCACAAAAACCTATCTATGGCACTTGGTAATCAACCTGATTGACTCTACACCTGAGGTGGAATCAAAAAGTTTAATTAGGGGGATGAACCTTAACCTAAATCTATTAATAAGTTTGGACCTCATCCAACATGTGTGTCTGCCATCGTAGATCTCACTTAAGTTGTAAAAAAAGACAGTATATACCAGACCCTACCAAAGAACACTACATATATAAAGTGCGATAATTTGATATGCAAACCACCTAGATTAATTTGCATTTACAGCTCGGGTCGCGCCTCCATGAAATTTATAAAATATATTAGTATATTTACTTAAAAATGAATTGTTGACCTAAAAAAATGAGTTATCAAAAGCAAGGTTTGAGTTTAGCCGCCTAAGTGGACTACATAAAATAAAATTTGTGTCGAATCAAAAAATAATATAAAAAATATTAAATACAATAATAAAATAATAATTATAATGTTTGCAAAATAAATTAATAAGATATTCTAAAGTTTTATGAGAAAGGAGTTAAATTATATGATTTTTTTAAACATAAAAAATAAATTAGACAGACTTCTTAATGATTTCTCATTCTCTCAAGTTTTTCTTAAATTATTTTAAAACTTAAAAATTAAAAATGAGGCAAAGAGTTTTAAAAATATTATTTTGATGGGGTGTTTTGTGATTATATATAATTTTTTTTCCATAATTAATTAGGTATTTTTTCACAATATTTTAATTGCAACTCAAAATCGAGATCTAAAGTTTTTTTTATCAAAATAGATTTCAATACCAACATTTCTAACAAGTGTTTACATGACTCACTTAGAATTAATAAGAAAAGTATATGAACTTTTTTAAGTTATCCATCCTACCCCCTCTAAGGGTCGTCTACACTGGTTTTGGGTGCCAAGTGAGAGGAAGTCAACTTTTTAAGAGATTGAGAAAATCGATTTCTAAGATGATTATTTGACATCACCGAACTCATACCCCATCACATCGACCATAGGTGTCGTTCGTGTGTGCCTCAATCGTGACACACATCCTGCGTGTTATGCACCGAGATCTGTGTGCACATGTATCTTGAGTCACACACGGACGGGTCCTAAGACCAATATGACTTCGAGGTGTAAGTTTGGTGATGCTAGTGTATCACACTTTCCAATTAGTTATTTGAGTAAAAAAATGCACAATGCCCAATAGTACCAACCATGCACAGAAGGATATGTAATCCTGCATCATGAGATATGATTGGAGCAGTGCAGATCCAAAAAATCTTGTTAGGGGGCGAATCTTAACTATAAAGGGCGTGTGTCGACTATAAGATGGGTGGGAAGAGGGCAGAGAGGGGCGAGGGTCGACGATAACGTAGGGGTACTATAAGGGGTTCCGGAGGTTGTATGAGAGCGACTGCCCCCCTGGCCCCCCCTAGATCTGCCCCTGCATTAGAGGGTGTTATTGTAACACTTTCCATTTTAGTTGAGTGGCCGACCGGATAACGATATATATCCTCGTATTTGTGAAAGCTTCATTAAAAAAATATGGACGGGAAAGTTAACCTAAGAAAATACGCATTACTTTAGTAAAAAAAATATACATTACTATTTGTCAAAAAAAAATAGGCATTACTATTTAACTTTTACATTGAAAATTTAGTTAAAATTAAAATAAAATGAATTGACAATATTCTACTAATTCTCCCTTACTACTAAGTCAACCGGTATGAGATTACATGTAGAAACTTAAATATGTAAATGTAGCAACAAACATCGATCAGTGCATGGACACTGATGCACAAAAATCAAGGGTCACCCACAAGTAGTAGTCACCCGGCCAAATTATTTCCCAAATGTTATTGATAAAAATAGACTCGTATATTGAGTTTTACATTAATTCATAATAAGGTTCTAAGACTCTATAGTGCAATTTTGATAGAATGTAATTTATTATTCATGTATGGAGATCATAGTAACAAAAGAATAACATAAGGATCGATCAACCAAGCATTAAGGCTTTCTAAAAAATGGATTAAGGCACTTCAAATATCAAATACCAACCAATTGAGTAATTCAATAATTCAATACGGGGGTTTGTGAATAAGAGGTTATAGGTTCGAATTCTAGTGGGACAGATTGTTTCTTTCTTGTTAAACAAATATTCAAATGTCAAATTAAAGTATACGTGCACATGCATTGAGCCATGCACGTACACACAAACATTGTACCTACTAGGCCACAGTTACACAACTAATTACGCCAATTTGTTACATTTGTACCAGAAAGACAATGAAGTATATTGTGCGCTTTCTAAATACTGATGATCATGTAAATGAACATGAGTTAGTTAGTACTCAAATCTTGGACTAGTTGTATGTTAATTAACCTTAACTGATTTGGAATTGATATATAGTTTTGTTGTTATTGTTTGTATGTGGCGGCCCTAAGATCCGAGGCCGCCACGTTATATGTCGCGGACCCACAGCCTTACCTAGACACCGGTTTCACTGTGTTCCACATGCATCACATGTCATTATCCTCGTTGAAACCTCAAATTATGACTAATTTATATCATTTTCACAAAAAATGTAAGCCAATTGACTCAATTTATCTATTAAAAATCATAATTAATTCATCAAATTCAAGGAAAGACTTATTAGAAATGATTCGTAAAAGAAGTACCATGCATATGAGATAATCATAATCCTCAAAAGTGTATAATATACATTTAAAGGTGTCCCACGATATTTCCTTTATCCCAACTGAAAACAAAATAATAAAAAACGTACGAGTCAGTCTGATGATGGTCAATCACAAGTAATTTGCAAGCCTTCCCTTGCCCCTCGCCGTACTAAAGTCTGCACTCAAGCCATTACAACTAAATAGATGACGAGTCTAGAGTGAGTAATCTCAAAGAACTTCACTGAGTAATTACATAAATGAATAAAGGAATCATAAAGAGTACTAAATAAACATGTGGAAAGTAAACATGCAACTATAAATTGATCATCGCATGAATATAAAATAGTGAAGCTTGAATGTCTGTACAAGATTGTAATGACCTGAAAAATATGTTATTTCTTTGTGATGATGTGTAATATTTATTTATACTTGTGTGTGTGTGACAGATGACAGAGCGGTGACGTCGATAAACAAGTAGTGTTTGCCTAGGAAAACGTGTCAAACGGGTATCGGACGAACAAAATATGGGTACACGAGTCTGGGAAACTATTTCTTGTGAATGACCGGAAAATAAAATACAAAAATCAATTAACATGAGAAGATGTTCGGGTCATTAGTATTTGTATTCGCATGCGACAGTGCGAGTCGTAGTGCAAGCCAGGTGTCAAAACGCTTGTAAAAGACGCCAAATATTGGTCGAATTGGATAAGAATAAGGAAAAGAAGCCCAAAGTGAGTCATTTGTGGTGAGCAATAGTAGGCCTTGAGATGTGCCTCGAGATGCGTGTGTGAGTCAAGATTGGACCACAGTATAAATAGGAGAGTCAACTCATCTTATCCCTCATTTCTCTCTTTTCTCTCACACTCTCTCTTCGTCGAGAAAATGAAAAATGGAGGTGGGGGTTATGTGATTTCGTCGGGAATCGACGCCAACGGAGTGACCAATCATGAAAACTAAAGTTAGATCTCGTCTCAACTCTCAATTCTATCCGTTTTGGCGTAAGTCTTGTGAGTTTTTGTCATGATTGTCGAAAAACCATGAAATACATTTTTCTATGTCATTCTTAGCACTTCGATCATGACGCATGTCGAGTGCATCAAAATAAATATATAGATATAGTCCCGATGAGATTACTAATGCGACCAATGCGTTAAATCTGGAGCACTAACGATCAGGTTGCATGTTTGGTCAGGGAAGTAGTCAACGGTCGTACCTTGGCTGCCGACATCAGGAAGTGCGAGGACCTGCGTATATTACCGGGTCTATAGCTACACTAATTTACTGTGATTTGCATGCTTTGATTAAATTAAGGACTATATGTAAAATTATGTCAAATTGAGGAGATTTGTGATACTGATGGTTTGGATTGTTCTTTCCCCTCTTGATTGATTGATTTACATTATATTTTAATTATTGTTTTTAGTAAATTAGATATTACTTCTGTGAACACTCTAAGTTAGTTTAGCTTTGTATCCTAGGTTGAAAACTTGGTCTTCGTGGTTCGACCCTTAGTGAAGGCACTACACCTAGACAATCGGATCGCTAGTGCTCCCGATTTAGCCTAGACCTCTGAGGTATTTAACTAGTCCCAAAAGGTTCTAATCAATTGGTAAGGTCAATTGCCACTAATGTGGTCTTATTGCACAAACATGAGTGCTTACGACTCACTGGCATATGAATTGAAGTTTAAACTAGTGTTTAACTTCAATTGTTCAAATAATACCGAAGAAAATAAAATACTATGAAAAATAAATTAAATAAATAATAAAATAGATCTCACATATGTTTATGGCAAAAAGAGTGATTTGATCCACTTCCGGTTCAGACTGATGAGCTTAGTTGGCCATCGACGTCTAAACTCCATTAAAATCTAAAAACAAAGTGTAGAAAAAGAGGAGAGAAAAAATAGAAAACACTGAGAAAAGAAGAAAACAATCAAAATCCTCGACTCTCCATAAAAAAACCTAATTAATACTCCTAAATTTGGGTCCTGGATGCCTATTTTCGAGTTTGGTGTGTGACACTTGCGTCGAGGACAATCTATGACTATTTTTGGTGTTTTTCTGGACTCTGCCACATGTCACAGAGTGATTGGCTGAAAAACTGAAGCGTGTTGACGTGGCGGCCGCAGATTGGAGGAAAGGAGGATCGGTGACGTGCTGTGAGTGTAGGCTCCGACACTTGGCGCGCTGTGATTCGCGGAGCGGATGACGTGTGCCTTGCTGGACGAACCAGGAGCGAACACATGGTGGGTTGGGACGCGGTGCGCACGTGAGGAGTCGTGCGAAAATCTGGGAGTGCGTCTGAGCACGCATCCCGAGGCAGATCATGCGGCATAGGTGAGACAATGAGCTGTGAGAGCGACGTGGCACGACGCGGTTGGTGGAGACGGGTGACGTGGCACGATCTGATTCGTCGAACGACTGTGTGTGAAACGGTCACTCCAATGGGGACTCGACACATGGCATTTTTGAAGTCCCCTTCACCTACTCTTGTGTACTCCCCAAAACAAACCCTCCGGTGTCCGATTTCTTTAAGTAAATACTCTATTTTGAGTATTTTTCCGCCCCGAATCCAACCGTGTACCCCAAAAGTCCTGAAAATGAAAAATAGAGATAATTAGACCCATAATTCGAAGAAGCAACACTAAAATATATAAATAAACTATATATAATATGCATAAATAATAACTTATCAGATCATATTCGGATGTTGATTGAGCTGGTGATCCGACAAATAGACGGTCAACAACTGGTTATTGTTTTTTTTAGGGTATTCACTCATTTCATGGAGAAGTAAGAAACAAACAGTTGTAGCTTGGTCTAGTACTAAGGCTGAGTATTGTGCATTTGCATATCTACATCTAAAGTTTTATGGCCACATTGTTTTTTAGACTACATGGGTATTGGTCATTCATCTCCTACTATCATTCATTGCGATAACCAGAGCGCCATTCATATTATTCATAATGACGTTTTTCAAGAACGCACTAAACATATAGAGAATGACTGTCATTTCATTAGACAACATCTTCGAGAAGGGATTGCCTATCTAACTTTTGTTTCTTCTCATGATCAGTTGGCTGACATCTTCACTAAAGCTTTGCCTCCCAGCGGCTTCACTGAATTGACCCACAATCTCAAGTTGGTTTCTCTGACACCATGCACCTTGAGTTTGAGAGGGGATGTTAGGAAACATATATTTTGTTTCCATACTGAGACAACCCAAATTCTTTGCCATTGATTTCTACATTGATTTTTGTTTCTCCAATGTACATCTTTCCTTGTATTACATTATTGCCTTGTATTGTAAGCCTCTATATATAGATTACTAATCTTGTACCATTGACATCAATTCAATATACAATTTATTCAATAAACTTGTTTTGTATTTCACAACAGTTGTGGTGTGCTGCTATACCCATGCGTTACTATGGGAGCTATGTAGGGCTGGCAAAATGTGCCCGGTCCCGTTTGGCCCGTTTTGTCCGGTCCCGTTTTAAACGGGACCGGGCAATTTTTTTTTGACAAACATACGGGACTGGACAATATTTTTTGTCCGTTTAAAAATACGGACCGGTCCGGGCAAAAATTTTAAAAAACGGGTAAATTCGTTTTGTGATTAATTTGAAGGGTATATTTGTAATTTCACTGTTAAAATTGTGTCATGAACTTTTTTATGTAGTTGTTGTTGATGCATGAGGTGAAGATTTACTTTGATAATTTGGATTTTGGACTATTGAGAATTTGAGGTGATATCTCTTTTTTTTTTAAAAAAACTTTTGTGATGTTTATATTGGAAATTAAAAAATTGTGATATTATGTATTTATTTTTTGGTAATTGGTGATTTGTAGTTGTAGACTTGTAGTTGTAGTTGAGGGGTTTTTTTTAAGATAATTGATAAACAAAATATTTAATCATCTTTAAAAAAAAAACGGGCAAAACGGGTCCCGTATGTTTTACAAACATACGGGACTGGACAAAAAAATAGTGCCCGTTTTGAAAATGGGACCGGGACCGGGCACCAAATTTTTGGATTTTTAAAATAGGTGTCCAGTCCCATTTTTGTCCGTTCCCGTATTTTTGCCAGCCCTAGAGCTATGGGCGGAGAGGAATAGAAAGCTGATCGAGGAGACTGATCGAAAGTGAGAGGATGTATGAGATGCAATCAAGAGAGCCACATCATCATCTATTTTAGGTTCGAAGGAGTTTCGCAGGCATTAATGGTCGGATTTAAATAGGGACCGGCTTCGGCTTTTATAAGAGGTAGGATACCTAGGGAGGGGCAGTACTTGGATGCTCAAATGGGCAAGCGTCAAAGAATTTATGTATTTCGAGGGATTCAATGTTGTACTTTTATTTCTCAAATTTGTAATTCCAACTATGAAATCGCGGGTTCAACTTAGTTGATTCGGCATTGATGTACTTCCTGAATGGTCGTTCTCATTGTGGGGGAAGAGACGTTTATAGATGAACAATTCATTTTTCCCTACTACGTTGATAGGAGTTTTTTGACTTTGTTTATGGGAAACATATTGTTTTCCGCCTTTGTATATGGGGTACATATTGATTATAATAATTAAAGTCCTCTTCCTATTAAAAAAAAGTTGTGGTTGATTAGCAGCTTATTTAAGCTAGATGAAAAGCTAAACTTTTTTTGATATATAAAAAAAAAGAAAAGCTAAAACTTTAGGGTAAATAAGCAGAATAATCCCAAACTTTCAAAGTTTTTCTCAAAATAATCCCAAACTTTCAATTTTCTCAAAATAATTCTAAACCTTTACTTTTGGTCTCAATTTTATCCCATCTACTTATTTTAAGTTTAATTTGGTGTGAGGTGACACATTAAATTAATAAAGTTGTTGATTGAGGGAGAGTGTCAAATTAATAAAAGAAAAAAATGTTCATTTTGAATTTTAAAATTTATAACAGAAAAATAAAGTAAAAAATAAGTGGGATAAAATTGATATCAAAGCAAAGTTTAGAATTATTTAGAAAAAATTGAAAGTTTGGAATTATTTTGAGAAAAACTTGAAAGTTTGGGATTATTCTGCTTATTTACCCAAAACTTTATATGCTACTTTATGTAGCGTTTCGATTTTGAACTGACGGATTATACTTTGTTTCCCAATTTACCCCTTTTGAGTAGTTTGATTAACGTAATATTAACTATCCTATCACATATATATATATAAAACATTACATGCGAAGACCAATACATTAGAAAATAGGAGCAGACGTTAAATGATATAAAAAAGAGCAAACATTAAATACATGTTTTCAATTTTCCATTAACTATAAGTGTGATCACTAGTATGCCAATACAAGGGGCAACGTGTACAACGAAAGAGTAGTAGGGAGAGCAAAGGTGTAAAAGCAAGTCTACATGGAGCTTTATTAGTAGACTGCCAAATTTTTTTGTTAAAATTTTGTAATGTACACAATACATATTGATCTAAAATAAGTAGAGGAGATGAACAAATGAAAAAGAAAAGAAGAAGAAATGAAAAAAAAAGTCAATCTCGTATAAATTAATTCATTAAACAATTCTTCACCAAAAACAAAATTTAATTAAACAATCTATAGACATACATGTACATTCTATCGACACAAAATTAGGAAAGGCACATCTTTCAGCTCTGACCAATGGTTTCAACCTATTTGTGTCTCGTGGGATAATCCAACCAGGTGGTAGGTAACGTAATTTACAATTTTCAGCTTCAAAAAGAATTGAAATATCTTGCTTCTCCTTAAAGTAATCAAATGCTATGAGTTTATGGGACCTCCTCGTAGCCTGATCTCCCTCACCATTGTCTTCAACAAATTTATGATACACTGCAATCATTTCAGAAACTATGGCAGAGCTACAATTAATAGCCAGAATTACACAAGAAAAGAGAATGACCTTTTAAATCCAACTTTGTGACATAGTAGTATTTTCTTTTTATGAAGTCGAGTTTCAAAATCCTAAAAAGAGTCTTGTATGCTTACCTAGATTAATTGAGAACCTTATAACATGCATCAAATCTCCGTCCACTTCTACTAAGTAATGTTTGGTGTCCTCGACTTTTGAATCTAATTCTTGTATGGCGTGTGAGTTATCAATTAACATTATGGCCTTGACAGGATGAAGGCGGTGATAATCATAATAACAAGGAGCACGAACAGCTTCTTCACAAACAAAAACCCTCCAAATTGGTTTACGACATACAACTTTCCATGATAAAAAACAATATCATTGAATCTGTTTTTTGTTGTGGCTGATAAAGGTTTTGGTAGTTAATGTAAGAAATCTACTTCTACACATGTCCGAGCTTTGTCTCCCAATATTGCCAACTTTTCAATATCGTGCATAATACCAAAAACCACACCTTTCGAATTCTTGATCAAAGGACATGTACAAGATATTATGATCAGGGACAAATCTAGGAATTTGAGATGAGGTGGGCTTAGGTGTAAACATCTTCTAATGGGGTGGGCTAAGCTTGGAGAATTTTTTCTTTTATTTAAAAAAATTACAAATATAAGCCCAGGCATTTCTTAACTAGCTCCACTCATGATGATGATCTTATTCTTAAGCGACATTGCTTCTGATTGATTGGCCATGTTCGGTAAAACAATGTTAATAGAAGAGAATGGATTTCATACTCGAATCTTTTTCTCTTTATGATTAAAACAAATCAACCAAGTCCCTGAAGACAAACCAAACTTACTATTCTCAGGAATTTCAAATTGAAAAAATTGTCTTGTACCATCGAAAGTGTAGTGGTTATATACCCTTGAAGATATAAAATTGAGAAACATAAGCCAAGGAGATTGAGGAAGCATAAGAAAATTGTAATGTAGAAGGGAAAAGGATCTCCACCTTTGGCACATTGATCTGAATGCGGCTGAACAGAATTTGAAAGAAATACATCTGGTTTTTATTCATTCTCAAAAAACTGAAGTATCAGTGTACATGGTATATATAGTGTGTACATAACATCTAACTAACTCAACATGTAACACACTCTAACACATACATGTGACACACTCTAACACAATTACACTGTACAACATATGGAAAGTACATTTATACCCTCATCCTCAACCTCAAATACTCAACATCCCCCCTTCAAGATGGTGCTTGGTGCCAATCACACAAGCCCATCTTGGATATGAGTGACTGAAATGTAGGAGAAGCTAATGACTTGGTGAAGACATCTGCAAGTTGAAGCTTTGAAGAAACATATTGAGGAAGAACAAAGCCTTTTGAATAGTGATCTCTAACAAGGTGACAGTCAATTTCCAAATGCTTTGTTCTCTCATGAAATACTGGATTAGCAGTCAAGTGAAGTGCTGCTTGATTATCACAAAATAGAGAGATAGGCAGAGTAATATGAACATTCAAATCCTTCAATACATACGAGATCCACAAGAGTTCACAAACTGTAGAAGATAGAGATCGATACTCAGCTTCAGCTGATGATTTAGAGACTGTTGACTGCTTCTTAGTCTTGTAAGAAATCAAAGCATTACCCAAAAAAATACAATACCCTGTGACAGATCTTCGAGAAATAGGACACCTAGCCCAATCTGCATCACAGTAACCAGTGAGCTGAAGATCATCTTGAACTGAATACAATAAACCTTTAGATGGAGTCCCTTTCAAGTACTTAAGAACATGAACTGCAGAATTCCAATGCTGCTCAGTTGGATTCTGCACAAATTGACTTAGCTGCTGAACAGCAAAGGTAACATCAGGTCTAGTAAATCCCAAATATAGGAGTCGTCCCACCAGTCGTTGAAACTTATCAGGATTAGAAAGTAATGGTGAAGATTGATCATGAAACTTACAATCTCTGGGTAATGGAGTTGCCACAGGTTTAGAATGAGAAAGACCAGCATCATGTAGTAAATCAAGCACATACTTTCGTTGATTAACATATAATCCATTATCAGATCGAACCAACTCAAGACCAAGAAAATACCTTGCCTGCCCAATATCCTTGATGGTGAAAAGCTTGTGAAGATAATCCTTAACAAGTATAATATCATGATCTGAATTGCCAGAGATCAAAACATCATCAACATAAACAAGAAGTGCTAAGAAAACACTCTCCTTAGTATAGATGAACAAACAAGGATCATGAGAAGACTGCAAGAAACCAAAATCCAAAAGTTTCAATGTCAATTCACAGTTCCATTGACGAGAAGCTTGCTTCAATCCATACAAGGATCGTTTAAGTCTACATACTTGTCCCGGCAAAGCCTTTGTATATCCTTGAGGAGGCTTCATGTACAATTCTTCAGAAATATAGCCATGAAGAAAAGCATTGTTGACATCAAGTTGATGAAGAGACCACTGTCTTGCTGCTGAAATTGCCAGTAAAATTCTCACAGTGACCAATTTAGCAACTGGAGAAAAACTATCAGTATAATCAACTCCTTCAATTTGATTAAAACCTTTTGCAACCAACCGTGCTTTGCATCTATCAAGGGAACCATCAGGATGAAGCTTTACTTTGTATACCCACTTAGAACCAATGGCCTTTTTCCCAGCTGGTAAAGGAGATAAGTCCCAAGTATCATTAGCCTCCAAAGCATCTAATTCCTTCTTCATGGCAGCTACCCAAGCAGGATCTGAATTTGCTTGCTCAAAAGAGACTGGTTCTATTATTGCTGAAACATTAGCAAGAAAATCCAAGTAATTTCCAGTAAAACATGGATTCACTAAAAAAGGAAATTTAGGAGGACCATCCATAGGTGGAAGAACAAGAAGATTAGCAGACTTTTTCTTTTGAAGAACATAATCATTCATCCAAGATGGTTGTTTATTAACACGTGAACTCTTCCTGAGAACAACATCATTAGATGAAGTAACACCTTCTGTAATAGAAGCTGGAACAACAGTGGTTGGAGGAACAACCTCAACCTCACAATCAACATCATCCAATAATACAGGCAAAACTGAATGATCAGAAGACCTATCAAGGCCTTTTAAAGGAAAAACATCCTCATAGAACACAACATCTCTCGAAACAAAAATTGTTTGAGTCTCCAAATCAATCAACTTATAAGCCTTTTGTCCTGGTGAATAACCAATGAAGACTGACTTGAAAGCTCTCCTCTCCAACTTGTCTTTATGAGGCTGTGTATTAGTTGCAAAACACAAGCAACCAAAACTCTTCAAAAAGAGGTAATCAGGAACAGTACCAAATAGAAGTTCATATGGACATTTCCAATCTAACAAATGAGAGGGAAGCCTGTTAAGAACATATGTTGAAGTAAGCACTGCATCTCCCCAAAACTTATTTGAAAATCCAGATTGAAACATCAGTGCTCTAGTGATTTGTAGAAGATGCCTATGTTTCCTCTCAACTACTCCATTCTGCTGAGGAGTATAAGGACTGGATTTTTGATGTAAAATACCAAATTGAGAAAACAAATTAGCACAACTGTGATTAACAAATTCAGTGCCATTGTCTGTCCGAACAGTTCTTACTGATGACTGAAACTGAGTCCGAACAAACTTTAAAAAGGATTCAATAATGGAGAAAGTTCTCGACTTAGAAGGCATCAAATAAGTCCAAGTGAAACGAGTAAAATCATCCACAATTGTTAAAAAGAAATGAGACCCTTGTAGAGAAACTTGCTTGTAAGGCCCCCAAACATCCATATGAACCAACTGGAAAGGAGAAGTAGACTGAATACTGCTCAATGGAAATGCCAATCTACACTGTTTGGATAAGTGACAAACATCGCAAGGCTTAACACAAGTTTCTAAAGTTGCAGGAATAAGAGACTGCAAATGTTTAGTAACTTGCTGAGATGGATGACCTAACCTTTGATGCCAAAAACACTTCTTATCATCAACATGACAAGAAGTAATTGCAGGAACAGGACATAGTGAAATAGAAGAAACTGATTGGATTGTTTGTGAAGAAAAAGAAGTAGCATCCAATATGTATAAACCAGCCACAAGTTTGCCCACTGCTAGAATGCTGGAGTTCTCATGATTTTGTAACAAGCAACAATCATTGAGAAAAATAAACCTCAAAGGTGATGAAGAGGTAAGCTTGCTAACAGACAATAAATTGTGTTTGAAAGTAGGAATATGTAAACAAGACTTCAATAGAATTTGAGAAGTAAGATGGACATCACCAGTATGAGTAACCAGCTCCGTAGATCCATCAGGAAGAAACACTGGAGTTGGTTTAGCAAGTATCATGGGAGCAACAATCATAGAACGATCAATACACATATGATTAGTAGCACCAGTATCAACAACCCAAGAATCAGAACCAACCAAAGCACTATAACAATAACTTTGATTGAAGAAACCACCCTCAAATTCACCAGAATGTGCAAAATGAACATGAGCATCTGAATCATCAAAAAGAACCCTCTTCCCTTTCATAAATTTTTCAATACCCTGCTGCACCAAAGCTGCTATATTAGCTTCCATATCTATCTGCAAATTTGCATTCTCACCACTTATATCCATTGGTGACTCTAACATATGTGCAAACTGTTGTTTCTGCTCAGCATTTCCAGTTTTCTTCTTCTCTTTTACTTCTTTAAACCAATCAGGATACCCATGTAATTTAAAACAATTTTCTTTAGTATGCTTTCTCATCTTACAATGATCACAGTAAAGATCTTCCTTGTTTACTGATTTCTTAAAAGTACTTTTCTGCAAAGATTTATTTGCTGGAAAAGACTGATTCCTCATCAAGAAAGCTGTATCCACACTAGGAGCAAAATTAACATTCACCTCTCTTTGCTTCTCTACCCTTATAACCATAGAGTAAGCTTTATTAATACTAGGTAATGGATCCAATACCAGAATCTGGTTTCTTGTTTGATCATAAATGTCTCCTAAACCCATCAAAAATTGCATCAATTTATCATTTGAATCCAACTCCATCATCTTTGCTGCAGCCCCACATCCACATCTAGGCAATGGAACCAAACAAGCAAGCTCATCCCATAACTTTTTCAATTTTGTAAAATACTTCGAAACACTCAATTCTCCTTGAGTAATGGTACTAATTTCTCTCTTTAACTGGTAAAGAAGAGGACCATTACACTCTCCAAATCTTTCATTAAGTTCAGTCCACAAATCAAATGCAGAATCTGAATAAAGGAAAGCATCAACAACATCTTTAGCAATTGAATTTAAAATCCATGAAGTTACCATACAATCAGCTCTCTGCCATCTCTCAAAGATTGGATCTGCAATATCTGGCTTTGGAAATCCACCATTGATGAACACCAACTTCATCTTGGCTCCTAACGCAATCTTCATTGCTCTGCTCCATGTTAAGTAATTTGGCCCTGTCAATGGATTTGAAACAAGAACCATGCCTGGATTATCTGAATTTTGCAAGTGCAGAGCTTCATCCGCACCAACACTGCTCACATTCATCTCACTATTTTGAACATTCATCATGAATGCTCCAAATCGAAACCCTAATCTTGAAATCAAGATCAAAACCTAGATCGAAATTACATCAACCTAGATCACTCAGAAGAAAAATTCTTCAATCCTTGAAGAATGAACACCAAAATCAACCCTCACAGACCCAGAACAAACTCAAATTCAAGAATCTTGAATTTCCCGCTCTGATACCATGAACAGAATTTGAAAGAAATACATCTGGTTTTTATTCATTCTCAAAAAACTGAAGTATCAGTGTACATGGTATATATAGTGTGTACATAACATCTAACTAACTCAACATGTAACACACTCTAACACATACATGTGACACACTCTAACACAATTACACTGTACAACATATGGAAAGTACATTTATACCCTCATCCTCAACCTCAAATACTCAACAGCGGCGTAACAAACCAAAGAACTCAACTTAGGGACAATGAGGTGCAGAAGATCATCATGAAGCTTATCCATGAGTTAGTCGTTTGCAAATTAGTCAAAACGAAACCATTTGAACCGGGTAACAACTAACATGCAAGTCGATTAGGAACAGAAAAAGAAAATATATAGTAAGTCAAGTTTCTTTCCTAGATACCCAAAGGAAACAAGTATGCATACATACAAGACGTAAAATTCAAAAGTAGTGGCGACAAAGTTGTTGGACTTGTTCTAGAGTTGATCGATCTTCCACGTAAGTTTCTCTAATTGCAGAATTCTCTTGTAAAACCGCATAATTAATAAAGTAGTAATAGTAATTGAACTTGGAGTCCGAGTCGAAGTCGGTTCTACTCAATAAAGAATTTTTTTTTCTTTTTTTCTTTTTTTCTTTTTTTTTTTTTTGGTAGGAAAACGAATAAAGATTATTTTGAGTTCTCTTAAAAAAAATTCTTTTGAGTTGGACAAGGAATATGTATTAATATATGTGGCAGCATATAGAAACATAACACTTTTTTGTTGTTAACACTTTTTTTTTTGTTTTGGAAATACGTTTTAGAAACGTGGCAGTTAATTAGAAACATAGTGCAACACTTTATTTTTGTATCCAATTGTATAGTTCTGAAAAATGATCTTTTTTCCTACCCAAAAAAAAAAAATGATGTTTTTCATGCTTTTGCTTGGTTGATTTATTGTTAAATTAACTAGACATTATAATGATTGGACCACTTGGTATTGAGAGTTGATGCTCAATTTTTAGGAAAAAGACCAAGTGATATAATACTTTTGATACACATATTTGCTAGACAAACATTTAAGAGTGTTGAATTAATGTGAAGTCTAGAAGCAGTTCTATAGCGGTAATGGATTATTTATTTATTTATTTATTTTTATTTTGAGAAAAGTAATGGATTGTTAAATAGACAAAATTTTTCCAAGAGAGGTTTTAGTGGTGTTACAGCTACTTGCATGTATAGTACAAAGTAGCAGTTTTTGAATAATGTGCTCAAAGAGGAGTTTTAATTGTATTTGTAGTTCTGTATAATAAAAAGTGCTTTTGTTTCTGTTGATACCTTTGTAACTAGAAACTTGTTCTCTTAGTGGAAACTTCACTTACCCATTGTGGACTCATTACTTTCAATTGTGCTACTGTGCGGCTAGCCACTCGGATTGATGCATATTCTGCTGCCGTCGTCGTGGGTTGTTGATTGAAAATCTAGTTCATCATGTGTAGAGCAATTCTTTCCTCTTTGTTAATGCTTCTATAAAACCACTTCAAACCTTTCTTCCATTATGCATCCTTTAAAACTTTAGTTATTTTGATCTTTGATGCTGTGATAGTAATCTCACGACGTTATGATTTCTGGCATTCACAATGAGATAATGTATTTGAGCCCCTAATAATTTATCTGAGCATCATCTTAGTATTAGATGAAAGGAATGTGATGCTCTCTCCATCATGCCAATTTCTCTTATTCCACGTTATAATTCTTCTTCCAATTCCATTACCATTTGTTGTGTTGTCATCAGTTTCATTACTTCTGTAATTTCAGGGGATTTTCAGTTCCAGGAATTTGGTTGTAGACTTGCAGGCGACTTGCTTCTCCTTGCCACTGGCTTTAGCTCTTGGATATGGGAAAACAAAACCAAGCCCTGGTTTCAAAAGCCTTAAAATGCTCGAGCAGATTTGAAGAACGTGAAACAGGTGAGATTCCAACCCAGCATATTAATTCTTCTTCGCATTCATAATATATACAATGTTTTTTTTAATAACACCGTAAGATGTTCTTGAAGTTCGAAATTTTCTTAGCATGATGTATGATTAATAAGTGACCAGGAAAAATTGATTGTCAGAAAGGATAGTTGGAATGGGATTTACTAAAGGAGGCACACTGAGTATTGAATATTTTCTTTCATAACCAATGGTTGTAGTACACACTGATTTTGAAATTTAAAACCGATTTGTTTTTCAGTCGAACTCCTCAATTATATAGTATTTGTAGCGATTCAAATACATTTTCAGTCCTGTTTAAGTACCATCATATTTTTGCCAAAGCTAAACAAAATAGATGGGATCTCATAAATTAGGAACAGTGATATTTTATTTAATTTAGATTTTTGGACCTCCTCTGATGAAAATGTCACATTTGAGGTGGTTAGATGATTCTACCATGCATCCTCACTGACTTTGTAGGAGTTTACTCAGATCTCTTAACAAAAAAGAAGAATGCAGAATTTCGACCATAATGGAATTTCAGCTCTTAATCTATCTGCAGGCGGCATCTCTTCTTTAGACCTTTTGATTGGTCCTTCCGGTTTAATGTTTAGAGCCTTCAAATGGAATTGATGCATTACTCATGAAATAAAAGCTTTTTTTCCATTGTTCGGTTGTTCCGAAGCACTTGGCAAAGTTAACACCAATGATTCACTTAAAAGAACAATGTCTTTTGTCATTAGTCTAGGTGATGTCTAGTGTGATATAAGGGTAGTTTTTTACTTTTTTTTTTTCCTTCCCTCGGTAAGAAACAAGATCATTTTATTCTTTAGAAAGAAGAGGACCAGAAATGTTGAATCTACATTGATCTTACATTACTCAACTCCTTGTGATCATTCCATAAACATAATATTTGTTTGATATTTCCTATTGGGCTATTTCGAGAAGAGTGTATTGTGTCATGTGAATGGAAAAACGTCGTATGAAACCAGAGGACCGAGTGTAGATTGCAATGAGGACCCCTTATGAGAGGACGATGTGATGGCTAGGAAAGAATACGCTAGTTAAGAAGCTCTCAAGAAGAGAGGCACAGCTGGTTATTAAGTTTAATCCTTGTATCTCACAACATTATAATAATCAGCGGTAGTTTGCAACTTGAATTCCTCAGTTTCATAGCATTAATGTTGGTATTAAGTTATAAATTATGTCTTCGTCGAATAATCCTGTCCAACTAGGAGATATCCTTTTTGATTTGAGTTTTTATATGGAAGGTGATGATGAATTGGTCAATTGTGAGATATATCGAATGTAACTTCTAATGACATTAGTCGCATAAGCAAAGTTGGAGGTTCGTCTCATGTTGGAGTCGTAAAAAAAGTTCTAATGACAATACCTAGTCTATAAAAACTATGTTTGTCAAATCTACTAATAGTAGTGAAAATTTTCTTTCTGATTTTATTCTGTTGTTTACGAATTGATGCAGGAAATTCTGTGTGTCAAGCTTTCATTCCGATCATCTCCACTATTGAATCAAAAACATATATGGGAAATCCATGAAGCCAAGAAGCACAGAGCGAGAATGTGTAGGATTTTGAACACAAAGAAGTGGAGAGAAAAGCGCTTAACACACATTGCTCTGTATCAGTTTCTCATCAATACATACATTTTAGAAATTACAGCTTCATATGGTTTATTACAAAAGCTGCAGATTTTTCTTCTGCACATTACCAAAAGTCCAAACTAATGATCTACTTCACCATACTTGTGAAGTCCTTTTCACCTAAACAATGACAAGTCCATACTTGACCACGTCTTGCTTAAACATACAAGTTAAACTAAGAAATACATAACAAAAGATACATAATTATATTTTCAGATACAACAAAAATGTCAACTGTCATCACTCCTCCTTGGCATTTTTGCTGGAAACACCAAGGCTCCTTCTTAATGTTTCAAATCTGATTTTAGGCAGCCCTTTTGTCAAAATGTCTGCAACTTTTGACTCTGAATTACAATGAACAAGCTTAATTTCATTATCCTTCTCAACTTCTCTGATGAAGTGATATTTGATTTTGATGTGCTTTGTCCTACCATGAAAAATAGGATTCTTAGCCATAGCCACTGTAGATTGATTGTTACAAAATATGATAGTAGCTTCTTCTTGATCTTGCTTTAAGTCTTTCATCATCTTTCTCAACCAAATGGCTTGATTCACAGCTGCAGTAGCTGAAATATACTCTGCTTCAGCAGTGGATTGAGCTACCACTTCTTGTTTCTTTAAACTCCAGCTGATAAAACCTGAACCCAGGGAGAATGCATAGCCTGAGGTGCTTTTCATGTCATCAATTGAGCCTCCCCAATCACTGTCTGCATAGCCAATCAACTTCACATCTAAGTCATTTTTAAACCAGATTCCAAAATCAATGGTTCCCTTGACATATCTGAGCACCCTTTTTGCAGCCTTGAAATGATTTTGACTTGGCTCTTGCATAAATCTTGACAACAAGCTTGTAACATACATGGTATCAGGTCTGGATGAAGTAAGATACAACAAACAACCAATAAGACTTCTGTAAACTCCAACATCAACTTTATCGAAGCCATCTTCCTTGCTCAAATTTTCATTTTGAGCTAAGGGAGAATCAACTTTGCTGCAATTCGCCATTCCAAACTTCTTCAAAACCTCTTTGGCATATTTTGCTTGACATATAAAGGTTCCTTGATTTGTTTGATGAACCTCCAAACCAAGAAAGATGTCATGTTACCCAAGTCAGTCATCTCAAAAACAGATTCCATTTCCTTTTTGAATAGCTTCGCAAGCTCAATGCTACTTTCAATGATAAGAAGATCATCTACATACAAGGACACCAACAGCAAATCAGCATTTTGTGTCTTCACATATAATGTAGCTTCACTTAGGCTTCTCTTGAATCCCAACTACAGGAGATAATCATCAATTTTGCTGTACGAAGCCCTTGGGGCTTGTTTTAAACCATATAAAGCTTTCTTCAGCAAGAAAACCTTATCTTTTTCCCGCTTCTTGATGAATCCCAGAGGCTGCTCCACAAAGATTTCTTCTTGAAGATAACCATTCACGAAGGCTGATTTTACATCAAGTTGGTAAATCTTCCAACTTCTTTGAGCTGCTAAGGCAATGAGAAGCCTAATTGTATCTTACCTTGCCACAGGTGCACAAGTATCTGTATAATCAACTCCAAATTGTTGTGAGTACCCCTTCACAACTAATCTGGCCTTGTGTATGTTGACTGAACTATTGGGATTTAATTTAGTTCTGAAAACCCATTTCACACTTATTACTTTTTTGTTTACTGGCTTGTCAACCAAATTTCAAGTTTCATTCTTTTCAATCATTTTCAGCTCCTCCTGCATTGCATGCTTCCAATCTGATGATTTCATTGCCTCTTCAAGTGTTGTTGGCTCAAGAAGTACCACATTACATCTTGCATAAATGTCCTCCAAGGATCTGGTACCTCTAACTGCAAATTCTGAATCTGAGTCACTACTTGAATCATTTTCTTCAACAATCACATTTTGACTTTGAGAATTGGACAAAACTGAATTTCTGTCCATTTGTTGCACTTGTGACTTCTCCCTGTCCCAAAATACTTCTTCATCAACCTTCAAATCCCTGCAAATCATCACATTTTTAGTTTGCAAGTTGAAGACTCTGTACTCTTTTGCATTACTACTATAACCGAGAAAAACTCCAACTTCTAATTTGCGATCAAGCTTATCTCTTTTTGCTGCAGGAATGTGAGCATAACAAATGCTGCCAAAAACTTTGAGATGCTCAATAGATGGTTTAACATCGAACCAAGCTTCAAAAGGAGTCATTTCTTGCAGTGCTTTTGTAGGAGGTCTGTTCTGAAGATAAACTGAAGTGTTTACAGCTTCTGCTCAAAACTTCTTTGGAAGTTTTTTTTCAAACATTAGATATCTAGACATCTCCATGACAGTTCTGTTCTTCCTCTCACTCACCCCATTTTGGGTGTAGGTAACTGTGAATTGATTCTGAATTCCTGCTTCTTCACATAGCTTCTTGAAGTTTTTGTTAGTGTACTCGATGCCATTATCAGATCTAGAGCTTTGATCTTGAAATTACTTTGATTCTCCACCGTGACTTTGAATTTCTGAAATGTAATCAGCACTTCTGATTTTTGTTGTAGAAAATACACCCAACAAAATCTTGAGAAATCATCAATGAAGAGAACAAAGTATTAGCTACCATTGAGTGAGGGAATACTCATAGGACCACAAACATCACTATGAATCAGTTGCAGTTTTTCCATAGTTCTCCATGACTGATTTATTGGAAAGGGGATTCTAACTTCCTTGCCAAGTTGACACACTTCACAAACACCATCTTGATCATGCATAGGAGGCATATTTTCAACTAAAGATTTTTCATGCATTTGTTTAAGTGACTGAAAATTTGAATGACCAAATTTAAAAGACAATGAATAATTCTTCTCAAGCATTTGACTAACACTAAGCAAGTTTTGATCTATTTCAGGCACATATAGAACTTCAGAAATGAATTTGATACCTGTAGGAGTTCTAACGACAATTTTTCCTTTGCGTTTGACTTCTAGAAATTCTCCACTTCCAATTTTAACTTTGGAGGTATATGATTTGTCAAGCTTTTGAAACATGCTTGCTTCTGAGGTCATGTGATGAGTGCATCCACTATCAATCAGCCATGAATCAGTGCTGGTTTTAGCTGCACAACAAGTTGCCACGAACAAGTTAACCTCTTGTTCTTGATTTTCTGCAACTTGTGCTTGTTGGCTTTCTTGGGCTCTTGATTTGCAAACTTTCTCAACATGTCCAAACTTTTTACAAGACCTACATTGAACTCCAGGTTTGTACCAGCAGAATTTTTCTAAATGATTTGTTTTTTTACAATTTGGACATGGAGGAAATTTACCTCTTCTTTCTTCAAGTTTGTTGTTTTCACATTCTTTCTTGTTTTTTCTTTCATTTCTTCTACTGTTGAAGTTGGACTGAAACTTTTCTTTGTTTTTCATTACAAGAGCATTCTCTGTATGCTCTTCCAACCTCAACATTCTTCTTTGCTTGGTGGCTTGCAAGGCATTCACCAACTCAAAGAAGTGAGATTTTTGTAAGATCCTTTGAATCTTCAAGAGAGGAAACTTTTGCTTCAAACCTCTCGTGTAGACTCACAAGAACCTTCTCACCACCCTTTTATCACCCAAATCTTCACCAAGAATTTTTTGATGTCTCTTCAGCATGGTGCTTAATTTGTGCAATGGTTGGATTTACTCTCAAAGGAGGAGGATCAACTCCTGTATCCACTGCCTCCCACAAGTCTAGCCCCTTCAACAAAGCCTTCATTCTCACAGCCCACATTTGATAGTTCTCACTATTGAAGATTGGAGGTGGCAGCACTCCAGCATTGTTTGAAGCCATTTTTGTTGAAGTTGGTATTTGTTTGATGAGGATCTTGACTTGTTTTCTCTCAAAACTCACAGCCCACAAAGATCAGCAGCAGCTCTGATACGGGTTTTGAACACAAAGAAGTGAAGAGAAAAGAGCTTAACACACATTGCTCCGTATCAGTTTCTCATCACTTCATACATTTTAGAAATTACAGCTTCATATGGTTTGTTACAAAAGCTGCAGATTTTTCTTCTGCACATTACCAAAAGTCCAAACTAATGATCTACTTCACCATACTTGTGAAGTCTTTTTCACCTAAACAATGACAAGTCCATACTTGACCATGACTTGCTTAAACATACAAGTTAAACTAAGAAATACATAACAAAAGATACATAATTATATTTTCAGATACAACAAAAATGTCAACTGTCATGAGAACGGGACCAGTTGCAGAACCAACAACACTGGTGCATGAAGCGGTCGCAGGATTACTT
This sequence comes from Stephania japonica, assembly GCA_039657345.1. Classification (NCBI taxonomy): domain Eukaryota; kingdom Viridiplantae; phylum Streptophyta; class Magnoliopsida; order Ranunculales; family Menispermaceae; genus Stephania; species Stephania japonica. The sequence goes on along the minus strand of CM077563.1, from coordinate 36,422,824 downwards.
TCATATGTAAGATCAACAATGTCCAAAACAATGCCAGTGCAGGGGTTTGTTTTACTGCAATCGAAGTTCACAGCCATTTCAGATGCAGAAGATCCTGTGATGTTCCTGTAAGTTACATTGCTAATTTAATTAACACTAGAGGATTGGCTGGGGCAATTGTCATCTGGACAATACTCCTGATCGATTATAATCAGGTTCTGTGCATTGTTAATGGTCACATCTTGGAACAATACTCCCCTCACAAATCCTTGGTTCGGCTTTGCCCATGTCTTAATTCGACACCATTCTGCGTACCCGTAAACACAGCTGTCTTAACTGTCACATTTTGCACACCTTGTTCATTTTGGTTCTTCCCAAGACTTCCAATGCTGCAAGAAATGTTCAAGTAATTGATCAATTCAGTCCTAGCGTATAATAGTACTTGAATGACTTTTTTTATGAGATAGCATACATGTTCCTACAATTCAATTTCGAAGATTATAAACGTTACCTAATGCCATGGCTAGTCCACAACCGATGTTTAGAGGTTGGTGGTGCCGGGGCCTATGGAGATGCAATCATCGCCAGTCTTAATGATGGCTCTGCTGATGTTGTCAACTGGTGGATCCTATCACATGTATGCCGTCGGTGTTGGGGCTGTCTCTTGAGGCAGTGACCTGCACTCCTTGTACATTCACATTCTCGCAGTCATGGATGTCAATGTGAAACATTTGGCTGTTCATCGATGTCAATCTGCTTATCAGAATATGTTTGATGCATATTTGAGCTGTGATGTTATTCTTACGATGGTATGATTTCCGGAATTTCACGTACATGGACTAAATATTTGAGCTGCCAATATATAATTCACCCGACCGTTGACCGATGCCGTAATGTTCAACTTTCTTTTGAGAGAGGTATCGAAAAGTGTGTGCAAATTCTGATGGTAGACCGATTTCTTCACAATCGGCCCTGTTTTAGTCATTGGCTTTGGAAAAACAAAAACAAGATGTGGTGTCTAAAGCCTCAAAAGCTCAAACAGTGTTGAAGATTATCAAGCAGGTAATGTATTACAACTAGACATATCGATCCTTCTTATATATATATATATATATATATATATATATATATATATATATATATATATAAAAGAAATCCTCCTTTTGTTAGAGTTAACCATTATTATGATAGTTAGATATTATTATAATTAGAGAAATCTTACTTCTCCACTGATTTAGTAAAGGTACCACTAATTGTGTAACGTCTCCAATTGTGTAACGTCTCAACCAATTATGTAAATTAACTCTGTAGCATTCTATAAATAGGGCACCATATTGTACGGTCCAAAGGAGGAAATAAACTTGTTTTACATATTTCAACATGGTATCAGAGCCTTGAGCGGCACACGCCGGAGAAGGTTGTTATCAATTATATGGAATAGATATGAGGAGTTGAAACTCAGATCCACTGGTTCTCGGCCAATCTTGCAGTCTTAAGACGAAGATCAGAGTGTTGAAGTTCTACAGGTTCACACGATTGTTCTAAAGTCATTGCGTCCGAATCTGATGTGCTTGAGCATGGATCTTCATCGTCTTCATAGAATGGTTCATCTACTAGAATAGGATCTCCATTCTCTCCGTTTGAAAGTTCATTGAGCCAGTTTGTAACACTCAAACTGGATAGCACAAATTATCTGCTCTGGAAGGCGATTGTGGTTCTGGCAATACAAGGTTTTGATTTGGATGGTTACTTGTTTGGTACTATTCCTACACCAAATGTGGTGCTCTCTGATGGCTCACCAAATCCAGAGTACAAGATCTGATTTGGTAGAGATCGATTCCTTCTTGGATGGTTGACGAATGCCATAACACCAGACACAGTAATTCAAATTATAGACAACTCACTAAAGAAGACGACAAATAAGCTATGGTTGGTAATCGAGCGATTCTGTGGTTCGAGTAACAAGGTTCAGATCCAAACATACAAGAAATCTCTTCATTCAATAAAGAAAGGCTCCACAATGATGAACGACTATCTTGCAACAATGTAGAGTATTGCTGAAAAGCTAGATATTGCTGGTGCTCTGGTTAATATTGATGATATTATTTCAACAGTGTTACTTGGTTTAGATCGTGATTACTTGGTCATTGCAATTGTGATTCAAAGGAAAGATGAACTTGACTGGGAAGAGTTTCAGACGTTGTTGCTAGGGTTTGAAACTACTTTGGAACAATATGATTTGGCGCAGGGTATGAACTCTCTAACTGTTGTTGATTCTCCATCTGTGCATGCTGCTGAGGTCAATAACTCAGGATTTAAGTCTACTAACTTTGGGAATACTTTTTCTCAATAGTCATGGAATCATTCTGGTAATAGAGGAGGTAATAGTAATAGAGGCAGTGGTCATTCGAGGAGCCGTGGTGGTTTTGTGTCAAACAGTGGAAATAGTAAGCCTACCTACCAAATTTGTGGAAAATTTGGTCATTCTGCGGTAGTATGTTACTATCGAGGAGATTTTAAGTACATGGGCACGTCGAATGCTGGGAACCCACCACTATAGAAGGCTCCATCTCCACCATTTCCTCCTCCTAATCAATCCTCATTCTTCACTTCTTCTGAGGTTGGTCCAGATGGTTCTTGGTATATGGATAGTGGAGCGACATCACATGTGACTAGGGACTCGTCTAACATGGTGAATAGTTTTATATACTCAGGTAATCAATCTCTTATGGTTGGCAATGGTCAATTATTGCCTATTACCAGTATTGGTGATACACGAATTCCATATTCTAGCTCTATGTTATCTTTTAACAATACTCAGTGTGCCAAATATTAAGATAAATCTCATTAGTGTCTCGCAATTAACACAAGATAAAAATGTGCTGATTGAATTTCATCCTCATATATGCTTTGTGAAGGATATCCAAACCAATGAGGTTCTCCTTCGATGATCTCTCAGAATGGTCTATATCTCATTCCTGGTATTTCTCCTACATACTCCTCTTCACATTATGCATTTCTTGTGTCAAATAAAAGCTTGTCTACATTGTGTCATTCCCGATCAATCATCCAAATGCCCCAAGATTCTTCTCTAAGTCTTGCTTAATAATTTGAATATTCAACCTAAGATTGATTCTCGATTTGTGTACATCCAAATTATCAAGCAAAATTCATGCATTACCATTTCATTCTTCCTCAAAAAATTTCTGCACATATCTTGGATTTAATAAATATAGACTTATGGGGACTTGCTCCTCAAACTTCTCCTAGTGGATATAATTACTACATTCATTTCATTGATGATTGTACACGATTTACATGGTATATCCTTTGAAATTAAAATCGATGCACCGAATGCTTTTCGACATTTTAAATGTTTAATTGAAAATCAATTCAAGACTACTATTAAGAGAGTCCAAATTGATCAAAGGGGTGGGAGTATCGATCGTTTAAGTCTCGTTTCTTGACTATTGTGATATTCTCTTTCAACATCCTTGTCCACATACTCATGAACAAAATGGTCTAAGCTAAACGTAATCACCGTCATATTTAGCGTGGAATGCTCATGAGAATTTTCCTTTAAAATATTAGTGGGATGCTTGTGAAACGACTGTTTTTCTCATTAATCGTCAACCCATTCTAGTTCTCAATGGCATATCTCCATATGAGAAATTGTTTCATGTTTCACCTGATTATAATATTTTGAAAGTTTTTGGGTGCAGTTGTTTCTCTTATCTTCATCCTTTTAATTGTCATAAGTATCAATTTCGATATGAAAAGTGTGTTTTTCTTGATTATAGTAGTCAACATAAGGGATATAAGTGTCTAAGTCTTACTGGGAGAATATATATAACACCACATGTAGTATTTCATGAACATGAGTTTCCTTATCATTCTCTTTTTCATTCAGTCAGTCGGTCTCTAATCATTCTTCCTTCGTTCCTTCACCTCATTTCCTTTATCACTTCCTTCTCATTTACTTCATACTTCTGGGGGCTCTTCTTCTCCTCTAATCATGGGGGTTCAGATGTTCTGCCATATGTGCCATTGCCTTCCCTTACTTTTGTCTCAGATCTTCCTTCATAGCATACATCTACTGTTCCCTCACAGGATACTTCTGTTCCTGTTCATGACCAATCAGTTAATTCTAATACTAGTGCACTACAGAACACACATCACGTGATTACTAGAGCTAAGGATGGAATTCATATGCGTAAAGTGTTTGTTGCAACCACTACTCAAGGCCCTGATATTTCTACTTCAGTGGAGGTTGCCCTTAAGGACCCAAAATGGAAAGCGGCTATGGATCAGGAATATCAGGTCATGTTGTGTACTTGTACCTGGTCTCTTATTCTTGCCAATTCCAATCAAAATATTGTAGGTAATAAGTGGATTTTCTCTATTAAAAAGAATTCTGATGGGTATATTAATCGATATAAGGCTAGGCTAGTGGCCAAAGGGTTTAAACAAGTACCTGAAATCAATTTTGATGAGACATATAGTCCATTAGTGAAGGCCTCTACAGTTCGAGTCATTCTATCCTTGGTTGTACATTTTGGATGGTCTTTGCATCAAATTGATATCAACAATGCCTTTTTGAATGGTACTCTTGTTGAGGAAGTGTACACAAACCAACCTGTGGGTTTTGTGGATGCTTCTCAACCTCATGCTGTCTGTAAGTTGAATAAAGTGTTGTATGGTCTTCTTTAGGCTCCACATGCATGGTTTGATGAGTTAAAATCTACATCGGTCTCTTGGTAGTTCCACAATTCTAAAGCTGACAACTCCTTGTTCATTTTTCACAAGGACAAGATTGTGTTGTATGTACTGGTGTATGTGGACGACATCATACTTACTGGGTGTGGATGACATCATACTTACTGGGTCAGATCCTACTGTCATTCAATCCTTTATTACTAGATTGAATGATAGGTTTGCTTTAAATGATATTGGAGACTTAAATCTGTTTTTGGGTATGGAAGCTCACAGGTCTGCGAAAGGATTGTACTTAACCCAAACTGCTTACATCTAGTAGCTATTACAGAAAGGTGGTATGTTAAATATTAAACCCATTGATACCCCTTTTTCTGTTGATAAACAATTGTACAATGATGGAAGTGCTTCGTTTCATGATAAAACTCTTTATCGTAGTCTTCTTGGCGGTCTCCAATATCTTGTTAATACTCAACCCAACATTACTTTCATTGTAAATAAATTGAGTCAGTTCCAACAAGCTCCTACAATCTATCACTGGCAAGCTCTGAAGAGATTTATGCGATATCTCAAAGGCACTGCTGATGTGGGTTTGTGGTTCAAACCTGGTTCTTCTCTGTTCCTCACGGACTATTTTGATGTTGATTGGGCAGTTTCAATTGATGATCGAAAATCAGTGGCTGGTTTTGCTGTTTTTTTGGGCTCTAACTTAGTCTCGTGGCAATCAAAGAAACAACAGATTGTAGCACACTCTAGTACTGAATCTGAGTATCAGGCTCTCGCATGTGCTGCTACTGAGATAAGTTGGCTTTAATCATTATTACATGAGTTGAAGATTTCTGTTTGGCTACTCTGATGTTGTGGTGTGACAACTTGAGTGTTGTTACCTTGGCTAAAAACCCTGTCTACCATGCCAGGACAAAACACATTGAGTTAGATATCCACTATGTTCGAGATAAAGTTCTTTCAGATCATCTTGATGTTCATCACGTTCCATCGTCGATCAGATTGCTGATGTATTTACAGTCTTTTACTGCTTCTTGCTATGGTTATCTTCGTGACAAACTGAGTGTCGTTTCTCTCCCACTCAGTTTGAGGGGGGATGTTAGAGTTAACCATTAGGACGATAGTTGGATATTATTATAATTGGAGAAATCTTACTTCTCCACTGATTTAGTAAAGGTACCACTAATTGTGTAACGCCTCCAATTGTGTAACGCCTCAACTAATTATGTAAATTAACTTTGTATCATTCTATAAATAGGACACCATATTGTACGTTCCGGAGAAAATAAACTTGTTTTACATTTTTTAACACCTTTGCTAAAGCATATCTAGTGAGATACATGAGGCATCACCTGCCAAATTAAGGCAAGGTTGAAGGGTTCGAATCACGTTAGATTCGAAGGTGATGCAATTAAGTTGCTTTCTTGTTAAAAAAAAATCCGCCTTTCACCCATTTGTCCAGTGCAGCTATGCTTGGGCGATTTGTAAGGCCATGCATGTTTCTAGACTTCACGACTCCAAAGCTTATGGCGAGTGTTTGGGACATCGTCTTTTCTAGAATTAGTATCCAACTTTTCTCTAGATTTTTAACGGTGGCCTGGAATGTGGCCATATTAATTAGCTGTTATATGCATGTTTGGACTGTAAGAAACTCTAGGCCTTTTGAAGGAAATAAAAACCAATCAAAGGCATCGTGTTTTTCGTTGATGACTACTACTCTAGACACCAGCATGCCACTGTTCGAGTCATAAGCCATGGCTGTCGTGGTTTTGGTGCTCATTGTTCTCTTTTTGGGCCACTGTTGTTCAGCTATTGTGCAACTATTTGTGTGTAAAACGCGCTATGTGCACCTTGGTATCTTCTCAAGGCACCCCGTCCTTTTTTATTTATGTTAGTTTTAAAAGAAAATGATACATTTGCCTCGGAGTGCCTAAAGTAATCGGTGGGGTGCCTACTAGGGTATCCTGAGTAATCGATGGGGTGCCCATAATGCGACACTACATATAAAAATCCATAGGCCCGAAGAGTGTTGGGCCACACACATACATGTGGGTATACAAATGGGGTTAGAGTCCATCTTGCAAAAAACCAATTGGCTTGTGCTAGGATTCAATCTATACCACTTATATACCACACTAACTCTTATTATATTTTCAAAGTAGGATTATATATTCCAACACTACATTAACCGACATTGTGTTTCATATCTCGGTAGAAAATGATTGAATCTATGGTCTCGAACACATAGGACCGAGACATAAGTTGTTGTGTCGGTTGGTGTCAACCGAGATATACACACATGTCTCGACACAATGCCACCGATACCACTTTTATAGTCTCAATGGTCACTATTGAGTTAGGTGTTTGCTACCTTATTTGAATGTCGATTGGTATAGACCGACACTATAATACAAGTCTTGACAAGATATGACCGAGACCACTTTAGCATGTGTCTTGGGTAGTAAGGTGCGTTGCTTCACAAACTATAGACATTTTGGTAAAAGTCTCAGGGTGTCCTGATAAATTGTTGGGGCACCCTGGTCAATGGAGTGCCCTGAGAGGATATTGGCTGCACATAACACGACTTAAAATATATGTAAGTATGAATGGAGCATTGATTATAGGAAAATACTAGAATGACCCATTTTGAGACACTAAAAATGAACACCTGATAATGGTGTCTATCTATTTGTACATCGATATATGCACACCTAAGTCCCGATGTCGAATGGATAGGCATCATTACGAAGAATCCATCCTGGGTGTCCCATCACCGAGTCATCGTAACATATCCCTTGATTATATTTTTACATCGAGCCTTATATATTTTCCTTTGACTTTTGACAGATACATTTGAGGCTTAGCGTTGTAGTTTTTTAAAGTCTGCATTGAGATGTGTATGCACACATTTCAATCTATATCCATAGAACGACAAGATTTTTTTTTTTTTTTTTTCGGTAGGATAGAACGACAAGAATTAAGAGTCACTTGTAGGTGCCAAAAATTTAGTCACTCCAATATTCTAGAAAATGCTAATTAAACGGCTAAATCACACCCCCAAAGTCACATGTCATCCAAGCAGCTTCGACCCGAGTATTATATATCAAAATTTGTGTATACCTGTATCTCGAGGCACAATTAAACAGACACTGGTGCTCAATGTGACTTCGAATAACTTGAGTGTTATTCTATCACTTTCCATATCAATAAACAAGTACATGAAAATAGAGCTTTACTTGGTCATTTCTATGCCAACCATACAAGAACAGTTGGTTATTGCAATAGAGATCAAAGTTATTTTGCCAATCACTAAGAAGTAGCAAGACCTCCACTAATACGTATGGAATGATCTAATTATGTCCCCCATCTGTGACCTATTCAGAAGACTCATGGACGACATGTACATGACACATAATATTAGAAGCCAAAAACAGGAGTTATTTACAGACTTATGGATGGGCCCTTTTAGCCATTATCAATCAAGCCATACGTGGTTCACAAGTCAAATAAAACAAAATCCACATTAACTTTTCCAAAAACCAACCATTACTGCTTAAGTCTTCCCAAGTTGCAGGCGTTTAGATAGAGAAGAGGACATCCAGAAATATTTGTAAACAAACATGGGTAGAATTGGCTGCAACTTGGAGGGCTACCTTGATGACTCAAAGTTCAACGAACTGATGCCGTGGATCGGAATCTACGTTGCTGCAGCCTCTTTGGCATGCTTAATTGCCATGGGAGTTGATGCCTTTATTGGAATCAGGCATAAAAAGTTTTGGTTCCCTTGCATATACTTCTCTCTCAATTCAACCTCTCTAACAGTACTTGCAGCAGCCATAAAAATGCCCATGGATCTGAATTCGCCGATGCCTCGCGCCCACGATCAGCTCAGCAAGCTCAGCAGCTCTGTCTTGATCTGTGTTGCAATGGGTAATTTCATGCCATCCCTGGGAACAATGGAAAACAAAGAAATCCTCATGAACGTGATGGCCTCAGTATTCTAGTGATCACACTTATAGTTAATGTCTCAGTTCAAATGGGTACTGGTGTAATCTATGTTTTCCTTCTAGAGCATGCTATTCTACTCTTTCTGATGCTTGTAATGCTAGGAATTTTGAGTTGTTCTGCTTTAACAATTACATCCACTAGGAAGACTCTCAAGAAGAAATACAAGCTAAAACACCAACAAGCAAGAGATGAATTCACAGATGATGGAGGAATGTTTGAAGTGCAGAAACTTACAAAAGATATAAAGAAATCCTGGATGATGGCTCAAACGTTCAACCTGCAATATGTGATGGCAAGGTTAGCGACCACCGCCTCATCTGGTGCAGCATGCCTCCTCAGTGCTCTGATCTTAGCAGAAGCAATGGCTCACTCGCGATGGTATGCGAGGTCCTTCGAGTTCTGCAATGGAGAATCAGACTATAAGTGGTCGACCATTTTAATTCTTACCGTCCAGAGTGGTACAGTATGTGTTGGTCTAATTTCCACGACTGGAAGATGGCTCAGTGCCTTAACATTAAAGTGCAAAGGAGGACAAAAACATTGCTGGAAAGATGAGTTCAAACTAGAGAAATTTTGGACAAAGAGGCTCAAAGAGATTAAAGAATGCCCCTTCGTACTTCAGATTCGTGGACGTCGGTGTAGGAAGTTTGTCCATGAGCTCAAAAATCAATTTATCAATACATGCATCGGAGGACAGATAGCGGTGGTACTGGTGAGCAAATTTGTGCAATTAGCTTCTACAATTCTTTTTAACTAGACCTGTTCCTTGCATTGCATCATCAAGAGAATGCACCAGATGATGCAACTTCAAGGAAGTGTGTCAAATGAAGAAAGAGGACCGAAGTGCGGGCAAAGTAGAAAGTTAGATCTAAACCGTTTTGTACTGTATCTTGAGGGAGAGGAAAAGTTGGTCGAGCTGATTGCGAATAAACTCATCTCTTAGAGCTTTTGAATAAGTCCACAATGTCTGATGGTTTCACAAGAGTAAGAGAATTCAACAGTGACCAAATCACCACATTAGGTTCCAAAGAGCCTTCTAGCAGTTGGTCTCTAAATCTGGTGACCCTCACGGGCATTGCCATTGCACTTCCCAACATCGACAAGAATCAAATTAAATGGCTTCTTCACGGTGTCAGCCAGGGTCTCGAGTATGTTCGAATCATCGAGAAGTGTTTGGATGGAAAAGAAAGAATGAAAAACAGTAGGAAAGCAGCAGACATCATGTGCATAGAGATTGATATTTATAAACAGTGGTTAGATGCAAACCTCTGTAAACTGAAGAATAAGGACTAGCTATATGCATGTACCTTAGTACGTGTGGTCACTCAATTCTTTTGGATCTTTTGATGTGCGATGCCGCTTTATAAGTTTCTTTTTTTTTTCTTTTTTTTGTATTTTTAGATAAAAAATAAAAGTTCATTAATCATTAAGAAAGTGGAAAAGAATGTTTATGGAGCAGCATATCTTTTAGGAGAAACAGAAGAGATTCTGAAAATTCTAAGTCAGCATTCGCTTCCAAACTCCGTCATTGAAAACTGGCAATTCTTCATGAAGTCGAAAACTTCTGAAAACAATGTCTAATTGTAGTACGTATCCATAGCTCCATGTTAACATTTAAAGATGTATAAAGAATTAGGGGAAGTCCACATTTTGATGTAAAATATATGCATTTAGCGAAGTATAAGTAACTTCATGTAAATGCTAGTGAAAATTGAAGAGCTATTGAGGGACATTAACAAGCTTGATATGTATAGTGTTTCATGTACTTTCTCTTCACGCCTAATGTTAAGTTTTAATAAGTTCGATTTTAATAATTTTATTTCTTTTGGATCTTATTTCTTTCTTCTTGACAATTTGCTAAACCTTATCCTTCAAAATAGAATGACTGAATTGTAAGAACTCCAAAAGGCAAGTCTATTTTTCAAGTTAAAGAACTCGGAAGAAAGGAATTCCCCTAAAAAAATAGAAAATTCCTAGGAAAAGCATACACTGTCTTAATTCAAAAAGTGATGGTTTTGCCAATTAAGTAAGCCACAATCTATCTCAATTCGATCATCAACAATAACCAAAATAAAAAGTACAATTGTTCTGTTGCAGATTTCACATACTAAGATAACAAGCAAAATTTTCCAAATTTCCTCTCCTCTAGTACATCAAAATTATTGCAGATCACAAGGAGGATCAATGAATAAAATTGAACCTGATTTTCAGGGCTGGATCCGAAACTAATCATCGCCGTCTCACTTCTCATTACTACGTGTTCTGTACTTGTCTTAGATTTCGTCAGCCATGACGAGGCTTCTATGCGCGAGCTGCTGCTTAATGCTGGGGACGTTGAGCAAAAAATAAATACAAAATTAGGTTTTGGGTCCTTAGTTATTTGTCTTTTTGTTTTTTCTCTTTTTGTTCAAGGAATGATACTTGCGTCTTATTCAATAATAGTCATTTCCCTTATCCGAGCGCAGGTGTTATTGAAGGTTTATTAAGTTATTTTACACCCTTAAACATATGTTAATTTTTAAATAGTAAATTTTTTATTTTTTATTTTTTTTCTAATTCTTTGAAGGGGAAGAAAAAAACTAAGTGGATTGCAAGAATAATAGATGAGATGTGAAATTTATAGGAGGAATAAAACTTGCACTACACTTCATTCCATGTACTGCCCATAGTTTCGAGTTAAACGTACCTATTCTATTAATCCATTTGTTGATAAAATAACCATTATTAATTATTAATAGATGTACACATAATACTTAATTATGGGTTGGCGTGTCGTATGATAGAATATAATTATATCTCTTGGAACAATTGATAATTGAAATGTTTAAGTATAATTGGTAAACACGTTATGTTTTAATGCACAATTATTGTTCTTTTATTAATTACAACTATTACAATAAATGATCATATCTAAGCTATGTGCATTATTAACGTTGATATTAATCTAACGGTCATCATTGAAGTACTCATGGTTGCGTGTGTGTGTTACAGAATCACACAAATTGTTAATATTTAGTTCTCGGTATCAATGTATTGAGGCCAAAAAAATAATGCTTGATTCTTGCTTGGTTAATGTAGTAAGGACTCATTTTCCAAACTTAAGCAAAGTCACAATTTTTAGTCTCATGAATGAAGCAAATCGGGTTGGAAAGACTACTTATGGGTTTGACATTGAACTAACTAATGTGTATTAGTCAGACTATATGTATGAAAAAACTGCCCAAAAAACCTAAGCTATACTAGGGTTTTGGCTAAACTAGCATTTAAGCTAGTGAGCTACATCTACTTTAGCAAATTAACCCTCAAATTAAATGTATACATAAAAATGCCTTTGATGTAAATAAAAAAGAATGGCTTAAAAATTCAATTTTAATGAGATCGCATGAGTAGTTTTATCCCATTACAAATCATCGATTCATTATAGGTGATAGTCATTTCTATATTTGCATTATTCTCAAAGATTGTGTAGATTTAATTTGGAGTTGGTACTTATCATTAGGTTTAATTTCATATGTAGTTATTCTCTTTTGAAAGGGATTGTTTTCCTCCGTCGAAGTTTTGTGTTTACCTCTTTCATGGTAAGTTTATTTCTCATTATTATAGTTCGAGTAGTGTATATTTGTATTGTTTTTCAAACTTTAGAGAGAACAGTCACTAATTTGTTGGTTTGTGTGGGCCTAATACACCAAGGTCCAACCCATTATATGCATTCTAATTAATTTAGTTTTAGAAAGTGGAGTTGGGAACGAAATTAGAAACACTAAAATTGGTGTTTTGAAAGTCAAGTGGGGTGTCGACTTGGTGAGGGAAATCACTACAAAAACAGGGTAGAGACGGATTTAATTTCGTTGCTACTTAGAGACGGATTTGAGACTTAATAGAGTCCGCCCTCTTTAACCACTAAACAACGAATTTGAGATGGAATAAAGACGAAATATTAGCAAAGGAAACTAGTCCGTTGTTATCTTTTCACGCCAAATATTCTCGCCAACACATTCTCGTTGTTGATCTATCTTGACCAGCTTAGAGAGGGATCAAGTGATGGAACATAAAGGAAGCGTGCAAGCAATGATGATGTAACGACCCAAATTAATTTAATCAGATTAGTGTTAATCACGAAGATTAACGGTAATTCGGCGTTATTTGACAAATGGGTTGACTCGTAGATGAGTACCCAGTGTTTTATTGTGTTATTTGTGCATATTGTATGTCTATTATTGTGATGTGGGAGTTTAATATTATATAAACATCACATGTGTGTAAGTTGATATCGGTAAGGTCACGAGTCTGGTATATATCCCGAAGTGCGTGTCTGGGACCGAGTACCGGTATCGAGTAGACGGGGTACGAGACATGGGTTGCCAGTGTAGCTAAGTGCTAGTGTGATCGACCTATGATTTTTATATGATTTATTAGGTGGCCTAGCCTAAGGTTAAATTAATTTATTAATGAATAAATTGAAATCCTATAGTTTGAATAGGAAAAACAGGGTACAGAGGATAAACCTCGAGATGCACAACTGGGGTGATTTAAGGTAAGTGGTGATAGGATAAGGTGTCCCGAATTTGATGATCAGAAGGGCCCACTCCCGGTGGCACCACCATTCACAAAGCAGTGCAGATCACCCTTAGGTTCACCCACACCATCCGCATCCCCCTCACGCCCACGCATGAGGTGCGGTTTTTCGCCTCCTGCTCGAACTCGGGTCCCGGAGGCTTAAAGTTTCATGAACCGAGTACCACCGAGCCGGAGGGAGGACGCGATGGTGTGGACTGGACCTAAAGGGTGGTTGCACGCCGCCTCGTGAGCTGGTGGTGCACCGGGGCGGGTCGCTACAAAAAAAGGCGCCGTAACAAATTGAATGTAGATAGCCCACCAATTAAAATTCCAAACTATGATATAATCCCCACAAAGGGATAGGCGAAATAACACTCCCAATGAAACGAAGATCAACAATGTTCTAGAGATTCCCGATTTCAAGTGCAACTTACTCGTTAGCAAGCTAACCAAGGATAATAATTCTGCTCTCATATATTTTAGGGATTTTTGTGTGTAATGCAGAATTACATTCGAGTAACCTGGTTGGAGCTGGGTAAGCACTCATGGGGGTCTCTACTACTTAGAGCCAAGTAAGGGGTTGTACAAAGAATGGCAAGCATTACGGCACCACACAAATAAATATTTGGCATAGAAGATTGAGTCATCTCGTAATCCGAAAAGCTTCAAAGTTTGCGCTATCTTTTAATAATTCCAATATGTTTTATTGTGATTCTTGTTTACGAGTCAAGCAGACTCTAAAACCTTTTATTTTAAGTGAAATAAAGAAAAATTCAAGTTTTGATTTAATTCATTATGATATATGGAGGCCTTATCAAGCTTCATCATTGTCGGTGCTCGTTATTTTCTCTCTATAGTTGACGACTACGTTAAGGGAACATGGGTATTTCTCATGAAATATAAATCGAAGTGAAACATTTTATACCTATGTTCTACAACATGGTCAACTCTCGCTTGAGAAGAAATGAAGCAAATAAGAACCGTTAATGGATTAGAGTTTCAATCTACGGACATGATGAAATTTTATCATGAATTAGGAATACTACTCCAAACAACTTGTCCTTACACTCAACAACATAATGGTGTTGTTGAGAGGAAGCATCGACACTTACTAGAGATGGCTTGAGTCTTGAGATTTGAAGTTGGACTACCTATTCGATTTTGGGGAGAATGCATTTTAACAGTTGCTTAATTAATCAACTACCATCATAGGTCATCAACAATAAAACACGTTATAAGGTGTTGCTCAGGAAGAAACCGCATTACAACAATCTAAAAGTTTTCGATTATCTAGTTTACATGCATAGTAAGCATGGTGACAAGTTTGATGAACGAGGTAAACCGTGCATGTTTCTTGGTTATCCCAATGGCACAAAGGGATATCGAGTCTACAAGACGTCTGAACACCGTTTTTTACACCTCCAGAGATATAAGTTTTATTGAAGATATTTTCTCATACAACGTAAGTGATAAATCATCATATACTCCAAATCATCCGAAGTAACAGATTCATATTGATGATGAGATCTCATTCACTAACTGCAGCTCACAAGGATCAAGTACACCATATTCATTAACACATGGGTTAAATGAATCATAGATGTTATAGAAAAACGTACACTTGTCCCAATTTGATTCTTTGGAATCATAAGGGATTGGGAAGAGGATTAAGACAACCAAAGCTTTTGCAAGATTTTGTTATCAGTCTCCCACCATCCATTGTGCATCTGCAGTCAACCACTCCAACAGGGAACTTGGTAATGTATCCTCTTTCACATTTCATTTCATACGAAAAAATTTCAAACTCACATAAAGCTTTCCTTGCGGCCATCATAACCAATGATGAGGCAAGAATATTTTCTCAGACGGTGCAACATAAACATTAGAGAGATGCCATGAAAAATGAAATCAAAGCACTAGAAGAAAATGAGACTTGGAGTCTAGAATTTTTACCACAAGAGAAGAAATCTATTGATTCAAAATGGGTATACAAAATCAAGTATAAACCCAGTGGTGAAATTGAGAGTTACAAGGCTCGCCTAGTCGCTAAAGGTTTCATACAAGTAGAGGGCATTGATTTTCACGAGATGTTCGCACCTGTTGCTAAATTAAACACAATTAGATGTGTCTTAGTGACGCACGGAGTAAAAATAATTACCTAAACCAACTATTTGCATAATAGTGGCAAATGGTCGATTCCACAGAGATTGGTAATCTTTCTAAGGTCAAAAATACAAAAAGGGTAATCGAGGGGTTTCAAAAATAGTTTAATTAACTATTCTATCTAAATACTAGGAAAACAAATAAATAAAGGAAATAACTTTGCAAAAAATTAATTAAAATACCTAGGTCAAGACATACGAGTTCGGTTCAACAAAAGATTAGGTTTGGCGTCAATCTATGCATATAAGTTAATCAATTGGATCCTAGTGTAGCTATAGACCTAGTGACGTATTCTGCTCCTCGCACTTCCTAGTCTCGTAGTCAAGGTACAACCATTAACTACTTCCCTAACCAAATACACAACTCTCGACTCACGCAAATTGGGTTTAATGTGATGACCACATTAATACGATTCGTGAAGGTACTACACCTATACAATCGGATCACTAGTGCTCCCGACTTAGCCTAGATTTCTAAGGCACTTAACCAAATCCCGAAAGGGACTAACCAATTAGTAGGGTCAATCGTTACAAGTACGAGTCTATCGCATAAGGACGGATGCTTCAACTCGATAACAAAGTGTAGTCAATCTAAATTTCAAGTGAGAGCTCTTCACAATGCAATCAAATCTAACCCTATAATTAAAACAATGCCAAAAGAATAGAACACAAAAGAATAACAATGAAAATATTAAATTAGATCTCACAAATCTATATATTAGTAGTGGTCGAACTCTCTCGTAGTCTTGCCTAGGTCAAAGATTTAGCCTCTTATAGTTGAAAAAATACAAAACACAGACAGAGAAGAGAAAAAAAAATAAACGAGAGAGAGGGAGAGTTCCCATGGGAGAATAAAAGTCGATAATTTTAAGTAAAAGCCCCAAAACCTATTTACTATTGACTCTCACGAATTGCAATTGGGTTCTTGGAGTGGCACACACTTCGATGCCGATCATTAGGTATAAAAAGAGGTGTCCACGTTGGAGAATTCGGGTCGCTCACGATTTCTTAATGTAAACCAAAATCTTGCTACTTTATGCAATGTGTCAATGGCACATCAAATTTTATTGTCCAGCTTAACATATAATCCAATAACCAAACCTCCACCTATTCACCATGACCTCATCATGACATCATCAATCAAATTGAAGAATATTCATGCATATCATACTCCTCCGTTTCCGCAAATCTGCTCTGAGATGCACACTAACACGCCTTCCAAGACAAAGCATTACCGACATTCAAAGAACACCGGTTTCCCACCCTGATTTCGATAATGCACCCTTTAAACTTGTGAATTACAAATAAGAGAGAAATAAATAGCAATTGGAGACCAATGTAACCTAAAACACATAACATACACACTAATAAAATTACACAATTATCGACTTCACTTAGCAATTATCTCTATGCGAAACTAGCATATTCATCAGTTAGATGTCAATAATGTCTTCCTTCATGGTGATCTTGAAGAAGAAGTCTACATGAAGATCCCTCACGGATTTGTAAAACAAGGGGAGACAAAAGTTTGCAAGCTCAACAAATCACTATATGGTTTGCGCCAAGCCTCACGAAACTGGTATCACAAGTTCACACAGGCTTTACTTACCATTAATTTTTTCTAATCTAAGGTCGATCGCTTTCTATTCATTTATAGAAATCAAGAGTGTTTCACCCTGGCACTAATTTATGTTGATGATGTAATTTTAGCTGACAATGATTTCACCAAAATTCAGCAGGTGAAATCATACCTCGATGATTGTGATGTTGATTGGGGAGGATGCCCCTTAACACGAAAATCATCAACAGGTTACGTCATCACTTTAGGCATGGCACCAATTTCATGGTGTTAGGAATATTGTGCAGTTAGGAAATGTGCACAAATCACTCTCGTAATTATATTGTGCACAAATCACTCCCGTGATTATGTTGTGCACAAATCATTCCTATAATTATGCGCTACCTTATTTTGACGTTCCCTTTTATACGTAATTGCATCTCTATATATAGAGACACATGTAATAGATCAAATACGATAGAATAAGCTTATCATATTCTGTCAAAATTTTAACATCGTATCGTAGTCTCTGTTTGGTTATGGATAATCTATTGTTTATCCTCATTTTTTGTCGACATATTTCTCAACTTTGTTTGTCTCCCTAATCGTTTGTGTGCATCATTGTTCCTTGTTATTGTCATCCTAAATCTCGCATCTTCGCCATTGTTTTCTGGCCTCACAATGCTTGTTTCTCTTTTTTTGTTTTGATTTATTCCTTGCGCTTGTTTGTTCCTCCGATCCGCGTCCCTCTCGTTTGATTATTTATTGTGCACGTGTGAATGCACCCATGTGATTCGTTGATCATCTATATTCCATCCATATGGAAAATTATTTTTCTTTCCTTAGTTTTGATGCCTTTTGGCTTACCAATGTTCAATCGGTTGTTGTTCTCAAATTGCCCGATTGTCAATCTGTTAACATTTTATCCGAATGTATTCATCATTTCCCAAAACCATCATTAGATTCGGTTTTGGTGTCTTTCGTTATGCGGGATCAATTTATTTCTTTTATTGGTTGTAATGCCTTGTAGCTGACCAATTTTCAAACGGTTGTTAGTCCGCAACCGGCTGTTTCTCATATTTGGGACTACCATATCCCATTTTTCATGTCTACCGTTCATACAAAGTTTTCTTTTTTACTGATTGTGATGCCTTGTAGCAAGCCAGTTTTCAGATTGTTGTTAGTCCACAACCAATCGTTTCTCATATTTGGGACCGTCATATCCTATTTAAATGTCTTCCATTAATTTGGAATCATATTTTTCTTCTTTTCCTGGTCATGATGTCTTGTGGCTGACCAGTGTCCAACCGGTTGTTCCAACCGACTAACCTCTTATGGTCGATCGAGCTTGTATGATTGTCGATGGACAATCAATTGCTAATGAAGTTCCAGATTACGATGTTCTTCTCTGTGAACCATTTCTCGATCGAATGTACCTACTACCAAATGATCACTCATATAAACTCATAATGGTTTTGTTGTTCCCACTTTGAGTTTGAGGGGGAGTGTTAGGAATATTGTGCAATTAGGAAATGTGCACAAATCACTCGTAATTATATTGTGCACAAATCACTCCTATAATTATGCACTACCTTATTTTGACGTTTCCTTTTATATGTAATTGCATCTCTATATTTAGAGAGATATGTAATAGATCAAATATGATAAAATAAACTTATCATATTCTGTCCAGATTTCAACATGATATCAGAGCCGACGGATCAATCGGGACCTGTCGAGAAAAACCCCTTGGATGGATTTTGGTCCAAGGTGGAGTGTTGAGATGTGTGGACCGAAATAATTGTCCCACATTGGAAAGTAAAACTTCTAAAATGAAGTATATAAGTGAGTGTCTCTCCTCTAATAGTACCGAGGCCTTTTGAGATAAAACCCCACGCCTAAAACATGAAGGGTGGTTAAGTTGGGGACAGTATCGGTACTGGGGAGATCAATGGCTCGCAGAGAAGTGCCACGGGCGGCCGCTTGCAGGTAACGTACCACGAGACGAAACAAGTCAACACATGGTGATCCAAGAAACAATATGTTGTGGCACGATCAACAGTAGAGGCGGAATACTGTGCCACGGCTACAAATGTTAGTGAGGTTGTTTGGTTACGCTGGTTACTAATTGAGTTGGGAACACCTCAAAAAAAACCTACTGCACTATTTTGAGACAATGAAATTGCGCTACATATTGCTGCAAATCCAGTTTATTTATGCTAGGTTGTGTAGGTTTTCTCAAATTGTATGTTAGGTTGTGTAGGTTTTTTCAGATTTTTACTTGACTATGTGGTTGTGTTTAGGGTTTGCTACACGACATTTTTTTTTGTCGTGTACACTACATTTTTCATTTCAAATAGAGGTCGTCGCCACTGCCCCTGGTGAGAACCATGTCATTGTTGCTATTACCAGTAAGAGAGGAACGTCACCCTTCCGTTATCCTTCACCAGTGCATTCCGCCATTGGTGTTAAGGTATTTGTTGTTGTGTTGTTGTCGTCGTCATCTCAAATTTGAGTTTTTTTGTCTAATTAGTTTTTTAAAAATTATGCAAATAAAAGAATTCGATTGTTCTAGGTTTTAATTAGTGGTTTTGATGATAATTTTGTGAATCTTATCTAAAGTGAGATTATCAAGCCTATTATTGAATCATTAGATCTACGACAAGTTTTAGCAAAGAAGCTTTGTTGAGGTTTCCATAGAAATGTTCAACCACAATCACGCAAAATAAAATAAAATAGATGCATCATCCTTTCATCAAAAAAAAAACGTTCAATCCATGGTCTAGATTCACATTTACTATTGGAGATGCTCTGATTTAGAGTTTTTGATTTACGCGAGACAATGCAAGTCCTAGTTGTATGAGACAATACAATCCATGGTCGATTGACATGAAAGCTACATAATTATGACTTGATGAGAAAAATAAAAAATATGTGTACTGGATTCGATGTGGTGGGTGATTTCTTGAAGTGGTGAACAGTAATTGTTGATTATTAGCTTTTAATCTCTCTATTGAAATTATTCTCCAATCTCTTTCAGGGAGATCCATAACTACTCTCTCTCGCAGTGTCAGGTATATACTCTCTCTATTAATAATATTTAATTTACCCCTTATTTGAAATTTCTATTGTTCTTGAATTTCATGATGACTTGCTTTGTTCACTTTTAGTTTAGGGATTTTCTTTTCAAATGCCTGCTACTTCTTATAGTTAGATGATCAAACTAGTTTGATTAAAAGTACGATGAAGATTCATTTATTTATTTATTTTGGATAGAAAACCTTTGAAGATTCTTATTCGGATAATATTGTACATTTGACTCTTTGATTGTAATGATATTAAAGAAATGCTCAAAGAGCATAATTAATTTTAATCCTTATTAGAAAACCATGGCATAATTAATTTATACTTACATCTCCTACATGTGAAATGACATGATTAATGGATGTTATTGGTCTTTCAATTTGGCACTATATGGTCTAAATTTTTGTGTTTCTTTTTGAATCATTGAAGATCTTCGATCATGTGTGATTCAACAAGTTTAAAGGTGTTAATCTTCTCGAGAACCTTAGATGACCTTTGAAGATTCTCACTCGAAAATGGACTTCTACCGATTTATTTGAGTTTTCCTTTTTCAAAGATAGGTTTATTTATATACCAAAAAAAGATAGGTCTCTTTTCTCTCTTTTTTTTTTTATTGATTTGTAAAATTATTAATTACTATTTTATATATTATGGATTCTTGTAATCTTTTTTTTTTTTTTTTGAGATAGAGTCTTGTAATCTTTTTTTTAGACGAAGTCTTGAAATCTGAAATTGCATGAAGCTTCATACTTTTTGTTAGGGATGATATCACATAGTTTGTAGTGAATTCATTATGAATTAAGTGGATCCGAATTCTATTGTCTAGTACTTGATCATGCTTGTGGTGCTTACATATTGTAGAAATTTTGTAAATGGAGAGATACTAAGGATTCAAGGTTGATTGTACTTTTGAACTTTGAAACTCTAACCTCTATATAATAGTTGATATACTAGTATTTATGTTGTATTCTATTGATCATTGTTCATTATTTGCTTGTGACTTTGTCAACATTATTTTCTTTTATTTTATTTTTGTACTTTCAACATCTTGCATCTTTTAGGGTTGTACCTCATCTGATCCCATAAATTTTTAGTATCAAGGAATTTTTGTGCCATATATGCTAGGTTTTTAGCATCGTTTAGAGGTGTACCTCATCTGATCCCATTTTTTTTTTCCATATAGTTGTTTTATGTTTTATTTCATTTATTTTTGTCTACAAGAAGACTGCCTAGTTAGCCTCTTCATTTGCCTACATAGAATGCGTTGTTTGTTGTGATTTTCATTTAATTGCGTTTTCGATAACTATTGCATTTTGTCGATTGTGGGTTTGTGTGAATTGTATTGTGTTTTATATGCTTTGCTCAATTAGAAGCTTGAAGAGTTCCATTATGCATGAAAAACCAGGAATATATATCTCTTAGATTTGTTGTTGTAGTTGATGATGATGATGGTCTCAAACAGACAACACATTGGTAGATAGTTTTACGAAACCAACACATTCATGGAAGGATTCATTGCTACCAGGTCACCAAGAAGATTGCCTCTGAGTACCGCATCGTCATCAAGGTAGAACACCCCCTTTCCAAGTATACTGATGCATACTGGTAGATCGACGTCTTTTTGATACATACAAGAAACGATCAGAGTAAACTCATATACTAGCTTGTGAAGTATATTTTGTGTTCCTTTGTTTTATATTATTAGTTATTAACTTGTATTTTTTTGTAGAGGAAGAAACTTGGGAGAGAAGTCAAAGTGCTTGATTTGTACATGCATGTTCACACAAAGAAGCATGATGGAAACATCAACATTAATCTCAGATCGACGTGAACTATGTAAGTGCATCACACTTTTGAAGTCATTAAATTTATAGAATTCTAAAATATAATTAAGATTCATTATTAAATACTACTTTCATACTAATTCTCACAAAATAAATTTTATGTCCCGATGACTCAAGAGAATTCTAAAAAATAAATAAGATTCATTATTAAATATATATTTGTTGACTTTTACAGTTGACGAGAGGCGACGAGGGGGTTAGGATTGCAGGGAGATCCTTGGTACGAGGAGTTAGATGGGCTTTGAGCGAGCTTTAGGGAGAGATTAGAGGCACATCAGCAGACCATCGCTTCACAACTAGCGATGCTTGAGGCGCAACAGGCCACCATCGCACAACTTCAACAGATGTTGCTCGAGGCCTTGCCGGGAGGTTCCGTGTCGACTGCCTAGAACAACTAATCATCAGCGACACCTCAAGCTACTCCACCGACTTCACACTTTGACGACCCTGGTGCGGGGTCCATGTAGTTCCCAGAGAAGGTGGTCAAGACATGGACGACATGGATGAGGAGTGGTTTGTGGAGTTCCATATGGACGAGGATCATCACCAAGAGTAGACAATGAACTTTATTTTTATTTTTTATTATAATTAAATTGAATTTGGCATAAAATGAAGTTTCTTTTTTGGTATTTTTTTAAGTAATTGTTTATTATTATCATATAATTTTGTTTTTAATACATATTTGTTTTAAGAAATATTAAAATATGTAGAGACAAAATGTGGATTCATAAAAACTAAATTCCATCTCTGATCCGTCTTAAATAGAGATGGAACTTAACAGGCACTTGATGAAAATGTGCACGCTGCATACACATTCCATCTCGCACCTATCTCTCGATAGCCTCAATTTGAGACGGCACGACGGAATATCCGTTGCTAATTCAACGATGGAGTAGAATTCGTCGTTTACTAGTCGGCGATGAAGTTTTTAGAGATGGAGCGAATTCTGTTGCTAATTGTCTCTAATCGCTTAGCAACGAGATTTGCCCTATTTAGAGACAGATTTTTCTATCTCTAATCGGCTCTGTTTTGTAGTGAATAAAAATAGAGGTGTGCGACTTGGAGGCTAAGGGTGTGCATCAAGTTGTGCGTGCGATGATCTCTCTAGTTTTTCTTTCTACCTTGAAGCACAACAACATCTTGAATCCAAAGACTCATAGGGAAAGCTTTGGTGATTTATTGGTGTTCAAGAAAAGAGATGCAAGGGTTTGATACAATTGAGAGTAGTGCTCTTCGTTCTTAGTGCTTGCATCCTTGCAAGAAAGCACTCAAAGATACGTTAGTAACACTTTGAGCAATAACCCGCTTTGATACCAATTGAAGGTTACCCAAAAGGGGAGGTGAATTGGGTTACCGAGTAGTTATCGCCTTTCTAAATATAATTCAATAATCAAGATGCTATATGCTCACCAAAACGCGAATATGGATGCTATGCAAGTGAATGGGATAGAAGAGATAGAAATGAGACACAAGATATATAGTGGTTCAAACCAACCGATCTACATCCACTACCTAATTTCCCTGCTAAGATTTTTAACCCCCATTTATATTACCAATAAGTGTTATACCCTAAGCCAACTAGCCTAGTGAATGCCTAGCCTCAACTAGGTCTTTTACAAAATGTCTTATCGCAATAAGATCTTATACAACCACCACGCCGCAACTAGGATTTTTTGCACCTAGACTCACATAAGATTTTCCTCTTACCTAGCCTTAACTAGGGTTTATGCCTAGCCTCAACTAGGTCTTCCCGCTTGACTTAGATCCCACTAAGTCTTACAATCAAAGTTTAATGAATACAATGAAATACACTTTACAAAGTAAAGCAGCACCAAGTTCAAATACAAGCAAGCCTTCTAGAGCCTAACCACTCTAATGCATGCAAGTATGAAAACAATTGAAAAATGAAAATATATCACTGATTTTATGCAAAACTCAAATATGAAACCGTTTCAAACAAATCAATTAGAACAAATCCGGTTTCAAATCTAAAGAATAAGAAGTTTGATAAAAATCAAGTTTAAGTGCAAACTCTAGTCCAAATCAGTCTTAGGGCTTAGTAAATCAAGTTTAAGTGCAAAACCCAAAAAAAATGTGTTCAACAACACAACAAGTGATTTCCCAAGTCAAGCACATATATAATTTAAGCACAAGAAAAGCTAGAAAATATGACTTTCTTACAACCCCAAGAAGATGACTTGAAAATCAGTTTTGGAGAGGTTGTAGTACACCTTAGAAGGCCTCAAGAATGCTGATTTTAAGATTGATTCAATAGCCTCAAAATATTCTTTGTGTTCTTCACAAAACTCCAAGCTCCTCTTGAAAACTTTGAGCACTAGTATTTTTCTTTCTTTTCAAAACAAATCCTTTGTGTTTAGTTGTTTGAGAATGTTCTACATTCTTATATATTAGTTAATGACCGTTCTAGAGATCCAAGGGCTCAAATTTTATCAAATATTCAAATTAAAGTGTGATTTTCAGCTTTATAAAAAAGTTGTCAGGAAAAATAATTAGCACGCTAATTTTCTGACCTAGCGTGCTAATTCTGCATTTAGCATGCTAATATAAATATTAGTGCGCTAATTGTCAGAAACCTCAAAATAATATTTTTAACCATAGAGTTAGCGACACTTTATCACATCTGGGACCCTACCAAACCTCATATAACATATCATACATGTTTGTTATGGGTGATATAGGCTATTTGGGTGGTCCGAATATTTTCACAAATCCCGAAAATGAAAAATCTTGGTTTCATGACATGCGAGGGGCTTTTCTGCAAATACGCAGTTTTCTTTTCAAAAACAAGTTTATCTTTTTTGAAAACTTCCACAATAGTTTTCAAAGTATGATATGAACATAAATACATAGTTTAACATTGTTTAAACTTATAAGACCGAGTCAAGTATTAAGTTTCACTTAAAACTTTAAATACTCACTTGACATTAGAAAATCTATTTGAAAAAGCTCAATGTGCATGAACTAATGCAATAGACTTGCATAAATGAACTTGTATACCTTACATCAATGTTACAACATGTAGTTCGATCTTTCGTCTTCATTTCCTTATGTTTGCCGAATCTTGAACTTGTATGGCTTGAATACATGAATACTTGAGATGTAATATTTTGCAACCTTTAACGAAACTGAAATACACTTGATAAACTTATTAGTATACTTTCACCTTGTTTATTTCCATCAAAATCCCTATTTGAGTTAGAGTGACTAACCACTTAGTCTAACATAGGTGTTACTCTTGATAAGTATATCATTTAGTCCTTCGACTTGAGATTACCATAGACTTCAATATTAGGAGCATGATAATTTGACACAATCAAATGTTATCTTTAATCGAACGATTATAAAAATTGTGATTAGTTATCATGTGAGCAATATGTGAAGGTGTGTGATCAAGATAGAATTTATCCCTTTCGTAGAAGAGAAAGATATCAAGTGGATCTCTCGATATATTAGATTGTTAAATGGCCAAGTCCAAGTGAATTGATATGATCAATGTCACTTGAATGTTTTTAGTCTACCTAAAGATCAAGAATAATACGATTGAACATTAAGGGTGACTTTTCATGCCTTATATTTAATCAAAGGATATTACACGACAAAAGGATATGATATATGTTATTCATTAAGTTATATCAATTTTGATATTCATGCTACTTGGGTAGTCATAATGCCTAGCTAGAGACCGCTTATGACTTGTGTACCAAAATAGTTTTTGCTTCACTACCAACGTCGCACAAGCCTATTAGGTCGCACACAATGATAATGGTTTTACGCAATTACAATTGGTCAAGAGTAATGAATTTTATATGATAAAACTCATGACATAAAATCTTTATGATTTGTCATATGATAACTTATTAATAAGGGTATATGTGTAATTAACTTAAATTTTCTAAATACAAAGTGGTTGTGTTACTTAATAGTATTTTAGGTGAAGGCTTATGTACACATATAAATAGAGGGTTATAACTTAAGACAAATTAAGAATTTCGTTTTGCTATTTTTAGAGTTCTCTGATTTTGGGAGAGAGAACAAATGTTTTCTATCTCTCTTGGGGCTAGCACTCTACATTGCAATCACCGTTCATGTGTGGATTTCGATAAATGACACTCGCTTGAACGTCTTGAAGATCGAACAATCGTAGAAGGAAATCATGAATTAAGATATGATTTACTTTTATAGATCTTGTTTAATGGAATTTATTTGCGATCCCGTTGTGGTTTTTCAAAATTGTTTTGCATTTTTCGTTGCGTTTGAACATCAAAACCTAACAGCTTCCTTAACGTATACTCATGATCTTGATTCGTATCCTTATACGTATGATCATCACATGATCATCATTCAAGACTTGCACTAGTCTTAGTTCATTATAGCTCCCAAGATAGTGACTAGCAAGGGAAATTTAGAATATTTCAAGAAACATCTATGAATCCTACTATAATGTAAACATACAAACCAATTATAATAATGAACAACAAATGAAATCCTCCGTTTTATTAACCAAAATGACGATAGAAACAATGTTTGTAAGATTGATCTAAGGCACATACCCCAACAGAGTATATTGTTATGATCAAGGTAAAGAAATCCTCTGTTGAAGAGATTCCTTCAAGAGTTGGGTTTGAAGTAAGATGGGTATGCAATGAACTCGTGATAGTCGAGTGCTCTGATTTGAGCAAGAATGCTACTTATCATTGCCGCACTAAACACGTAGATATTCGGTACCATTGAATCAGAGAAGTTGTGAATGATCATGAAATGACTCAGAAGAAAATTCACATTGAGAAGAATCCAACTGATATGTTTACAAAGGTAATGACTCGTGACAAGCATCGGCCTTGCACTAAGTTGGCAAGGACCGAGTTGCGCTGAGCAACAGAAGTGTTTAGACATCTCCCCATGTGCCAAATGGGAGATTATTGGTTTGTGTGGGCCTAATATACCAAGGTCCAGCCCATTATATGCTTTCTAATTTAGTTTTAGAAAGTGGAGTTGGGAACGGAATTAGAAACACTGAAATTGGTGTTTTGAAAGTCGACAAAAGGGTGTTGACTTGGTGAGAGAAATAAAAATAGAGGTGTGCGATTTGGAGGCTAAAGGGGTGCGTCAAGTTGTGCGTGCAAAGATCTCTCTAGTCTTCTCTCACCTTTTGAAGCACCGAATTCGAGACTCATAGGGGAAAGCTTTGGCGATTTCTTGGTATTCAAGAAAACAGGAGCAAGCGTTTGATACAATTGAAAGTAGTGTTTTTTGTTCTTAGTGTGATCATCTAAGTTCTTGAAAGAGGTATTTTTATATTACTCCATTGTTAGTGAATCTCATTCAATTGAAATATCTTGTACCCTTTATTTCCATAATGGATTGTTTAGAGTTTGACCCACGATTTTTACCTTTGATTTGGAGGGTCTTCTACGTTAAATCTTGCTTACATTGTTGTGTGTTTGATTTTTTGCATTGATCGTGGTTTGGTGGATTTGGTTATTCATTTGTTTCATTGTTTGAATGGGTTGAGTAACCCCAACATAAATTGTCATATTGTTATACTATTATAATCGCAATTTTTGAAAGTCAACTTTATGACAGCTTGATTGTTCTTTTGAACAATTAAAATTAGCGAATCAATTTACCATTGAATATATTTAGAGCCATTGATGATTAATGAAGTTTTTATTTCTTTAAAAAATAATTAAAAAAACTCATCAGATCGAGAAGTACAAGGGAAAACATAGCTTACATTGGCACTTCTACAATATAATAAGTAATAGTAAGATACATACTGTGGTCACGAAGTTTAAAAGGCACGTCTTGCACCTCTCCTAATTATTCCAACCTATTTGTATTTTTTGGAATAATCCAACCAGGACGTTGGAAACCAAAGACGCAATTGTCTATTTCAAAAAGAACCAAAAATGTTGCTTCTCGTCAAAGTACTCATACGCAATGAGTTTAGAATTATAAGTTCTCATAGCCCCTTCCAAACCATTATTATATGGAAAATCAACACTAAGATAGACTAAACCACTCGCTTTTTCAGAAATTTTGGCGGAGGTAGAGCAGCCAAGGTTACTTAAGAATATCGAATGATCTTTTAAATCCGACTTCGTGACAGCCTACGATTTTCTTTTCTTGAAATCAAGTTTAAAAATCCTAAAAAACTTCTTGGATTGTTACCATCAATTGAATACCTTATAACATGCATCAAGTCTCCATTCACTTCT
Source organism: Stephania japonica (assembly GCA_039657345.1). NCBI lineage: Eukaryota > Viridiplantae > Streptophyta > Magnoliopsida > Ranunculales > Menispermaceae > Stephania > Stephania japonica. Next base: position 36,394,674 of record CM077563.1, on the reverse strand, counting down.
ACCAAGTATTGTTTGATTTGCTTGGCTTCCGGATCTAGTTCTAAGCAGGATGTGTGAGTTATCAATCAACATTATGGCCTTAGCAAGATGAAGACGATGATAATCATAATGACAAGGAGCACGAATAGCTTCTTCACAAACAAATACCCTTCCAGATTTATTTACGGCATAGAGTTTTTTCTGATAAAAGACAATATCACATAAACTGCTTTTTGTTACTGGTGATAAAGGTCTTGGCAGTAGATGTAAAAAATCTACTTCTATACGTGTCCACGTTTTGTCCCCCAACCTTGAAATTGCGAATTTTTCGGTATCGTAATTTAGACCGAAAATGACGTCATTCGAGTTCTTGATCAAGGGACCTCGTACAAGAGACAATAACTCTATGCTTACAAGGCAAGTCTTTTGAGTCCGGTAAAAGAATATTGATAGAAGAGAATGGATTCCATACTCGAATCCTTTTCTCTTTATTATCATAGCAAAACAACCAAGTCCCCGAAGACCAACCACATTCATGATCGTCAGCATCTCGAATTGAAAAAATTGTCTTGTACCATCGAAAGTGTAGAGGTCACATATTCTGAAGGTGGGTTTGTGGAATTTGGAAAAATGAGCCACGAGGTTGAGGAACTACCAAATAAGAGTAATGTTGAAGGGAAAAGATCTCCACTTTCGCACACTGATCTGAATGCGCATAACAAACTAAGGAACTCAACTTAGAGACAATAAGGTGCAGAAGATCATCAGGAAGCTCATCCATGAGTTAGTACGCGCGTTATTTGCAAATCAATTGTTCACCAAAAGTTGAAGCAATGTGGAAAGAAACTTGAACCGGTTAACAACTAACAAGTCGACGAGGAAAATAGCAAGTCACGTTTCTTTCCTATATACCCAAAAGGGGCCAAAACAGATGTGTATATATACAAGATGTACGTAAAATTCAAAAGTTGTCTACACAAGACGAAGTTGTTGGACTTGTTTTGAGAGTTGAATTCTCTAATAAGTTGCAACCGCACAATTAATAAAGTAGTAGTAATTGAACTTGGAGTCGGAGTCGGTTCTACTTAATTAAAGATTATTTTGTGTTGGACGAGGATTATGAATTAATATATAGTATGTGGCAGCAAATAAGAAACATACCAGTACAAAAAAAAAAAAACCCACCTTTTTTCTTTTTCTTTTTTTGTGAACGAAAAAAACATAGCACTTGAATCACTTGATAGAACTAGATGGGCTTAATTCAAAAAAAAAAAAAAAAAAAAAAAAACTAGATGGGCTTAATGATATTACCGGCCTACGTTGTTGGCCCATCTTTAACAATTGGAAAACCGGTTTAGTAGCTTGGCAGCTAATTAGACACATAATGTATATCTTCCTACACACAAAAAAAAAAAAAAGTTAATCCACTAGAGTTTGGAAGCTAAAATAGGTCATTTCGGACTTGCCTCATTTAAGAGGCACACTTGTTCCAATTACAAGCTCACAAGGGAGTAATAACAAGCTTATTGATGTTTAATAGACAGATCTAATCGGTCATAGTAAAGTCATAAAAACTTAAGTCAGTCGACACAACAAACTCATAGAGTCTAGATGAGCCTAATGACTCTACGAATCTACATCATTACCATGATCTATCTCTTAATTTATTTACGACTGCATATGAATATTATTTGAAGACTATATATATATATACTAGTTATCGTAATGTGATTTGCACGCACTACATAAATTTAATTTTAACATTAGAATTAAAATAATGTTTATAAAATTCAGAATCATATAATTAAAATTTAACAACAAAAACAACATAGCCGCAATACCAAATTTAACAAATTACAAGAATATAAAATTTAATATAATCAATACATTGTCATTTAACTATTAGTCATTCTTAATATCAATGAACATCCAAACTAACTATCTTACTATAATAGCAAGTGCTACAAGTGAAAGTCATGAGACATGGAAATGTTCAAAAGTCTTCTTGAAGCTTTTGTTGGAGGCGTCATCTAACTTAAAACCCCTTGATCACATCATCTATACTTGTCGTAGGCAAATATAAAACACCAAAAAAATTAGAGTAGAAAGAAAAAATGAGATCTAATGCAAAAGTAAATAGCTCTCTAATTTGAATATACCTCATTTTAACATAGTTTGGAAGCTTTGCCAAAAAGAATTTCAACACTCCAATTACGTTACTGAAAGCAAGAAGAATTTCACCTCTTTTGAAACTTAATGGGGAATAAGAAGAAGAAACTAAGTTTACCTACAAAATGTTCATTATGGAGTAATCTCTATTCCATTAAAAACTTATTTTACCCAAAAAAATCAGTTCATAAAAATATTTTCATCATAACAAGGGATTTCACCTCCAAATGGCTAATAATGCGGTCAAACAATCATACGTAACACTTTTAAAAAATCTGTTCATTCAAATACTTGATCTCTAATCAATTATCTTTTGTTTTGTCTCATCCTTTCCTTTAGTTCTCTTTGTGAAGAGATAGTTGCCAAAGATCCAAAATTTATAGCAATTTTGGTAGTAAAAATTTAGTTTTGTCAATACAACAAAAAGCCTTAATCCCAAACTAGTTTATCATCTACAAAATGAAGCTGAAAACCAAATCAACATCATGGATAGGACTTACCATAAAAAATAATAGAATATAGTCAGTAAATCAATTATTTTTTATCAGATCAACTATTGGACAGTTTAAAAATTAGTTTTTTGTAGATTTGGGACTAAGGCACTTCTTCAAATATTGCTTCTTTGACTATCAAAGCTTGCACCAGTTGCGATCCTATATTGATCTTTTTTGGGACTAATAAAGTTATAAACTTAAGCATATAAAATCAAATTAAAAATTGAAGCTAAACAAAAGCAAGATATGAAATAGTATAGCAATAACCCAAAAAAGCAATCAGGAAATTATGAATCTGATGACCTTTAATAGAAGCCAAAACTTTGAAAAGGATTTCACGACTCCAAATGACCTCCCATTATTAACAAAAGAAATTATAGCATACAAGATACTCTGTAGAGGAAAGCATCGTTCAGCAGCAAGTATAGTTGGGTGATTTAAACAAAATGTTGGAACAATTAATTATATTATTTAATTGTTTATAATTTGAATGAAAATTATGTGAAAAGGTGTGTACTATTGTGTAGAGACATAATAGACCAAAAGGTGTATCTATTCACCAAGAGGTGTGTCTTTTTCTAATAGACACATAAAAGTTTATATATATTCACTTAATGGATTGTTTTAAAATATATATATATATATATATATATATAATTAGAAGAAAAAGCAAATAGGTCAAATCAAAATGTCTTTCTCTATTTTACATACTTTTGAGTCAGAGAGAGTATTGAATCATAGATTGGTTCGTAGACTAGTGATTCGGAGTGCTACAAATCACTAGTATGATCGTTGTATCTTGGGAGACTATCGCCATTAGACCGTGAGCACCATAGCGGGGCGAAATAGTCTTAAAGGCATTGAGTATAACTCAAGCCTCGATCAATTGCATCAAATTATTCTTCTATTTCGCACCAAGTTTTCAGAAATCTCACCAACAATCTTAAGACTATTTTTTTGGTGAATTTGTGAACCCGAAGACTAATTCTCGTGCGTGGTTTCGGTTGGTAGCATTTAAAATCACAAATTCTTAAATTATGGTGACGATTACTACAGGTATGATTTTTTTTTGTTACAATATATATTGAGTGAATGCTTTGATGCGAGAAAGGAAGACATTGATTTGATTATAACTTACGTGGTACATAAAATTGTGAATGCTTCATGGTGTATCTAGTGTTTTAGAATCATCTAGTGACACATGGCTGCAAAACATGAATTTACTATTTTGATAAATCAACACATGGTACACTGTTTTTGTGGTATGTATATAGTTGAATCGATTGACATTGATCTACTATTGAATCGATACTAACATATCAATAGATGTTGATGAATTGGTATGGCGGCAATATATGACTCTGGTGAATAACCAATCTACATTTTTTAATAAGGAAAACTAAATTGTGTAATTCTGATTCATTACTTGCTTAAGTGTATTTGTGTTGAATCTGTTGATCAAATCTGATCATATTTATAATTTAGAATATTGAGGTGCCATGCTTGAATTTCTAACACATGATCACATTGATGAACAAGATTTGATATAACTGTAAGGTAGTCGAAAAACTACAATAGAACAGTATGGTTCTTTTGAATCAAGGCATGCATATGATCAAGTGATGTGATTAAAAACTTTGTCTTATCTCGATTCAATGTATGTGCATTTGTTAATGATTATGATATGTCAATGAATTTTTATGAAAACATGTGTCTCAACACTCCCATGAAGTAAATTGGCATTTTGATTACCCTCTCGCAATTTGAGGATGTGTGTGAACGTCCCCAAAAGTGCAAAATTGGGTTGCAACAACTTCAAGAAATAGAGATTATGATGCATACATTTGCATTTTGTAAAAAAAAATAAAATAAAATAAAATAAAATTAGAATCTCTCTATGACTAGAGATGGTTGTTGTTGCGGTTGGTGTGGTCTATTAAAAGGATTAATTTCTTGTTGCACGAAGAGGGCAAAAGATCGGGTCAAATAGAGGCATGCAGGGCCTTTGTGCCATTATTTTGAGATCGTGGATGTATGTATGTGATTGTTGCTATCTCATACATGATGTCCATCAACCGTGCTTGTCATGGGGTTAGAAAGTTATTTACATATATTTATTAAATCAGTGTATGGAAACAATGAAGGTATATATTGGTAGACTATATATGTGTAGGTGCCACACAATAAGGATTAATGTTGTGTGGATCACCGTAAGAGATCACTAAAATTGTGGGAGCCTGAAGCAATTTAGTTGTGCCCAACCCCTAATTTTGATAGTTATATCTTTTAAGTTGAAGATATATTATTAAATATTCATGAATACTTGAAAGATGTGGGGGTGGGCATAAAACTCTTGTCTTTATTTTTGAATTAAAGAAAATAAATTATGATCCCCAATATAGTATTTGAAGAGACATTTATTGAATAATGTATGGTTTAAAAAAAAGTTATCAATAGTGAGATTGAACCCATCAAGATGAATCCTTTAAAGAGTAAATGGATTTTAAAATCTAATTCAAGGCAGATGGATAAATTGCTTAAAATGTAGCAAATTAAATTGATAACTTAAGGTTTTATTTGAGAGAAATAGAGCCTTGATTTCTTCGAGAGAAATTCACTAGTCCCTAATGACATGTAGCATGTTGGTTGCTAATAAAGCACGTAAAAGATGTTGAGAGACACATCTTAAATGGTGAATATCTTAAATGGTGAATTTAGGGAAGAAATACTGGTATCAATGGAAATCCTCAATGAAATGGGAGTATTGTTAGATTCACAATGGAATCTAAATGATCGCGTGCACATTAATAAGCTAGAAAAGTAACATTATGGTTTTGAAAGAGCTTAGAGGACATTCCATATTGCATGCAATTGTCTCAGTAATGCATAAGATGTATGCCGGCTAATATCCGCAAGTGACAGAATAAAATGATGCATAAAATGATAAATCTTGACTTACGTGTCGAAGATTGTCATTGAATAGTTACTTGATTATAGAATAATTTTCATAGAAAATGAGAAATAAGAAGACAAACTTGTGGCCAACAATTGAAGGTTTGTCAATATCAAGTAAACTGATATCGAGGGGAATGAGTTTAAAAGCCTAAAAAATGAGTTAAGTCTGGCGAAAACCTAACCTGGCTGATTGGAGATCCCATGTACTAGGTTCAATAGGCAAACTGGTTAGATGAAACTCGAGAGAAGAACACACCTATATCATTCCTAAGATAAAAAATGTGTTTAGAAGAAGTTACGGATATGCTAAGCATTTAATGATAAATAAAAATGTCACCTATATGATAGTATTTATGAGAACGAGACAGACTAAATTCTCTAAATCTATCATGAAACCAGGATTGTGTCCAGGGACCAAAATGGACAAAACCGTAAGAATGATAGGGATGAAGTTATGTGAGTATTATTGTCTCGATTTACTACAAAAATTGAACAGCTCAAGATCTTCTATATCCACTGCATCACTAAGTAAGTCCGATAATATTTCACTAGGGTAAGTTCAAGTCTCTATACGACACTTTTCCTGATGTAACTTTATTCCGCCAATGCTCTCTCAAGTGTGTCTGCATTAAAATAATTTTAAAAATCCATTTATGTGGGGGATATATAAAGACTTAATGATCAATTTTCATTCATGTGGGGGATTGCTGGAACAATTAATTATATTATTTAATTGTTTATAATTTGAATGAAAATTATGTGAAAAGGTGTGTACTATTGTGTAGAGACATAATAGACCAAAAGGTGTATCTATTCACCAAGAGGTATGTCTTTTTCTAATAGACACATAAAAGTCTATATATATTCACTCGATCGATTGTTTAAAAATATATATATATAATTAGAAGAAAAAGCAAATAGGTCAAATCAAAATGTCTTTCTCTATTTTACATGCTTTTGAGTCAGAGAGAGTATTGAATCATAGATTGGTTCGTAGACTAGTGATTCGAGTGCTACAAATCACTAGTAACCGTGAGCACCATAAATGATCGAAATAGTCTTAAGGACATTGAGTATAACTCAAGTCTCGATCAATTGTATCAAATTATTCTTCTATTTCGCACCAAGTTTTCAGAAATCCCACCAACACAAAAAACTAAGGAAAATACCTTTCACTCGTTGCTCATAAGCAGCTTTATCTTATCATAGCTGCAGGTCTGATTTATAGCATCCAAAACAATTGAATCTGACCTGAAATATAAACCTCACAACATTAGAAGACATGAGTCACGGATTCCAACTGAAGAATATTGCAAAACAAGTGAAAAACATATTAACAAATTTAGAAGTCAATATTTCATCACTCTTGTGTACCGATGACTTACATCTCATCAGCATTCAGGTGGTAGATCTTATTGAGAAAGCCAATTGATGGAGACTTATATGGGTAACCATCAAGCAGCTCCACCCTTAAAAGGTAGAATCCCCTTTTAGTTAAAACTCAATGAAACCATCAACATAGATTTATCTCATAGAAATCAGAGCAATATTCTCATGGGTATCTCATCAACCAATCAACTTCAAAGAACTCTATTAAACTATCCTTACATTACATTCCATCTCAATGAACTCAAACTAATCATCTCAAGGTTTATCCAAAAAAACTAATCATCTCATGCGCATTTATATCAAACACCTCATAAGCAACCTATGAAACCATCAACATAAACTTATCTAAAAGTAACCAAATCAATGTCCTCATGTGCATTTGATTTAACAATTCTCAACCAAAACAGGCCCATTTCAATGTAATTAAAAAAATTATAAATAATCTACAAAATAGCCAATCCTACCAAACAACTCGATCTCAACCATTCAAATAACTAAGAAAATGACTTGAAAATCAAAATAACTGAAATCAATTGCGGAACAATGGACCTAAAATCGAGATCTGCATCCAAGAGTCCCTTTCAATTTTTTACAAGGCCTCTCAGTAGACAAACCCGATAATTTATTGTTCTCGAACCCTACCAAAAACTTTTAACTACTTTTGTTGCATGTAGTGTCAACCTCAAACTATTTAGGCTATTTATAACCTGCTTCATCCAACACGTTTCAATTTCTTACAAGTCTACCATAAACTAACTCGAAAATTTCTTCTTCTCACAATTGACACACTTTTAACTACTTTAATTGTCGCTAGTTATTAACATTCGTAGATAATCTCTTCCTGAATCACTTCTATTTTCGTTAATTTTCAAGTAAGAACCAAAAGATTTGGAACGTCTCTACAAAGAGGAGGAAGAGTTTTGGACTGCTAGTAATTTTCTGACCTTTTTATGAGGTTCATATTCAACAAGACCAAAGTTTGAAAATATAAGTAATATTCTTGGCAACGTAAAAAATGGATGTGTTTCATATATGCTCAATACTCAATATAAACTAATTCATGTACAATTCAATGAGGGCTTTGCTGTTTTGTAGGGGTCTTCAAGAGGCAAGCCCTAGTTGATTTGTCAAAACCGAAAGGGGAAGAAAAAAATCATTCAAAACTTGAAGAGAAGACATTGTGAAGGCGAGAAGACATCACAGTTAGAGTTGGATAATAATGAGAAGACGCTGAATTTTGTTGGGAGACTTCCTCACTAACTCAAACGATACAAGTGAAAACTTGGATAAAGAGACTTAATTCGAAAACAACTGGGAAAGATGAAAGGGCAATACTACCATTGATCACGGTCGATATTCACATATTTAATATATATATATATGGGTACTTCTACCATGGGAACCAAATATATACTCATATCATGGGTATACTATTTAAAACTATTGGATTTAAATTCAACAAATTAATCGAGGCGGCATAAATGCACAAAGCATTTAATGCACAAACACATTTTGAAGGGTTCACATGGTATATATATGTATATGGATTCTTCTACAATGGAGACCAAAATACATATATATATATATGTGTGTGTGTGTATGTATGTATATGTATATAGTTCAAAGGAAGATTCAAGATCATGAAATAAAAATAAAAAAAATAAAAAAATAAGAGAGGAAGAGAGGAAGATTCAAGAATTCCTATGCAACTACAAACCAATATGGAAGAATTCCTGTGATCATCTAGAGTTCTATCGCTCATCTACCACTATCAACTTCCACACCGTTTTGTTGCAGGACCCTCTCGACTGCAAAAACAAGAAGATCCTAACAGATATCGGAAGCAACCTGGGTTTTGTCTGTGGCATAGGGGAGGAGTTAGGTTCTGAAGGGGTGATTACCAGAAAGTATATCCACATTAGAGTTTTTCTTAACTTGGACGAACCAGTGCATTTAATGCAGCCAGTGCAGATTCAGCAAAGTTCAAGGGTGGGAAATTCAGTCAATCTTACTATAGATCCCCCAAACAGGGTGGGCCATCATAATGAATTTCTAAGGGACAAATAACAGTGCCAATGAAGGATATTTCCATCGCATGGTCCAACTTAGGGTCGTAGCAGTGGCTGGTGGACTAGCTATTTTTTGGAATGACCCTATGGGCGTTCAAGTTGTCAAATATTCTCCCTTTGTATGGAAATGAAACTGTATGATCAAAATATCAATTATGAATGTATATAGATTGTGTACAGCATAGGAGAGTAGGCTCAATTACAGTATTTTGTTAATCGTTTAGTAGCTCGCCCTGAAGAAATGTTCTTTCTGGGGAGGTGTCCCGTGGGAAAGCAGGGGAAATGAGGAACTTTCTCATTTTGTTGAGGAGCTCAAACTGGAGGATTTGGGGTTTGTAGGGAAGTTGACATGGTCTAACAGACGTCAAGGTGACCCATTAATCAAAACCCGATTAGATAGCGGGTTCACTTGTTATAGCTGGATACAAAAATACCCACGGGCAAGAATTACTCATCTCAATCTCCCAGGTTCCAACCATTCGCTGTTGCTCCTAGATACGGCCTATGCCCAGAAAACACCCAGAGCTATCTTTATATTGGATAATAGATGGTTAGACAAACTCAGAGGATCACAGAAAGCAATTCTGAAATGGAGAAAGAGGCATCCGGAATGTAAGTCAAAAATCCAAATTTGAGAAGATCCTGAAAGCGGTTCAGAAATGTGCTGAAGAGGAAAAACGAAAGGAGCTAGAAAAAGATTTGGAACGTCTCTACAAAAGAGGAGGAAGAGTTTTGGAAGGTGAGATCCCACGTTGACTGGCTTAATATGGGAGACAAGAACACTGCTTATTTCCATGCTGTTGTGAAAGGTCGGAGACGCTCCAACGGAATCATAGGCCTTCAAATTGATGATGGGCAAGTCATTCATTCACAAACAGACCTCATCCACGAGATATCTCAATACTTCAACATCATTTTTACCAAGTCTCGAAGGAGCTCAACCACATTGAGTCAGGATGATGTATGGGAGAACTTCCCAATGTGAGTTGATAACATGTTAACTTGTCCATTCACGGAGGAGGAGGAGGAGGAGGTCTTTTCTGTTATTCGGAGAATGAATCCTAATAAAACTCCAGGACCTGATGGACAGTTCATGCACAATTTCCACTCTAGTGAAAGCCTCAACAAGGAGATCAATGTAACATTCATATCTCTCATCCCCAAACTGGCCAACCCGCAAAAAAAGGAAATCCTGGTCTAAGAAGTGTTACACTCCATGCATAGCAAGAAAAGGAAATCCATGGACTTTGCTTTAAAGCTCAACATTTCAAAGGCATATGATAAACTGGAGTGGTTGTTCGTGTTGGAAATGATGGAGAGGATGGGATTTAATGAGAAATGGTGAAATTGGATCAATGCTTGCATCTCATCAGTTACAAAGTCATTGTCAATGGTGAGCCTTCGAACATCATACATCGGTCAAGAGGTATCAGGCAAGGTGACCCTATATCCCCGTATCTTTTCATTCATTTTGTGTACAAAGGCGTTATCATACCTAATGATGAAGGAAAGGATAGGTCGGCTCCTGTTTCCCACGTTCTCTAATTTGCTGATGATTCACTCATCTTTGGAAAAAGCTGACTTCCATAATGTGAAAGAGCTCAAGGATTCTCTTGACACTACAACAGTAAAGGCTTTTAATAACGGTCAAAACCGTTATTAAAAACCTTTAATGACGGTTTTCGACCGTCACGGGATCCGTCATGTTATGCGAGGTCATTAAAAGGTCATGACCTTTAATAACCGTTATTCACCGTCATCTTTGCTAAAACTCCATATGAACTTTGTTTCAATAAACGTCCTAGTTATTCCTATCTCCATACTTTTTGGTGTGCTGCTATCCTAATCTTATTGCTTATTCTAAACACAAATTCAATTTACGCTTTTCAAAATGTGTCTTTCTTGGGGTACAACCCAAGACATCATGGCTACAAGTGTTCACATACAAATGGCAAGACTTATATTTCTCGTGATGTTGTTTTCAATGAACATGATTTTCCTTTTTCTTCTTTATTTCCTGAAACTCCTTCTCAATCTCATTCAATATCTTCATCTAGTCCTTTGTCACTTGTTCTCTTCCTTTTTCCTTTACTTTTGCAAAATCTACTCCTGCAGTGCACACAGTGCATAGTCCTGCAGTGACTAGTCCTGCGGTGCGTAGTCCTGCAGTGCATAATCCTGCAGTGACCAGTCCTGCAGTGCCCAGTACATCAGTGCACAGCTCTGCAGTTCCTACTCCTATTCTTTCTAGTCCTACATTGTCTTTGCCAACTATTATCAATACAACTAAAAATGGTAATACTCATCCTATGCTAAATAGGAGCAAGTGTGGTATTTTTAAGCCTAAAGCATTGGTTGTTTCTTCACCACATGCTTTAGTGCATACACACTTTCAACCTACTTCAGCTAAGGTTGCTCTTAAGGACGCTAATTGGTTGAAGACCATGAATGATGAGATTCTAACTTTGGATAGAAATAATACTTGGACTTTGGTTCCTCCAAGTTCTAAGAAATTGCAATAACTTTAAAACAGAAATAATTTATCATGTTATAGTTCCCCTATCATTTGCAAGAACTAACCAATCATTTGAATCTCGAATTGCTCTGTAATATTAGAAGAACTAAGGCTATTCTCCGACTCGCCATCAGCTGAATCGATTCGACCTTCTAACCTTCTCCAATGTATTATTCGATACTCAAACCATCCAAATTGATACAAATAAACTCAAAAGGAGACGCAACAAAAACAAAAATTATTGAATTTCATCTCGTACATGCCAATGCCGATAACCTAAACCTAATACCAAATCTCAAATAATTCATCCTCGTGTCCGCATAACCGCAATGTTGAATCAACGAAACAAATTACGAACAACCAACATTCATCCCCAAATGAACGATCAACTGAACCTCCAAATCACAAACCGATTCTTCATAACGTATATTAGAATCAATCAATCAATGCTTCAAAACAACAACAACAACAACAACAACAACAATAACAACAAAAAATTCAGATCGAAAAAATCAAACAAGAAACTAATCGCATGTGAAACCCTATATCAAAACAAAGAGAGAGCGAGATAGGCGAATTCGAACCTCCAAATGAAACCCTAAATCGAATCCCTCCTTGAGAGAGACGAGATTGAGAGATGCATAGAGAGACGAGCGGTCGAGAGAGAGGTCGTCGAGAGTGAGAGGTCGTTAAGATAGAGGGCGTCGAGAGAGAGGCCGTGAGTGTCGACAGAGAGAGTCGAGAGAACTCTTGAAAGCAACTTGACGATGATGAGTGTCGACAGAGAGAGTCGAGAGAGGGTCGGATTGTATGTATACTTTGAACTATAGATAACGGTTATGGTTATCAAAAACTAAAGATAACGGCTACCGTTATCTTTGCTTATCATTAATGACGATTAAACTAAAATCGTCATTAATGAGATTGTTATTATTATAGTATAAATATGTTGTAGTGTGATTTGTTTACCAACCTATCAGGACAAGAGATAAACAAAAGGATAAGCTCCATTCACTTCATCGTAATATACCTAGCATCCCGAGCAACCAGCTTATCACAAATTTTTAAATATCCCAATCTCCTTAAAATTCGATAAATATTTCCAAAAGAAGTAAATTCCAAAGATCTACTTGATAGAATCAAGAATAAAGCTCTCTCATGGAAAGAAAAACTGTTGTCAACGGCGGGTAAGGAGGTGGTGATCAAATCAGTTGCACAGGCAATTCCGACATATCAAATGATGTTTTACTTATTACCCAAATCCATGTGTTCAGCCCTTCAACAAACGATGGCTCGATATTGGTGGGCAGCGTCGGATAAGGAGAAAGGAATTCACTAGCTTAACTGGAGTAAGATGTCCAAACCTAAGAATGAGGGTGGTTTAGGCTTTTAGGGATCTAGAACTCTTTAATCTAGCCCTTTTGGCCAAGCAATGCTGGAGAATTTTGGAAGATGATTATTCACTTCTCACAAGATTTCTAAAGGAAAATGATAAAATGACCCACTTTGGGCACACACTTGGGACGCACACTTTGTATTTTAGTTCATTTATGGTGTTTTGTTAGATGTAGGCCCACACCTTGGGAGACAAAAAATAGTCATTAATGGGCTAAAAGACAAAGTGTGCGCTCCAAGTGTGCGCCCAAAGTGTGTTAGATTATCATTTTCCATTTCTAAGAGCCAAGTATTTCCAGTCTTCGTCCTTCTTAGAAGCCAAGCTTGGATCACGACCTTCCTACTGTTGGAGAAGCTTGTTAGATGGGTGGGAAATCTTGAAAGCAGGGATTAAAATGAGAATGGGGGATGGAAGAATGACCAAAATCTGGGATGACGCATGAGAAAGTGAAACTCTGGCCTCCTAGACGACCGGACCTGTCTGAAGTGGCGAACCTCATTGACAAAGGTGCGTGTTATTGGAAGCCGACTCTTATGGAAGAAACATTCTCTCCAGAGGAAGCAAAGCTTATACTAAGTACTTATTTTTCCTTGAATGAGTTTGAGGATAGACGAGTTTGGTGTAATGAAAAGCCTGGTGTCATGAAGCATTCCCATCTAGAGCCAACTTAAATCGAGGATGAATCTTGCCCATTGTGTAATTCCCATCCCCATGCCCATCAAATCCCCGTGAGTAAAATATTTGACCTATTTCATTCCCCATTGGTGATCCCCGTGGGGATTTTCATAGGGATTTTTGCGGGAATAGTGAATCCCCGCAGAGAAAATATTCTTCGATCCCACTTAATTTTCCTCAAAAAAAAGAATTATAAGAAATAAGGAATCAAAAATACATATATAACAACACAATTGTTGAAATTCCAACAAAAATAAAGTATAATATATCATGCAATTAAAGTTCTAACTTCTAAATGTTAACAATTCAAAATCTCATTAAGGATTTTTGTCATGTGTATAATGAATGTTTCGGGTGAAAACTATGTAATATTATATTATATTTATATATAAATATCATTTGGTGTATAATTGATATGTGGAGATCCCTATGGGTAATCCTCATGCGTATCCCTATTGGGTATCAGGATCCCTGTGGGGGTCACTCATGGGTATATTTTATCACTCATCCCCGCTCTCATACCCATTTAAATCTTCATACTCGTACCCGTTAAGGTAAATCCTCGTCACTTATGGGTATTACCCTACCCATTTGTATCCCTATAACAAGTCCTTTTAGATAGCACTCAAATCAATTGGTTTCCTAATTCCTTAGTTCTCTTATACATACATGCTGATATATTGAATAAAGTTTAAGGATACAAACATACAGCCAAATAATATTCTCCCTTCATGAAAAACAACAGGCTAAGCAATTCACTCAAGTATCTTTAAGTTTCCTTGTGAAGTTATTATAGACAACAATGTTTAACCAATAGAATGGTTTCCACTTGAGACTAATGAAGATGTTATGTAATATAAGGCAATTGTTAAATAATAAAAGGGCATTGTTTTGATTTGAGTAATGATGATAAATTAACAATGAATATCAATCAAGATATATGAGTTGGAAACTAAAAAGGGAATTGATCTGTATTAGAATTGATATATACCAAGATTAGCTAAACACACTCATTCTCATTGTAGTTGAATGCCTATCAATAATACTGTTGAATTTATTGTCAGGACTATCTAAGTAGCACCCGCGACCAATCAATTCACGACAAACTTATAGTGATCAACTCGATCCTAATTAACTACATATAAAAATCAATTAATTAAAAGCAACTTGAAACATCAATGTAATTAAAAATCGTGTAAAAGTATAATTTGATTCAACTCGAAAAGAAAGAATAAAGTGAAAGCAATTCGACGAAATAAAATTAAGATTGAAATGCGTTTCTCATGACGAAAGAAACCATATTAGAATAAAACTCAAGTTGTTATAAAAATAAGAAACATAATCCCACCCTAGGTACGGATGCTTATACCAAAAAAAAAATCAATTACAACAAAACTGAATTGGACCGAAAAGTAGGGCAAACATCAAAATTATTAATCAAATTAATAATCCAGTAGCACAATTGTTACAAATCCATTCCACATAATAATAGTTCAGTTGGAGATGTAATATTTCAGATGCGTGTTTTCATTCCAATTCCCATGACACGGTTGTCTCGTTTAGATTCTTGAGGCTTCAAAGTGAGCAAATGATAATCTCGAGTGATTGAGATCAATTTCAAAAGACTCCCTAGCTAGGTTAGGGTTCAAAAGAGAAATTGTGCAACATGCAGAACAAAATAAATAAGGATTGAAAAGAGGCTTTGTTTTTAGGGAAATTTGACAAAATAACCCATTTTTTATGGTGATAAGGAAAAAAGCCCAACTTTTTTAAATAAGTATTTCTAACCCAAAATCTCACATGAAAAGTCTTTTCTACCCTTCATGGTTTCAAAACACTAACCTAATTCCATTTCCCCTATTGAATCAAATGAGATCTCATTTCCCCTGTTCACCTTCTCCACCACGTTCGGACAGTTCGCCATTATTCATCTTCTCCACCACGTACGGACGGTTCCATTTGTGCGAGCGGAGGGAGGGATAATGTGACGTTGCTGTGAGACTTGGCGGAGGGGAAGAAGTTGTACTCGCTCGACGCAGGGGCGATAATCCACGCTCTGTATTTCAGTCTGAATAGGTATTGGTAGTGCGCAGCAACCCGGGAGAGTGTCAAGATTTGGGAGCTTGAGGGCAAGAGCATTGTGATTGCGGTGTGTGGTATGTTATGTTATATTTATTTGTTAATGCTAGATTGAATGTTGATATGATTGGTTATTCTTATGGGTATCTTGCACTGTAATGATTTTGTTAATGTTGATAAAGGTGGGGTTTGTTTGCTAATATGTTAGATTCAATGTTGTTGTAGGTTATGCCAAACATATGTTGATATGGGTAATCTTGCATTGTGGTATTTTTGTCAATGTTGATAGAGGTGGGTTTTGTTCGACAATGGGGAAGATGGTGCCTAGGGCGTTTAGGCGGTGAGAAGTTTTAATCGTGTTTGGATATTGCTCGAGAAGTTGTTTGAGTTTGGGTGTGAGGAAGAAAAACAGAGGTTTGGTTTTCACTTTAACTTTGATTTAATTTATAATCGAAGGAATTGAGGCTTCTTGGTTGGTTCTTGTTTGATTTATTGGTGTTGATTTATATTTTATGTTGTTTCTTAGTTTCAATTAAAAGAGTTGCGATTCTAGGGTTTATGAACAATATTGCGTTTCATTCTTATTTATTATTTTCTAGGGTGAATTTTTTATTTAGGGTTAATTTGATATCTCTTCCCGCAACTTTTAAACAAAATGAAAAACTTTTTCTCTCTTCTTCCTTTTTTACCAATTCATTTGTTATCGTAGAAACATAACTCAAAAAAAGTTATTCTTCAAAAATAAAACTTTGCCAATTTAATGACAAAGAAAGCTTTGATAGAAGAATACTTTTTTAGTGTAGTGAATTGTGATATAGGAAATGATATAAAGACAATGCATGAGAAGATAGATATGTTGTTGAAGCAAACTTCATATGCTACAAATGAAAATGCAAGTCAAAAAATAAAGTACACGTCCACTTCAAATGAAGATTTTCAGTTTACAAATGAGAATGTAAAGCTTCGACATGGGAAACCTCAAGAATTTGACACTGTAGAAGATGTTGTTGACGAAGTTTGTCAAGCTACCCGTCAAGATTACACTCCTCATGTAATGAAGTTCGCACAGGAAAATGAAATTGAGGGAAAATCTTTAGAAAATTTGTTAGATAGTATACCTCATTGGTTTGGTATTGTGAAAGGGAGAAGGCTTTGTCTTGCCTTGAACTATATGTGGACACAACTGAAAAAAGGAAGGCGCTAAGAAAAAATGAATATTCATATGACCCTGTTGAAGAGCGTCCCCATGATGACTTTATGAGAATCAAACATTGGCTTTCATCTAAGGATGATGCGGTTGGAGATCGCCTATAGTTTAAGATATTGTGGACAGAAGATAAGTGGTTGGACAATAAAGTATATTTTTTTAATGTATCTATACAAACTTTATGTTCACATCATTATGTTGATTCCTTCTTTTTAATATTATTTTCATTATGGATGATTGCTTATGAATGCTATTTATTTGTTCTTTTTTTCCAACAATATGAGTAGCATTTTGATGCGGGGACATGGTGGTTGCGGAAGAAAATGCCGAAGTCACCTAATCACAAACCACGCATGGCTATACTTGACACAATGTTTTCGGTATGCACTTTACCCTTCTATCATTTTTATTTTGTCAATCAATAAAAATGTGTTGATTTTATATGGAATGATTTGATACAATCAATGCTTTATAAACAAGGGAGCAGTGACACATTATTGAGTCATATAGATGGAAGTTTTTGTAGTCAAAACTCGTCAATTTCATTCAAGGAAGCGGACAAGGTAATTTTTTTCAAAGAGATGAGGTAATTAATTTATATGTTATTGTGTACGTCTTACACCCATATGTATGTACTGTTAATATTATGTTTTGGTGCATATTGCCTTCGCACTCAATGTTAGAAATAGTCATTGGTTTGCACTCGATTGTGACATCAATGATCTTGTTATTTGTGTTCTTGATTCTATGATGAGTAGTAGAAGTCATTGGGAAAAAGAAATATAATATTTCCCTGGCACAATAGACAAGATGCTTATTGCGTGTGGGAAGGAGGTGCCTAACAATGAATGAAAAATTATTATCCCAAAAATACAACAACAAATGGGGTAATTGATATCAATCCTTATTCTATTAATGCAATTTTAATTTTGTTTTCCAATTATTGACTCAAGTTCGAATTGTTTGGCAGGGGAGACTGCAGAATATTCACTCTCATGCACTTAAAGTACCTAGTGTTTGAAAAAGATCCAAAGTTGTTGACTCAATCAAAATTGTAGAATTCAGAAAAAAAAAAAAAAAAAAGTTGTTGATTTATTTAGGTGGGGAACATTAACTTCTACAAGTTCAAATTCTAAAGATGCGAAGCAACATGAGAAGATTAAATGATTGAATAGCGGACATTTTGTAGTGAATTACGTTCCATACATAGTGGTGATGCCAATGTCAATGTTTAGATGTCATTTTTGTGTATTGCGTTTTGTAAATGTCAAACAACTATAGTTAAACTACATTTTTAAACTGTCAAACTTCATGTTTTCATATGTGACTAATTCGGTTTTAAGTATTACTTTTCTATCTTGTTGAACAATCACTGTAGATTTTACCTGCAATGCATCAACGCCAAATGTTATTTTCTTGACAACATTTACAAGGAATTGTCCGAATTGTCAAAAGTGACAATATTGACAAAACTGCAAATGTATTAGAATCCTGCAAAAAAATTGTTAGAAAACTACAATTAATGTTTTCAAAAAAAAGAAATCTACAATTGACAATATTAACATGGCAATACTGACATGTACAAAAGTGTATCCAATTGATATTAACAAATTGATGACATTAGGTACTTCAAATAACATTATGACATTATTTACAAAATGCACTACTATATCAGTAAAGTAATATAATATCAATTAAAAGATAACAGACAGAAGGCATTTCAAAATATAGATTTGTGTAAAATTACACTACAAAAGATATATTAGTACTATTGACAATACTAACAATATTGACAATATTAACAATATTAGCAATACAAACATGTACGGAAAGTGTTTATAATTGATAGGCAAAACTTATTTTTTGGTCCTTCAACTTTGAGTCTTTTATGCTTTTGGTCCCTGAACTTTCAATAGTGTACATTTAGTCCCTGAACTTTCATTGTTGTACATTTGGTCCTTGAACTTTTGAGTTTTATGTTTTTGGTCCCTGAACTTTGAGATTTTTATGTTTTTAGGAGAAATTAAAATTTTTTCCGGCTTTTTTTAAGTCGATGCGAGTCGTCCGATTCAGTAATATAAACCATTTTACTCTTCTTGACTAATCACACAACACTTTTGTTGCCCACATTGACATAATTTAACACTTTAAATGGTGGAAGGACTAAATGTAAATCTTTGTGAAAGTTCAAGGACCAAATGTATAGTAATAAAAGTTCAGGGACCTAGAGCACAAAAAACACAAAGTTCAGGGACCAAATGATAAGTTTTGCCTAATTGATATAAACAAAATGATGACATTATTACATTAGTTACAAAATGCACTACTATATCAATAAAGTAATGTAATATCAATTAAAACGTAACAGGTAGTAGACACAATATTGACAATATTGGCAATACTGACATGTACAAAAAAGTGTATACAATTGATATAAAGAAAATGATGACATTAGGTACTTCAAAAAAAATATTATGGCATTAGTTAAAAAATGCATTATTATATCAGTAAAGTAATATAATATCAAAAGACAACAGGTAGTAGGTGTTTCAAAATATAGATTTGTATAGAACTAGACTGCAAAAGATATATTAGTACTATTGACAATATTAACAGTATTGACAATACTGACATTTACAAAAAGTGAATACAATTGATATAAAGAAAATGATGACAGTATGACACTATATGGTAGGTGACTATAAGATGTTCAAATGTCGACATAAACTGAAAAGATAATAGAGTGTCGATGCTGAACATTCTCCCTCACATTAAAAAAGGTGCTAAAAATCCATCCACTGAAATAAACTTCTTAAGCAGATCCATTAGGATGTAGTGGGATAGGCTCCTTATAAGTTTGACGATTATGACCAAATTCATGACACTTACCACACTTCTTCCTTATCCTTTCTTCTCCATTTGATGGTATCCTTTGCTTTCGATGTCTTCCCGGGGGCTCTTCTTGTAATTGGGGGAAGAATCATACCACCTGCTCTAATAGGCAACATCCAATCCGCAGGACGACAAGTTAGATACACCGGTTCTGCATATGCCGCCATAAGAGCATCCTCAGTATAATATTTTGATGATAGGGAGTTCAATGAAATCCCTCTAAGGCTAGTTGCAGCAATCGCATGACCACAAGGTAGCTGATCTAAGCCAAACTCACGACATGTGCATGACTTTGTGTAAAGATTGACATGACCATTCTTTTCATTATCAAACACATCGAACTCATGACAATCAATTGGTTTCACTCTCCATTGCGCTGACTTTGCTGATTTCTCTCTTAATATGGACTCGGCCCAACTTGTCAAGTAGCAATTCATGTTTGTTGCCAGGTACCTGCGTTCGTAATACCAATCTTGCAACACCCTATGTATGTGATTAACCACCATTGTTATAAGAAGAGCTATGATTTCCTTAAGGAATACATTAAGACATTCAACAATATTTGTGGCCATGATACTGTATCGCCTCTGATTAGAATAAGCTCTGCTCCACTTTTCAACTCCAACATTTCGAATGTAAGTTATATCTTTATCACAATTCTCCATCTTCATAAACAACCTATTAAAATCCAATTCTAAGTACTCATTCGCAGCAACAAAATATAAAGGCATAATAGAATCAACTCTTTTATGGAAGTTTGCCTTTAAATTCATACTCAAATGGTAAATGTACAAACCATGGAATGCATCTGGCAAAACCTCTTTTATAGCTTTTGCAATGCTATTATTCTTGTCTGACACTAATACTAAATTACTACCAACTCCATCTAAAATCGCACTTTTTAACTTCACGAATCAAGTCCAAGAAGCATCATTCTCCGAGTCACCAATCCCAAGTGCTAAGGGATAAACTTGGTTGTTTCCATCCATGCACGCAACAACAAACAATGTGCATTGGTACTTACCGGTCAAGAAGGTTTCATCAACCACAATGACTGGTCGAATGCTACCACGAAACCCCCTGATAGTTACACCTAATGCCATGAAGAAATACTTGAAATAAATCCCATTCTCCTTTTCAATATGTGTTACTGTACTTGGATTTTTTTCCAGCAATGAACAATAATGTGGCAACAATGCATATGATTCCTTTACACTACCTCTTACAGAATTAAGAGCACGTTCTTGGCTCTCCAAGCCTTATCGTAACTTATATTCACACCATGCTCTATGCTTATATCACTAACAATGTCATCTGGCTTGTAGATGCGGCCTACTCCCTCATATTTAGATTAATGCACTTTCCTATCAACCAACTACTTGCTTGCCTATGATCATGGTTCATAATATCTTTTGAACAACCATGATTCATGTTTATCTTCCTCAATAAAAAATAATCAGAAGATGGTAACTTTGTTGCCTTAACTTACCATTTACACCCTTCTTGCACACATTTAGCCACAAACAACTTTTTTGTTGAACGAAAAACTTTATATTCAAAATTGTTCTTCATTGCAAAGAGTCCAAGACTATGACACAATTTTTTCTTATTAACAAATAATTGATCCTTCATGAAAGCATCTAATGTTAACAATTCAGAAGCCATGGTGGACGGTTCGAACACTGCCACTCTTCTTATCACCAACTTGAACTTAGTATGTCATCATTGTCAATATTTTTTCCTTGATTTTCATCTGTAAGCCCGACATACTCGCAAGAATACATGTCCATGTTGAAGTCATCATCCAAACCTATGCAATGATCATCACATTCCATGCCATTATTAATAGTGCCACTTTTGCCAACATTATCTTCAATCCCCACTTCATCTTCTTCATCAAGTGGAATAATGATCGCATCTCCTCATGAGTCATCAAACCCGATTTTTCTATTAGCATACTTATTAGAATCTTTCCATTGGCTTGTAATAGGTAACTTCATGCATTCTTGTACCATATTGAAAGGTTGTGCAGTTGGTCTTCAAAAGCATGTTCACTTGGTGAATTTATAAGTTCAATACTTAAGCACAATGGAGTTATATTGTTTGTAGACATGTTAAACTCATGAACAAAATGATACACATCTCGTGTCGTTGTTCACTTTGACTATCACTATGCCAATAACTCTGTTTTGCACCCATAACTTAATGTGACCGAGTGAGATGTAGTGTTAATCTTGAAATGAATAGCAAGACCTTGACCAATTGTTGGAACGAACAATTTCTTAGCACTGATATCATCTCAGCATTAGTGTTGGTATTGTACATCTTATTGCCACCATCAATGGTGACCCACTCTCCGCCATATTGCACAACAATTTTGACATGAGGTACATATGAAATTAAAAAAAAAACTATTAGTATGAATCATAGAAAGAGATAAAGTAGTTGATGGTCTATTAAGTTATAAAACAAATTATATGTGCAACTAATTGCAGTTTGTGGAAATGAATAGAATTACTGTAATTATTGACGATATTGTCAATATAGATGTTATTGACAAAAATAATTATTAGAGATGCATTGCTGTCATTTTGAAAGATATTATTAAAATGAATAAAGGAGTAAATAGAGACTTACTAGTTATATTCTAAATCATTTGCAATCTATTTTCATAACAAGTATTATTATTGTTATGAATGATATTGTCAATATATAAGTGATTGTCAATATAAACGATATTGTCAATATAGATGTTATGGACACAATAACGAATGAAAAAAGCTACATCTGAAAATATCCATCTATAATCTGGACTATTATGAGTAAATCTATGCAAGAGGTTACTTCATAGTAATATTATATAAACATTGTAATACAATTGAGTCATGATTTATAGAACTACACTTAATAATTACCAGCAATGAAAGGTGTTGGATAACTTATATTCATGGCAATGGAGTCTCTCAACATCATCAAATAATCATGTGGGTAAAATGTATGTATTAATTAGTTGATTGGGAAGGTTTAGGTTAAATAAATAAATGCAAACAAAGTCATATATGGTGAACTTACATAGAAACAAGGGATTCAATAATGTTGACAACTTAAGAGTTGGTTGTTGCAAATAATGAGAGGTATCTGACTTTGTGCATTTGATGATTGCGAGGAGCGAGCAACTTGTCTATGACGCCAATAAAACTTGCTAATGCATAAGCAAATAAAAGAACAAATAAGTCATGACTACAATGTGCAATCTCAAATAAAAAGAACAGTTTAAAAGAAACAAATTAAATGAATAAAAATAACCTAAAATGAGACCAATACTTTGTCTAGAAGACAATTAACATCTTCTATTTTGAAGATATGAAGAAACTTGCTTTAATGAAAGAAGAAAAAAAAGGGAAAAGAGAAATGTCGATGAGTTGGGGGAGATGGAAAGGACGATAAAGAGAGAAGAGAGGCGGAGGGAAATGGAAAGGAGGATGATGGAGATAGGAGAGGCTGGAGAGGAGGACGATGGAGAGAGAAGAGCTGGAGGGAAATGGAAAGGAGGATGATGGAGAGATGGAGAGAGGAGAGCAAATGGAGGGGAAATGGAAAAGATGATGATGGAGATAGGAGAGTTGGAGGGAAGGAGGACGATGGAGGGGAGAAGTG
Organism: Stephania japonica; assembly: GCA_039657345.1. NCBI lineage: Eukaryota > Viridiplantae > Streptophyta > Magnoliopsida > Ranunculales > Menispermaceae > Stephania > Stephania japonica. Next base: position 36,371,198 of record CM077563.1, on the reverse strand, counting down.
GAGGGAAATTGGTTGTATTGTCAAGTGAAGGATAAAAAAAACTTTTCAACCTTAAATTTAGGCTAAAAAAACAAAACAGAAAAGATTGGACTATTTTTCATTATTAAGGTCCATTTTGGGCTATTTTGTCAAATTTCCCTAGGAACTTACATGTTAAGAGCATCTCTAATGGAATATGGATGAGTGTCACCTACGACTAAATAGGCATTGGAGTTAAAAAAAACCTCTCCAATGGAATGTGCATTTTGAATGTCAAATTGATCTGGATAAACATTGTTTATTTTGAATGTCACTTCTTGACATTTAAATTGATATCCATGTTGGATAATAGATTTATTTTAAAATATTTACTTATTTTATTTAGACTTTATTTTCATATTTTAATTAATAAAATAACAAAAAAGAAATATCACCTCATCAATTGAACCGCAAATTCACATCAACTATTAGAAACTTATTTTAAAGTTCAATTTCAATATTTACTATTGGAGATGCCCTTATGGAAGTTGTGCAACATGCATTTACATAATGCCATAAAAGTGCCACGTACACTATAAGGTGGGCTCAAACAAACTAATTAAATCGATCTAACACGTGTCTACTTTGTCAATCATGAAATCCCACGCCTAACATAAGTAAGAAAAACGAACGCACCTTACATACAATAATAAAAAGGAAAATGATAAAATAACTCACTTTCAATGCAAACTTTTAATATACACTCTTATTTTTTAACCATTTATAACTCTTTCATGTCTCCCAATGTGTAGGCCTTATAAATGATGCCCAAATGTGTGCATTAAATGTGAGTTATTTTATCATTTTCCTAATAAAAAGTAAGAAATTGTGGTTAACTTTATTTTACCTTGGAAAGTCTAGAATGACGCCAGTCAGTCTTATAGCCGAATTATGTACATCAAGATTCGAACGCACAAATCACGAGTTATCTACGGACGGTGATGATGAGATGTACGGTTTGTTGTTTGTTTAGAAAGTCTCCGTTGCAGCAAAAACCTTGTCAGATGCACTTTGAACACTTTGACTTTGCAATCTTAACCGACCGTCTTTTATCTCTCTATCTCTCTCTTCCTTCTTCGTTATAGCCGAAACTGCATCGCGGATCTTCGTTTCTTCTGATCTATTTGTTCGAAAAAAAAGGCTAACTTTTTTTTGTGGGTGCAGAAGAGGGTTTCGATCCATCGTGGTTTAATTCCGAGATGTCTTAGTTGTAATTGTGTGTTGTTCTCGATGCGATGTTCTTTGTCTCTAGATATTTCCCTTGTTCTATCGACTTCAGATCTGATTCTCGTAAAAAAGGCTTCTTTTTTTTGTTGATCTTCTTTGTGTAAAAATGTTACCAATTCCTTCATTTATTCGACTCCAGCTCTAATCTTTGTTAAGAAAAAAGCTATTCTTTTTAGATTTGCATTTCAGTCTCAATATTTTTCGTTCTTAAAATAAAAAAAAGGTTTCGTTTTTGTTCTCCAGACTCCAGATCTGGTCGTCGTGATTGTTTTTCCCATCTCAGCTGCCTCTCTCTATTTATATGGCAATTCGTTCTGGTTGTTTACCTCTGGGCCAGTAAAGACCTTTTTTTGATCCTATTGAAACCGACCTAACTAGATTACAAGTCATGTCTGTGCGCTCGAGGTAAAACAAAATCCTATCCGATCTTCAATTGTAAATAAATTTGTGTGTTTTGTATTCTTGAATCTTTTGCTTCGCGTTGCAGGTTGCTTGGGAAACTGATTTTCACTAATTCAATTGACGCTATGGGATGGATTTCGAGGGGCCTATCAAAACATCCTAAAACAAGTGAGTAACTTTCGTGTTTATTGCTTATGTCACCACTCTGCCATGATTTCCATTGAAATTTTTATATGTATCTTATTTGTCAATAGCTCTGTCTTATTCTGTAACTAATTAGTCTAAGGGATTGAATAAGTTTTCTTTCATTATTACTCAGTAATGGTATAGAGATTTAAAAATAAAAAATAAAAATTAAAGGAAGATTTCAAAAGAGAGATAAATTAAATCAAAGGAAGAGATTTTCGTTAACAATGCACCCGCCCACTAATACACCAACATAGATCAAACTCTACCATTGTGCTTGATTTTGTGTAATTGACGGTGAACATTCCAAACCATTCAAGTCTCTCTTAATTAATGCACCCCCGGTTAACTTCGGCCTACCCCTACCTCGTCGAATTTCTTTAGTTTTTATTGAGTCAAGTTTTCTAGTGGGAGCATTTTATAGGTGCAGGTGCCTAAACCACCCAACAACCCTTTCCTAATCTTTATGTCAATTGGTGCTACTTCTATTTTTTTTTTTTTGAATTTCTGTGTTTCTTATTCTACCCTTATGAATTTTACCACACATCCACCTAAGCATCTTCATTTCTGCTACGTTCATTTTATGTAATTGTTGTTGCTTTACAACTCAACATTTATTTCCTTATAGCATACTTGGCCTAATTGCGGTTCTATAAAATTTTCTTTTTAACTTGGTAGGGATATTTCTATTACAGATCGCACTTGTTGCACTTCTCCGTTTCTTCCATCCAGCTTGAATTCTATGCATGACATCATTCTCGATGTTACCATCATTTTATATGATTGATCCTAGATATTTAAAGTGTTTCACCTTAGGAACTTCTACTTCCCCTAATTTTACCACTCCATCTCTATGTCTAGTATTTTTAAACTCACAAAGGCATGTATTCGGTTTTTGTCATAGTCAACTTAAAACCTTTAGATTTTAATGTATTCCTCCAAATTTTTTATTTCTTATTCACGCTATCTCTTGTTTCGTCCACTAAGACAATGTCATATGCAAATAACATACGTCATGGTATATCCTCTTGAATATGTCTAGTTAGTATCTATAACCAGAGTAAAGAGATATGGGCTTATAGCTGATCCTTGATGTAGTCCTATCGTAATGGTAAATTTTTTGTAGTTCCTCCAAATGTTTCTATACTCGTTACTACACCCTCATACATATCCTTAATAGTGTCTATGTATCTACCATGAACTCCTTTTCGTTTTAGAACCCACCAAAGAACATCTCTAGGAACCCTATCATATGTTTTTTCTAAATATACAAATGTCATATGAAGATCTTTTTTCTTTTTTCTGTATTTTTCCATTGATCTTCGTACAAGGGTAATCTCCTCTATAGTTGACCTTCCAGGCATGAAGCTAAATTGATTCTCGGATATTGTTGTTTCTTTTCTTAGTCTATTGTCAACTATCCTCTCCCAAAGTTTCATAGTATGATTCATAAGTTTAATTCCTCAATAGTTGGAATAACTTTGAATGTCTCCTTTGTTTTTGAAGATTAGTAAAAATGGTGCTTCTTCTCCAATCCATCGACATCCGTTTTGATTTTAAAATTTTGTTGAAAAGTTTTGTTAACCAAGTCAATCCAATTTTTCCTAAACATTTCCAAACCTCTATGGGTATTTCATCTGGGCCACATGCTTTTCCCTATTTTCATGTTTTTCAATGCCTCTTTAACTTTCGAAATCCTAATATTGCGTGTATAGTTTACATTTCTTTCTTGGTGTGAATTTTCATCTATTATGATATCAACTTGACTATCAATGAATAAACTATTGAAGTAGCTTTTCCATCTCTCCTTAATATCATATTCGCGCGTTAAAAATTTTGGTTTTCGTCCTTAGTACATCTTACATGACTTAAGTCTTGTTTCTTTTTATCTCTTAACTTGGCTAGCCTATAAATATATTTTTCGCCATCTTTATTACGTAACTTTGTATATAGATCTACTATGAAGTTTGTTTTAGCTTGACTAACTACTTTTTTACTTGTTTTCTGGCTTCTTTATATTGATTGTTCGCATCTTCATCTTGACATTTAGGTATTTTTCCATACATCTCTCGTTTAGTCTTAATAGCTCTTTGGACGTCCTCGTTCCACCACCATGTTTCCTTCTTTGCTGGTTCCAAACCTTTAGATATACCTAACACGTTTGATGCTATTCTTTTTATGCAACTACTCATTTTGTAGCCACGTCATATTGGCATCTAAATCAAGGTTCCAAATGTTTTCCTTTTGTAGTTTTTTCTAAACTCTACTATTTTATTATTTTTTAAGTTCCACCACTTTATTTTAGGGTTTTTGTCTCTTTAATTCGTATTAAGTCGCCGTTTTAGCTTAATATCTAGTACTACTAATTTATGTTGGGTAGTAAGCGCTTCACCTTGTTATTACTTTGCGCTCTATATATTTTTCTATCTACTTTTTCTTATTAAAAGAAAATCTATTTAACTCTTGTTCTGTCCACTACTATATGTAATCAAGTGCGACCCCCTTTTCCTAAAACTAGTATTTGCTAAGACAAGATCGTTTGCTAAAGCAAGTTCTAAGATTGATTCTCCTTCTTCATTTCTATTTCCATAACCATAACCTCTATGAACTCTCTCGAATTCATCATTACTTGCCCCTACATGCCCATATAAATCTTCTCCAATAAAAACCGTTTCATCTAATTGTATACCTTGCGTAAGTCCATCCATATCGTTCCAAAATTTATGTTTGATGCTCTGGTTTAATCCTACTTGTGGTGCATAGGCACTAACTATGTTAATCTTTTCGTCTCCAATAATTAATTTAACTAGGATCAATTTATCCCTCATTCTCTTAACTTCTATAACCTTATCCTTATAATTATTATCCATAAGAATTCCTACTCCATTGTATTTTCTAACTTATACCCTGTATTTCCGATTTCCATACTCTTTTCTCCTTGCCATTTTGTCTCTTGTAGGCAAGCAATATTGAATCTCCTAATCGTAGTATCTACCAATTCCATTGACTTCCCTGTAAGTGTTCATATATTCCATGCCCTAAACAATTTTTTTTTTTCCTTTTATGCTTGTTTTCCTTTTCTATTTCTATTTTGTTCATAAGATCTAGTATCATAATCTTTGGTTTTGTTTTTGTGTTCGTGTTTGTTTTGAACTAGCTTCTTTACCCACACACATCCTTTGTATGGTACCCTTGCTCATTTTTCTTCACATTCGGGCGGCGATGTGAAAGGACTAGCTTCTTACCTGCATACATCCTATGTGAGAACCCTTGCTCATTTTTTTTCACACCTTGGCGGTGATGTGAAGAGTACCCTTGCTCATTTTTCACTACACCTGGGCTTTGATGCAGCGCGTCGCTAGGTGAGAACGCCCCAATGTTTATATTTGTTTGATCCATTCCATGAAGAGTGACAAAGGTTTTACACTGGTTGTCAACCTATCACAACCCTCATCCTTTATCCGGACTTGAGACCGGCTATGTAGCACACACAATGTTCTTTTTCTCCTGAAAAATATTGTAACTTTCAAAGGCATCGTGTGTTACTCACTAAAGAAGAACATTACCTTTAAGTTCAGAAGCACCAGATGTTACTTACTAAATAATAATATTACTTCTAAGTTCATAAGTATCATGTGCTACTCATTAAAGAACATAATAAGTTCAGAATCATCATGCCTTGTTCACTAAAGAATAACATAACTTCTTAGTTCAAAAGCATTGTATCTTACTCACCAAAGAAAAACATAAATTTTATGTTCAGAAGTATCGTGTGTTACTCACTAGAGGAGAACATAACTTCTAAGTTCGGAAGCATCATGTCTTACTCCCTAAAGAAGAACATGACTTCTAAGTTTTAACGCAACGATTCTGTATACCATGTTTTATGAAATGTGAAATTGCGCAAATATAGTCAGTGCGCTAGCTACGAGAAGCACCAATAGTAAGAGAATGTAAACGGCCGTCATAATCTGATCATGAGGTTCGAATATAGAGCTAATAGTCCATCCTACTGCGCTTCCAAATATTCCAATGCAAGCGCAGGTTTCAGTTGCACGGATCACTGTATCCAATGCATTAGAGTGAGTCTCCCTGGACAAAATGGCAATCCTCAGGGCGCTTGAGATGCTACTTACACTGACAAACATTGGGATCAATGCTAGGATGCCGCCCTGTATCTGCATTGAGGAAAAGATCGCGTTACAAAAGAATAATAAAAAAATATCCAAACCTCAATATTTGAACCAAACTTAAAAACTTTTCATTTATTTATATTTAGGTATAGAAGAGAAAATAATAAAAATTCTTAAGTAGTAACATATTTTCTTAACGTGCCATGACAAAATTTGAATCTTGTTTCGACTTCAATAAAATTACTTTGTACTTTTCTGGTGTTTCGAATTTCTACGTAACATCTCTACTTGTCTTATTAGTCTTGAGTGAAAACAAATTTTTTGATTCTTGTTTGGATACTAGTCAAACATTGGTCTTGGTTTGGAATGTGTCAAGTCTTATATTGTTTACGTAGCACATTTTAATCATATTCAAATTAAAATTAAGAGTATATGATTCTACACCATTTTTTGGAAATGTTGAAAAAATGTGTATATGAAAGCTAACATCTCTTATTGAAGTCGCATTGTTGTAAAATGTAATCCTTGTTGCATGCTTGTGGGTTTTGGAGTAAATCTGAAGTAGTAAGGATTGAGGAAAAGAAAAGGACAAACCAACAAAAAGCAAGATTGTCTATGTACTCAAAATACAACAATCGGAGGACCACTCGGAGGATTTCCAATTGCCGCAACATAATCAAATAGAAGCCCAAATATTCCATCAGAACCAACATGGTTCTTAGAATTGAGTAGTAAAAGAAAATCTAGAGTGGTTGCCATCTAATTTTAAACAACAACCAATGTTTGCATTCTACCCCTCAAATGTAGTCTCAAACTTGCAGAACATAGTAAGCATGGGTAGTGTTGAACCAAAATTAATGTTTGTAGCAATAAGCGCAATCCCATATTTCTAAATTCAATTCATCTAATTGTTCACAAGCAAGTGCTGCTTCTCCAACGTCAACACTATCCATTTGCAATACCTTAAGAATGCAAGCAGAACCTTTGGAAATTCAATGTGCATGCAACCAACAATTACAGAATTCCACCATGCACTTCGCTTGCTAGGAATTGTATCCAACACTATCAGGTCAATCATTATGGAAGCCAAATAGACATTAGAATAAGGCCCATCATCACGAGAGACCACCCATGAATATCCACACTAAAACAAAGGTCTTTAATTCTTGCATGAAGAGTTTGAGCAATCACCAAGAAGCAAGGATAGTGATCAGTTAGATAGGAGCATGCTTGTAGGGTCCTAGGAGCCCATAATAGATATTCACAATGTCCCAATTGTAATCCTGACCTGGTCTTTCCATGCATGAGCTTGCGGGATATAGTTTTAAAAGAAAACTCGGAGTTAACCCACAAACCATCCTGTTTTGTTTTATTTTGTTTTGGTGTGAGCCTTTCGTTATATAGATTAACCGACTACCCTAAGATCGAGCTATAGTCGGCCCATAAGGGGGCTTTGGCTCTCCTAGCGGAGGGGACTCCATATGTAGTACTCGAATTCGAGTCACTACTTAAGGGGACTCCATATGTTTCTTTTTGGAAAGAACACCCAAAAAGATACATCAACACATAGTATGCTTGTAAATAATTGACTCAATATGCATGCAACCAACAATTACACAAAATTCCACCATGCACTTTGCTTGCTAGGAATTGTATCTAACACCATCAGGTCAATCATTGAGGAAGTCAAATAGACATTTGAATAAGGCCCATCAAGAGAGAGACCCATGTCTAGCCACACTAAAACAAAGGTCTTTAATCCTTGCATGAAGAGTTTGAGCAATCACCAAGAAGCAAAAATGGTGATCAGTTAGTTGGAGCATGATTGTAGGGTCTTAGGAGCCCATAGTAGATATTCTTAATGTCCCAATTGTAATCCTGACCTGATTTTTTCATGCACATAAGCTAGCGGACAATAGTTTTAAAAGAGAACTTGGGGGTTAAGCCACAAACCGTCTCGTTTTGTTTTGTTGTGAACCACTTGTTATCTAAACTAATTGACTATTCTAGGATTGAGCTATAGTCGGCCCATAAGGGGCTTTGGCTCTCCCAGCGGACGGGACTTCATATGTAGGAATCGAATTCGAGTCACTACTTAAGGGGACTCCATATGTTTATTTTTGGAAAGAACACCCAAAGAGATACATCAACACATGGTATGTTTATAAATAATTGAAAGCGGGGAACCATTACAACATTTTGGTATCTTAAATAGCTTTCTTTTTCTTAGAACTATGGGAATTTAAACTTTCAGTTTGACTAATCTTGGAGGCTAGTTGGGCACTCCAACCATATAGCTCGGGAAACAACAAGGGAACATGATTGTCAGGTAACTTTGTTAGAATTGGAAGTTAGTGCACCGGGTTGAACATATCCAACAATCTTCACATTACATTTTATGGACCGCATCGAACATATGTGCGTAAGTTAGCTACCCAAGCTGTATAGGGCTCTATCTAGGATTTGAGACGTTTGAATTTGATAAGAAAAAACACAATTTCTTTAAGTATGTATGCAACTATAAATTGCCAATACTCTTGGATAGTTAAAGACATTATGCTTTGTTCAAGTGTCCTATCAAGTGCTCATCAACCAATTAAGGAGTCAAATGTGCAATCAAACACAAGAAACGAGAAAAATCATGTTACTCTTACATTAATTGTCCTTGACGGTCTATTTTTGTTTCATCTAGCTCAAAGTTTCTCAATATTTGGGTATGAAATCTTACTTTATTACTTTACCTTGCCTCATTTCCAATTTTGTTAGTACATCTACCTTTGGATCTCAAGTCTCTAATAATCTCCTCATCAATGTCTTTCTACTTATGCAAAATTAGTTTACGAAAAATGGGTAATGAGAGTTGGGGTAGACAATTGACAAAGTAGTGCAGCTACCCATGTAATTGGGGTTTAGGTTGCTAGCAAAAGAAGAAAATAAAATAAAATAAAATCTGAAGTTTTTGGTGAAATTTTCTCAAGGAGTGAAGAAGATGCATGGATACTAGATAACTCTCTAGATTATCCTATTGGACCACCTCTTAACAAATTAATGGGTTAACATATTAGATGACAAAGCACAACATAACCTACATTCTCTCTTTTATGTGAACAATGTAGATTGATGAACAATAAAACTCTTTACCTAAAATTTGTATTCAGAGAAGAAGGAAGCAATTAATAAGGTAAACTAATTAAACTAAATAAACATTTAGCTCTCATTAGTACATGTGTAATCAGTAATTAATCTAATCAAATCATGCTAAAAATAGAGAATTTGGTTAACCCAAATGTAGTAATGTTGATTAGGTCTAATATTGTCTAGATAAGTATATATTATAAACTAGTAACATGTAGGTTAATTAAGCAACCAATTATGTAAAATTATTTTAATTAGTTACTAAACATGATTTTATTTGGAGGAAATCATTTAGCATACTTGATTCTTAATGGTTGGCAAAGGAGTTGATATGTCCTGAGCCATTGACGCAGAGAACAAAGTGAAAGGGTTACTTCTTCCAATGAGAGAGATCAGATGTGCTGAAAGCCGGCAACTCTTTCTTTCTTTCTTTTTTTTTTAAACTAAGTAATTGGTAATTGGTATTGTTATAATTCAAGATCACACATTTAAGTTTATATTGTAAAAAACTCTTTCCTATACACCATTAGTTCAAGCACTCAACCGTGATTAAACTCAGTATTGTTTTGTTTTTTTTTCTTGGCCCAAACTGATTAAACGCAATATCAAATTTTCTTAGTTGGCTTTCAATTTCTTTTGTTTTAGTGTTTCATAATTTTTTTTTTTGCATTGTTTACTGGTTTATGAACATGGTGAATGTTGCTTTATGATATATATTTTCATACTTTATTTTCTTTTAATGTTTTAGTGATAGTAGTACACAAAAGTTGTACTTGAATTTTATTATTTCGAAACTGCATAGTGATAAGTTAAGCTTAATCACGAAAGTTTTGTTACAAGTTTGTGATAATGCTAACTAATGATTCTTTTTTTCTCTCTTTTTTTTAAGACCTTTGGTTTCTTTTTTGGGTTAGATTTGTAATGAGCTTAACTCTTAGAACGTGATACTCAAGGTCTTGCCAAAAAATGTTTATGGTATATGTGACTGCATCAATGTAGCTTAACTAAAAAAATGTTTATGGTATATGTGATTGCATTAATGTGCTTAACCATACTAGTCATCTTAATCTTTAATTGAAATGAAATTTGTGCTTTTCTATTCTTAAAAAGGAAGATGAAGTATAGTTACCTGTTGCTAACTAATGATTCTTTTTTCTCTCTTTTTTTAAGACCTTTGGTTTCTTTTTTGGGTTAGATTTGTAATGAGCTTAACTCTTAGAACGTGATACTCAAGGTCTTGCCAAAAAATGTTTATGGTATATGTGACTGCATCAATGTAGCTTAACTAAAAAAATGTTTATGGTATATGTGATTGCATTAATGTGCTTAACCATACTAGTCATCTTAATCTTTAATTGAAATGAAATTTGTGCTTTTCTATTCTTAAAAAGGAAGATGAAGTATAGTTACCTGTTGCGCCAAAAATGATTTCCATATCTTTCTTATCTCGGTTAAGATGTTCATTAAATCATCCTCCGTTCGGTCCCAATGGTCCCACACTTGGGTGCCACTGTCCAATGGGCCTAATTTTCCTAATCGATGTGGCAACCTGCAGCCAATCAGTTCTTGTTGCAACTCTTGTTACCTCTGAATGTAATCATGCAACTTGTTTTCCTCATTCAATAATTTCAGTTGCGACTCTTGGTGCTTCAAAATCTGTGTCTCACAAGCTTGATTCAACTCTTGTTGCTTCTGATTCAACTCTTGTTGCTTCTGAATCAAGTCTTGTTGCTTCTGAATCAAGTCATGTTGCTTATGAATCTCTGTCAAACATTCCTGTTGCAAATCTTGTTGCTTCTGAATCTGTGTCACAGAGTCCTGAAATGACATTTTACAAATGTAAAATTCAGTTCGAAGTCTAATTCTCTCCTGTCACATGTTCTAATCATACAAATTACAACCAAGAACAAAACTACACCTTTTTTTTTTAGAAATGTTGATTTTTTTAAATATATAAACATCAGCCCAACTTTGTATTAATATATGTGCTTTTCCATCTTACAAATAAGATGAGGTATGGTCTTACTCGATGCTGCAAGGATGACTTCAACAATTCTGTAAGCAGTTCATATATCATCTTTAAGTAGTGTTGATTATTCTGATCATGTATCGGACTTGATGCCAGCTCTTGCAATTGCAGAGTGTGTGTTGAGCCTTTGCCGGTTCCACGTGATGTTCCCTGAATGTAAAGTTTAGATAGAAGCTTAAATCTCTTCTATGCAACATATTTCTCTCACAAATATACAAATTAAAATTAAGAACAAATAACTACACCCTCTTATTTGGAAATGTTGAATTTTTTTTGGTAGGAAAAAATGTTGAAAAATTACTAGGCAAAAGTTAATATCCCCAATGAATCATAAGAAACATGCACGTTGTCACAGGTATGAGAGGGGGTCCCTATTTTAATATATGCAAGGCTCGGAAAGGTCCCTTTTACCTATCTTATATATCATCAGTCCCCTCTCCTTTTTCCCCTCTTGCTCAAATAATCGAAATGCACTCTTGAGCACTATGTAACAAGACCATAAGAGGTATCAAACCCCAAAAGCGATCAAACCATCAAATTCATCACTCATTTTCAATTTCGGTAAATCAAAAAATGCCTTCTTTTGTGTTCTTAATGGAGGTAGAGAAATAAGGCTGGATTTTGATTTAGAGAAAAGTTTTTATTTTTATTTTTATTTTTTTTGTTGTCTGCATCATTAAACCGGTGGATTCATTCAAAACAGGCCATGTGGCACTTTTGTTAGCCAAATCAGCCAAATTTAATGACATGGTGAAAGGAGCAGAAGTTCAAGAACCAAATATGCACTAATAAGAGTTCAAAGATCAAAAGCATAATAACTTCAAAGTTCAAGGACCAAATAATATGCTTTGCTGCGACTTTCGAAGAGGGTAAAAGCGTTCATTTGCTTCCTTATTCTTTTTATACGAGGAAAAATTTATGAGCACGCTGATGCACAAACCCAAAATTCAAACAAATGAACTTAGAGGTAGAATATCTTATGAAGATACACTTAAGGGTGGGAAAATGGGTGCTCATGACACGATAACATGTCACAACTAAATACAATAACTCATGACTCATTTTACTTGTTTAAAATAATAGTTTAATGTATGTGTTATTACTAGTCGATTTCCTGTGCTTTGTGCGGGATTATTAAATCTTTTTTAAAAAATTAAAAAATTAATTTACATGAACATACTGTAATATTTTTACAATTAGAATTGCAATTTACAATAATCAACTCATATTTCTTATAAATAAAATATACAATAAGAATCCTATAAAAAAACAATAAGAATGAGATTAATTAGGGTTTAGAGTGATTTGAATCGAAGATGAAGATTGGTCTGAACAGATTTGTGTTGTTTTTTTTGATAAAGGAATTTCATTAATCTGTCAAAAAATACCTATACAAAAAGAATGGGAAAACATAAACAATTACATATCTACTTATAAGGTCCCTTTTTATACCTACAAACTATGCAAAAAAATCGTTTCTCTTTAGAAAACAGAACCAAAGTTCTGAAAGAGTGCAATTGTGAGTCTTGTGACCACCTATCTTAGCCCACTCAAAAAAGAATCCCATAAAAGCTACCCTCCACATATCTACCCCAGCTCCTTACTCAATTAATATTCAATTGTTATAATAATTGACGTAGGAAAAAGAAAAAATGCAGAGAATGATCCGCAGAAAAAACCCTCCATCAAAAACTAAAAATCCGGATATACCCTAGCAGACCAACAGTAAAAACATAAATAAAAGACACCGACACGCCAAGTTGCCTCTTATCCCATAGCCAACCGCTAACATAAAAGGATTTAAGATATTGTGCTAATTCCTCACCAGATTGTTGAGACTCCAAGCCTTAAACAGATTTGTGCTATTACTGTTGTCCAATTGGATCTGATAAATTGGATTTGATGAAGAACTGAAGTTAGAGTTGGACATACCAAATTTGTCAATAAGGCTGTTTTGGCCTCAAACAAATCCTAGGGGTATTTCAATTATATATATATATGTATATGTTAGTATATATAATATTTCATGGTTTCCACTACTAAACTCTAGTGATACATATATCAAATAATCTCTAATGGGATTTAGAATTTTAACTTATTTAGTTAAATAAATAGAATATTTTTATTATCAACTTACATTAGCTATATATTTGGAATTGCTTTGAACTATATAGTATTTTACAAATTTACAAGGAAAATTAATTGACCTTACTTCTTAACTTGTGTTAGACTTTAAAAATAGATTTGTATTAAAATCTATAGTTTATAGTGAATGTGTTGTCCACATGGAACTAAGTGAGGAGAAATATTTCCCCATGGGGTTTCTCTGGATTTTCTTGTTGAAAATTAAATAGAGAAAAAAAATTCACGGGGATTCCCGTTGGGGATGAGAATAGGATGGAGATGAAAATTCATTTCCTCATGGGATGGGTATGTGGATGGAGACTATATCATATCCCTTTTCACCCCTTTTGCATCCCTGATTCCCACATATCTTTAATAGATGAATATTTGTATTGCTCAAACTTGTCGATTAAGTCATTGTATTGCCAAGCCATTTTTTAGACTTCTTGATCGCGTTTCTGTTGAGTTATATTCCATTCAACAACTTTGTTCGCTCAATGATAATAAAAGGATCTTGGTCGTTCAAGAGGTACCAGATCTTACGATGTCAAATATCGTAATTTTCACTATCTCATTAGTTATCTTATTCAAGTTGGCTACAATATTCTTAGCAATCATTTCAGAAAAAAAAAGAGAAAAAAAGAAAGTGTGCTATACATTTCAATATTGGTATGAGAATTAAGGAATGATACATGACAACTTATGTACATGCTATTAGAAAAGTAAATTATGCCTAAAAACGAATATAAACATGTGATTGAAAATAAGTTTAAAATAAGTTTTAACTCCTTATAATCACTTGCACACAAGTTTAAAATTCTAGCTATTATTTAATAACTGCATTATAAATTTTACTATTGGTTAGGACCTTTTGGGCATCGCCAACTTGAAATAGGATGCATAAAAATATTATACAAATACGGCATTTGAATATTTCTCAAGGAAATAGAAAATAACATTTGAATTTGTATATGTTGATGCGTTGGTGTCTATTAATAGAATAATAAAACTTTGTACTATAAAAGAGTTTTGTTCATTCAATTAATTGTGAATAGGAAACTCTTTAGATTTTCTCTCATGTAATTAATCATATACTTAGTATTATGATAAATAAGGACAAATAATTAAACTCATGTTCATGATAATATATGAAGTATAACAAAGAAATGCATGCATATACACTAGTAGCATATGAATTACAGTTTTTATTACTATGTTTTAGTTTCTTATATATAGTAATATTAATATTGTACAATAGAGCCCAAATATATACACTTGTCATTGGAACTATGTATTTTTCCATTGATTTACCATTGAATCTTAATTCAACGGTGAGTGATGTTATGCATGTAATATGTTTTGCATTAAATATGTCTTGCTTTTTGCATGACATTGCATATTGTTGAAATATCTATCACCAATTCATATATAATCAATTTAAATGGATGTTGGTTCATCTAATGCACTGCTATGTACACGCCTGTAACAAAAAAAAAAAAACAAATACTTAACTTTTACAATAATATTTGAATATGTTGGGCCTTAAAATAACAAATGGTATAATCAATTTTTGTGACTTTGCTCACTTATTGTTAATATTGTGGACTTTGCCGACTACGGGCAAATTTACGTGAATTTAGTTTCATAACACTATGGACAACACACATTTCTCTTCAAGTTTATCTCTGCATGAGAGATTTATAAGATTTCAAACGATAGAAATTTTGGTGAAAATTTAAAATGTTTCTACACAGAATATAAAGAAAGGTGCGACTCGACACATACTAAAGTTAAGGGTGATCACATCAACGATATAGCTATAATTTCAAATTAGTTGGGGTCGCCACGTGGATCAAACTCTTCCATTGTGCTCAATTTAGAACAATTGATGGTGAACTTGTTAAACCATTTAAATCCCTCCTAAGTAATGTGTGTCAAGTTAACCATTTACCCTTCTAAGTTGAGCAGGATTAAAATCGAATATATGCATTCTAAATTTACAAATATTAGATATCAAGAAAATAAAATAAAGCAAATTAGAGGAAGTAAAAGTTACTATGATGAGCAACTTAAAAATAAATGTGAATTGTGATTAAGATATCCCCATTAAGCTAAAAAACAATTTTATATGATAACAATTAGGACAACATGCTTGATAAGTTGCTTTTTATTTGTTTTTGAACTACTTAGTAAAATAGGTGTGTCGTTCTAGATTGCTACCTGCTGCTCTATTACTTGGTTCAATAACTCGTGCATTTCTCTAATGTCACGCTGCATTGATTCGTTGCCAGTATGATGACCTTCTGCACCTTCGATTTGTCTTGGTGGTCTTCTTGTCATCAATGTCACGTTGTCCATGGACGATGGTCCTGATGGTCCCCCTATTTCAAATGTGCCCTGAATTAACAAAGAAAACATGTGAAAAGAGTATTCTTTTAAGATTTTAGAAGTAAGAAATACTTGGATAAAAGTTTAGGATGAAAATAGACTCATTATTCACACTAATACTAAAGAATTTAAACACATGCTCAGATCTTGTAAGAATTAACAAGCCAAACTTTTGTGTAGCTAGAATTAAATAATGAAGAAAGATGGTCACGTTAGGAATTTTGAAGGTATAGCCTAGACAAATCCTTAAATATGTTTTTGTGGAGCAACTTACAATATTGAAAATTGCAATTTGTTTGATTTTAAACTGTTATTCTAATGAGCCAAGATAACCTAATTTTAGAGATTGCATCTAATCCCATAATGACTATGTAGTATGTACTAGTGAAAAGTACCGCTCCTAATGTACTACTCTTTATCTATCTCTTAGAGAAAGAATGAACAAGACGACATTAGATAGTCGTAGTTTGGGCCAAGCCTTTGAATGAGATTTGTTAATTACCTTTAACAACAACAAAAACAAAGCCTCTAAATCCCTTTTTAATTAATGCGTCTCAAGTTGGTTGGGGTGCTACATGAATTAAATTAATTGTGGTTAGCTAGATGAATGAGATATGTTGATTACGTTTAACAATAAATATCAAATTAGTTGGGGTCATCAGGTACATGAATTAAACTCTTCTATTGTGTTTGATTTGGTACAATTGATGGGAGTGCTTTTCAAATCCTCTAAATCTCTTTGAATTAATATCCCCCAAGTTAGCTTCATTCTTCTACCTCTAGATAGTTAAGTTTATTCAGTTTTTATTGAGTTAATTTTTTAGTGGGGTCGTGTTCTTTAAAGGTGTTCAATCCACCACAACCGTCTGTCCTTGATCTTTGTGTTGATTGGTGCTCCTACTTTTCTTTGAATTTATGTATTTTTTACACTATTTTTACGTGTTTTACCACATCCATCACATCCATTTTATTTTTGCTATGTTCATTTCATGTACCTTACTCCCCTATTTGACGATTATGAAAAATGAGCTTGAGTCCTCCCTCTAAATTTCCTTGGTATGGTGAATTGACTTGTGACCTTTCTCCCTCATTTACCGGTATAAAAAATGGGCTTGAAACATCAACTCAAAAGGTATTTCAAGAAGTCAATGTTTTCTTGGTAGCAGGAAAAAAGTCAATTTTTTTTTTTAAAAAAATTTTAACAATTAAACAATATCAAAACTGAATGGAACTAAAAAAATAAATTACCTTAACCTTATCTGTACCCTTTTCCTGTTGCCGTCTTCTCTCAACCTCATCCTCCTCCTGTTATATTTTAAAATAAATAAAATTAATTAATTTTATAATATATTAGAACAACAGGGTATGCTAAGCTATTTATTTATTATTCGTACAACATGGGAAGCATGATATTGTTGACAAGAAGAAGAGAACCACCAACACATATTGAAGGTATTGAAGGCCATCATACCCATTGCAAATATTCAGCATGACATTAAAGAAATGCAAGTTATTGAAGCTAGTGTAAGATTACTGTTTTAGTTGGCAGAGAGTAATTGTACATGGAAATACCTAGTTTGTGATTTTAGTAGTGAAGGTTAATACTATGATTTCACAAGGGTTAAGTAAGTAGTGCTAACCTCATCTTCTTTGTTTTCAAGAGTTTCTTCTACAGGCAATGCTTCACTGCTCATCATTCCAGCGCTTGCAGGTAGTGCATTGCCGCTCATCTCTTCATTACTGCCGCTCACTTCGTCGTCGGAGGCCTTCTCTACATTCTCTGTAGTGCTGGATTCTCCAATTAGGTCATCAGATCCTGTCATTTCTGGGTTCATTTTGGTTGTCACTTTGTTGTCTACAAATCCCTAATTTCGGAAAGGGGTTACAGACGATTATGATTTGTTGAGATTGTACTGCTACGTGGTCTATATAATTGCATCGAGATGTTTGTGGACATCTCCCATGTGTGTCTAATGGACCATAACAACTGTCTAGAATATGTATTCAACAGGCTCAGCATTTGAGTAACACGCATAGAGGCCTATCTGATGGCTGTCAATTTACTCTTGTGCTTTTCTATTTGCCTTTATTTGTATTTCCGATAAGCTCCATTATGTTCAAATAAAAGAATAAAACAAGGTCCATTTTGTTTCGTACACTGATATGTCAACCCACTCATATACTCATTACTGCTGCTTATACGATTGAGCTATTATATCATCTTGGCATTTCTAAATATGACTTTTTACAGGCACACTATATTTATAGACAAGATTAGGTCAGGGTGGAGTTTTAATATAGGGTATAGATTGTAAAATGGGAAATATTGTCTCATATATTAAAATGTATGCCCAAATTATTTGACATATATATAATTCCAACGCTTCATGCCATGAATTGGTTATTTGGTTGGTGTTCTTGAGTTTTTGTTGTTCTACGTTCTTAATGGGAAGAAAGGAAGAGATGAAGTTAGGCCATGTTTATAATTTGTTGGATTGAATTAGTCCAGTTAACTCTCGGTTTAATTTGACGGAGTTTTTTTTTTTAAAAATAAAATATAAATTTTATTAATCATGATGGCTCAATACATTCGGTAGAATAGGATGAGACATACAATTAATTACCTTGATAAAAGTACATTAATTTGTTAATCCTAATTGTTCACCAGAACATTAAACTGTTATGGAGTTGATTTTGAGAAACTATGACGGTAACAATGGAACAGTTTGACAATCAATTACTGTTCTCTTGACAAGTGTCTGGAACACAACAATACACAAATATACTAAGATCAAAATGAAAAATAAAACTTCCAACAAGGGAAGACAAACACAAACTTTCAACATTAGAAGATAAATACTTATTGAAAAGGACAACCTAATATTCAAACCAGCTATTGTAAGTGTAGATCTACGCACAGGAAATAGAAGCGAAGATGAACTTGAATGATGATAGATTCACATATGAGGGGAGCAAGTGGTGGTGCTAATGATGAATCTGACAATTGTTGCAGGATTGAAACTTGCATATCTGAATAGATCTGTTTTTATTGAAAAAAATGCATGCAGTAAATACTATTGTTAGAACCACCGCCGATCAAATAGAAGATCGGCGGTGGTTCATGAAGGAATCACAAAGAAAATCAGAAGAGAAAAAAAAAGAATTTAAGGTTTGAAGAATATTTTTATTTATAGTATGTTTAATTTGACGGATTTAACTTTTATTTTTTAATGTAATCAAATTTATTTTTCTTACATGCCGCACCATCAAGTATGAGGGCAAAAAAGTCTAATTACAACCTTATGATACAATTTAAGATGAAATTCAAACATTATGATATATTTGTCAAAATTGAAAGGTTGGAATATTTATGCAAAAATGATGAAACGTTAGGATTTATTTACCTATTAGGCCAAGTAATTATTACTCATTCTTTATTTAGTTCAACTTAAATGAATTATTCTTAATAGGAGTAGAACATGCACAAACATGACACATGTTCTTCCTTAGATCTTGAAATGTCTATTAACAGAAAAATAAAGAGAATTCTAGATGATATTATAATCAAGGGAGACGCTAGGGTGATTGGATGATGGGATACTTGGGATGATGATGCATATATGTAATAAGATTAGAGGCCGGCTATGTGCACCCCAGTCGTTACTCAGGGCACCCCATTTACAAAGGCACCCATCAAATTTCTCAGGGCACCCCTGAGTTGGACGAAAATGCCCTTCTTCATCAATGTAAGGCACTCCACCACCAAATCTTCTTTCACACTCCTTCCCATCACAAATCGACACCTCAATCTACTAAATCTCCTCATTTTCTTACTCGTTTGCCCCTCGATTTGTTGTTTTTTAGGGTCGGGTGAGTGTTTGTGGTGTTTGTGAGGTGAGGGTTTGAATGATGACTTTGTGATAGATGGCTGATATTGAATCGTATAGGGTTCGAGGGTGTTTTTCGTTGAGTTTGTTGTTCCTTTATCTTGTGTTGTTGTTGTCTTTCATGGGAATGTACCCATCACTGAGTTCAACCACAATCCCGTAATGTTCGGCCACGCAGGGCCGAGACTATTGAGTAAGTCTCGGAACTGCATGAACGAGACTCTGCAGTACATCTCGGTACCAAGTAACCGATCGAACAAGTAACTTAATTCACAATGGGTTCGGTTATCAAAGAGACCGAGACGTAAGAGGATGTCTCGGTTGTTGGTAACCGAAACATCCTCTTATGTCTCGGTACCCGGTAACCGATCGAACAAGTTACCCATTTCACAATGGGTTCGATTAGAAATGAGACCGAGACATAAGAGGATGTCTCGGTTGTTGGCAACCGAGACATCCTCTTATGTCTCGGTCCTGTGCGTCCGACACTTTCGTGTATGTGGTACATTTCAAAATGCGGTAAATTCTAAACTCAAAAAAGTCAAAGCACACCAAAACTCATGCTTCCAACCCTTAAAATGGGGTGGTGGGGTGCCCAAAGTTGTGTCTGACTGTCGACGAAGATGATGGGATCGATTGGGAGCGCAAGGGTGGTGGAGTTCGGTGGTCACACATCAAAATGGGGTGGTGGGGTGCTCAAAGTTGTTTTTTTTTTGTTTTATTGTGAATTTGTGTTGGAGGGCATATGAGTAATTACACATACAATTAGAAAAAATGGGGTGCCCTGAGTGATGACTGGGGTGCACATAGCCGGCCTCTAAGATTAATATAGTATAAAATAAGGTTATAGTAGTTATAAAGTTAGTATGATAATTTTCATATAATTTGTTAAGATTTAGTCACTATATAAAATATAGTAAATTTGATGTGAAGGCAAGTAAGAAATACAATCTCCTTGTCTCTTTATCTTCTCTTTTAACTCTCTCTAATCTCTCCTCTCTTCTCTGTAATCTCTCTTCAATCTCCGATTCTCCTCTCATTCTCTAAGTCTCTTCTAATCTAAAGATGACTGCATCAATTGGTGCATGAGAGTCTCGACTTCGAAGATGAAGCACATCTTGATGCCATGGAAGATGCAGTCATGAAGCTTCAACAACAATTTGAAGACTCCATCTCTAAAAACAACACCATTACCAAGATGGTTCAACGAAACACAGCTACTCCCATTTTCTCCATCTTTGAACGGCTCTGCCATGTTCATAATTTCTGCAGAATTGTTGTTTGAACAATGTTCCAATAGAGAATTGATCTTCTGGAATTCCATTGATGTGTATGTTATACTTGGACAGATTTTCTCTTTAATGCATCATTATGATTCTCCAAGGTGTGTACTGTTGAATGACTCTAAGATTCTTTTTTATGTTTTGGGTGACTTTGTTGTGCTTCACTCTCCCTACTCCTATCGGATTATGTGTTCATTGAGCGCACACTTCCTAGCAAATTTGGTGACTCCACTCATTGTGCTATTGAAGTTTGTTGATATGCCTTAACTATATGGGCTTCCTTGGACGGTAGTACATGTTGGTTATATGAATTTTGATGTTGTACTAAATGCCCTCAAGGTGTTTGATGAAATTAATGAGGGAGCCTTGATCTCTTGGACATGGATGATTTTTGAGTGTGGCTTTGGTACACCTCTTTTGAGTTACTTAGAGTTGCATAGGGCTATGTTGATTGAAGATTTTAGAGCCTAACTTGTTATCTTTCATGTGGTGGTTGGTTCTTGGCGGGGTGGAACTCAAGAGTACAAGATTAATTACCACCATGAGATTTCTTGTGGAGCATTGTAATTATAAGGGCACGAGTAATGCGTATGCCGTACTTACAAAATTGGTTCATTTCTCTTACCTAGCTAAAATTGCCAATGTTGTGATATTTGGTTTATCTGAAGATGTGGTTTGCCACATTCCTTTAAGTGCAGAGCTTTTGTTTCACATGGTTGTAGTATTACTGCCCTTGTTACTCCCTATTCCTTATTTACATGATCATGAGCCCAAAAATTTTCTCAATTTCCAGCACATGGTAGTGTATGTGAGAGGTGAGGGTAATTTGGTCAAAAACTGAAAAAGTGGTTTGTGTTGTTTGTGTAGTGTCTGCAAGGGCATTATTCGGGGTGTGTGTTTAGTAACACCCTATGTTGTTTTGCAAGGTCATTTATATTTTTACATCAAGCTTTATATAGTTTCCTTTGACTTTATATAATAGTTGTTGTAGTCTTAGATGTGTGTGCATGCATATCGAACTATATCTATTAGAAGAAACAACTAAGTGTCAATTGTAGGTGCCAAAAATTAATTACTCTAGTATTCTGGAACATGCTAAACGACTAAATAGCCAAATCACACTCCAAAATCACATCAAATATAAGAGTCGTTCAAGTAGCCTCAACCTGCATATTTTGTATCAAAATTTGTGTATGCCTGTATCTCGAGGCGCAACGCTTGACTTCTGGTGTGACTTGAGTGTTGTCATTCCAACATTTCCTATACCAATAAACAAGTACATGAAAATAGAGCTTTAAGTTACCAAAAAAAAAAATAAATATAGAGTTTTACTTGGTCATTTCTATGCCTACTGTACAAAAACAATTGGTTATTGCAATAGTGATCAAAGTTATTTTGCCAATCACTATGAAGTAGCTAGACCTCCACTAATACGTATGGAATGATCTAATTATGTCCCCCATCTGTGACCTATTCAGAAGACTCATGGACGACATGTACATGACACATAATATAAGAAGCCAAAAACAGGAGTTATTTACATGCTATATTTGGCAAGCACACACTAGCTTATCACCTAGTTGATCAGCTAGTTTATTTTTTAAGTTGTGTTTGGTTTGTAACTTATTTTAAAAATAATCTAGATGATTAGCTCTCAATTGAAATGCTACTCTTACTAGCGTTTGAATACAAAATCCATTGTTTGGATTTTATATCCCGGTTCTACCCTAATTTATTTCGATATTTACAACATGCCGGGGAAACTTTTAGAAACCCTCGAATTAGAAACCCGCGAAATTAGAAACTCGCGAAATAACACAACCAGAGATTTACTATTCAATATAATGTGATTGTCTATACCCATTCAATATAATGTGATTGTCGTTAGTAAGAATCTTGGATTTAATGTGTCAAAGACAAGTTTTGAGCACGCTCTCCGTGATTACACTATTGTTGGGAAACTTCTCATGTTAGTGATGCACAAACAGAGGATTCTAAAAGAGACCATCCTCCATTTGTTTGATAAAATGCCTCATACATCTCTAACTTCCTTGATTGTTAGCATCATGTGGTCTGTTGATGGTACATATTTTATAGAATCACTCATCTTGTTTCTGCTGATGTGGTTGGAATCTCACATAGTTGTTCTATGGAAATGGGAGTTATTGCCCATTCACATATGTTTAGAAACTCACATAAAGCTGCATAAAATAATTGCAACATTAAGTTTGGGCATGTTGGTTTGTGCTCCCTCCAAATGTTTGGAGAAAAAAGTATCAGGGGTGGCATTGTCATGAGAGGGGCCAATTTATTTCTATTGGCCGGTCTCCTATGTACTGATCATGAAGTATTTGGTGAGAAATTCCACTTTGATATCGATGGTGCTATACATTGCTTGGGGAAGTTGCATATTACAAAGGTTTAAATTGTTGAAGTGTGCATTAATGTTGAACTACATCACATTCCATACACTGTTGAAATTGTGAATTTTATAAGAGACAAGCATAGTAGTGGGCGTGTTTTCTCTACACAACAGTACCAATTATTTCATATGGATTTGCATGATGCATTGATTGAACCTAAGAGAGCCCTAACAAGACCCAATATAAAGGCATAGAAGCATATTGAAAGAGGAGAAAGGAAGTTTATATGTTTGCTATAGTGGTATTACTTGAACATCTGTGGGTTCTTGGGTACTTTCTGGCAATGGAGTTTTGCTCATTGTGCGTGGGAAGATGGTGACCTGCAGGCCTTGAAAATCTTTTGTGCTTTCATTCACAAGTCCTTGTTTTTGTGCTTGATTCTATTTAGGTTTTGTGGAGGTATTTGATTTCATGTTAGACGACCCTTGTATCTTTTTCAAGAAATTGGAGAGCCTCATCTATTTTAGGGAGTCTCATATATTGCTTGAGAGGAACATTTCCAAAGTAAACAAGTTTCCTTTTTCTCCCCCTTTGCTTGAGAGGAACTTTTAGGTGGCATTGAGACAAGCTAAAGAAAGTCTTTCTTTGTGTGATTTCTTTTTTATTCATTTAATTTGTGAACTTATTTGTAGAATTGAGCCTTTTCTTTTTAGTTGTAATAATTATAGATATTTATCTGTTTTAATCCTCAACTAGCTCTTAAGTTTGTTGGTGTTAAATTTGATTGTAGCTAGAAATGGCTTTGATTAATGGTGATGCGGAAGGAGTAAAAGTATTTAAATGGAAAGGTTCTGAAAAGATTTTCTGTAAAGTTTGCCTCAAATACATTATGCACAATGGGCGTGGAAGTAATTTTAAATGGAACAAAGTTAGTGAGATGTTGGAAGATGAAATAAAGATAAAAGTGTCTATTACCTCTTGCAAGAATAAGTTTGATCACATGAAGAAGCAATGGAAACTTTGAAAATCTTTGTTGTTTAGTGAAACTGGCCTAGGTTGGGATCCTGCAACAAGACAGTTGAGTTGTTCAAATGAATGGTGGGAGAAAAAAATTGCGGTTAGTTTTTTCTTTGTGAAGTTAATACCATTAATATAATAATAAAGAAAGTTTATTTAGTATAAACTCACTAGATTAACTCTCTTTGGTTGTAGGAAAATCCCGAAGTTAAAGCGTTTCTCAACAAATCCCCAGTCAAGAACTTTCAGATTTATGGACTCAATTGTTTGATGATAGTTATACAAATAGATGGGATAATGTTTCACCCTCTATGGACCTGCCGACAAACATGACTATGAATGTTGAGGATGGAGCCAAAGAGAATGATGGAAATGGTGCAAATGAAAATGACATGAATGAAGCTACAGGAAATATTGTTGAAGATGCGTATTCCAAATATAACCAATATGACCAATTACTCGAATCAGACAACGTTTTTAATGAATTTTTGAATGAAGTAAGAGGTCGTAGAGGTGTCTAGGAACCTAATCAGCAAAGTTCTTGTAGGACTCAAGTTCCCAATCAGGTGTCTAAAGAAGGTGTGACGACCCCAATTTCCCTGTGCAATTGGGTACACCCAGCCTAGACCCGTGCAGGCCCCGAGTCGAAACTAGGCAAACCTGACGAGCCCAATCAGCCTCCAATTAATCAATTTAACAATTTATGAAAGAGTTATTGTAATAATACGCAACGAAAAACTAAACAAGTATTGTATGGGAAATAACTCAATCAAAGGGAAATTCAAGAATCTATAAATGTGGAAAACTTTGAGTATTCATGTACAACCTGATATGCATAGATACATGATACCAATCTCAACAAAATTTCAAGTTCCATAACTCAAAACATATATATAAAATGACATACAAATAAGCAAATAGCAAACCTACTCTAATGATCTCCCAAGTCCAGCCGCTAAGTCCTCAAAGTAAATCACCTAAGTGTGGCTCCTTGCACTTGCTGCTCTCCAACTTACCTGCACCCACCGTCACAAACTAGACGGTGAGTAACTGAAGAAATTGAAAGTAGTGCCAGAAGAACATAACAGTAATTTATGATTTAACAACATGATAGTCCAATTATCATGCGATAATTGAAAGACAGGAAAATAAATAAATCGAAATGCATGATAAACAGACTGATAGATAACAATTTAAAACTTGCGTGTTCTAAGAATCAAAAGAGGCCCATGAGTGGTCTAATTTCACAACAATACGGTAAAGATCTCGTAAGATCTCCCTGGGCGATGTCGCAACATTAGCGCAGCTTGAAATCGAGAGGCATCGCAACACCTCTCGAATCCAATACCTAGTACACACAACACTAGGGGTGGTCAATTACCCCTACAGGAGGCACCCTCGTTGTCCCAGCTAGTGCGGGACCACGTGATATCTTCGAGACACACACTCATGCCAAGAACACACAACTAACAATATAGAATGGAATATCAAGCAAGGGATCAATTCAACAATATCAATAGAAAGAGGATGTATAAATCACATGATATTTCCTTACTGGCCTACTAACATACACACATACAAAGCACGAGTGTACTTACCTGGACTATCACAACTCGGTACCACTCCGAGAATCTAACGCGTCCCTCCTCCCCCCCCCGGCGGGTCCCCGACTACCTGGTAAAGGTTTGAACCCCGAATATTAGTTTAGGGTTAGTATTTAGTCTTAGGGTGATCCTTATAAGTTTGGTTTAAAACAGTTTATAAAAGAGACTCAAACAGTTGCGAAAAAGTCCACCAATTAAGTTGTATTCGGGTTACGCCGTGAGCCCATGGCCCCACAGCATAACTGTGGTGTTTCATGATTTAACCCGCATACACTACACCCATAAATTCACATATTCACACCAAAAAAACACACACTAGACATTTTAAAACAAGTTACACATATAGTGGGCTTTATTTGAAGTAAAGAAAGTTATTGGTATTGGGCCTATACTAGTAAAGGTCCATTCACAAACACTTCTTATTCCTCAATTGGTCTTCATGCCGTCACCGCACCCTCCTTCCTCGCTAGATCCGAGACTCACTAGTTAAGTTCTCGGCAAGTCACGCCGTATGGGTCATGGCTAAAGGCGTCTCACGGCGTGCACCCTTCATACACAGAGGTCCAGCGGTTTAGAATGGGTATACACACCCCAAAGACTTGGTGAAACTTTTAAATTCACCATGTTGCCGAAGCATGATCCGTGACGGTCCTCTACAGTTGTGAGACTTAGATTGACGATGTAGCATCCCGCTTTCATCGCCAAAATGTGCCGAGATTTCAAGACAGTCTGTAACATGTATCGAACTGTCATAGAATTCCAGATATTCACTTAAGTATACCATGGATCCGAAAACAGGGGACCCAAAAATCAAACCATAAAAATCGATACATCAGTGAATACCAACCATTTAGTCGTGCATTGGTTGCTCTCTGGATCGCCCAGGCACCGATAGTTCGATGGGACCGACTTTGGTGCGGTGTCCATGGTCATTGCAACATCTGAATAACACAAAACAAAAATACAACATTCATCAGAGGTCAGACAGAGAGGGGGAAAAAGAAGAGGAGGGTGTTCTCACCTTGAGTTCCGATGAGAGAATGGGTCTCCGGCGAGATTTCGGCAGCCTACCTTACCTACAATGGCTATTCTTACTCACCAAGTAAAGAGGGCACAAGAAGAGAGAACGGACGTTTGGGAGAGATGATGAATAGTTAGGTGGGTTTGGGGTGGGTGGGTTTTCTATTTATACCTCCTTTACTTCATCAACACATGTGTACATATCTCTAGTTCTCTTAGACGACCCTTAATACCCTAGTCCCCAATTTCAGTGACAAATAACTATGACATATCTTCCTTGATTACTTCATGTTGTACATCCCAAGGTTCATCCTAAGCCTATTGAATTTCTCAACTCAACCATAGGTCTCATGTTGATTTGATTTGCAATAAATCATATAACCTATGTTATGCTATCAAATTAAATTTATAAAATGGTAAACAAGGTCATACTAACTCCCGCCTATCCGGTATTCAGTGCCCCACATCTGACACACTCCCCGAGGTGGCCCCACACTTAGTGTACATATTGACTAATTATGCCTAAGGTTATACTTTATCCGATTAAATCATAATTTCCTTAACCAAGGTCCTATTATTGATTCGACTTAGTCTATTACCCCCAACGCCTAGTTTAACAACTACCGAACCCTGTTTACCTAGGTGAAGCCTCACTCAGACTAATATTCACCTGAATGGCTCGAGACCCGTATTACACTAAAATACTAATACATACATCATAAAAATCATAAAATTACCTCAGTGTCGACTCCCGAAGTCCAAAATACAGTCCAGTATCACGTAGCCGGGTCACGATCCTGACAAGCGTAACACAAGTCAAGTTAAATTTGAGGGTTGTTACAGAAGGTAATTGCAGTAAGAGTCTTGCAAACCAGCTTTCTAAGCCTGCTCAACTCAAACGGAAGAAGAGACATTTAGGAGGGGGATCTGCAATACTATCTGCTTCATTGAACTTTTTGCTTTCCAATTCTAATGAGGCTTTAGAAATTATGAAGACAGAAAATAATGCAAGAACTCAAGCTGTCTCAAATAGTTCTATTGACACTGGAATGAATATTATTAATCGTATGGTAAATGAAGGCTCCTTATGGGAGGGTGGTGATTTGTAGTGCTTTGCACATGACTTCATTTCAGATGAGACAAAGAGAAAGATATTTATGAACATGAAAGATGATCAGAATAGGAAAGTTTGGTTAGAATTTATGCGTAGGAATAAGTGAATGTCTAGGCCATGCTCTTATTTACTTCACTATATTTTCCTTTTTCTTTTGTTGCATTTCTTTCTTTCTTTTTAGACGTTATCTTTGCTATTTTTGTTAGATGCATTTTCAATTAGATTATGTTTTAGTTTTCAATTTATTTATATAAACTGACATTATTTTGAAGAGTTGTGAACATATGCAAATTACTTTATATATTTTGTTTTAAAATTATTTTATATATCTTTTAATTTTGTGTTATTTATGCATATTAAGTATCTCATGGATATTAAAGAGTTACATAGACAGAGAATGAAAAGACTTGGTTTTATTGTTATATCCGGATATACGACATGGGCTATAGCTGCTACACATTACTACAAAAATATATATAAAGAACCATGCATGACTTCACTTCAAACAGGAGATTCTTGGATGATGGAAATTCTAAATGGGCATTATATTCGAAGTAAAAATAATTTTAGGATGGAAAAAGGACTTTTTAAAGAACTATTTAATGATTTGGAATTTAAATATGGTTTGGAACGAAGCAGAGTGACAATTATGGAGAAAGTTGGTATATTTGTATATGCATTAGTCAAGGGCTCTTCTAATAGGGACTTAGGAGAGCGTTTTCAATGTTCTGGTGAGACTATAAGTAGATCATTTCATGAGGATTTGGAAGTTATTACCAGTAGAAGCAATGGCTTTAAGGGTTTTGCACGTGATATGATAAAACCAGACGATCATACATTTCAATCCATACCATCGCACATCCTTGATGATGAACGATATATGCCTTATTTCAAGGTAAGATAATGTAAAAATATTTGTCACTTACTATTTTATGATTTCATTGTACATTGTATAACCATCTATATTTAACACAATAGGATTGCATAGGACGTATTGATGGTACCCATATTGTTGCATGTGTTCCTGAAGCAGATCAACAACGTTATAGGGGGAGGAAAACTTTCACGTCTTTCAATGTAATGGCAGTTGGATGGGAGGGATCGGCCCATGATTCACGTATTTCTACCAAGCAATTAACACTCCATCATTAAACTTCCCAAAGCCACCAGAAGGAACTAAAACTTTTGATTTTTACCTTATAGCCATATGAATTTCTAAATCATGTAATGCTAATTTTCTTCTTCTTTTAATAGGTAAATATTATTTCGTCGACAAAGGATATCCGGATAGGCGAGGGTATTTGGTGCCATATTTCAAAACAAGATACCATCAAAATCAATTTGAAAATGTTGGTCCCAACAATACGAAAGAAGTTTTCAATCGTGCACATTCATCTCTTCGAAGTTGCATCGAAAGGTCATTTAGAGTGTTGAAGAAGAGATGGAAGATAATTAAGGCTATGCCACAATTCAGTGTACAAACTCAAATTGACATCATAATAGCTACATTTACTTTGCATAATTACATACGAAAGAATGCGCAGGATGATGACTTATTCAATATCCTTGAGCAACATTCAGATTATATACATCTTGATGAGATTCCATATGTTATTGATGACAACACCAACCATGGAAGTTATAGAGAGACGTCTCTTGAAATGAAGAATATCCGCAATAACATTGGTTCTCAATTGTGGATGATGCGTTAGGTATGTATAGTCATATAAGTTTTTTATTATATTTTATTTAGATGAGTTTGTTTTTTGTGAATTTCAATAAATTAAATATAGAGTTATTCTTCATGAAAGCTCTTATGGACACAAGTAATTTGGTTTTTTAAATAATGATAAAAATTAGATTATTTTATGTTATTAATTTTTGTTATATAAATAAGATATATATATATATATATATTTTTATAACAATTACTTATATGATTATATAATTAATACACTTAATTGTGTCATGTCCTCTTATGTCATTTTGCATTTATCAGTTACTGAATTAGCTATCCTTCCAAAGAATTTTTAGTTGATCAGCTAGATTATCAGCTTTCCGCTACCTACTACTAAATTATCAGCTATCGGTAGATTATCAGTTAGTGTTGCCAAACAGAGCCACTGTCATATGGATGGGCCATATTAGCCATTATCAATCAAGCCATTCGTGGTTCAAATCAAATAAAACATAATCCACATTAGCTTTTCCAAAAGCAACCATGTGTTATTTTAATGATTAGGATTTTTATTCAAGCATTGAATTTAACCGGGAGAGAATGGTGCAAATTAGATTAAGATTTTTTTTATTTATTAGATAAGATGTTTTATTTAGTTGGATTACAAGTTATGTGTCCTTTTATGTCAAAGTTAGAGTCTAAATAGGAATTAGTGGTAGTAAGAGTTTTAATAGAATTACAGTTATTGTGGCGAAGTTTGGGCATTTGATTTTTGGCGTTCCGGGGGTATGGGTTTATTGGAAACGGCGTGGAGATCACAACTCACAACTATGCTGTGACTACGACGTTTTTCGGTGAAATCCCATCGTTTCGCCCTCCGAAACGGCAATTTTGCTATTTTAGGAAAGTTTTGTTTTGCTTATAACTTTCATTAGGAATTTCTCGTTTTTATTTTGTTTGCGGCATTTGTTTCTATTTTTCGTCTAGTTTTCAATTTACGACTTTTTGGACTTTTTACTATTTTTGGCAAATTTTAGGGTTTCGCTATTTAAGCGATCTATTGGGTGTAATTTGCGTAGTTTTGGCTGAAATAAAAGGAATTTTTGAACTTTGACTTAAGTTCTAACCTAGATTGAGTTGTTCGTGGATTCGTTCAACTGGTTTAGAAGATCTCCGCTGCGTCAGTTGGTATCAGAGCCATCGTCACGTGTGATTTGGATGAATCATGCAACTGAGGGTGGAGTTTGGCTTTGGTGAGGAACAAGAATTGGAATATTCCTATTCTGATGATGAGGAATTTGTATCCGAGGAAGAAATAGATGAGGTTCTTTTTCTTTACAACGACGCGCGACAAATAGATCCAATCTTCTTTGAGGAAGACTTCGAAAACTTTGACGAAGAGCCAAAGTTTGACAGTGATGGGTACGACTTCGTGGAGGACAAGTTAGTCTTTGGAGAGGACGGCTTAGTCATCGAAGTGGTTTCATTGTTTGAAGTTCCTCAAGTGCTTGAAGTGGTGGTTCGTGATGTCGACGTCAACAATGACTCCCTTGGCCTCATTGCAAAGGCAAAAGTACTCAAATTTGCAACCAATGACGGCATATGCGTTGATGGATATTTGCATGACTTTTCTAGTCAGAATAATGTCCTATTTTATCTTTTCAAGCACGTCGAGACTAGTTGTGATGATTTCATCGTCAAAGCCGAGAAGATGCGCGAGGGTACGAAAATTCGAGGACGAATTTTTGTCAACAAGGGAAGAATGATGAAGATGGAGACTATAGACGTCATGTGCAGAATAATTATTCAAGCATTGAATTCGATGACGAATTTTCTCAACCGAGAGAGTGATGCAAATTAGAATTTGTGTTAGATTAGGATTTTTTTATTTATTAGATAAGATGGTTTTGTTTAGTTGGATTACAAGTTATGTGTCCTTTTATGTCAAAGTTAGAGTTTAAATAGGAATTAGTGGTAGTAAGAGTTTTAATAGAATTACAGTTATTGTGGCGAAGTTTGGGCGTTTGATTTTTGGCGTTCCAGGGGTATGAGTTTATTAGAAACGGCGTGGAGATCACAACACACAACTATACTGTGATTACGACATTTTTCGGTGAAATTCCATCGTTTCGCCCTCCGAAACGGCAATTTTGCTATTTTAAGAAAGTTTTGTTTTGATTATAACTTCATTAGGAATTTCTGTTTTTATTGTCGTTTGCGGCATTTGTTTCTATTTTTCGTCTAGTTTTCAGTTTAGGGTTTTTTGGACTTTTTACTATTTTTGGCAAATTTTAGGGTTTCACTATTTAAGCGATCTATTGGGTGTAATTCGTAGTTTTGGCTGAAATAAAAGGAATTTTCAAACTTTGACTTAAGTTCTAACCTAGATCGAGTTATTCGTGGATTCGTTCGACTGGTTTAAAAGATATCCGCTGCGTCACATTTAGATAGAGAAGAACATCCAGAAATATTTGAAAAGAAACATGGGCAGAATTGGCTGCAACTTGGAGGGCTACTTTGATGCCTCAAAGTTCAGCGAGCCGATGCCGTGGATCGAAATCTACGTAGCCGCAGCCTCTTTGACTTGCTTACTTGCCATGGGAGTTGATGCCTTTATTGGAATCAGGCATAAAAAGTTTTAGTTCCCTTGCATGTACTTCTCTCTCAATTCAACCTCTCTAACAGTACTTGCAGCAGCCATAAAATTGCCCATGGATCTGAATTCGTCGATTCCTCGTACCCACGATCAGCTCAGTAGCTCTGTCTTGATCTATGTTGCAATGGGTAATTTCATGCCATCCCTGGGAACAATGGAAAACAAAGAAATCCTCACGAACATGACGGCTCTCAGTATTCTAGTGATCACACTTATAGTTAATGTCTCAGTTCAAATGGGTACTGGTGTAATCTATGTTTTCCTTCTAGAGCATGCTATTCTACTCTTTCTGATGGTTGCAATGCTAGGAATTTTGAGTTGTTCTGCTTTGACAATTCAATCCACTAGGAAGACTCTCAAGAAGAAGTACATGCTAAAACACCAACAAGCAAGAGATGAATTCACAGATGATGGAGGAATGCTTGAATTACAGAAACTTACAAAAGATATAAAGATATCCTGGATGATGGCTCACACATTCAACCCGCAATATGTGATGGCAAGGTTAGTGACCAACGCCTCATCTGGTGCAGCATGCCTCCTCAGTGCTCTGATCTTAGCAGAAGCAATGGCTCGCTCACGATGGCATGTGAGGTCCTTCGAGTTCTGCAATGGATAATCAGACTATACGTGGTCGACGATTTTAATTCTTACCATCCAGAGTGGTATAGTATGTGTTAGTCTAATTGCCACGACTGGAAGATGGCTCAGTGCCTTAACTCAATCAGAACTAAAATTCTCAATTGAAAAATATTCCCCAACTCTCATAAACTCCTAGTTTTCTTCAGAGTCTCCACCAACTCTCTACGAGTATGATACAAAGTTTTCTTTTTCTTTCTTTTTTGAAGAAAGAGTATGATACAGAGTTTTATTTTGTGCTGTAAGAATCAATCACTAAACTGAGGAATGAGTGATTATGTAGTGAGGACAATATAGTAATGTCTGGTTAAGTATGGCGTTGAGGGTAAGATGATCGGGACCATACTTGTGTTCCAAGAAAGTTCCTAGAAAGACCATACTTATGTTCCTAGAAAGTTCCTAGAAATTAGAATTGTAACAACTCAGTTTCTATATATAGAAGAGAAGCTCTCTCAAGAATGGACATTGAGAGAAGCAGAGTTTTCTTGTCTATCAAGTCTCTCTTGTTCTTTCATGTTTCTCAACATGGTATCAAAGCATTGAAGGTCTCATCGCTGTAGATGATCCTGCACAGAAGGAGAAATGATTATCAACATATGGAGCAACAGATTCTTCTTCGATTGCTCATCATCTTCTCAGTCCATTCGGTAACTCTCTCAATCAGATCATTTCTATCAAGTTAAATAGTACAAACTTTTCGTTATAGAAGTCCATTGTAGTTCCTTTGTTAGAAGGTTGTGGATTTGATGGTTTACTACTTGGCACTACGCCATGTCTTGATAAATTTCTTGATAATGGTAAGGTGAATCCTGAGTATCAGGAATGGTTATATTGTGATAGAATGTTATATAGATGGTTGTTATGTGCCCTAAATCCTGAAATTAGGAATCAAGTGAAGACTGTTCAAGGTTCACAAAAAAGAACAACATATGAACTGTGGCGTTGTATATTAGATCAATGCAGTTCAAATAATAAGGCACAAATTCAATTTTACAAAACATCCATAAGAACTACTCGTAAGGGATCTATGAAAATGAGTGAATATTTGAAAAAGATAAAAGATATTTCTGATAATCTTGCCACAACAAGAGAACCTATTCCAATTTCTGAGTTGATCTCATGTATCTTATCTGGCCTAGATAGTGAATACTTATCAGATATGTTCTTGAACAAAAAGATAGTTTAACCTGGCAAGATGTGTAGTCTACACTTCTTGGATTTGAGGCAAAATTAGATATGTTGTCTGGATTGAGTTCTTTGAACATTAAAACATCAAATCAATTGAACTCTGCTGAAGTGAGACAAGGAGGGACGCCAACTTGGACTAATAAAAAATCTCAGTAGGGAAACAGTGGTTATGGAGGAAGAAATTATAATGTTCGAAGCAGAGGTGGTAGGAATAATAGATGAAGAGGAAGATATCAAACTAATAATAGACCTACTTGTCAAATTTGCAATAAGAATGAACATACAGTCGTTGTATGTTATTATAGAGTTGATATGAGTTATAATGGTGCACAAAGTTTCAATAGACAAGGAAATCAGTATCAAAATACTTGTTTTCATGGTCAAGGAAATCAAGGTATGAAAGGTGGTTTTCATAGATCTCCTAGTGCAAATGTTGTGGGATTTCAGAACAATTTTGCTAGAAATGGACAGGGTAACATTTTTCCAAACAATGAAGGTAGTTCTGATCTTACATGGTATGCTGATAGTGGATCTACTTCACATGTAACCCCTGATGTGTCTCAAAAGTCTAGTTGTGCACCTTATACAGGTAAAGACTCTCTCATTGTTGGAAATGGCAATTCCTTGCCAATCTCATGTATAGGAAATGCTAGAATTGCTTCAGTTAATTCTAAACTACAATTTCCTAATACATTACATGTGCCAAATATCAAAAAGAACTTAATAAGCATCTTTCAGTTAACAAAAGATAACAATGTTGTTATTGAGTTTACTGATTCACATTGCTTGGTGAAGGATTCACAAACTAGAGAGGTTCTACTCCAAGGGACTGGCAAGGATGGTTTATATCAGTTTGATAATTCTGCTGTGACTAAAGCTGAGACTTCTTCAACCTCGAATCATTATGCTTTTATTGCTTTTACAAAGTCATCTTCCTCAATCTGGCATAAGAGACTTGGTCATCCTTCTCACCAAGCATTGCAGCAAGTTTTGAAGACAAATTTGAGTTTGTTCGGTTTAAATAAGGATTTCTGTGATGTCTGTCCATTAGAAAAGCATCATGCTTTGCCTTTTCCTGATTCAAACAGTTGTAGTAGACATGTATTAGAATTCATTCACACTGATGTTTGGGGACCTACACATGTCAATTCTATAAATGGATACCGATATTACATTACGTTTCTTGATGATTTTACCAGATTTACATGGATATTTCCACTTCAAATGAAATCTGACGCTTTCAAAGTGTTTCAGCTGTTTAAATTACAAGTTTAAAATTTCCACTAAAATTAAGAAAATTCAGTCAGATTGGGGATGTGAATTCAAAGTGTATAAACTATTTTTAGAAAGTCATGGTATTATATTTCAGCATCCATGTCCATATACTCATGAGCAGAATGGAAGAATAGAAAGGAAACATAGACATATTGTCGAAACCAATTTAGCATTATTGGCTTAAGCAAAATTACCTTATAAATTCTGGTGGAATGCATGTGAGGCAGCAGTGTTTATAATTAACAGATTACCCACAAAAGTGCTTCAAGGTATTTCTCCTTATCAAAAAATGTTTCAAGTTTCCCAAAATTACAGCAGTGTTTATAATTAACAGATTACCCACAAAAGTGCTTCAAGGTATTTCTCCTTATCAAAAAATGTTTCAAGTTTCCCAAAATTACCACATTTTGAAAGTTTTTGGGAGTGTCTGTTATCCATACACCAGACCTTATAACACAAATAAGTATCAGTTTAAATATGAAAAATGCTTGTTTTTGGACTATAGTTCTGCACACAAAGGATATAAATGCTTGAATGGATTGAGAAAGTTGTATATTTCTTGACATGTTATTTTTAATGAGGAAGAGTTCCCATACTCTACTTTATTTCCAGGTGATAGTAAAGGAAAGGACATTGCCCAGAACATAAATCAAGGGCCGGTTATCTCTCTTCCTATAATGAGATCAATGCCTAGTTCTAATCGAGTATCTCAAATTACTCCACCAACAACTACTGTTGTATCTAGTCCTTCTTCTCATCATGACCGTCCTACAAGTAACACCTCTGCAGCCACACCTGAAACTTCATCAACAAGTACTACAGATGCACCTGCTAGTCATATTGAAGTCATTGTTAGGAATAGTCATTCCATGATTACAAGAGCAAAAGCAGGGATTTCTAAGAAAAAGGTGTTTGTATCTACTATTGATTCGCTAGATCAAATTCCCAAATTTGCAACTGAAGCTTTATAGATTCCTCATTGGAAAGATGCCATAGACAAGGAGTTTCAAGCACTAATGAAGAATAATACATGGAGCCTTGTTCCTGCTTTTTGACATCACAATATTGTTGGGAACAAGTGGATTTTTACTGTCAAGAAGAATTCAGATGGTTCTATCAGCAGATATAATGCTTTAGTGGCTAAAGTTTAAACAAGTTCCCGGTATTAATTTCACTGAAACCTATAGCCCAGTTGTGAAGTCATCTACTATACGAGTTATTTTATCTTTAGCTGTAACTTTTGGTTGGCAAGTTTGACATATTGATATAAATAATGCCTTCCTTAATAGAATTTTGAATGAAGAAGTGTATACTCATCAACCAGAGGGCTATATTGAATCAGGGACTAATGGCATGGTCTGCAAACTTCATAAGGCACTTTAGGGTCTTAAACAAGCTCCAAGGGATTGGTCACACGCCTTAAACAACAATTGCTTGCTTGGGGATTTATAATTCCAAATCTGATTCTTCATTATTCATATTAAGGTACAAAGGGAGTATGTTATATGTTCTCGTCTATGTGGATGATATATTCATTACTGGAGCTCGATTGGATCATATTTAAGAGTTTATTAACCGTCTCCATACTACATTTGCACTTAACGATATTGGTGGCATTAGTATGTTTCTTGGTTTTGAAGTTCATCGTCATACCACTGGTTTGTATCTTACTCAAACTAGTTACATTCAATCTCTTCTTCAACGAGCTAGAATGACTGGTACCAAACCAGTTGATACACCTGCTGTGTTAGGCAAGGATTTTTCTGGTGACTCTGCTTCCTTCTTCAATGATCCTACATTATATCGAAGTTTATTAGGTGGTCTACAATATGTGGTTCATACTAGGCCTGACATTGCATTCATTGTGAATCGATTAAGTCAGTTTCAACAATCACCTACTACTTTTCATTGGCAAGCTTTAAAGAGGGTTTTGCGTTATTTAAAGGGAACAATTCATCATGGTTTATGCTTCAAATCATGTTCTAAACTCCTTCTTACTGGATACTCTGATGCAGACTGGACATCTTCAGTGGAAGATCGCAAATCTATTGCAGGTTATGCAGTATACTTTGGATCAAATCTAGTTTCTTGACAGTCTAAGAAACAAGGTGTGGTTGCTCGATCTAGCACGGAGTCTGAATATCGAGCGTTAGCTCATGTTGCTGCTAAAATTTCTTGATTACGTTCCTTACTTACTGAGTTACAGTTTCCTTTATTAGGAAAACCCATGCCTTGGTGTGATAATATGAGTGTTGCAGCTTTGGCCCATTACCCAGTGTTTCATGCTCGGACTAAACATGTTGAGATTGATGTTCATTACATAAGAGATCAAGTGATGCAAGGGAAGTTATCGGTTCATCATATTCCTTCTCATGATCAAGTTGCTGATTGTTTCACCAAAGCCTTGTCAACTTCTCGATTTCATTATTTGAAGTCCAAACTTGGTGTACTGATTCTACCCCTGCGTTTGAGGGGGGATGTAAGAGTCAATCCCTAAACCGAGGAATGAGTGATTATGTAGTGACGATAATATTGTAATGTCAAGTTAAGTAGGACGTTGAGGGTGAGATGATCGGGACCATACTTGTGTTCCTAGAAAGTTCCTAAAAAGACCATACTTGTGTTCCTAGAAAGTTCCTAGAAATTAGAATTGTAACAACTCATTTATTATATATAGAAGAGAAGCTCTCTCAAGAATGGACATCGAGAGAAACAAAATTTTCTCGTCTATCAAGTCTCTCTTGTTCTTTCATGTTTCTCAACATGTGCTATAGGTACGTTTTTGTGCATCTACGATATACTTACAGTCTCAACTCTCAAGTACTATTTTCATTGGTTAAACAAGCTTAGCGCTGTTACCTAATCCATGAATCATTTTTGCAAACCACGAAGCGAAAATCCAAATCCAAGCAATGGTCTAGCTTTCCCATGACTTCAATTTTTTCAAAAACTTAACCCTACAATATTTGGCCTAGTTTAAAACAAGTGAGCTTCATAACTTATCTACAAATTAAATTTGAACTCAAACGGTTTCGTTAGTGTTAAAAGAAATTCTTTCAATACATACACACAGTCTTAATTCTTTATCTTTTTCTCCTATAGAGAAATAGTTAATCCTGATCTATGTAATTCAAAAAGTGATGGTTTTGCCAATTAAGTAAGCCACAATGGTTACCGCGCTATCTCAATTCGATCATCAACAATAACCAAACAAAAAGTACAACCGTTCTCTTGCAGATTTCACATACAAAGATAACAAGCAAAAATTTCCAAATTTCCTCTCTACAAGTACATCAAAATTACTGCAGATCACAAGGAAGATCAAGGAATGAAATTGAACCTGATTTCCAGGGCAGGATCCGAAACTAATCATCGCCGTCTCACTTATCATTACTACATGTTCTGTACTTATCTTAGATTTGGTCAGCCATGGTGAGGCTTCAACTTTCATCTCCATCCCATGCAGACATTTCATCAAGCATTCAGCAAAAACGAATGCATGTCCTCTTGTCCCATGATTACTTTTTAAACTTAGGTCTCTATTAATTAGTCTTTAGATAAATGAAAGGCTAGACAAACAAAAGGTTGGTAAACATTTTTTAACCATAAAAAACAAAAGAAGGCCAGCAAAAATTACATGCCAACACTACTTTCAACACCAATAAGGAAAGGATCCCAGCTCGAAAGCTATGTAGGTACAGTAAACAATCTCTTATACATGCCAAAGCTTTTCAAAGATAGGATGATAATTCAAAAGCACCTGATGCGACAACATTAATCCTACCAACTGATGCCTTCACTCTTAAATCAAAGCATTCAACAATACCATCCAACCCACCTGAAGTGAACAAACAATAAA
The DNA here is from genome assembly GCA_039657345.1 of Stephania japonica. Classification (NCBI taxonomy): domain Eukaryota; kingdom Viridiplantae; phylum Streptophyta; class Magnoliopsida; order Ranunculales; family Menispermaceae; genus Stephania; species Stephania japonica. Next base: position 36,331,973 of record CM077563.1, on the reverse strand, counting down.
AAAACTTGTTAAATTAGCTATAAAAAACACATATGGACAGTGTTGTAATACAGATTTATGCTCAATGCCTACATGATATTCTATATGCTTGAGAAATAAAAACTTTTATACTCCATATATTCCTTAAAATCATATCGGTACCTAATTCTTAAGACGGTCCTGTGTTTCCACTTGTTGTCGTAAATTCTGATATGTGATCTCATCCAATATGTCTTCTGCCCAGTAAGCCACATCCTTCAGTTCTTGTAGCCACTGTCTCATGCTCACATCATCAATTTGCTTCTTCGCAGCATCCTCGATCACTTCTTGAATCTTCTTAGCAACTGCTTCTAGCTTTTCCACCTTTGTTTCATACCCTTCACCAACTTGATCTCATCAATGGCTTTGGTGGTGATCAGCTTCAGGATCTCCCCAACACCATTAGTAAGGATTTGTTTAGCCATTGCTTGTTTGTAGTTCAAAACAAGCGATACAACAATATCAAGCACAAAGTTAAGTTGAATATATTGTACCAACAAACATAAATGTGGTGGTTGCAAAATTAATTGGATTTTTGCCAACAAAAATGGAAAATTCAAACTGATATTTCTTAGGGACGTTGGATTAATAAACAAAAAAGTTATAGAGCTCAATGATTGTGCTTTGTTAAGCCACATGTCCATTGGATTTTTTAGTTCGCATATACAATACTATTTTGATTCATACAGTCTTTCTGGCCCCTTTATTTTGATCATTTTCCTTGTGGAACCTTACTCACGTTGCCAGGAAATGACATGCAGAAACGTCAAGCACTTGCCCATGTTTCTTCAAGGCGCATCTGGATGCATGCTGGCACACATCTCCAAGTTGAATGAAGTCATTTTTTTCTCAGGGTTTGGGGAAGTTATTAAATTTAGAATGTAATTGGATTGCTACTCTACTTAAATTGATGATCTGTTGAAGAATAACTCAAGTTCAGATTCAAATACTCGTTCTCTATGTAAATTTTCTATATTTTTGCAAAATAAAAAAGTAAATTTTCTATATTTTGAGTTTTGGTCATCATTAATTATTGATCCTGATGTGAACAACTCAAGAGAGTCTGCTGAAGGTTTGAAGTTTTAAACATGTAATTTTCAAAGTTTCAAATAACTCAACAAATAGAGGTTAATTTCAATCAAGAATCAAGAACCATCCATAGTATAATTAAGACAACACATGAAGCAGGATTAGCAACAAAAAAAAAGTTTTTATGAAGTTTGTTAGCACATTAGGACAAGTGCATTACAAGATTGAATTGCTTCCCCAGTCTAAGAGGCAGAAAAATGTCGTTCCAATGATAACAAAAGATAGCACCCATGATCAAATAAGAAATCATAGAAAAGTAATTTGGAAGGGTACTGCCCTGAATCAGATGCAACGTTGAATGAGAGTGACTAAAGGATGATGATGATGATGTTGTTAAGCTCTCCCTGTATCAGTGCCAACACCACGTCATAGCCCGTAGAATCACTAGAAAGATGATGATGATGATGATGCTGTTAAGCTCTCCCTGGATCAGTGCCAACACCACGTCGTAGCCCGTAGAATCGCTAGAAAGTTCAGTATTGTAGTAGTTGAGGCTGAGGCTTGTATCCAACCCATGTCAGTAAGTCTTCTTCAAAGAAGTAACTGGGCAATGATCTTTGTACGCATTCTATCGCCAGAAAGCTCCCTTTCGCGCACTTGCTTCTGTGAGACATTTCATTCAGTGAGAACACCTGGTAAAAGACTTAATCTTGGCTCCTTAGCATTGTAGTAGTTAAGCTTGACATTTGTAGGTTTTACAAAGAAGCTCACCAATCTCAATTTTCTTTATATTCATGGTTGTCCAGACCTCAAGTTTCCAACAATACAACTTTTTCACAACACTTGTCTGGAATTTGAAGTTATATTAATAATTGTCCAAAAAACTTTTGGCCATAATGTATATTTTTCCTGTGTCTCTGTGTGCAATTTAAATAATGATGCATGAGTATTTCTAACTATTTTGAAAAGCTTATAAACAAGTTAGCAAAAATCATCAATCAAAATCATCAATCAATCTTTGTCGACTTTAACTTATATAGTACATAGCCTCAGTCCCAAATTAATTTTGGTCGGCTATATGGATCAAACTATTCCATTGTGCTCGATTTTGTGCAAATATAGTATGATGTATGAACCAAAAATAATCTTCTTGCATTAGTAAGTATATAAGATATATTGTACTACTACATAATTAATTATGCTAGCAGTAATGATGTCTAACCAATTATATATTAATTGAAACTATTGTTTTTACTTTCCACTCAATTTGTATGCACTATGAAAATACCGCACATATGATGCTAGAGGTACCCACTTGTCACAATTGTCAATTAGTCACCATCAATAGAGCTCGAGATACGCGTTCGAGGTGTATCGGACAGAGCACAATCGCTAGGTGTAACATGTAGGTATGACAAGTATGTACACTTAACATTTTCCTATATTATTATACATGACAAAAGGTCGTTTTGTTTCCTATACTGGATAGGGAACACAGCTTCACTTAGGTCTCTTAAGATAAATGGGTATTGCAATTAAATTTGTACTCCTGAAGAGATAAACAACATAACTGACGAAGAGAAATGATTATTTTCATAGGCATTACCTCAAATAACTTCAGAGCACTCAATTGATCTACCTATGCAAACCCATCTCTATGTAATCAAATCAATATTCTATAGGTACTTGATCAAACTACTTCCAAGGTCTCTATAAACCAATCAAACAGACCCATATCAAATTAAAAAAGATGAAATAAGAATTCTCTTAATAACAATATTGTAGTTTAAACAAATAGAATGAGAATGTTAGGGCATATTTGGTTAGGGCAATAGATTTTGTAAGGACATACCAGATGTAGAAGAGCCGAGAGCTTGTGCAATAAAAAGGCGGAGAGCTTGTGCTATCTCTCTCCAGATCTCTCTCAGAAAATAAAATGTTCTCCGACGGCTTGGATGAAAGCGCCATTCAATGGGTCAAACAGGTATCATCAATTGCTTAAATCTGTTCAACAATTTCAAGAATTGAGCTGCTCGAGAGCCAGCTTGATCTGTTTTTGCGTTTTTTTTTTTTTCTTTCATTAAACCTACCTAGCTAGAATCATCAATCTTAATTTGGTTTAATTATAGGAAAATGATAATCTAATCTAACACACTCTTTTAAACGCAAACCTTATCTTTTAGCCGTTTATGATTTTTGTCAGATATAGTGTCACGCTTGGGGAGACAATAAATAGCTAAAAGACAAGGGTGTGCATCAAAAGTGTACGTCGAGGAGAATGAGGTGTTTGCTGGTTAGGGCTGCTTCGATTTATCGACAATCTCACATGGATACACTATTTAGAACCATTAGATTTTAATTCAACACATTAATCAATGAGTCATAAATGCACAACACATTTAATGCAAAACACATTTTGAAGGATTTTCATGGCATGAGTATATATTTGGTCTCCATTGTAGAATTTATATATATATATATATATATATATATATATATATATATATATATCCAAGGTCACTTTAAATTTATTTTGTCCTGCATGTCGCACTTCTCTTTTAAACCATAACCTAGCTAGGGAGTCTTTTAAAATTGATCTCAATCACTCTAGCTTATTATTTGCTCACTTTGAAGCCCCAAGAATCTAAACGAGACAACCGTGTCATGGGAATTGGAATGAAAACACCCATTTGAAATATTACATCTCCAACTGAACTATTATTATGTGGAATGGATTTGTAACAATTGTGCTACTGGATTATTAATTTGATTAATAACTTTGATGTTTGCCCTACTTTTCGATCCAATTCAGTTTGTTGTAATTGATTTTTCTTTTTTTTATGTATAAGCATCCGTACCTAGGGTGGGATTATGTTTCTTATTTTTTTAACAACTTGAGTTTTATTCTAATCTGGTTTCTTTCTTCATGAGAAACGCATTTCAATCTTAATTTTATTTCGTCGAATTGCTTTCACTTTATTCTTTCTTTTCTAGTTGAATCAAATTATACTTTTACACGATTTTTAATTACATTGATGTTTCAAGTTGCTTTTAATTAATTGATTTTTATATGCAGTTAATTAGGATCGAGTTGATCACTATAAGTTTGTCGTGAATTGATTGGTCGCGGGTGCTACTTAGATAGTCCTGACAATAAATTCAACAGTATTATTGATAGGCATTCAACTACAACGAGTATAAGTGTGTTTAGCTAATCTTGGTATATCTCAATTCTAATACAGATCAATCCCCTTTTTAGTTTCCAACTCATATATCTTGATTGAGATTCATTGTTAACTTATCATCATTACTCAAATCAAAACAATGCCCTTTTATTATTTAACAATTGCTTTGTATTACATAACATCTTCATTAGTCCCAAGTGGAAACCATCCCTACTGGTTAATTATTTAACGAGTAATAAGTTTAAATCCCATCCTCTCCATCATTTCCAACACGAACAGCCACTCCAGTTTATCATATGCCTTTGAAATGTCGAGCTTTAAAGCAAAGTCCATGGATTTCCTTTTCTTGTTATGCATGGAGTGTAACACTTCTTAGACCAGGATAATATTGTCAACAATTTGACGGCCTTCGACAAATGCATTCTGTAAAGGGGAGATGACCTTATGCAAGGTTTTCTTTAGCCTCTCAGCCAACACTTTAGATAGGACCTTATATAGTGTATTGCATAAACTAACGGGCCTATAATCACTTACTTTTTGCGGGTTGGCAAGTTTGCATAACATCGTTCCTTAATAAGACCCCAGTTAGATCTATAAAACTTACTAGTAAGTCCATCAGGTCCTGGAGTTTTATTAGGATTCATTCTCCGAATAACAGAAAAGACCTCCTCCTCCTCCTCCTCCTCCGTGAATGGACAAGTTAACATGTTATCAACTCACATTGGGAAGTTCTCCCATACATCATCCTGACTCAATGTGGTTGAGCTCCTTCGAGACTTGGTAAAAATGATGTTGAAGTATTGAGATATCTCGTGGATGAGGTCTGTTTGTGAATGAATGACTTGCCCATCATCAATTTGAAGGCCTATGATTCCGTTGGAGCGTCTCCGACCTTTCACAACAGCATGGAAATAAGCAGTGTTCTTGTCTCCCATATTAAGCCAGTCAACGTGGGATCTCACCTTCCAAAACTCTTCCTCCTCTTTGTAGAGACGTTCCAAATCTTTTGGTTCTTACTTGAAAATTAACGAAAATAGAAGTGATTCAGGAAGAGATTATCTACGAATGTTAATAACTAGCGACAATTAAAGTAGTTAAAAGTGTGTCAATTGTGAGAAGAAGAAATTTTCGAGTTAGTTTATGGTAGACTTGTAAGAAATTGAAACGTGTTGGATGAAGCAGGTTATAAATAGCCTAAATAGTTTGAGGTTGACACTACATGCAACAAAAGTAGTTAAAAGTTTTTGGCCGGGTTCTGAGAACAATAAATTATCAGGTTTGTCTACAGAGGCCTTGTAAAAAATTGAAAGGGACTCTTGGATGCCAGATCTCGATTTTAGGTCCATTGTTCCGCAATTGATTTCAGTTATTTTGATTTTCAAGTCATTTTCTTAGTTATTTGAATGGTTGAGATCGAGTTGTTTGGTAGGATTGGCTATTTTGTAGATTATTTATAATTTTTTTAATTACATTGAAATGGGCCTGTTTTGGTTGAGAATTGTTAAATCAAATGCACATGAGGACATTGATTTGGTTACTTTTAGATAAGTTTATGTTGATGGTTTCATAGGTTGCTTATGAGGTGTTTGATATAAATGCGCATGAGATGATTAGTTTTTTTGGATAAACCTTGAGATGATTAGTTTGAGTTCATTGAGATGGAATGTAATGTAAGGATAGTTTAATAGAGTGCTTTGAAGTTGATTGTTTGATGAGATACCCATGAGAATATTGCTCTGATTTCTATGAGATAAATCTATGTTGATGGTTTCATTGAGTTTTAACTAAAAGGTGATTCTACCTTTTATTGATGGATCGCAACAGATCCTTACCGTGGATGAGTGTGGAGGATAAGGGTGGAGCTGCTTGATGGTTACCCATATAAGTCTCCATCAATTGGCTTTCTCAATAAGATCTACCACCTGAATGCTGATGAGTTGTAAGTCATCGGTACACAAGAGTGATGAAATATTGACTTCTAAATTTGTTAATATGTTTTTCACTTGTTTTGCAATATTCTTCAGTTGGAATCCGTGAGTCATGTCTTCTAATGTTGTGAGGTTTATATTTCAGGTCAGATTCAATTGTTTTGGATGCTATAAATCTGACCTGCAGCTATGATAAGATAAAGCTGCTTGTGAGCAACGAGTGAAAGGTATTTTCCTTAGTTTTTTGTGTTGGTGGGATTTATGAAAACTTGGTGCGAAATAGAAGAATAATTTGATACAATTGATCGAGGCTTGAGTTATACTTAATGTCCTTAAGACTATTTCGCCCCGCTATGGTGCTCACGGTTTAATGACGATAGTCTCCCAAGATACAACGATCATACTAGTGATTTGTAGCATTCCGAATCACTAGTCTACGAACCAATCTATGATTCAATACTCTCTCTGACTCAAAAGCATATAAAATAGAGAAAGACATTTTGATTTGACCTATTTGCTTTTTCTTCTAATTATATATATATATATATATATATATTTTAAAACAATCCATCAAGTGAATATATATAGACTTTTATGTGTCTATTAGAAAAAGACACACCTCTTGGTGAATAGATACATCTTTTGGTCTATTATGTCTCTACACAATAGTACACACCTTTTCACATAATTTTCATTCAAATTATAAACAATTAAATAATATAATTAATTGTTCCAAAGAATCCCCCACATGAATGAAAATTGATCATTAAGTCTTTATATATCCCCCACATAAATGAATTTTAAAAATCATTTTAATGCAGACACACTTGAGAGAGCATTGGCGGAATAAAGTTACATCAGGAAAAGTGTCGTATAGAGACTTGAACTTACCCTACTGAAATATTATTGGACTTAGTGATGCAGTGGATATAGAAGATCTTGAGTTGTTCACTTTTTGTAGTAAATCGAGACAATAATACTCACATAACTTCATCCCTATCATTATTGGTTCTTACGGTTTTGTCCATTTTGGTCCTGGACACAATCCTGGTTTCATGATAGATTTAGAGAATTTAGCCTGTCTCGTTCTCATAAATGCAACCCACATTTACTATCATATAGGTGACATTTTTATTTGTCATTAAATGCTTAGCATATCCGTAACTTCTTCTAAACACATTTTTTTATCTTAGGAATGATATAGGTGTGTTCTTCTCTCGAGTTTCATCTAACCAGTTTGCCTATTGAACCTAGTACATGGGATCTCCAATCGCCAGTTAGGTTTCCGCTTGACTTAACTCATTTTTTAGGCTTTTAAACTCATTCCCCTCGATATCAGTTTACTTGATATTGACAAACCTTCAATTGTTGGCCACAAGTTTGTCTTCTTATTTCTCATTTTCTATGAAAATTATTCTATAATCAAGTAACTATTCAATGACAATCTTAGACACATAAGTCAAGATTTACCATTTTATGCATCATTTTATTCTATCACTTGCGGATATTAGCCGGCATACATCTTATGCATTACTGAGACAATTGCATGCAATATGGAATGTCCTCCAAGCTCTTTCAAAACCATAATGTTACTTTTCTAGCTTATTAATGTGCGCGCGATCATTTAGATTCCATTGTGAATCTAACAATACTCCCATTTCATTGAGGATTTCCATTGATACCAACGATTTCTTCCCTAAATTCACCATTTAAGATATTCACCATTTAAGATGTGTCTCTCAACATCTTTTGCGTGCTTTATTAGCAACCAACATGCTACATGTCATTAGGGACTAGTGAATTTCTCTCGAAGAAATCAAGGCTCTATTTCTCTCAAATAAAACCTTAAGTTATCAATTTAATTTGCTACATTTTAAGCAATTTATCCATCTGCCTTGAATTAGATTTTAAAATCCATTTACTCTTTAAAGGATTCATCTTGATGGATTCAATCTTACTATTGATAACTTTTTTTTTAAAACCATACATTATTCAATAAATGTCTCTTCAAATACTATATTGGGGATCATAATTTATTTTCTTTAATTCAAAAATAAAGACAAGAGTTTTATGCCCACCCCCACATCTTTCAAGTATTCATAAACATTTAATAATATATCTTCAACTTAAAAGATATAACTATCAAAATTAGGGGTTGCGCACAACTAAATTGCTTCCGGCTCTCACAATTTTAGTGATCTCTTACAGTGATCCACACAACATTAATCCTTATTGTGTGGCACCTACACATATATAGTCTACCAATATATACCTTCATTGTTTCCATACACTGATTTAATAAATATATGTAAATAACTTTCTAACCCCATGACAAGCACGGTTGATGGACATCATGTATGAGAGAGCAACAATCACATACATACATCCACGATCTCAAAATAATGGCACAAAGGCCCTGCATGCCTCTATTTGACCCGATCTTTTGCCCTCTCCGTGCAACAAGAAATTAATCCTTTTAATAGACCACACCAACCACAACAACAACCATCTCCAGTTATAGAGAGATTCTAATTTTATTTTATTTTATTATTATTTTTTTTTACAAAATGCAAATGTATGCATCATAATCTCTATTTCTTGAAGTTGTTGCAACCCAATTTCGCACTTTTGGGGACATTCACACACATCCTCAAATTGCAGAGGGTAATCAAAATGCCAATTTACTTCATGGGAGTATTGAGACACATGTTTTCATAAAAATTCATTGACATATCATAATCATTAACAAATGCACATACATTGAATAGGATAAGACAAAGTTTTTAATCACATCACTGATCATATGCATGCACTGATTCAAAAGAACCATACCTGTTCTATTGTAGTTTTTCTAACTACCTTACAGTTATCTCAAATCTTGTTCATCAATGTGATCATGTGTTAGAAATTCAAGCATGGCACCTCAATATTCTAAATTATAAATATGATCAGATTTGATCAACAGATTCAACACAAATACACTTAAGCAAGTAATGAATCAGAATTACACAATTTAGTTTTCCTTATTAAAAAATGTAGATTGGTTATTCACCAAAGTCATATATTGCCGCCATACCAATTCATCAACATCTATTGATATGTTAGTATCGATTCAATAGTAGATCAATGTCAATCGATTCAACTATATACATACCACGAAAACAGTGTACCATGTGTTGATTCATCAAAATAGTAAATTCATGTTTTGCAGCCATGTGTCACTAGATGATTCCAAAACACTAGATACACCATGAAGCATTCACAATTTTATGTACCACGTAAGTTATAATCAAATCAATGTCTTCCTTTCTCGCATTAAAGCATTCACTCAATATATATTGTAACAAAAAAAAAATCATACCTGTAGTAATCGTCACCATAATTCAAGAATTTGTGATTTTAAATGCTACCAACCGAAACCACGCACGAGAATTAGACTTCGGGTTCACAAATTCACCAAAAAAATAGTCTTAAGATTGTTGGTGGAATTTCTGAAAACTTGGTGCGAAATAGAAGAATAATTTGATGCAATTGATCGAGGCTTGAGTTATACTCAATGTCTTTAAGACTATTTTGCCCCGCTATGGTGCTCACGGTCTAATGACGATAGTCTCCTAAGATATAACGATCATACTAGTGATTTGTAGCACTCCGAATCACTAGTCTACGAATCAATCTATGATTCAATATTCTCTCTGACTCAAAAGTATGTAAAATAGAGAAAGACATTTTGATTTGACCTATTTACTTTTTCTTCTAATTATATATATATATATATTTTAAAACAATCCATCAAGTGAATATATATAGACTTTTATGTGTCTATTAGAAAAAGACACACCTCTTGGTGAATAGATACACCTTTTGGTCTATTATGTCTCTACACAATAGTACACCCCTTTTCGCATAATTTTCATTCAAATTATAAACAATTAAATAATATAATTAATTGTTCCAACATTTTGTTTAAATCACCCAACTATACTTGCTGCTGAACGATGCTTTCCTCTACAGAGTATCTTGTATGCTATAATTTCTTTTGTTAATAATGGGAGGTCATTTGGAGTCGTGAAATCCTTTTCAAAGTTTTGGCTTCTATTAAAGGTCATCAGATTCATAATTTCCTGATTGCTTTTTTGGGTTATTGCTATACTATTTCATATCTTGCTTTTGTTTAGCTTCAATTTTTAATTTGATTTTATATGCTTAAGTTTATAACTTTATTAGTCCCAAAAAAGATCAATATAGGATCGCAACTGGTGCAAGCTTTGATAGTCAAAGAAGCAATATTTGAAGAAGTGGCTTAGTCCCAAATCTACAAAAAACTAATTTTTAAACTGTCCAATAGTTGATCTGATAAAAAATAATTGATTTACTGACTATATTCTATTATTTTTTATGGTAAGTCCTATCCATGATGTTGATTTGGTTTTCAGCTTCATTTTGTAGATGATAAACTAGTTTGGGATTAAGGCTTTTTGTTGTATTGACAAAACTAAATTTTTACTACCAAAATTGCTATAAATTTTGGATCTTTGGCAACTATCTCTTCACAAAGAGAACTAAAGGAAAGGATGAGACAAAACAAAAGATAATTGATTAGAGATCAAGTATTTGAATGAACAGATTTTTTAAAAGTGTTACGTATAATTGTTTGACCGCATTACTAGCCATTTGGAGGTGAAATCCCTTGTTATGATGAAAACATTTTTACGAACTGATTTTTTTTGGGTAAAATAAGTTTTTAATGGAATAGAGATCACTCCATAATGAACATTTTGTAGGTAAACTTAGTTTCTTCTTCTTATTCCCCATTAAGTTTCAAAAGAGGTGAAATTCTTCTTGCTTTCAATAACGTAATTGGAGTGTTGAAATTCTTTTTGGCAAGGCTTCCAAACTTTGTTAAAATGAGGTATATTCAAATTAGAGAGCTATTTACTTTTGCATTAGATCTCATTTTTTCTTTCTACTCTAATTTTTTTGGTGTTTTATATTTGCCTACGACAAGTATAGATGATGTGATCAAGGGGTTTTAAGTTAGATGACGCCTCCAACAAAAGCTTCAAGAAGACTTTTGAACATTTCCATGTCTCATGACTTTCACTTGTAGCACTTGCTATTATAGTAAGATAGTTAGTTTGGATGTTCATTGATATTAAGAATGACTAATAGTTAAATGACAATGTATTGATTATATTAAATTTTATATTCTTGTAATTTGTTAAATTTGGTATTGCGGCTATGTTGTTTTTGTTGTTAAATTTTAATTATATGATTCTGAATTTTATAAACATTATTTTAATTCTAATGTTAAAATTAAATTTATGTAGTGCGTGCAAATCACATTACGATAACTAGTATATATATATATAGTCTTCAAATAATATTCATATGCAGTCGTAAATAAATTAAGAGATAGATCATGGTAATGATGTAGATTCGTAGAGTCATTAGGCTCATCTAGACTCTATGAGTTTGTTGTGTCGACTGACTTAAGTTTTTATGACTTTACTATGACCGATTAGATCTGTCTATTAAACATCAATAAGCTTGTTATTACTCCCTTGTGAGCTTGTAATTGGAACAAGTGTGCCTCTTAAATGAGGCAAGTCCGAAATGACCTATTTTAGCTTCCAAACTCTAGTGGATTAACTTTTTTTTTTTTTTGTGTGTAGGAAGATATACATTATGTGTCTAATTAGCTGCCAAGCTACTAAACCGGTTTTCCAATTGTTAAAGATGGGCCAACAACGTAGGCCGGTAATATCATTAAGCCCATCTAGTTTTTTTTTTTTTTTTTTGAATTAAGCCCATCTAGTTCTATCAAGTGATTCAAGTGCTATGTTTTTTTCGTTCACAAAAAAAGAAAAAGAAAAAAGGTGGGTTTTTTTTTTGTACTGGTATGTTTCTTATTTGCTGCCACATACTATATATTAATTCATAATCCTCGTCCAACACAAAATAATCTTTAATTAAGTAGAACCGACTCCGACTCCAAGTTCAATTACTACTACTTTATTAATTGTGCGGTTGCAACTTATTAGAGAATTCAACTCTCAAAACAAGTCCAACAACTTCGTCTTGTGTAGACAACTTTTGAATTTTACGTACATCTTGTATATATATACACATCTGTTTTGGCCCCTTTTGGGTATATAGGAAAGAAACGTGACTTGCTATTTTCCTCGTCGACTTGTTAGTTGTTAACCGGTTCAAGTTTCTTTCCACATTGCTTCAACTTTTGGTGAACAATTGATTTGCAAATAACGCGCGTACTAACTCATGGATGAGCTTCCTGATGATCTTCTGCACCTTATTGTCTCTAAGTTGAGTTCCTTAGTTTGTTATGCCGCATTCGATCAGTGTGCCGAAAGTGGAGATCTTTTTCCTTCAACATTACTCTTATTTGGTAGTTCCTCAACCTCCGTGGCTCATTTTTCCAAATTCCACAAACCCACCTTCCAGAATATGTGACCTCTACACTTTCGATGGTACAAGACAATTTTTTCAATTCGAGATGCCTGACGATCATGAATGTGGTTGGTCTTCAGGGACTTGGTTGTTTTGCTATGATAATAAAGAGAAAAGGATTCGAGTATGGAATCCATTCTCTTCTATCAATATTCTTTTACCGGACTCAAAAGACTTGCCTTGTAAGCATAGAGTTATTGTCTCTTGTACAGTCCCTTGATCAAGAACTCGAATGACGTCATTTTCGGTCTAAATTACGATACCGAAAAATTCGCAATTTCAAGGTTGGGGGACAAAACGTGGACACGTATAGAAGTAGATTTTTTACATCTACGCCAAGACCTTTATCACCAGAACAAAAAGCGGTTTATGTGATATTGTCTTTTATCGAAAAACTCTATTAAGTAAATAAATCTGGAAGGGTATTTGTTTGTGAAGAAGCTATTCGTGCTCCTTGTCATTATGATTATCATCGTCTTCATCTTGCTAAGGCCATAATGTTGATTGATAACTCACACATCCTGCCCGAACTAGATCCGGAAGCCAAGCAAATCAAACAATACTTGGTAGAAGTGAATGGAGACTTGATGCATGTTATAAGGTATTCAATTGATGGTAACAATCCAAGAAGTTTTTTTAGGATTTTTAAACTTGATTTCAAGAAAAGAAAATCGTACGCTGTCACGAAGTCGGATTTAAAAGATCATTCGATATTCTTAAGTAACCTTGGCTGCTCTACCTCCGCCAAAATTTCTGAAAAAAAGCGAGTGGTTTAGTCTATCTTAGTGTTGATTTTCCATATAATAATGGTTTGGAAGGGGCTATGAGAACTTATAATTCTAAACTCATTGCGTATGAGTACTTTGACGAGAAGCAACATTTTTCGAGTTCTTTTTGAAGCCGACAATTGCGTCTTTGGTTTCCAACGTCCTGGTTGGATTATTCCAAAAAATACAAATAGGTTGGAATAATTAGACAGAGGTGCAAGACGTGCCTTTTAAACTTCGTGACCACGATATGTATCTTACTATTACTTATTATATTGTAGAAGTGCCAATGTAAGCTATGTTTTCCCTTGTACTTCTCGATCTGATGAGTTTTTTTTAATTATTTTTTTAAAGAAATAAAAACTTCATTAATCATCAATGGCTCTGAATATATTCAATGGTAAATTGATTCGCTAATTTTAATTGTTCAAAAGAACAATCAACTGTCATAAAGTTGACTTTTAAAAATTGCGATTATAATAGTATAACAATATGACAATTTATGTTGGGGTTACTCAACCCATTCAAACAATGAAACAAATGAATAACCAAACCCACCAAACCACGATCAATGCAAAAAATCAAACACACAACAATGTACGCAAGATTTAACGTAGAAGACCCTCCAAATCAAAGGTAAAAATCGTGGGTCAAACTCTAAACAATCCATTATGGAAATAAAGGGTACAAGATATTTCAATTGAATGAGATTCACTAACAATGGAGTAATATAAAAATACCTCTTTCAAGAACTTAGATGATCACACTAAGAACAAAAAACACTACTTTCAATTGTATCAAACGCTTGCTCCTGTTTTCTTGAATACCAAGAAATCGCCAAAGCTTTCCCTATGAGTCTCGAATTCAGTGCTTCAAGGCAGAGAGAAGACTAGAGAGATCACTGCACGCACAACTTGACGCACGAGTCATTACCTTTGTAAACATATCAGTTGGATTCTTCTCAATGTGAATTTTCTTCTGAGTCATTTCATGATCATTCACAACTTCTCTGATTCAATGGTACCGAATATCTACGTGTTTAGTGCGGCAATGATAAGTAGCATTCTTGCTCAAATCCAGAGCACTCTGACTATCACGAGCTTCATTGCATACCCATCTTACTTCAAACCCAACTCTTGAAGGAATCTCTTCAACCAGAGGATTTCTTTACCTGCTTAAGTCATAACAATATACTCTGTTGGGGTATGTGCCTTAGATCAATCTTACAAACATTGTTTCTATCGTCATTTTGGTTAATAAAACGGAGGATTTCATTTGTTGTTCATTATTATAATTGGTTTGTATGTTTACATTATAGTAGGATTCATAGATGTTTACTGAAATATTCTAAATTTCCCTTGCTAGTCACTATACTGGGAGCTATAATGAACTAAGACTAGTGCAAGTCTTGAATGATGATCATGTGATGATCATACGTATAAGGATACGAATCAAGATCATGAGTATCTGTTAAGGAACTGTTAGGTTTTGATGTTCAAACGCAACGAAAAATGCAAAACAATTTTGAAAAACCACAACAGGATCGCAAATAAATTCCATTAAACAAGATCTATAAAAGTAAATCATATCTTAATTCATGATTTCCTTCTCTGATTGTTCGATCTTCAAGACGTTCAAGCGAGTGTCATTTATCAGAAATCCACACATGAACGGTGATTGCAATGTAGAGTGCTAGCCCCAAGAGAGATAGAAAACATTTGTTCTCTCTCCCAAAATCCAGAGAACTCTAAAAATAGCAAAACGAAATTCTTAATTTGTCTTAAGTTATAACCCTCTATTTATATGTGTACATAAGCCTTCACCTAAAATACTATTCGTAACACAACCACTGTATTTAGAAAATTTAAGTTAATTACACATATACCCTTATTAATAAGTTATCATATGACAAATCATAAGAGATTTTATGTCATGAGTTTTATCATATAAAATTCATTACTCTTGACCAATTGTAATTGCGTAAAACCATTATCTCAGGTGCGACCTAATAGGCTTGTGCGACGTTGGTAGTGAAGCAAAAACTATTTTGGTACACAAGTCATAAGCGGTCTCTAGCTAGGCATTATGACTACCCAAGTAGCATGAATATCAAAATTGATATAACTTAATGAATAACATATATCATATCCTTTTGTCGTGTAATATCCTTTGATTAAATATAAGGCATGAAAAGTCACCCTTAATGTTCAATCGTATTATTCTTGATCTTTAGGTAGACTAAAAACATTCAAGTGACATTGATCATATCAATTCACTTGGACTTGGCCATTTTACAATCTAATATATCGAGAGATCCACTGATATCTTTCTCTTTACTGAAAGGGATAAATTCTATCTTGATCACACACCTTCACATATTGCTCACATGATAACTAATCACAATTTTTATAATCGTTCGATTAAAGATAACATTTGATTGTGTCAAATTATCATGCTCCTAATATTGAAGTCTATGGTAATCTCAAGTCGAAGGACTAAATGATATACTTATCAAGAGTAACACCTATGTTAGACTAAGTGGTTAGTCACTCTAACTCCGACCGGGATTTTGATGGAAATAAACAAGGTGAAAGTATACTAATAAGTTTATCAAGTGTATTTCAGTTTCGTTAAAGGTTGCAAAATATTACATCTCAAGTATTCATGTATTCAAGCCATACAAGTTCAAGATTCGGCAAACATAAGGAAATGAAGACGAAAGATCGAACTACATGTTGTAACATTGATGTAAGGTATACAAGTTCATTTATGCAAGTCTATTGCATTAGTTCATGCACATTGAGCTTTTTCAAATAGATTTTCTAATGTCAAGTGAGTATTTAAAGTTTTAAGTGAAACTTAATACTTGATTCGGTCTTATAAGTTTAAACAATGTTAAACTATGTATTTATGTTCATATCATACTTTGAAAACTATTGTGGAAGTTTTCAAAAAAGATAAACTTGTTTTTGAAAAGAAAACTGCGTATTTGCAGAAAAACCCCTCGCATGTCATGAAACCAAGATTTTTCATTTCCGGGATTTGTGAAAATATTCGGACCACCCAAATAGCCTATATCACCCATAACAAACATGTATGATATGTTATATGAGGTTTGGTAGGGTCCCAGATGTGATAAAGTGTCGCTAACTCTATGGTTAAAAATATTATTTTGAGGTTTCTGACAATTAGCGCACTAATATTTATATTAGCATGCTAAATGCAGAATTAGCACGCTAGGTCAGAAAATTAGCGTGCTAATTATTTTTCCTGACAACTTTTTTATAAAGCTGAAAATCACACTTTAATTTGAATATTTGATAAAATTTGAGCCCTTGGATCTCTAGAACGGTCATTAACTAATATATAAGAATGTAGAACATTCTCAAACAACTAAACACAAAGGATTTGTTTTGAAAAGAAAGAAAAATACTAGTGCTCAAAGTTTTCAAGAGGAGCTTGGAGTTTTGTGAAGAACACAAAGAATATTTTGAGGCTATTGAATCAATCTTAAAATCAGCATTCTTGAGGCCTTCTAAGGTGTACTACAACCTCTCCAAAACTGATTTTCAAGTCATCTTCTTGGGGTTGTAAGAAAGTCATATTTTCTAGCTTTTCTTGTGCTTAAATTATATATGTGCTTGACTTGGGAAATCACTTGTTGTGTTGTTGAACACATTTTTTTTGGGTTTTGCACTTAAACTTGATTTACTAAGCCCTAAGACTGATTTGGACTAGAGTTTGCACTTAAACGTGATTTTTATCAAACTTCTTATTCTTTAGATTTGAAACCGGATTTGTTCTAATTGATTTGTTTGAAACGGTTTCATATTTGAGTTTTGCATAAAATCAGTGATATATTTTTATTTTTCAATTGTTTTCATACTTGCATGCATTAGAGTGGTTAGGCTCTAGAAGGCTTGCTTGTATTTGAACTTGGTGCTGCTTTACTTTGTAAAGTGTATTTCATTGTATTCATTAAACTTTGATTGTAAGACTTAGTGGGATCTAAGTCAAACGGGAAGACCTAGTTGAGGCTAGGCATAAACCCTAGTTAAGGCTAGGTAAGAGGAAAATCTTATGTGAGTCTAGGTGCAAAAAATCCTAGTTGCGGCGTGGTGGTTGTATAAGATCTTATTGCGATAAGACATTTTGTAAAAGACCTAGTTGAGGCTAGGCATTCACTAGGCTAGTTGGCTTAGGGTATAACACTTATTGGTAATATAAATGGGGGTTAAAAATCTTAACCGGGGAAATTAGGTAGTGGATGTAGATCGGTTGGTTTGAACCACTATATATCTTGTGTCTCATTTCTATCTCTTCTATCCCATTCACTTGCATAGCATCCATATTCGCGTTTTGGTGAGCATATAGCATCTTGATTATTGAATTATATTTAGAAAGGCGATAACTACTCGGTAACCCAATTCACCTCCCCTTTTGGGTAACCTTCAATTGGTATCAAAGCGGGTTATTGCTCAAAGTGTTACTAACGTATCTTTGAGTGCTTTCTTGCAAGGATGCAAACACTAAGAACAAAGAGCACTACTCTCAATTGTATCAAACCCTTGCATCTCTTTTCTTGAACACCAATAAATCACCAAAGCTTTCCCTATGAGTCTTTGGATTCAAGATGTTGTTGTGCTTCAAGGTAGAAAGAAAAACTAGAGAGATCATCGCACGCACAACTTGATGCACACCCTTAGCCTCCAAGTCGCACACCTCTATTTTTATTCACTACAAAACAGAGCCGATTAGAGATAGAAAAATCTGTCTCTAAATAGGGCAAATCTCGTTGCTAAACTGATTAGAGACGAATTAGCAACAGAATTCGCTCCATCACTAAAAACTTCATCGCTGACTAGTAAACGACGAATTCTACTCCATCGCTGAATTAGCAACGGATATTCCGTCGCTGATCCGTCTCAAATTGAGACTGTCAGAGATAGGTCTGAGATGGAATGTGTATGCAGCGTGCACATTTTCATCAAGTGCCTGTTAAGTTCCATCTCTATTTAAGACGGATCAGAGATGGAATTTAGTTTTTATGAATCCACATTTTGTCTCTACATATTTTAATATTTCTTAAAACAAATATGTATTAAAAACAAAATTATATGATAATAATAAACAATTACTTAAAAAAATACCAAAAAAGAAACTTCATTTTATGCCAAATTCAATTTAATTATAATAAAAAATAAAAATAAAGTTCATTGTCTACTCTTGGTGATGATCCTCGTCCATATGGAACTCCACAAACCACTCCTCATCCATGTCGTCCATGTCTTGACCACCTTCTCTGGGAACTACATGGACCCCGCACCAGGGTCGTCAAAGTGTGAAGTCGGTGGAGTAGCTTGAGGTGTCGCCTGATGATTAGTTGTTCTAGACGAGTCGACACCGGAACCTCCCCAGTGCAAGGCCTCGAGCAACATCTGTTGAAGTTGTGCGATGGTGGCCTGTTGCGCCTCAAGCATCGCTAGTTGTGAAGCGATGGTCTGCTGATGTGCCTCTAATCTCTCCCTAAAGCTCGCTCAAAGCCCATCTAACTCCTCGTACCAAGGATCTCCCTGCAATCCTAACCCCTCGTACTGCCTCTCGTCAACCTGTAAAAGTCAACAAATATATATTTAATAATGAATCTTATTTATTTTTTAGAATTCTCTTGAGTCATCAGGACATAAAATTTATTTTGTGAGAATTAGTATGAAAGTAGTATTTAATAATGAATCTTAATTATATTTTAGAATTCTATAAATTTAATGACTTCAAAAGTGTGATGCACTTACATAGTTCACGTCGATCTGAGATTAATGTTGATGTTTCCATCATGCTTCTTTGTGTGAACATGCATGTACAAATCAAGCACTTTGACTTCTCTCCCAAGTTTCTTCCTCTACAAAAAAATACAAGTTAATAACTAATAATATAAAACAAAGGAACACAAAATATACTTCACAAGCTAGTATATGAGTTTACTCACCAGTCGTTTCTTGTATGTATCAAAAGACGTCGATCTACCAGTATGCATCAGTATACTTGGAAAGGGGGTGTTCTACCTTGATGACGATGCGGTACTCAGAGGCAATCTTCTTGGTGACCTGGTAGCAATGAATCCTTCCATGAATGTGTTGGTTTCATAAAACTATCTACCAATGTGTTGTCTGTTTGAGACCATCATCATCATCAACTACAACAACAAATCTAAGAGATATATATTCCTGGTTTTTCATGCATAATGGAACTCTTCAAGCTTCTAATTGAGCAAAGCATATAAAACACAATACAATTCACACAAACCCACAATCGACAAAATGCAATAGTTATCGAAAACGCAATTAAATGAAAATCACAACAAACAACGCATTCTATGTAGGCAAATGAAGAGGCTAACTAGGCAGTCTTCTTGTAGACAAAAATAAATGAAATAAAACATAAAACAACTATATGGAAAAAAAATGGGATCAGATGAGGTACACCTCTAAACGATGCTAAAAACCTAGCATATATGGCACAAAAATTCCTTGATACTAAAAATTTATGGGATCAGATGAGGTACAACCCTAAAAGATGCAAGATGTTGAAAGTACAAAAATAAAATAAAAGAAAATAATGTTGACAAAGTCACAAGCAAATAATGAACAATGATCAATAGAATACAACATAAATACTAGTATATCAACTATTATATAGAGGTTAGAGTTTCAAAGTTCAAAAGTACAATCAACCTTGAATCCTTAGTATCTCTCCATTTACAAAATTTCTACAATATGTAAGCACCACAAGCATGATCAAGTACTAGACAATAGAATTCGGATCCACTTAATTCATAATGAATTCACTACAAACTATGTGATATCATCCCTAACAAAAAGTATGAAGCTTCATGCAATTTCAGATTTCAAGACTTCGTCTAAAAAAAAGATTACAAGACTCTATCTCAAAAAAAAAAAAGATTACAAGAATCCATAATATATAAAATAGTAATTAATAATTTTACAAATCAATAAAAAAAAAGAGAGAAAAGAGACCTATCTTTTTTTGGTATATAAATAAACCTATCTTTGAAAAAGGGAAAACTCAAATAAATCAGTAGAAGTCCATTTTCGAGTGAGAATCTTCAAAGGTCATCTAAGGTTCTCGAGAAGATTAACACCTTTAAACTTGTTGAATCACACATGATCGAAGATCTTCAATGATTCAAAAAGAAACACAAAAATTTAGACCATATAGTGCCAAATTGAAAGACCAATAACATCCATTAATCATGTCATTTCACATGTAGGAGATGTAAGTATAAATTAATTATGCCATGGTTTTCTAATAAGGATTAAAATTAATTATGCTCTTTGAGCATTTCTTTAATATCATTACAATCAAAGAGTCAAATGTACAATATTATCCGAATAAGAATCTTCAAAGGTTTTCTATCCAAAATAAATAAATAAATGAATCTTCATCGTACTTTTAATCAAACTAGTTTGATCATCTAACTATAAGAAGTAGCAGGCATTTGAAAAGAAAATCCCTAAACTAAAAGTGAACAAAGCAAGTCATCATGAAATTCAAGAACAATAGAAATTTCAAATAAGGGGTAAATTAAATATTATTAATAGAGAGAGTATATACCTGACACTGCGAGAGAGAGTAGTTATGGATCTCCCTGAAAGAGATTGGAGAATAATTTCAATAGAGAGATTAAAAGCTAATAATCAACAATTACTGTTCACCACTTCAAGAAATCACCCACCACATCGAATCCAGTACACATATTTTTTATTTTTCTCATCAAGTCATAATTATGTAGTTTTCATGTCAATTGACCATGGATTGTATTGTCTCATACAACTAGGACTTGCGTTGTCTCGCGTAAATCAAAAACTCTAAATCAGAGCATCTCCAATAGTAAATGTGAATCTAGACCATGGATTGAACGTTTTTTTTTTGATGAAAGGATGATGCATCTATTTTATTTTATTTTGCGTGATTGTGGTTGAACATTTCTATGGAAACCTCAACAAAGCTTCTTTGCTAAAACTTGTCGTAGATCTAATGATTCAATAATAGGCTTGATAATCTCACTTTAGATAAGATTCACAAAATTATCATCAAAACCACTAATCAAAACCTAGAACAATCGAATTGCTTTAAACCGCATAATTTTTTAAAAAACTAATTAGACAAAAAAACTCAAATTTGAGATGACGACGACAACAACACAACAACAAATACCTTAACACCAATGGCGGAATGCACTGGTGAAGGATAACGGAAGGGTGACGTTCCTCTCTTACTGGTAATAGCAACAATGACATGGTTCTCACCAGGGGCAGTGGCGACGACCTCTATTTGAAATGAAAAATGTAGTGTACCTGACAAAAAAAAATGTCGTGTAGCAAACCCTAAACCACAACCACATAGTCAAGTAAAAATCTGAAAAAACCTACACAACCTAACATACAATTTGAGAAAACCTACACAACCTAGCATAAATAAACTGGATTTGCAGCAATATGTAGCGCAATTTCATTGTCTTAAAATAGTGCAGTAGGGTTTTTTTTGAGGTGTTCCCAACTCAATTAGTAACCAGCGTAACCAAACAACCTCACTAACATTTGTAGCCGTGGCACAGTATTCCGCCTCTACTTTGTTGATCGTGCCACAACATATTGTTTCTTGGATCACCATGTGTTGACTTGTTTCGTCTCGTGGTACGTTACCTGCAAGCGGCCGCCCGTGGCACTTCTCTGCGAGCCATTGATCTCCCCAGTACCGATACTGTCCCCAACTTAACCACCCTTCATCTTTTAGGCGTGGGGTTTTATCTCAAAAGGCCTCGGTACTATTAGAGGAGAGACACTCACTTATATACTTCATTTTAGAAGTTTTACTTTCCAATGTGGGACAATTATTTCGGTCCACACATCTCAACACTCCACCTTGGACCAAAATCCATCCAAGGGGTTTTTCTCGACAGGTCCCGATTGAACCGTCGGCTCTGATATCATGTTGAAATCTGGACAGAATATGATAAGTTTATTTTATCATATTTGATCTATTACATATCTCTCTAAATATAGAGATGCAATTACATATAAAAGGAAACGTCAAAATAAGGTAGTGCATAATTATAGGAGTGATTTGTGCACAATATAATTACGAGAGTGATTTGTGCACATTTCCTAATTGCACAATATTCCTAACACTCCCCCTCAAACTCAAAGTGGGAACAACAAAACCATTATGAGTTTATATGAGCTGATCAACTGGTAGGCTGTTCGATCTGAGAAATGGTTCACCGAGAAGAACATCGTAATCTGGAACTTCATTAGCAATTGATTGTCCATCGACAATCATACAAGAACCAGTCAGCCATAAGAGGTTAGTCGGTTGGAACAACCGGTTGGACACTGGTCAGCCACAAGACATCATGACCAGGAAAAGAAGAAAAATATGATTCCAAATTAATGGAAGACATTTAAATAGGATATGACGGTCCCAAATATGAGAAACGATTGGTTGTGGACTAACAACAATCTGAAAACTGGCTTGCTACAAGGCATCACAATCAGTAAAAAAGAAAACTTTGTATGAACGGTAGACATGAAAAATGGGATATGGTAGTCTCAAATATGAGAAACAAATTTGCGGACTAACAACTAGTTTGAAAATTGGTCAGCTACAAGGCATTACAACCAATAAAAGAAATAAATTGATCCCGCATAACGAAAGACACCAAAACCGAATCTAATGATGGTTTTGGGAAATGATGAATACATTCGGATAAAATGTTAACAGATTGACAATCGGCTGCAGAACAACAACCGATTGAACATTGGTAAGCCAAAAGGCATCAAAACTAAGGAAAGAAAAATAATTTTCCATATGGATGGAATATAGATGATCAACGAATCACATGGGTGCATTCACACGTGCACAATAAATAATCAAACAGAGGGACGCCAGATCTGGAGGAACAAACAAGCGCAAGGAATAAATCAAAACAAAAAAAGAGAAACAAGCATTGACAGACCGAAAACAATGGCGAAGATGCGAGATTTAGGATGACAATAACAAGGAACAATGATGCACACAAACGATTAGGGAGACAAACAAAGTTGAGAAATATGTCGACAAAAAATGAGGATAAACAATAGATTATCCATAACCAAACAGAGACTCTGATACGATGTTAAAATTTTGACAGAATATGATAAGCTTATTCTATCGTATTTGATCTATTACATGTGTCTCTATATATAGAGATGCAATTACGTATAAAAGGGAACGTCAAAATAAGGTAGCGCATAATTATAGGAATGATTTGTGCACAACATAATCACGGGAGTGATTTGTGCACAATATAATTACGAGAGTGATTTGTGCACATTTCCTAATTGCACAATATTCCTAACACCATGAAATTGGTGCCATGCCTAAAGTGATGACGTAACTTTGATGATTTTCGTGTTAAGGGGCATCCTCCCCAATCAACATCACAATATGTTATAAGTGATGGGTCTCCATCAGCTGGTAGAAAAATGCCTTTCCCAGACGTTGATTTTTAGTATCATAAAACTCGATTTGCAGCATGCATGTGTTCTTTATTTGGTTTGTTAACATATTGAATCAAGAGATTAACTGCATAACATGTGTCCGGTCGAGTAATAGATAGATATAATAGTTGACCAACCAATCGCTTGAACTGACTTGCATCAACCAACCCACCATCTTTTGTAGTGAACTTGATATTTTGCTCAATAGGAGAGGAACAATGGCGACAACCTTGCATTCCGCTTTCTTCTAGAATGTCTAATGTGAATTTTCACTAACTCAAGTAAAATACCATATGATGATTGGACCACTTCAATTTCAAGGACATACTTTAAGACCCCAAATCTTTAATGCTAAAAGTTTCATCGAGGTATGATTTCACCTGCTGAATTTTGGTGAAATCATTGCCAGCTAAAATTACATCATCAACATAAATTAGTGCCAGGGTGAAACACTCTTGATTTCTATAAATGAATAGAAAGCGATCGACCTTAGATTAGAAAAAATTAATGGTAAGTAAAGCCTGTGTGAACTTGTGATACCAGTTTCGTGAGGCTTGGCGCAAACCATATAGTGATTTGTTGAGCTTGCAAACTTTTGTCTCCCCTTGTTTTACAAATCTGTGAGGGATCTTCATGTAGACTTCTTCTTAAAGATCACCATGAAGGAAGACATTATTGACATCTAACTGATGAATATGCTAGTTTCGCATAGAGATAATTGCTAAGTGAAGTCGATAATTGTGTAATTTTATTAGTGTGTATGTTATGTGTTTTAGGTTACATTGGTCTCCAATTGCTATTTATTTCTCTCTTATTTGTAATTCACAAGTTTAAAGGGTGCATTATCGAAATCAGGGTGGGAAACCGGTGTTCTTTGAATGTCGGTAATGCTTTGTCTTGGAAGGCGTGTTAGTGTGCATCTCAGAGCAGATTTGCGGAAACGTAGGAGTATGATATGCATGAATATTCTTCAATTTGATTGATGATGTCATGATGAGGTCATGGTGAATAGGTGGAGGTTTGGTTATTGGATTATATGTTAAGCTGGACAATAAAATTTGATGTGCCATTGACACATTGCATAAAGTAGCAAGATTTTGGTTTACATTAAGAAATCGTGAGCGACCCGAATTCTCCAACGTGGACACCTCTTTTTATACCTAATGATCGGCATCGAAGTGTGTGCCACTCCAAGAACCCAATTGCAATTCGTGAGAGTCAATAATAAATAGGTTTTGGGGTTTTTACTTAAAATTATCGACTTTTATTCTCCCATGGGAACTCTCTCTCTCTCGTTTTTTTTTTTTTGTTTTTTTTTTTATTTTTATTTATTTTATATTTTTTTTATTTTTTTTTCTTCTCTTCTCTGTCTTTGTGTTTTGTATTTTTTCAACTATAAGAGGCTAAATCCTTTAACCTAGGCAAGACTACGAGAGAGTTTGACCACTACTAATATATAGATTTGTGAGATCTAATTTAATATTTTCATTGTTATTCTTTTGTGTTCTATTCTTTTGGCATTGTTTTAATTATAGGGTTAGATTTGATTGCATTGTAAAGAGCTCTCACTTGAAATTTAGATTGACTACACTTTGTTATCGAGTTGAAGCATCCGTCCTTATGCGATAGACTCGTACTTGTAACGATTGACCCTACTAATTGGTTAGTCCCTTTCGGGACTGGTTAAGTGCCTTAGAAATCTAGGCTAAGTCAGGAGCACTAGTGATCCGATTGTATAGGTGTAGTACCTTCACGAATCGTATTAATGTGGTCATCACATTAAACCCAATTTGCGTGAGTCGAGAGTTGTGTATTTGGTTAGGGAAGTAGTTAATGGTTGTACCTTGACTACCGAGACTAGGAAGTGCGAGGAACCGAATACGTCACTAGGTCTATAGCTACACTAGGATCCAATTGATTAACTTATATGCATAGATTGACGCCAAACCTAATCTTTTGTTGAACCGAACTCGTATGTCTTGACCTAGGTATTTTAATTAATTTTTTGCAAAGTTATTTCCTTTATTTATTTGTTTTCCTAGTATTTAGATAGAATAGTTAATTAAACTATTTTTGAAACCCTCGATTACCCTTTTTGTATTTTTGACCTTAGAAAGATTACCAATCTCTGTGGAATCGACCATTTGCCACTATTATGCAAATAGTTGGTTTAGGTAATTATTTTTACTCCGTGCGTCACTAAGACACATCTAATTGTGTTTAATTTAGCAACAAAGCGAACATCTCGTGAAAATCAATGCCCTCTACTTGTATGAAACCTTTAGCGACTAGGCGAGCCTTGTAACTCTCAATTTCACCACTGGGTTTATACTTGATTTTGTATACCCATTTTGAATCAATAGATTTCTTCTCTTGTGGTAAAAATTCTAGACTCCAAGTCTCATTTTCTTCTAGTGCTTTGATTTCATTTTTCATGGCATCTCTCTAATGTTTATGTTGCAAATCCGTCGAGAAAATATTCTTGGCTCATCATTGGTTATGATGGCCGCAAGGAAAGCTTTATGTGAGTTTGAAATTTTTTCGTATGAAATGAAATGTGAAAGAGGATACATTACCAAGTTCCCTGTTGGAGTGGTTGACTGCAGATGCACAATGGATGGTGGGAGACTGATAACAAAATCTTGCAAAAGCTTTGGTTGTCTTAATCCTCTTCCCAATCCCTTATGATTCCAAAGAATCAACTGGGACAAGTGTACGTTTTTCTATAACATCTGCAGATTCATTTAACCCATGTGTTAATGAATATGGTGTACTTGATCCTTGTGAGCTACCAGATTAGTGAATGAGATCTCATCATCAATATGAATCTGTTACTTCGGATGATTTGGAGTATATGATGATTTATCACTTACGTTGTATGAGAAAATATCTTCAATAAAACTTATATCTCTGGAGGTGTAAAAAACGGTGTTCAGACGTCTTGTAGACTCGATATCCCTTTGTGCCATTGGGATAACCAAGAAACATGCACGGTTTACCTCGTTCATCAAACTTGTCACCATGCTTACTATGCATGTAAACTAGATAATCGAAAACTTTTAGATTGTTGTAATGCGGTTTCTTTCTGAGCAACACCTTATAACGTGTTTTATTGTTGATGACCTATGATGGTAGTTGATTAATTAAGCAACTGTTAAAATGCATTCTCCCCAAAATCGAATAGGTAGTCCAACTTCAAATCTCAAGACTCAAGCCATCTCTAGTAAGTGTCGATGCTTCCTCTCAACAACACCATTATGTTGTTGAATGTAAGGACAAGTTGTTTGGAGTAGTATTCCTAATTCATGATAAAATTTCATCATGTCCGTAGATTGAAACTCTAATCCATTAACGGTTCTTATTTGCTTCATTTCTTCTCAAACTGAGAGTTGACCATGTTGTAGAACATAGGTATAAAATGTTTCACTTCTGATTTATATTTCATGAGAAATACCCATGTTCCCTTAACGTAGTCGTCAACTATAGAGAGAAAATAACGAGCACCCGACAATGATGAAGCTTGATAAGGCCTCCATATATCATAATGAATTAAATCAAAACTTGAATTTTTCTTTATTTCACTTAAAATAAAAGGTTTTCGAGTCTGCTTGACTCGTAAACAAGAATCACAATAAAACATATTGGAATTATTAAAAGATAACTGCAAACTTTGAAGCTTTTCAGATTACAGATGACTCAATCTTCTATGCCAAATATTTGACTGTGTGGTGCCCGTAACTGCCATTGCTGTACAACCCCTTACTGGCTCTAAGTAGTAGAGACCCCCGCAGTGCTTACCCACTCCAACCAGGTTACTCGAATGTAATTCCTGCATTACACAAAAATCCCTAAAATATATGAGAACAGAATTATTATCCTTGGTTAGCTTGCTAACAGAGTAAGTTGCACTTGAAATCAGGAATCTCTAGAACATTGTTGATCTTCGTTTCATTGGGAGTGTTATTTCGCCTATCCCTTTGACAGGGATTATATCATAGTTTGGAATTTTAATTGGTGGGCTATCTACATTCAATTTGTTCTGGCGCCTTTTTTTGTAGCAGCCCACCCCCGGTGGCACCACCACTCACAGGCAGCGTGCAACCACCCTTTAGGTCCAGTCCACACCATCCGCGTCCTCCCTCCAGCTCAGTGGTACTCGGTTCATGAAACTTTAAGCCTCCAGGACCCGAGTTCGAACCGAGGGAGGCGAAAAATCGCACCTCATGCGTGGGCGTGAGGGGGGATGCGGATGGTGTGGACTGAACCTAAAGGGTGATCGCACACTGCCTGTGAATGGTGGTGCCACCGGGGGTGGGCCGCTACAGTCATCCAAATTCGGGACACCTTATCCTATCACCACTTACCTTAAATCACCCTAGTTGTGCATCTCGAGGTTTATCCTCTGTACCCTGTTTTTCCTATTCAAACTATAGGATTTCAATTTATTCATTAATAAATTAATTTAACCTTAGGCTAGGCCACCTAATAAATCATATAAAAATCATAGGTCAGTCACACTAGCACTTAGCTACCTGGCAACCCATGTCTCGTACCCCGTCTACTCGATACCCGGTACTCGGTCCCCGACACGCACTTCAGGATATATACCCGACTCGTGACCTTACCCGATATCAACTTACACACATGTGATGTTTATATAATATTAAACTCCCACATCACAATAATAGACATACAATATGCACAAATAACACAATAAAACCTGGGTACTCATCTCTGAGTCAACCCAACTGTCCAAGTAACGCCCGAATTACCCGTTACTCTTCGTGATTAACACTAATCCTGATTAAATTAATTTGGGTCGTTACATCATCATTGCTTGCACAGTTCCTTTATGTTCCATCACTGATCCCTCTCTAACTGGTCAAGATAGATCAACAACAGAATGTGTTGGCGAGAATATTTGGCGTGAAAAGATAACAACAGACTAGTTTCCTTTGCTAATATTTCGTCTTTATTCCATCTCAAATTCGTTGTTTAGTGGTTAAAGAGGGCCAGACTCTATTCCGTCTCAAATCCGTCTCCAAGTAGCAACGAAATTAAATCCGTCTCTACCCTGTTTTTGTAGTGATTTCCCTCACCAAGTCGACACCCTTTTGCTGACTTTCAAAACACCAATTTTAGTGTTTCTAATTTCGTTCCCAACTCCACTTTCTAAAACTAAATTAATTAGAATGCATATAATGGGTTGGACCTTGGTGTATTAGGCCCACACAAACCAACAAATTAGTGACTGTTCTCTCTAAAGTTTGAAAAACAATACAAATATACACTACTCGAACTATAATAATGAGAAATAAACTTACCATGAAAAAGGTAAACACAAAACTTCGACGGAGGGAAAACAATCCCTTTCAAAAGAGAATAACTACATATGAAATTAAACCTAATGATAAGTACCAACTCCAAATTAAATCTACACAATCTTTGAGAATAATGCAAATATAGAAATGACTATCACCTATAATGAATCTGATGACTGTAATGGGATAAAACTACTCATGCGATCTCATTAAAATTGAATTTTTTAAGCCATTCTTTTTATTTACATCAAAGGCATTTTTATGTATACATTTAATTTGAGGGTTAATTTGCTAAAGTAGATGTAGCTCACTAGCTTAAATGCTAGTTTAGCCAAAACCCTAGTATAGCTTAGGTTTTTTGGGCAGTTTTTTCATACATATAGTCTGACTAATACACATTAGTTAGTTCAATGTCAAACCCATAAGTAGTCTTTCCAACCCGATTTGCTTCATTCATGAGACTAAAAATTGTGACTTTGCTTAAGTTTGGAAAATGAGTCCTTACTACATTAACCAAGCAAGAATCAAGCATTATTTTTTTGGCCTCAATACATTGATACCGAGAACTAAATATTAACAATTTGTGTGATTCTGTAACACACACACGCAACCATGAGTACTTCAATGATGACCGTTAGATTAATATCAACGTTAATAATGCACATAGCTTAGATATGATCATTTATTGTAATAGTTGTAATTAATAAAAGAACAATAATTGTGCATTAAAACATAACGTGTTTACCAATTATACTTAAACATTTCAATTATCAATTGTTCCAAGAGATATAATTATATTCTATCATACGACACGCCAACCCATAATTAAGTATTATGTGTACATCTATTAATAATTAATAATGGTTATTTTATCAACAAATGGATTAATAGAATAGGTACGTTTAACTCGAAACTATGGGCAGTACATGGAATGAAGTGTAGTGCAAGTTTTATTCCTCCTATAAATTTCACATCTCATCTATTATTCTTGCAATCCACTTAGTTTTTTTCTTCCCCTTCAAAGAATTAGAAAAAAAATAAAAAATAAAAAATTTACTATTTAAAAATTAACATATGTTTAAGGGTGTAAAATAACTTAATAAACCTTCAATAACACCTGCGCTCGGATAAGGGAAATGACTATTATTGAATAAGACGCAAGTATCATTCCTTGAACAAAAAGAGAAAAAACAAAAAGACAAATAACTAAGGACCCAAAACCTAATTTTGTATTTATTTTTTGCTCAACGTCCCCAGCATTAAGCAGCAGCTCGCGCATAGAAGCCTCGTCATGGCTGACGAAATCTAAGACAAGTACAGAACACGTAGTAATGAGAAGTGAGACGGCGATGATTAGTTTCGGATCCAGCCCTGAAAATCAGGTTCAATTTTATTCATTGATCCTCCTTGTGATCTGCAATAATTTTGATGTACTAGAGGAGAGGAAATTTGGAAAATTTTGCTTGTTATCTTAGTATGTGAAATCTGCAACAGAACAATTGTACTTTTTATTTTGGTTATTGTTGATGATCGAATTGAGATAGATTGTGGCTTACTTAATTGGCAAAACCATCACTTTTTGAATTAAGACAGTGTATGCTTTTCCTAGGAATTTTCTATTTTTTTAGGGGAATTCCTTTCTTCCGAGTTCTTTAACTTGAAAAATAGACTTGCCTTTTGGAGTTCTTACAATTCAGTCATTCTATTTTGAAGGATAAGGTTTAGCAAATTGTCAAGAAGAAAGAAATAAGATCCAAAAGAAATAAAATTATTAAAATCGAACTTATTAAAACTTAACATTAGGCGTGAAGAGAAAGTACATGAAACACTATACATATCAAGCTTGTTAATGTCCCTCAATAGCTCTTCAATTTTCACTAGCATTTACATGAAGTTACTTATACTTCGCTAAATGCATATATTTTACATCAAAATGTGGACTTCCCCTAATTCTTTATACATCTTTAAATGTTAACATGGAGCTATGGATACGTACTACAATTAGACATTGTTTTCAGAAGTTTTCGACTTCATGAAGAATTGCCAGTTTTCAATGACGGAGTTTGGAAGCGAATGCTGACTTAGAATTTTCAGAATCTCTTCTGTTTCTCCTAAAAGATATGCTGCTCCATAAACATTCTTTTCCACTTTCTTAATGATTAATGAACTTTTATTTTTTATCTAAAAATACAAAAAAAAAAAAAAAAAAAAACTTATAAAGCGGCATCGCACATCAAAAGATCCAAAAGAATTGAGTGACCACACGTACTAAGGTACATGCATATAGCTAGTCCTTATTCTTCAGTTTACAGAGGTTTGCATCTAACCACTGTTTATAAATATCAATCTCTATGCACATGATGTCTGCTGCTTTCCTACTGTTTTTCATTCTTTCTTTTCCATCCAAACACTTCTCGATGATTCGAACATACTCGAGACCCTGGCTGACACCGTGAAGAAGCCATTTAATTTGATTCTTGTTGATGTTGGGAAGTGCAATGGCAATGCCCGTGAGGGTCACCAGATTTAGAGACCAACTGCTAGAAGGCTCTTTGGAACCTAATGTGGTGATTTGGTCACTGTTGAATTCTCTTACTCTTGTGAAACCATCAGACATTGTGGACTTATTCAAAAGCTCTAAGAGATGAGTTTGTTCGCAATCAGCTCGACCAACTTTTCCTCTCCCTCAAGATACAGTACAAAACGGTTTAGATCTAACTTTCTACTTTGCCCGCACTTCGGTCCTCTTTCTTCATTTGACACACTTCCTTGGAGTTGCATCATCTGGTGCATTCTCTTGATGATGCAATGCAAGGAACGGGTCTAGTTAAAAAGAATTGTAGAAGCTAATTGCACAAATTTGCTCACCAGTACCACCGCTATCTGTCCTCCGATGCATGTATTGATAAATTGATTTTTGAGCTCATGGACAAACTTCCTACACCGACGTCCACGAATCTGAAGTACGAAGGGGCATTCTTTAATCTCTTTGAGCCTCTTTGTCCAAAATTTCTCTAGTTTGAACTCATCTTTCCAGCAATGTTTTTGTCCTCCTTTGCACTTTAATGTTAAGGCACTGAGCCATCTTCCAGTCGTGGAAATTAGACCAACACATACTGTACCACTCTGGACGGTAAGAATTAAAATCGTCGACCACTTATAGTCTGATTCTCCATTGCAGAACTCGAAGGACCTCGCATACCATCGCGAGTGAGCCATTGCTTCTGCTAAGATCAGAGCACTGAGGAGGCATGCTGCACCAGATGAGGCGGTGGTCGCTAACCTTGCCATCACATATTGCAGGTTGAACGTGCGAGCCATCATCCAGGATTTCTTTATATCTTTTGTAAGTTTCTGCACTTCAAACATTCCTCCATCATCTGTGAATTCATCTCTTGCTTGTTGGTGTTTTAGCTTGTACTTCTTCTTGAGAGTCTTCCTAGTGGATGTAATTGTTAAAGCAGAACAACTCAAAATTCCTAGCATTACAAGCATCAGAAAGAGTAGAATAGCATGCTCTAGAAGGAAAACATAGATTACACCAGTACCCATTTGAACTGAGACATTAACTATAAGTGTGATCACTAGAATACTGAGGCCATCACGTTCATGAGGATTTCTTTGTTTTCCATTGTTCCCAGGGATGGCATGAAATTACCCATTGCAACACAGATCAAGACAGAGCTGCTGAGCTTGCTGAGCTGATCGTGGGCGCGAGGCATCGGCGAATTCAGATCCATGGGCATTTTTATGGCTGCTGCAAGTACTGTTAGAGAGGTTGAATTGAGAGAGAAGTATATGCAAGGGAACCAAAACTTTTTATGCCTGATTCCAATAAAGGCATCAACTCCCATGGCAATTAAGCATGCCAAAGAGGCTGCAGCAACGTAGATTCCGATCCACGGCATCAGTTCGTTGAACTTTGAGTCATCAAGGTAGCCCTCCAAGTTGCAGCCAATTCTACCCATGTTTGTTTACAAATATTTCTGGATGTCCTCTTCTCTATCTAAACGCCTGCAACTTGGGAAGACTTAAGCAGTAATGGTTGGTTTTTGGAAAAGTTAATGTGGATTTTGTTTTATTTGACTTGTGAACCACGTATGGCTTGATTGATAATGGCTAAAAGGGCCCATCCATAAGTCTGTAAATAACTCCTGTTTTGGCTTCTAATATTACGTGTCATGTACATGTCGTCCATGAGTCTTCTGAATAGGTCACAGAAGGGGGACATAATAAGATCATTCCATACGTATTAGTGGAGGTCTAGCTACTTCTTAGTGATTGGCAAAATAACTTTGATCTCTATTGCAATAACCAACTGTTCTTTTATGGTTGGCATAGAAATGACCAAGTAAAGCTCTATTTTCATGTACTTGTTTATTGATATGGAAAGTGATAGAATAACACTCAAGTTATTCGAAGTCACATTGAGCACAAGTGTTTGTTTAATTGTGCCTCGAGATACAGGTATACACAAATTTTGATATATAATATTCAGGTCGAAGCTGCTTGGATGACATGTGACTTTGGGGGTGTGATTTAGTCGTTTAATTAGCATTTTCTAGAATACTGGAGTGACTCAATTTTTGGCACCTACAAGTGACTCTTAATTCTTGTCGTTCTATCCCACCGAAAAAAAAAAAAAAATCTTGTCGTTCTATGGATATAGATTGAAATGTGTGCATACACATCTCAATGCAGACTTTAAAAAACTACAACAGCCAAGCCTCAAATGTATCTGTCAAAAGTCAAAGGAAAATATATAAGGCTCGATGTAAAAATATAATCAAGGGAGATGTTACGGTGACTCGGTGATGGGACACCCAGGATGGATTCTTCGTAATGATGCATATCCATTCGACATTGGGACTTAGGTGTGCACATATCGATGTACAAATAGATAGACACCATTATCAGGTGTTCATTTCTAGTGTCTCAAAATGGGTCATTCTAGTATTTTCCTATAATCAATGCTCCATTCATACTTACATACATTTTAAGTCGTGTTATGTGCAGCCAATATCCTCTCAGGGCACTCCATTGATCAGGGTGCCCCAACAATTTATCAGGACACCCCGAGACTTTTACCAAAATGTCTATAGTTTGTGAAGCAACGCACCTCACTACCCAAGACACATGCTAAAGTGGTCTCGGTCATATCTTGACAAGACTTGTATTACAGTGTCGGTCTATACCAATCGACATTCAAATAAGGTAGCAAACACCTAACTCAATAGGTGACCATCGAGACTATAAAAGTGGTATCGGTGGCATTGTGTCGAGACATGTGTGTATATCTCGGTTGACACCAACCGACACAACAACTTATTTCTAGATCCTATGAGTTCGAGACCATAGATTCAATCATTTTCTACCGAGACATGAAACACAATGTCGGTTAATGTAGTGTTGGAATATATAATCCTACTTCGAAAATATAATAAGAGTTGGTGTGGTATATAAATGGTGTAGATTGGATCCTAGCACAAGCCAATTGGTTTTTTGCAAGATGGATTCTAACCCCATTTGTATACCCACATGTATGTGTGTGGCCCAACACTCTTCGGGCCCATGGATTTTTATATGTAGTGTCGCACTATGGGCACCCCACCGATTACTCAGGACACCCTAGTAGGCACCCCACCGATTACTTTAGGCACCCCGAGACAAATGTATCATTTTCTTTTAAAATTAACATAAATAAAAAAGGACGGGGTGCCTTGAGAAGATACCAAGGTGCACATAGCGCGTTTTACACACAAATAGTTGCACAATAGCTGAACAACAGTGGCCCAAAAAGAGAACAATGCGCACCAAAACCATGACAGCCATGGCTTTAATCATTATTACATGAGTTGAAGATGAGTTGAAGACTAAGTTAGAGCACTAAAAAACAACAAAACCAGCCACTGATTTTCGATCATCAACTGAGGCTGCCCAATCAACATCAAAATAGCCCGTGAGGAACAAAGAAGAACCAGGTTTGAACCACAAACCCACATTAGCAGTGCCTTTGAGATATCGCAGAAATCTCTTCAGAGCTTGCCAGTGATAGATTGTAGGAGCTTGTTGGAACTGACTCAGTTTATTTACAATGAAAGCAATGTTGGGTTGAGTATTAACAAGATATTGGAGACCGTCAAGAAGACTACGATAAAGAGTTTTATCATGAAACGAAGCACTTCCATCATTGTACAATTGTTTACCAACAGAAAAAAGGGGTATCATTGGGTTTAATATTTAACATACCACCTTTCTGTAATAGCTACTAGATGTAAGCAGTTTGGGTTAAGTACAATCCTTTGCGCAGACCTGTGAGCTTCCATACCCAAAAACAGATTTAAGTCTCCAATATCATTTAAAGCAAACCTATCATTCAATCTAGTAATAAAGGATTGAATGACAGTAGGATCTGACCCAGTAAGTATGATGTCATCCACACCCAGTAAGTATGATGTCGTCCACATACACTAGTGCATACAACACAATCTTGTCCTTGTGAAAAATGAACAAGGAGTTGTCAGCTTTAGAATTGTGGAACTATCAAGAGACTGATGTAGATTTTAACTCATCAAACCATCCACGTAGAGCCTAAAGAAGACCATACAACACTTTATTCAACTTACAGACAGCATGAGGTTGAGAAGCATCCACAAAACCCACAGGTTGGTTTGTGTACACTTCCTCAACAAGAATACCATTCAAAAAGGCATTGTTGATATCAATTTGACGCAAAGACCATCCAAAATGTACAACCAAGGATAGAATGACTCGAACTGTAGAGGCCTTCACTACTGGACTATGTGTCTCATCAAAATTGATTTTAGGTACTTGTTTAAACCCTTTGGCCACTAACCTAGCCTTATATCGATTAATAGACCCATCATAATTCTTTTTAATAGAGAAAATCCACTTATTACCTACAATATTTTGATTGGAATTGGCAAGAATAAGAGACCAGGTACAAGTACACAGCATGGCCTGATATTCCTGATCCATAGCCGCTTTCCATTTTGGGTCCTTAAGGGCAACCTCCATTGAAGTAGAAATATCAGGGCTTTGAGTAGTGGTTGCAACAAACACTTTACGCATATGAATTCCATCCTTAGCTCTAGTAATCACGTGATGCGTGTTATGTAGTGCACTAGTATTAGAATTAACTGATTGGTCATGAACAGGAACAGAAGTATCCTGTGAGGGAACAATAGATGTATGCTATGAAGGAAGATCTGAGACAAAAGTAAGGGAAGGCAATGGCGCATATGGCAGAACATCCGAACCCCCATGATTAGAGGAGAAGAAGAACCACCAGAAGTATGAAGTAAATGAGAAGGAAGTGATAAAGGAAATGAGGTGAAGGAACGAAGGAAGAATGATTAGAGACCGACTGACCTAAATGAAAAAGAGAATGATAAGGAAACTCATGTTCATGAAATACTACATGTGGTGTTATATATATTCTCCCAGTAAGACTTAGACACTTATATCCCTTATGTTGACTACTATAATCAAGAAAAACACACTTTTCATATCGAAATTGATACTTGTGACGATTAAAAGGATGAAGATAAGAGAAACAACTGCACCCAAAAACTTTCAAAATATTATAATCAGGTGAAACATGAAACAATTTCTCATATGGAGATATGCCATTGAGAACTAGAATGGGTTAACGATTAATGAGAAAAACAACCGTTTCACAAGCATCCCACTAATATTTTAAAGGAAAATTTCCATGAGCGTTCCACGCTAAATATGACGGTGATTACGTTTAGCCCGACCATTTTGTTCATGAGTATGTGGACAACGATGTTGAAAGAGAATATCACAATAGTCAAGAACAGACTTAAACGATCGATACTTCCCACCCCAATCAGACTGGACTCTCTTAATAGTAGTACTGAATTAATTTTCAATTAAACATTTAAAATGTCGAAAAGCATTCAGTGCATCTGATTTTAATTTCAAAGGATATACCATGTAAATCGTGTACAATCATCAATGAAATGAATGTAGCAATTATGTCCACTAGGAGAAGTTTGAGGAGCAGGTCCCCCATAAGTCTATATTTATTAAATCCAAGACATGTGCAGAAATTTTTTCAGAAGAATGAAATGGTAATGCATGAATTTTGCCCAATGGACTGGATGTACACAAATCAAAATCAATCTTAGGTTGAATATTCATATTATTATGCAAGACTTAGAGAAGAATCTTGGGCGCTGGATGACCCAATCGGGAATGACACAATGTAGACAAGCTTTTATTTGACACAAGAAATGCATAATATGAAGAGGAGTATGTAGGAGAAATACCAGGAATGCGATATAGACCATTCTAGAGAGACCATCGAAGGAGAACCTCATTGGTTTGGATATCCTTCACAAAGCATATATGAGGATGAAATTCAATCAACACATTTTTATCTTGTGTTAATTGCGAGACACTAATGAGATTTATCTTAATATTTGGCACACACAGAGTATTGATAAAAGATAACATAGAGCTAGAATATGGAATTCGTGTAGCACCAATACTGGTAATAAGCAATAATTGACCATTGCCAACCATAAGAGATTGATTACCTGAGTATATAAAACTATTCACCATGTTAGACGAGTCCCTAGTCACATGTGATGTCGCTCCACTATCCATATACCAAGAACCATCTGGACCAACCTTAGAAGAAGTGAAGAATGAGGACTGATTAAGAGGAGGAAATGGTGGAGATGGAGCCTTCTATAGTGGTGGGTTCCCAACATTCGACGTGCCCATGTACTTAAAATCTCCTCGATAGTAACATACTACCGCAGAATGACCAAATTTTCCACAAATTTGGTAGGTAAGCTTATTATTTCCACTGTTTGACAGAAAACCACCACGACTCCTCGAATGGCCTCTGCCTCTATTACTATTACCTCCTCTATTACCAGAATGATTCCATGATTGTTGAGAAAAAGTATTCCCAAAGTTAGTAGACTTAAATCCTGAGTTCTTAACCTCAGCAGCATGCACAGATAGAGAATCAACAACAGTTAGAGAGTTCAGACCCTATGCCAAATCATATTGTTCCAAAGTAGTTTCAAACCCTAGCAACAATGCCTGAAACTCTTCCCAGTCAAGTTCATCTTTCCCTTGGATCACAATTGCAATGACCAAGTAATCACGATCTAAACCAAGTAACACTGTTGAAATAAAATCATCAATATTAACCAGAGCACCAGCAATATCTAGCTTTTCAGCAATACTCTACATTGTTGCAAGATAGTCGTTCATCATTGTGGAGCCTTTCTTTATTGAATGAAGAGATTTCTTCTATGTTTGGATCTGAACCTTGTTACTCGAACCACAGAATCGCTCGATTGCCAACCATAGCTTATTTGTCGTCTTCTTTGGTGAGTTGTCTATAATTTGAATTATTGTGTCTGGTGTTATGGCATTCGTCAACCATCCAAGAAGGAATCGGTCTCTACTAAATCAGATCTTGTACTCTGGATTTGGTGAGCCATCAGAGAGCACCACATTTGGTGTAGGAATAGTACCAAACAAGTAACCATCCAAATCAAAACCTTGTATTGCCAGAACCACAATCGCCTTCCAGAGCAAATAATTTGTGCTATCCAGTTTGAGTGTTACAAACTGGCTCAATGAACTTTCAAACGGAGAGAATGGAGATCCTATTCCAGTAAAAGAACCA
This sequence comes from Stephania japonica, assembly GCA_039657345.1. Taxonomy (NCBI): domain Eukaryota; kingdom Viridiplantae; phylum Streptophyta; class Magnoliopsida; order Ranunculales; family Menispermaceae; genus Stephania; species Stephania japonica. The sequence continues at coordinate 36,292,998 of CM077563.1, read as the reverse complement.
TTCGATGAAGATGATGAAGATCCATGCTCGAGCACACCAGATCCGGACGCAATGACTTTAGAACAATCGTGTGAACCTGTAGAACTTCAACACTCTGATCTTTGTCTTAAGACTGCAAGATTGGCCAAGAACCAGTGGATCTAAGGTTCAACTCCTCATATCTATTCCATATAATTGATAACAACCTTCTCCGGCGTGTGCCGCTCAAGGCTCTGATACCATGTTGAAATATGTAAAACAGGTTTATTTCCTCCTTCAGATCGTACAATATGGTGCCCTATTTATAGAATGCTACAGAGTTAATTTACATAATTGGTTGAGACGTTACACAATTGGTATAACGTAATACAATTGGAGACGTTACACAATTAGTGGTACCTTTACTAAATCAGTGGAGAAGTAAGATTTCTCCAATTATAATAATATCTAACTATCATAATAATGGTTAACTCTAACAAAAGGAGGATTTCTTTTATATATATATATATAAAAGAAGGATCGATATGTCTAGTTGTAATACATTACCTGCTTGATAATCTTCAACGCTGTTTGAGCTTTTGAGGCTTTAGACACCACATCTTGTTTTTGTTTTTCCAAAGCCAATGACTAAAACAGGGTCGATTGTGAAGAAATCGGTCTACCATCAGAATTTGCATGCACTTTTCGATACCTCTCTCAAAAGAAAGTTGAACATTACGGCATTGGTCAACGGTCGGGTGAATTATATATTGGCAGCTCAAATATTTAGTCCAATGTACGTGAAATTCCAGAAATCATACCATCGTAAGAATAACATCACAGCTCAAATATGCATCAAACATATTCTCATAAGCAGATTGACATCGATGAACAGCCAAATGTTTCACATTGACATCCATGACTGCGAGAATGTGAATGGACAAGGAGTGCAGGTCACTGCCTCAAGAGACAGCCCCAACACCTACGGCATACATGTGATAGGATCCACCAGTTGACAACATCAGCAGAGCCATCATTAAGACCGGCGATGATTGAATCTCCATAGGCCCCGGCACCACCAACCTCTGGATTGAAAACATCGGTTGTGGACTGGCCATGGCATTAGGTAACATTTATAATCTTCGAGATTGAATTGTAGGAACACGTATGCTATCTCTTAAAACAAGTCATTCAAGTACTATTATATGCTAGGACAGAATTGATCAATTACTTGAACATTTCTTGCAGCATTGGAAGTCTTGGGAAGAACCAAAATGAACAAGGTGTGCAAAATGTGACAGTTAAGACAGCTGCGTTTACGGGTACGCAGAATGGTGTCCGAATTAAGACATGGGCAAAGCCGAACCAAGGATTTGTGAGGGGAGTATTGTTCCAAGATGTGACAATTAACAATGCACAAAACCCGATTATAATCGATCAGGAGTATTATCCAGATGACAATTGCCCCAGTCAATCCTCTAGTGTTGATTAAATTAGCGATGTAACTAACAGGAACATCACAGGATCTTCTGCATCTGAAATGGCTGTGAACTTCGATTGCAGTAAAACAAACCCCTGCAACGGCATTGTTTTGGACCTTGTTGATCTTACACATGGAAGTAATCCTGCAACCGCTTCATGCACAAGTGTTGTTGGTTCTGTAACTGGTCCCGTTCTCCCTCTGTGCTGCTTGGCTTCATGGATTTCCCATATAGATTTTTTATTCAATAGTAGAGATGATCGGAATGAAAGCTTGACACAGAATTTCCTGCATCGATTCGTGAACAACAGAATAAAATCAGAAAGAAAATTTTTAGTACTATTAGTAGATTTGACAAACATAGTTTTTATAGACTAGGTATTGTCATTAGAACTTTTGTTACGACACCCTTGACTCCAACATGAGACGAACCCCCAACTTTGCTTTTGGCAAGTGATGCCTTAACCATCTCATTAGTGATGCTTATGCGACTAATGTCATTAGAAGTTACATTCGATATATCTCACAATTGACTAATTCATCATCACCTTCCAGATAAAAACTCAAATCAAAAAGGAAATCTCCTACTTGGACAGGATTATTCGACAAAGACATAATTTATAACTTAATACCAACATTAATGCTATGAAACTGAGGAATTCAAGTTGCAAACTACCGCTGATCATTATAATGTTGTGAGATATAAGGATAAAACTTAATAACCAGCTGTGCCTCTCTTCTTGAGAGCTTCTTAACTAGTGTATTCTTTCCTAGTCATCTCATCATCCTCTTATGAGGGGTCCTCATTGCAATCTACACTCGGTCCTCTGGTTTCATACGACGTTTTTCCGTTCACATGACACAATACTCTCTTCTCGAAATAGCCCAATAGGAAATATCAAACAAATAGTGTGTTTATGGAATGATCACAAGGAGTTAACTAATGTAAGATCAATGTAGATTCAACATTTCTGGTCCTCTTCTTTCTAAAGAATAAAATGATCTTGTTTCTTACCGAGAGAAGGAAAAAAAAAAAAAGTAAAAAACTACCCTTATATCACACTAGACATCACCTAGACTAATGACAAAAGACATTGTTCTTTTAAGTGAATCATTGGTGTTAACTTTGCCAAGTGCTTCGGAACAACCGAACAATGGAAAAAAAGCTTTTATTTCATGAGTAATGCATCAATTCCATTTGAAGGCTCTAAACATTAAACGGGAAGGGCCAATCAAAAGGCCTAAAGAAGAGATGCCGCCTGCAGATAGATTAAGAGCTGAAATTCAACTATGGTCGAAATTCTGCATTCTTCTTTTTTGTTAAGAGATCTGAGTAAACTCCTAGCTACAAAGTCAGTGAGGATGCATGGTAGAATCATCTAACCACCTCAAATGTGACATTTTCATCAGAGGAGGTCCAAAAATCTTAATTAAATAAAATATCGCTGTTCCTAATTCACGAGAATCCCATCTATTTTGTTTAGCTTTGGCAAAAATATATGATGGTACTTAAACAGGACTGAAAATGTATTTGAATCGCTACAAATACTATATAATTGAGGAGTTCGACCGAAAAACAAATCGGTTTTAAATTCCAAAATCAGTGTGTACTACAACCATTGGTTATGAAAGAAAATATTCAATACTCAGTGTGCCTCCTTTAGTAAATCCCATTCCAACTATCCTTTCTGACAATCAATTTTTCCTGGTCACTTATTAATCATACATCATGCTAAGAAAATCTCGAACTTCAAGAACATCTTACGGTGTTATTAAAAAAAACATTGTATATATTATGAATGCGAAGAAGAATTAATGTGATGGGTTGGAATCTCACCTGTTTCGCGTTCTTCAAATCTGCTCGAGCATTTTCAGGCTTTTGAAACCAGGGCTTGGCTTTGTTTTCCCATATCCAAGAGCTAAAGCCAGTGGCAAGGAGAAGCAAGTCGCCTACAAGTCTACAACCAAATTCCTGGAACTGAAAATCCCCTGAAATTACAAAAGTAATGAAACTGATGACAACACAACAAATGGTAATGGAATTGGAAGAATAATTATAACGTGGAATAAGAGAAATTGGCATGATGGAGAGAGCATCACATTCCTTTCATCTAATACTAAGATGATGCTCAGATAAATTATTAGGGGCTCAAATACATTATCTCATTGTGAATGCCAGAAATCATAACGTCGTGAGATTACTATCACAGCATCAAAGATCAAAATAACTAAAGTTCTAAAGGATGCATAATGGAAGAAAGGTTTGAAGTGGTTTTATAGAAGCATTAACAAAAGAGGAAAGAATTGCTCTACACATGACGACGACCACGACGACGGCAGCAGAATATGCATCAATCCGAGTGGCTACCCGCACAGTAGCACAATTGAAAGTAATGAGTCCACAATGAGTAAGTGAAGTTTCCATTAAGAGAACAAGTTTCTAGTTACAAAGGTATCAACAGAAACAAAAGCACTTTTTATTATACAGAACTACAAATACAATTAAAACTCCTCTTTGAGCACATTATTCAAAAACTGCTACTTTGTACTATACATGTAAGTAGCTGTAACACCACTAAAACCTCTCTTGGAAAAATTTTGTCTATTTAACAATCCATTACTTTTCTCAAAATAAAAATAAATAAATAAATAAATATATAATCCATTACCGCTATAGAACTGCTTCTAGACTTCACATTAATTCAACACTCTTAAATGTTTGTCTAGCAAATATGTGTATCATAAGTATTATATCACTTGGTCTTTTTCCTAAAAATTGAGCATCAACTCTCAATACCAAGTGGTCCAATCATTATAATGTCTAGTTAATTTAACAATAAATCAACCAAGCAAAAGCATGAAAAACATCATTTTTTTTTTTTGGGTAGGAAAAAAGAGCATTTTTCATAACTATACAATTAGATACAAAAATAAAGAGTTGCACTATGTTTCTAATTAACTGCCACGTTTCTAAAACGTATTTCCAAAACAAAAAAAAAAGTGTTAACAAAAAAAAAGTGTTATGTTTCAATATGCTGCCACATATATTAATACATATTCCTTGTCCAACTCAAAAGAATTTTTTTTAAGAGAACTCAAAATAATCTTTATTCGTTTTCCTACCAAAAAAAAAAAGAAAAAGAAAAAAAGAAAAAAAGAAAAAAAAATCTTTATTGAGTAGAACCGACTTCGACTCGGACTCCAAGTTCAATTACTATTACTACTTTATTAATTATGCGGTTTTACAAGAGAATTCTGCAATTAGAGAAACTCACGTGGAAGATCGATCAACTCTAGAACAAGTCCAACAACTTTGTCGCCACTACTTTTGAATTTTACGTCTTGTATGTATGCATACTTGTTTCCTTTGGGTATCTAGGAAAGAAACTTGACTTACTATATATTTTCTTTTTCTGTTCCTTATCGACTTGCATGTTAGTTGTTACCCGGTTCAAGTGGTTTCGTTCCACGTCTCTTCGACTTTGATTAATTTGCAAACGACTAACTCATGGATAAGCTTCATGATGATCTTCTGCACCTCATTGTCCCTAAGTTGAGTTCTTTGGTTTGTTACGCCGCATTCAGATCAATGTGCCGAAGGTGGAGATCCTTTTCCCATCTACATTACAATTTTCTTGTGCTTCCTCAATCTCCTTGGCTTATGTTTCTCAATTTTATATCTTCAAGGGTATATGACCTCTACACTTTCGATGGTACAAGACAATTTTTTCAATTTGAAATTCCTGAGGATAGTAAGTTTGGTTTGTCTTCAAGGACTTGGTTGATTTGGTTTAATCATAAAGAGAAAAAGATTCGAGTATGAAATCCATTCTCTTCTGTTAACATTGTTTTACCGAACATGGCCAATCAATCAGAAGCAATGTCGCTTAAGAATAAGATCATCATCAAGAGTGGAGCTAGTTAAGAAATGCCCTGGGCTTATATTTGTAATTTTTTTAAATAAAAGAAAAAATTTTCCAAGCTTAGCCCACCCCATTAGAAGATGTTTACACCTAAGCCCACCTCATCTCAAATTCCTAGATTCGTCCCTGATCATAATCTCTTGTACAGGTCCTTTGATCAAGAATTCGAAAGGTGTGGTTTTTGGTATTATGCACGATATTGAAAAGTTGGCAATATTAAGGTTGGGAGACAAAAGCCCGGACATGTGTAGAAGTAGATTTCTTACATTAACTACCAAGACCTTTATCAGCCACAACAAAAAACAGATTCAATGATATTGTTTTTTATCATGGAAAGTTGTATGTCGTAAACCAATTTGGAGGGTTTTTGTTTGTGAAGAAGCTGTTCGTGCTCCTTGTTATTATGATTATCACCGCCTTCATCCTGTCAAGGTCATAATGTTAATTGATAACTCACACGCCATACAAGAATTAGATTCAAAAGTCGAGGACACCAAACATTACTTAGTAGAAGTGGACGGAGATTTGATGCATGTTATAAGGTTCTCAATTAATCTAGGTAAGCATACAAGACTCTTTTTTATTATTTTGAAACTCGACTTCATAAAAAGAAAATACTACTATGTCACAAAGTTGGATTTAAAAGGTCATTCTCTTTCCTTGTGTAATTCTGGCTATTAATTGTAGCTCTGCCATAGTTTCTGAAATGATTGCAGTGTATCATTAATTTGTTGAAGACAATGGTGAGGGAGATCAGGCTACGAGGAGGTCCCATAAACTCATAGCATTTGATTACTTTAAGGAGAAGCAAGATATTTCAATTCTTTTTGAAGCTGAAAATTGTAAATTACGTTACCTACCACCTGGTTGGATTATCCCACGAGACACAAATAGGTTGAAACCATTGGTCAGAGCTGAAAGATGTGCCTTTCCTAATTTTGTGTCAATAGAATGTACATGTATGTCTATAGATTGTTTAATTAAATTTTGTTTTTGGTGAAGAATTGTTTAATGAATTAATTTATACGAGATTGACTTTTTTTTCATTTCTTCTTCTTTTCTTTTTCATTTATTCATCTCCTCTACTTATTTTAGATCAATATGTATTGTGTACATTACAAAATTTTAACAAAAAAAATTTGGCAGTCTGCTAATAAAGCTCCATGTAGACTTGCTTTTACACCTTTGCTCTCCCTACTACTCTTTCGTTGTACACGTTGCCCCTTGTATTGGCATACTAAGTGATCACACTTATAGTTAATGGAAAATTGAAAACATGTATTTAATGTTTGCACTTTTTTTATATCATTTAACGTCTGCTCCTATTTTCTAATGTATTGGTCTTCGCATGTAATGTTTTATAAATTTTTTTTTTTTTTTTTTTTTTTGATAGGATAGTTAATATTACGTTAATCAAACTACTCAAAAGGGGTAAAATTGGGAAACAAAGTATAATCTGTCAGTTCAAAATCGAAACGCTACCTAAAGTAGCATATAAAGTTTTGGGTAAATAAGCAGAATATATAATCCCAAACTTTCAAGTTTTTCTCAAAATAATTCCAAACTTTCAATTTTTCTAAATAATCCTAAACTTTGCTTTGATATCAATTTTATCTCACTTATTTTTTACTTTATTTTTCTTTGATTTCTCAATAGTTTGTTATAAATTTTAAAATTCAAAATGAACATTTTTTTCTTTTATTAATTTGACACTCTCCCACAATCAACAACTTTATTAATTTAATGTGTCACCTCACACCAAATTAAACTTAAAATAAGTAGATGGGATAAAATTGAGACCAAAAGTAAAGTTGTAGAATTATTTTGAGAAAATTGAAAGTTTGGGATTATTTTGAGAAAAACTTGAAAGTTTGGGATTATTCTGCTTATTTACCCTAAAGTTTTAGCTTTTCTTTTTTTTTTATATATCAAAAAAAGTTTAGCTTTTCATCTAGCTTAAATAAGCTGCTAATCAACCACAACTTTTTTTTAATAGGAAGAGGACTTTAATTATTATAATCAATATGTACCCCATATACAAAGGCGGGAAACAATATGTTTCCCATAAACAAAGTCAAAAAACTCCTATCAACGTAGTAGGGAAAAATGCATTGTTCATCTATAAACGTCTCTTCCCCCACAATGAGAACGACCATTCAGGAAGTACATCAATGCCGAATCAACTAAGTTGAACCCGCGATTTCATAGTTGGAATTACAAATTTGAGAAATAAAAGTACAACATTGAATCCCTCGAAATACATAAATTCTTTGACGCTTGCCCATTTGAGCATCCAAGTACTGCCCCTCCCTAGGTATCCTACCTCTTATAAAAGCCGAAGCCGGTCCCTATTTAAATCCGACCATTAATGCCTGCGAAACTCCTTCGAACCTAAAATAGATGATGATGTGGCTCTCTTGATTGCATCTCATACATCCTCCCACTTTCGATCAGTCTCCTCGATCGGCTTTCTATTCCTCTCCGCCCATAGCTCCCATAGTAACGCATGGGTATAGCAGCACACCACAACTGTTGTGAAATACAAAACAAGTTTATTGAATAAATTGTATATTGAATTGATGTCAATGATACAAGATTAGTAATCTATATATAGAGGCTTACAATACAAGGCAATAATGTAATACAAGGAAAGATATAAATTGGAGAAACAAAAATCAATGTAGAAATCAATGGCAAAGAATTTCGGTCATCTCAGTATGGAAACATAATATATGTTTCCTAACATCCCCTCTCAAACTCAAGGTGCATGGTGTCAGAGAAACCAACTTGAGATGGTGGGTCAATTCAGTGAAGCCGCCGGGAGGCAAAGCTTTAGTGAAGATGTCAGCCAACTGATCATGAGAAGAAACAAAAGTTAGATAGGCAATCCCTTCTCGAAGATGTTGTCTAATGAAATGACAGTCATTCTCTATATGTTTAGTGCGTTCTTGAAAAACGTCATTATGAGTAATATGAATGGCGCTTTGGTTATCACAATGAATGATAGTAGGACATGAATGACCAATACCCATGTAGTCTAAAAAACAATGTGGCCATAAAATTTTAGATGTAGTATCTGCAAATGCACAATACTCAGCCTTAGTACTAGACCAAGCTACAACTGTTTGTTTCTTACTTCTCCATGAAATGAGTGAATCCCCTAAAAAAATAATAACCAGTTGTTGACCGTCTATTTGTCAGATCACCAGCTCAATCAACATCCGAATATGATCTGATAAGTTGTTATTTATGCATATTATATATAGTTTATTTATATATTTTAGTGTTGCTTCTCCGAATTATGGGCCTAATTATCTCTATTTTTCATTTTCAGGACTTTTAGGGTACACGGTTGGATTCGGGGTGGAAAAATACTCAAAATAGAGTATTTACTTAAAGAAATCGGATACCGGAGGGTTTGTTTTGGGGAGTACACAAGAGTAGGTGAAGGGGAGTTCGAAAATGCCACGTGTCGAGTCCCCATTGGACTGACCGTTTCACACACAGTCGTTCGGCGAATCAGATCGTGCCACGTCGCCCATCTCCACCAATCGCGTCGTGCCACGTCGCTCTCACAGCTCATCGTCTCACCTATGCCGCACGATCTGCCTCGGGATGCGTGCTCAGCCGCACTCCCAGATTTTCGCACGACTCCTCACGCGCGCACCGCGTCCCAGCCGACCACGTGTTCGCTCCTGGTTCATCCAGCAAGGCACACGTCATCCGCTCCGCGAATCACAGCGCGCCACGTGTCGGAGCCTACACTCACAGCACGTCACCGATCCTCCTCTCCTCCAATCCGCGGCCGCCACATCAGCACGCTTCAGTTTTTCAGCCAATCACGCTGTGACACGTGGCAGAGTCCAGAAAAAACACAAAAAATAGCCATAGATTGTCCTCGACGCACGTGTCACGTACCAAACTCGAAAATAGGCATCCAGGACCCAAATTTAGGAGTATTAATTAGGTTTTTTGATGGAGAGTCGGGGATTTTTGATTGTTTTCTTCTTTTCTCAGTGTTTTCTATTTTTTTTCTCTCCTCCTTTTCTACACTTTGTTTTTAGATTTTAATGGAGTTTAAATGTCGATGGCCGGCTAAACTCATCAGTCTGAATCGGAAGTGGATCAAATCACTCTTTTTGGCATAAAACATATGTGAGATCTATTTTGTTATTTATTTAATTTGTTTTTCATAGTATTTTATTTTCTTCGGTATTATTTGAACAATTGAAGTTAAACACTAGTTTAAACTTCAATTCATATGCCAGTGAGTCGTAAGCACTCATGTTTGTGCAATAAGACCACATTAGTGGCAATTGACCTTACCAATTGATTAGAACCTTTTGGGACTAGTTAAATACCTTAGGGGTCTAGGCTAAATCGGGAGCACTAGCGATCCGGTTGTCTAGGTGTAGTGCCTTCACTAATCGAAGTAATGCAACCAATGCGTTAAATCTGGAGCACTAGTGATCAAGTTGCATGTTTGTTCAGGGAAGTAATCAACGGTCGTACCTTGGTTGCCGACATCAGGAACTGCGAGGACCTGCGTACATTACCGGGTCTATAACTACACTAATTTACTGTGATTTGCATGCTTTGATTAGATTGAGGACCATATATAAAATTATGTCAAATTGAGGAGATTTGTGATACTGATGGTTTGGATTGTTCTTTCCCCTCTTGATTGATTGATTGATTTACATTATATTTTAATTATTGTTTTTAGTAAATTAGAGATTACTTCTGTGAACACTCTAAGTTAGTTTAGTTTTGTATCCTATGTTAAAAACTTGGTCTTTGTGGTTTGACCCCGTACTTGCCACTACTGCAGTTCTTGTGGTCATTAGTAATCCCATCGGGACTATATCTATGTATTTATTTTGACGCACTCGACACGCGTCATGATCGAAGTGCTAAGGATGACGAACTAGAAAAATGTATTTCATGGTTTTTCGACAATCATGACAAAAACTCACAAGACTTACGCCAAAACGGATAGAATTGAGAGTTGAGCCGAGATCTAACTTTAGTTTTCGTGATAGGTCAATCCCTTGGCGTCGATTCCTGACGAAATCACATAACCCCCACCTCCATTTTTCATTTTCTCGACGAAGAGAGAGTGTGAGAGAAAAGAGAGAAATGAGGGATAAGATGAGTTGACTCTCCTATTTATACTGTGGTCCAATCTTGACTCACACACGCATCTCGAGGCACATCTCAAGGCCTACTATTGCTCACCCACAAATGACTCACTTTGGGACTCTTTTCCTTATTCTTATCCAATTCGACCAATATTTGTCTTCTTTTACAAGCGTTTTGACACCTGGCCTGCACTACGACTCGTACTGTCGCATGCGAATACAAATACTAATGACCCGAACATCTTCTCATGTTAAATTGATTTTCGTATTTTATTTTCCGGTCATTCACAAAAAATAATTTCCCAGACTCGTGTACCCATATTTTGTTCGTCCGATACCCGTTTGACACGTTTTCCTAGGTGAACACTACTTGTTTATCGACGTCACCGCTCTGTCACACAGACACGAATATAAATAGATATTACACATCATCACAAAGAAATAACATATTTTTCGGGTCGTTACAATCTTGTACAGACATTCAAGCTTCACTATTTTATATTCATGCGATGATCAATTTATAGTTGCATGTTTACTTTCCACATGTTTATTTAATACTTTTTATGATTCCTTTATTCATTTATGTAATTACTCAGTGAAGTTCTTTGAGATTACTCACTCTAGACTCGTCATCTATTTAGTTGTAATGGCTTGAGTGCAGACTCTAGTACGAGCAGGGGCAAGGGAAGGCTTGCAAATTACTTGTGATTGGCCATCATCAGAATGACTCGTACGTTTCTTTATTATTTTGTTTTCAGTTGGGATAAAGGAAATATCGTGGGACACCTTTAAATGTATATTATACAGTTTTGAGGATTATGATTATATCATGTACATGGTACTTCTTTTACGAATCATTTCTAATAAGTCTTTCCTTGAATTTGATGAATTAATTATGATTTTTAACAGATAAATTGAGTCAATTGGCTTACATTTTTTGTGAAAATGATATAAATTAGTCATAATTTGAGGTTTCAATGAGGATAATGACATGTGATGCATGTGGAACACAGTGAAACCAGTGTCTAGGCAAGGCTGTGGGTCCGCGACATATAACGTGGCGGCCTCGGATCTTAGGGCCGCCACATACAAACAATAACAACAAAACTATATATCAATTCCAAATCAGTTAAGGTTAATTACCTTACAACTAGTCCAAGATTTGAGTACTAACTAACTCATGGTCATTTACATGATCATCAGTATTTAGAAAGCGCACAATATACTTCATTGTCGTTCTGGTACAAATGTAACAAATTGGCGTAATTAGTTGTGTAACTGTGGCCTAGTAGGTACAATGTTTGTGTGTACGTGCATGGCTCAATGCATGTGCACGTATACTTTAATTTGACATTTGAATATTTGTTTAACAAGAAAGAAACAATCTGTCCCACTAGAATTCAAACCTATAACCTCTTATTCACAAACCCCCGTATTGAATTATTGATTACTCATTGGTTGGTATTTGATATTTGAAGTGCCTTAATCCATTTTTTTAGAAAGCCTTAATGCTTGGTTGATCGATCCTTATGTTATTCTTTTGTTACTATGATCTCCATACATGAATAATAAATTACATTCTATCAAAATTGCACTATAGAGTCTTAGAACCTTATTATGAATTAATGTAAAACTCAATATACGAGTCTATTTTTATCAATAACATTTGGGAAATAATTTGGCCGGGTGACTACTCCTACTTGTGGGTGACCCTTGATTTTTGTGCATCAGTGTCCATGCACTGATCGATGTTTGTTGCTACATTTACATATTTAAGTTTCTACATGTAATCTCATAACGGTTGACTTAGTGCTAAGGGAGAATTAGTAGAATATTGTCAATTCATTTTATTTTAATTTTAACTAAATTTTCAATGTAAAAGTTAAATAGTAATGCCTATTTTTTTTGACAAATAGTAATGTATATTTTTTTTACTAAAGTAATGCGTATTTTCTTAGGTTAATTTTCCCGTCCATATTTTTTTAATGAAGCTTTCACAAATACGAGGATATATATCGTTATCTGGTCGGCCACTCAACTAAAATGGAAAGTGTTACAATAACACCCTCTAATGCAGGGGCAGATCTAGGAGGGGCCAGGGGGGCAGTCGCTCTCATACAACCCCCGGGACCCCTTATAGTACCCCTACGTTATCGTCGACCCTCGCCCCTCTCCGCCCTCTTTCCACCCATCTTATAGTCGACACACGCCCTTTATAGTTAAAATTCGCCCCCTAACAAGATTTTTTGGATCTGCACTGCTCCAATGCATATCTCATGATGCAGGATTACATATCCTTCTGTGCATGGTTGGTACTATTGGGCATTGTGTATTTTTTTACTCAAACAACTAATTGGAAAGTGTGATACACTAGCATCACCAAACTTACACCTCGAAGTCATATTGGTCTTGGGACCCGTCCGTGTGTGACTCAAGATACATGTGCACACAGATCTCGGTGCATAACACGCAGGATGTGTGTCACGATTGAGGCACACACGAACGACACCTATGGTCGATGTGATGGGGTATGAGTTCGGTGATGTCAAATAATCATCTTAGAAATCGATTTTCTCGATCTCTTAAAAAGTTGACTTCCTCTCACTTGGCACCCAAAACCAGTGTAGACGGACCCTTAGAGGGGGTAGGATGGATAACTTAAAAAAGTTCATATTCTTTTTTTATTAATTCTAAGTGAGTCATGTAAACACTTGTTAGATATGTTGGTATTGAAATCTATTTTGACTAAAAATTTTAGATCTCAATTTTGAGTTGCAATTAAAATATTGTGAAAAAATACCTAATTAATTATGGACAAAAATTATATATAATCACGAAACACCCCATCAAAATAATATTTTTAAAACTCTTTGCCTCATTTTTAATTTTTAAGTTTTAAAATAATTTAAGAAAAACTTGAGAGAATGAGAAATCATTAAGAAGTCTGTCTAATTTATTTTTTATGTTTAAAAAAATCATATAATTTAACTCCTTTCTCGTAAAACTTTAGAATATCTTATTAATTTATTTTGCAAACATTATAATTATTATTTTATTATTGTATTTAATATTTTTTATATTATTTTTTGATTCGACACAAATTTTATTTTATGTAGTCCACTTAGGCGGCTTAACTCAAACCTTGCTTTTGATAACTCATTTTTTTAGGTCAACAATTCATTTTTAAGTAAATATACTAATATATTTTATAAATTTCATGGAGGCGCGACCCGAGCTGTAAATGCAAATTAATCTAGGTGGTCTGCATATCAAATTATCGCACTTTATATATGTAGTGTTCTTAGGTAGGGTCTGATATATACTGTCTTTTTTACAACTTAAGTGAGATCTACGATGGCGAACACACATGTCGGATGAGGTCCAAACTTATTAATAGATTTAGGTTAAGGTTCGTCCCCCTAAATAAACTTTTTGATTCCACCTCTGGTGTAGAGTCAATCAGGTTGATTACCAAGTGCCATAGATAGGTTGTTGTGGGTGTAGAAACTTGGTGTCCAAAATGACTTTGCTACAGTAACTCATTTTGGATGATTTAAACGTTTGACGTGTATAATACGTGCGCCTCGAGATGTCTAGACGCACACAGTGCGAGGAGTATCGCGCGGAATCCAACTTGGTGATCGGTGTAAAGGTGGTTTACTGGTACATTTTCCTGTACTTAATGCAAACAGTTGAAAATTAAAGGTTTTTTTTTTTTGAAAACCAGATTAAAGCTAGTTAAACAATATTAATTTACATAGCATCGAAACCCACACACTGTTCTGAATAATAAAAATAAAACGCACTGCCAATAATCATATAATGTGCAAACAATCGACTGTTGCATGCACGGCAGGCCGTGAAATTACTAGTTATACTAGTACATAATATCCTAATTAAAAGGAAAAAGCTTGATTCCGCTGCTCAAAAGGAAGATGTTGTCGAGCATAGTCTCATCAAAAAAATAACTGTTTTTGTGGACCCACCACATTTTTTTGTTTGTTTTGTGCAGAAGCTCCACTTCCCTTCTGCCTTAACTGTCTCCCATGCTGGCCTTTTGCCATCTGTTCCCTTGATGGTGACTTGCTGCTGAATGATGCATGATAGCATATAGTATAAGATAGCATACATACATGCATGCTCTTATCCCCCAAACGCATGCCCAGCGCACATCCTTGCCACATCCTTGTTCATGTTTACTTCGAGACACAATTTTACACATCCCGAGATTTAAAATCTAAGTTGGATACAGAGAGAGCTAAGTTAAACAATTAACCAAAATGAGCTTAAAAAATATTTTCCTATATTGTACATGCAAGTGATTGAAGATATATTAAACAATGTTAATTACATTGCATCAGAACCCATATACAGTACGTCATAATAATGTGTAAACTCTGGAACTTCTTTTTTTTTTTTTTTGAGGCCAACACTGGCATGGACTCTTACATCATTGAAATTACCAGCTATACCAGTACATAATATCCCTAATTATATAGGAATGTATGTATGCATGGCTATGGTCGACAGAGTGAGGAAATCACCAAAACCAAATGTTACCATGTTCATAGCTCAGTGACCATACAAAAAAAAAACCTCGTCTCATTCTTAGGGAAATATTAGAGAGAAAATGTTAGAATGATAATGGTATTACACACTCCAACACATATTGGCCCACAAGAGCTCTTTATGCGGCCTCGACTCGTGTCTTAGCACCGAGATTTGTATGTGGCCTGTATCTCGAGGTGCGCATGAATGACTTTTGTAAGCCAATGTGTTCTCTATCTACACTGATGAGAAATACATTCTGGGCTCATAGATGGAATATGCGGCAAGACTTGATCCTAATTAGCTAGGGGGATACGTGCTTGCCTGCCTAAAGATATACCACTTTCTCTTTGTTGGTTTCTATTTGTTTTGCATTCATCAATAAGTAGCATTGTTTTCATTTTTATTTTTTATTTTTTAGCTAATTAGGTCATCAGTAATAATAGCAGAATTTCCATCCTGTTTATCTTAGTGTAGCAGCAATATATATTATAGCATATATGTCTGGTATGTCAAGCATCACACTTTTGAATTGAATGGACAGGAGCAGAGCTGTTTTTTCTCTCTCTAGATTTCTCTCTAACTCCAGTCACTAGTTAATTAATCCCCCACCAAAAAAACAATAATGCTAGAATGACAATGGGTATCACACACCCCGCCCACAAGAGCTCTACGCGGCCTCGACTCACGTTTTAGCACCAGGATCTGTGTATGGCATGTATCCTAAGGTAGACATGGATGGCTCTTGTAGGCCAATGTGAGTTATGGCCATTGTCATTGTAGCACTACCCCCGAAAAAATAGGGAAAATGATAATCTAACACACTTTGGATGCAAACTTTGTTTTTTATTTTTTTGTTTTTTATTTCAATCATAATTTTATTGAAGCTCAACACATGTTACAAATATGAAATTGTTTATATATCAAACGACGCTCCAACAATTTGTACCAACACGACTTCACGAATTCCTTGCCATGTCATGAGCCAATAAGTTTGCTTGTCTTCTAATGTAACAGATCTTCCATAAGAGGTGTCTAGTCAATAACCTCTTGCATTCATCCAGGATTACACCAACTTCAAGCATATTTGAATTCAGATTATTGATGTCATTCACTGTTAGTAGTAAATCCAATTCAAAGATGACTTGTGTGAGTCTTAGCTCATCCACCCAGCTCAACGCCTCCTTTATTGCCATAGCCTCATCCTCAGCCTCAGCGGGGGTACATCTACTCGTGAAAGTCTTTGTGCGTCCATGGATCAGTACGCCATGTCATTTTGAACAACAACACTCGGGCCTACTTTTCCTTCCTTATCAAAAAGAGTTGCATCAGTATTGCACTTGAACCAACCCGTTGTCGTAGGACTCCACTGTTCGTCACGACTGCCAACAGTTTCTTGGGGTGTCCCAATTTGACCACTCCTCTTCGCCTCATTCCATGCCACAAGCCATTCCACGCTCTGCCTAATAACCACATGTAATGGGGCTCCATTATTTCTCCATAATAGGTTGTTTCTATACCTCCAAATCGCCCACATATACATGCATATTTTTTGTATTTAGGTATCCTCCATCACCTAGAAAACTTGAAAAAACCAACTCTTGAGACTGGCTTCATCCCCATCATATTGACTTGGCAAGGCAAGACTCCCCTCCAACATTCGCGTATCCTACTGCAATGAAACATGAGATGCCCATATGTCTCGACTTGACTTGTGCAACAAACACACCCGTCATCAATCAACATGCCTTTCTTTACCAATTTATTTTTTCTAGGAATACATCTCCTCATAAGTCTCCACATGAAATGTTTAACTTTTGGTGGGAATTTGAAGTGCCATAACTTCATCCAATCCCCAGGAATACACGCCAAATCATCATCCCTATCCATCTCTATCACCACTCTATACCCGGAGTTTACTCTGTAATGCCCATCTTTATAATGACTCCACACTAGTTTATCCTCCTCTCCATTAGTTAACAGGATCTAGTATATCTTATGGACATCCCTGTCATTAAAGAGTTCTTCAATTATCTAATGGTCTCACTCCCTTCTAATCGAGTTCATAAGCTCATCAACTGTTATATTCTCTAAACCTTGTATAGGCTTAGTTGAGAAAAAAAATTCCTTGAATCTTTTAACCACGGATGACCCCAAACCTTCACCGACTTTCCATTGCCTATTCTCCATCTACTCCCTTGCTCCACAACTAATTTTGCTGCCATGATTCCTTGCCATGTAAATTCAGATGATGGCCTTTCTTGGCCTTAAAAAAAAATTCCATTCATATAGTATTTAGCTTTGAGAATTCTCGATGTCAAAGCATTTGGGTAATGCAACAATCGCCACCCTTGCTTTGCTAAAATGGCTAAGTTGAAACTGTGGAGATCTTTAAAACCCAAAACCCCCTCCTCCTTCCTTATGCATAGTCTACGCCAATTCAACCAATTCATACCCCTTTGGTTGTCATTCTTCATACCCCACTAAAAAGAGTTCATCATCTTTTGGAGTGAATCACATATGGATAAAGGTACCAAGAACTTCCCCATACAGTAAGTAGGAAGCGCTTAAGCTATCGAGTCAACCACCAAAGAGGAGCTCAAATATGAAGTGAGGTCAGCGTTAAGAGGCTTGAATAAGAGGCTTGATGAACTCATCCTTTGTCATCTCTAAATCGAGTCAACCACCAAAGAGGAGCAGCAAATTAAAGAGGAAGGCGGCACTAAAACACCAGATCCACCAGCTACACTAGCGTCTAAGTTGACTTGAATCATTGGTATTCCAGATCTAGTAGCGACTGCAGTGTTTTCAAATGTTGTCACTCAAAATCTGGTGACAAAACAATAACCTAAGATTCGAGGTGAAATAAGAGATCCGAGAGAGATTCGAGGATCAGTGTTGCAGATTGAAGCTCCAGATCTAATTTTCTTTTCAAACCCACCAATCAAGTGTTTGTTTTGTTGTTATGTGCTTGTGCAATTGAACAAGGTTGGTTCGCATTCATTGTGTTGGAGCAATTGCTGTGGCTATGGAGCCTCCACTTGGTCGTCGTTGTCTTCACTACAATCGTCGCCATCAACATTTGCGAATATGATATTGCTTACATATTTTTCACAGGCGCAACATGCTCTTTTATGAATTTGGGGAAGTGTTGATCCAATGCGACAATCAAGAAGATCCGACTCGATGGCAGAGTTTCAATTTGGTGGTCGAACTTGTAGTCGTTGCAGTTTTTGTGGAACATGTCATTATGGATGTATATCACATGTTGCTACTTAATGAAAATAGGAAGCATGGTTTGGTTCCAATCATGGATACCATTCTTTTTATGGGACATATGGTAAAGTTGATCTCCCTAGAGAATTTGCAGGGCTGTATGTACCACATAAACGCTTCTTTGAATTTTGGCTTCTTGATCAAGGTCCCGATATTGTTGTCAACTTGTTTGCTAATTAGATTAGCTCAACGTCGGTTTGTGCTCGTGAGTGGATTTTGCAGGTCACAACGGTCCTCCACTATTCTTTTCAAGTTGTTTCGGTTGCCAATAATGGTGTATTTTTAGTGGATGATAAATGAGTGGAGACCTCTAAAGCTCATATGACCCTCATGGGCACCTTATTGTTGAATTCTAGTTCATC
The DNA here is from genome assembly GCA_039657345.1 of Stephania japonica. Taxonomy (NCBI): domain Eukaryota; kingdom Viridiplantae; phylum Streptophyta; class Magnoliopsida; order Ranunculales; family Menispermaceae; genus Stephania; species Stephania japonica. The sequence goes on along the minus strand of CM077563.1, from coordinate 36,274,310 downwards.
AAGTTCAAATGTGTTTTTATGGCACAAACGTTTAGGCCACCCTAGTTTTTCCTATATGAAACATTTGTGTGACGGCCCCGCTTCTAATCTAGGGCACCGTCCGGCTTAATCCCGTAATTAAGCCCTAATCACGACACATAGGACCCAATTACGAATTAGTCAGCCTTTACTACCTGTGTTCTCTTGTTTAAACAATTATTTTATTTAGCGGAAGTCTTTAATATTTTAGCGGAACTTTTTTTTTTATAAATCCTAAGTGTGGAATCCAGGAAATAACGATCACCATATATATGCAAGTAAACGGCGAACATATATAAACAAAGTGAAAGCCAAAAGTCGGGTAATCTAACACTCATCCCAATAACAACCCAAAAGATAAAGACATAAGTAAACATAATACAAAAAGTACCCTACGTGTACGAGCACTACGCGCTCGGAGCTCGAGAGGTAGTCGCCGATCTTCTCCTTGCCCGCCCATGCAGCGCTGCTCGACGGATCTACACCCACCGTCACAACTAGACGGTGAGTATGATGATATTTAAGTGATAACTGGGAAATCTAATACTACATTTCCAATTTAAACAAAAGGTATTTAAAAGCATATGTAGTGAAGAAATGCTTGAATAAATAATGCAAGTAAATACCAACGTTAACGAGATACACAACGACACGAGGCTAAGTCGAGATGATCTACGTCCGGTCGGCGGTGAGAACTATCACCTAGCCTTTCCACTACTTGTATGTGGAGCCGTGCTCAACATATGATAATAATCTCTCTTTTTTTTTTTTTTTCCTAATAACCTCAAATTGCGGAGTGTGCTCGCGTATTTAAATCAATTATACTTGCCGACAACCCCGTGGTCCATGCCACGTGTGCCGCCCAAGTGTAGTGGCGAGTGCTTGGAGACCCCGAAAGACCGAAATCCTCGTGAATCCGCGCATCTCGTGTGCAATGGACACTAGATAATCCCTACTTTAGATTTCAAGAATATATATCCTACAATGCTATGATTTCAACACAAGTTAGGCTACAAAGCCCCAAAGGAAATAGAGCACAAGTCCAACATAGCAGATAACCCTATAGCATGCATTTTCTAAATATTCATTAGCCTCATTCCAAGACAAAAATTGAGCATATAAGGAAACATGGAGTCAATGATATAATAAACAAGGCATCATGCTATATCGATATTCAATATGAATAGAAACAAGGAAAGCATGATGTGGAAAATAAATTAGCTAGTCTACAAATAGACTGAAAATTTATCAATGACTGGAATGAAATAAAGTAAAGAGTTCCCACAGTTTCACTTACAAGTCAACGCAGTAGTCCTAGCTATCCGGCCTCCCGACACCCCAACTCGTGCACCCGAACTTCCAAGAATTTCCTTTAATTCCTGAAGTTCATTTTATGTCATTTTAATTGGTTTAAAGTCACAATAAGTGGATTCATGATATTTAACCAAAATTTAGAATTTTATGTCAATCTTTAATTTTGGCACATTTTTCGAGTTATATCGGGGTACCAAAAACACTCGAGAAGTCCCGAATTATTTTTCTACCTTTTTCTCAATTTCTTATATTTTCTGTAATTTTTTTCCAATTTTTTTAGGAATTTTCCAACCATTTTCCTTATTTTCCAGAAATTAAATTAATATATTTAAATATATATATATTAATTTGTTATTATTAATTAATTAATAATAATATATCTTATTTTATTTTATTATATATATATTTAATCAATAATATATATATATCTTTTTTTATTTTTTATTTTTTTTATTTTTTATTTTTTATTTTTTTTTTTTTTTTTCGGTAGGAGGGTCGACCCGGCCCGTCCTGACCTCTGGTCGGGTCAACCCGACCCGGTCCCTGACCTCTGGTCGGGTCGGGTCATGGGCCGAGCCGACCCGGGAAGAAGTGCACACGGCCCGGCCGTGTGCATCTTCTTCTCACGCGAGCTGAGCTTCGGTTCGCGTGGCTTAAGCATTTTTTTTTTTTTTTTTTTTTCTTTCTTTCTTTCTTCTCTTCTTTCCAACCAACAACAACTCCAACACCAACATCAACATCATAGCATCACAATCTACCATCAACACATTGATTTTTAAAAATTCAACTTCATTCAACCTCACCAACACCACCATTAACATCTACCACAACCATCAACAACAAAAAAAACAAAAGAGTTACCTCGCCAATGCCGTGATCTCCTCCGATGAGTCTCTCTTCCTCTCTCCCGGACTCCCCTCTCTCTCGGACTCTCTTTCCCTCTTCTTCTTCTTCCCTTTTGATTTTCTCTTCATTCTACCTCCATTGAAGACCTCTAAACCTCAAAATTCCTCCACAAATTCATCAAAACAAACCCAAATTCTCGGATCAAAAATACATGCAAATAACCCAAAATTTGACAAATCACCTCAATTTTTTTCCACAAATTTAATCCAAATCGATGACATTCATCAAATCCACCTCAAGAACATCTAATTCAGTAAAAACAGTGGTGATTTCGCCCGAAAATCCAAAATCACCACAACACCCATTTTAATGGAAAATCAACAAAAATGAGGGATTTATTACCTTTGCTTGAGTGTTAGACGCCCGAGTCATCTCCCCCCAAGCCTTAAAATCGTCCTCTCCAACCTCAGATCTCTCCTTGATCCCTCAAATTGTTTGAGAAAAATGAAATTTTGCATGCATTTGATCGATCAAGTTGTATATATATGTGTTGATGGGATCTAGTGTGCATTGCGCATCTCGAGGTAAATCTAATGGCTACTAACTAGGCAGTCCAGCCTCTCATGTGACACAACTTGGGTGACTCCCATCATGGGAGTGTGTGGCAGCACGGATCCCAAGGTCCATCCTAAGGTTAGTTTAATTCATTACAAACTATAGGGTATCAAAATGTGATTTCTTAATAAATAAACTATAGGTTAAATCGATTAATGTACATTAATCCCATATGGACCATAATTAATTGGTCACACAAATTTATAAAATTCATCTAAGTGGTCACACCGACTCTCAACTACCCGGCACTCGGTGTCCCGACTCGCACGCAACTCGAGGCGCTCTCCTCGTGCGTCGAACGTCGTATTTTCTAACTAAATTAAATAACTTAATTTATGTTAAGGTAGATTTGAAATAAATTGTTATTTCCTAGCCTAGTCTCGCTACCCCGATAATTCCACTAGGCACTCATACTTGCACGCACTCCAAGGTGTGTCCCCGCTCACGTCAACTCGACGTCTATGGTTTGCAAAAATGGATTTAATTAGTCTACACACATACACAACACTAGGCATACACCAGTACAAATATAACATTTACCTCGGCCACGTGCCTCGGTCAATGTGCGCGTCTCATGCGGGTCCCACGTCACGGGTCGGTGATCCTTATTAAGCAAGTTAATTCAAGATTAGGAAATTGGGCCATGACAATTTGTTTCCTAAGTTGTTCATCAATAAAGATCCTTCTTCATTTTCTTGTGAATCATGCATTCTAGCAAAACAACCCAGGAAAAATTATCCTGTTGACGACTACAAAGAGTCAAAACCTTTTCACCTTATTTATAGTGATATTTGGGGGGCATCACGAGTTGTTGACTTGACTGAAAAAAGGTGGTTCATTACTTTCATAGATGACCACACGCGAGCTTGTTGGGTCTACTTATTGAAAGACAAATCCGATGTTGGATTTGTATTTCAACAATTCCATAAAATGATAAAAAAATGTATTTCAATCTAATATTCGCATACTTCGCACAGATAATGGAGGAGAATACTTTAATCATGATCTGAATAAATATTTCATAGATAATGGAATTTTACACCAAAGTTCATGTACTTGTAAACCCCAACAAAATGGGGTAGCTGATCAATCGTGCTTGAGGATTTTGTACCTCATCAATATTGGGGCGATTCTGTGTTAACAGCTTCTTATTTAATTAATAGGCTTCCATCCAAAACTCTAAATTTTCAAACTCCTGTTAGTTGCCTCAAAAAATATTTTCCTCATGTTAGATTATTCAATTCTCTCAACCCAAAAGTGTGTGGATGTTCTGTTTTTTTCATAATACTATTCCTACTAGGAGTAAACTTGATCCAAATGCTATTAAATGCATTTTCATAGGATATTCTCCAACCATTAAGGGTTATAAATGTTATAATCCACACTTTAAAAAAATTTGTCCAATGATGCCACCTTCCTTGAAAATAAGCCTTTTTACTCTCATGATACTCTTCAGGGGGATGATTTAAATGGAGGTAAGTATTGGGACACTTCTATCTCCCTTCCAATTTCCTTGCCCATTTCATCATCTTCATCTCCCCCACTGTCCTTACAACACACATTTGTGAGTGACTTGGGCCAAGGGGAGAACCACATCAGAAATCTCAACAAAATGAATTACTTGTTTACTCAAGGAAACCACAAGTTGTTCATCAAAACCAAGCATCCGAACCAGAAGAGGATATACTAACACAAGGTTCAGTTGAAGGTGCAGGTCAAATAGATGATTTGAACATTCTCATTGCTCTCAGAAAAGGGGTTAGATCTTGTACTCAACATCCAATTTCCAATCACTTATCATATTGTCATTTATCTAACAAGTATAGGGCATTCATCTCTCAACTTGATAATCCCTACCAACATACACGAAGCCTTGAAGGACTCAAGATGGCAAGGTGCAGTCGTGGAGGAAATAAATGCCCTAAAAGAAAATAACACATGGGAAATTGTAGACATGCCAGAAGGAAAGAAACTAGTAGGCTGCAAATGGATTTTCACTGTGAAGGTTGCTTCAGATGGGAGCATAGAGAGATACAAAGCTCGTTTGGTTGCTCAAGGATATACACAAACTTATGGCCTTGATCATGAGGAGACTTTTGCACTAGTTGCAAAACTGAGTTCTATTCGAGTTCTCTTATCTATGGCAGCTAATCTAAATTGGGAACTACACCAAGCGGATGTATATAATGCCTTCTTCAATGGAACACTTGAAGAAGAAGTATACATGAAGCTGCCGCCAGGTTTTGAAGAGGCAAATAAAGTCGGTTTTGTATGTAAACTAAAAAAGTCTCTCTATGGATTAAAACAATCTCCAAGAGCTTGATTTACCCGATTCAGCACAGTTATGAAACAATTTGGCTACAAGCAAGGGCAAGCTAACCATACTTTGTTCGTAAAATAATCCAAGGATGGGAAGAAGTCGATCTTAATAGTGTATGTTGATGATATTGTGATCACAGGTGATCACAATGAAGAGATGGCCAATCTCAAGAACTTGCTGAAATCTAATTTCAAGATCAAAGATCTGGGACAGCTTCAGCATTTTCTTGGAATGGAAATTGCTCGAAGTTGGGCATTTTCATTTCCCAAAGAAAATACACCCTTGATCTATTGAAGGAGACAGGTAAATTGGGTATTGGGTAGTAGACCTGCAAATACACCACTAGACAAGAATTGGAAGCACAACGTTTATGAGGATGATCCTCCAACAAACAAAGAACGCTATCACCGATTGGTTGGAAAGCTGATCTATCTATCACTTACGAGGCCTGACATTGCGTATAGTATTAGTGTGGTCAGTCAGTTCATGCATGCTCCCACCAAAAGACATCAAGATGCAGTTGACCAGAATATAGGGTATACCAAAAAAAAGTTAAAAATAATGAGAAAACAAAGTTAGATTATATAATCCAACATTTCTATGTTATCTTCTTTACCTAAGTGATATTCTTGAATTTTCAAAAAAAAAGGGTAAAGTTCTTGAAATGGAACGAGTAATAATAAAAGAATGAATAAACACATTTGAAAAATGCATAAACTGAATGTCTTGTGCCTTGCGTCTTAGTCATTGTAGGCAATTGTCGCCTCAAGAATGGCATGCGCCTATGATCATATTGATATGGGTTTAACATCGATCCATGATGTAGACCAATTTGTAATGCAAAATTATTTTATAGTTCCTTCAAATGTCTATATTTGGTACTCCTTCGTTTTAATAGTGAATGTATGATTTCGACGTGTCCTAGCCATAAAATATGAGGGGCTTAAAAACCTAATGAAACCCAAGCCCAAACTGACTTAAGCGTTAAATCTAATTACTCGTTACCACCTATAACTCTTAATGTTGCTTTGCCATAAATGAAAATATGGATTTTTTTTAAGAAAGAAGAAACAATATACATAGTTTTATCATTAATTTTGCCCTACTCAATATAAAGCCCTTAGATTCTAATATATTTCTATAAAGTTATAATTTCTTATTCACTTCATCTTTTATATCGTCCACTGGAACAATATCGTCTACAAAAAAACACAGGCATATTTTATAGAACGATGTTATCAAAGAGAAAGGCATGCTTAAGGCAACATTAGCCTAAAATGTCATGGCGCACAAGGTGCACGCCAGAGTAGCGCTAAGCATATAAATCTATGACATTAAGTGTAGATTATAAATAATGATATTGCATTTAAAAACGATGTCTTCATTTTATTCCTCCTATTATTGTTCCACATCAAGAACTACACTTTTGTTAGAAGAAGAATGGAGAAAAGAAAAAACTAGAGAGAAAAGATGCAAAGGAAAAAATGAAAGAAAATACATATTATAAAATGAATACAAAATGACTAGAAATAGGAACTTCTTCCCGTTGTATTCATTCCAACTTCATTTTAAGTTTTTCAAAATATGTAAATCAGATTCGTTCTAAGTTTTTCTCTTTCTAATTCCTCACATTTTCTTTTAATTGTAATGGTATAAATAGCTATATAATGTTACCACAACTGTGTCGACTAAAAAAAAAAGGGAGAGATAGAAGACTAATTCCTAAAATAGAAACTCTACCAAACAAGCGAATCTTCTACCTTACTTTCTAATTTTTTAGACCAACTTTTCTAAATTTATTTATATTCTAACTTCATTTTCTAACTATTTTCATTTTCTATTTGGGTATATGAAAGTGAAACTATATCGATTTTTACCAAATATTTAATTGGATTAAAAAGACAAGTAAGAAAATTCATTTCCTTTATTCAATTCTGAAGTATACGACCTAAAAATATGCACATTTCCTTAAGGCGCACGCCATCTGCGCCTTAAAGCATTTTCAACGTGCACTAAGACATGCTTCTCATTGAAGTGACTCAATAGTATTGCTATTGAATATGCCTAAGTAGTTCATCTATAACTAAAGTAAATAGGCATGAGCTTAAGGCCGATCATTGAGGAAGTTCTATTGTAATGGAAAACTACTTTGTGGCTCCTCCAAACATCTTTATATTTGTTACTACTTCATTATAGATGCAAGTGGGTGGGTTTAGGGTAGAAAATGTAAATCTCATTCACATCCCTGCTTCTGGCAAGGCGGGGATTCCCCGCTTGAAATTCCCCACTAGAGAAATTTTCCACCCATTTTCAAACCATCGGGGATCCCCACCCCCACTCCTATTTCACATAATATCTAAAAAATGAGATCTAAATATATTATATATAATTGAAATCATAATACTATATTATTGATAGTATGTACTATATGAGGATAGTTCCTTTGTTTAATTTATTTTTAATCGAAAGATAGTTCCAATGTTGAAACTATATATATATATATATACACTACATTATATACAAATTTTATGTTGCGTTAATTTTTTCTTGATAAACTTAGTTACATTAACTAGAGATATATCATATATATGATCAAAATAATATATTGCATTAATATTTTAAACCATAAAAAATTATATAAAAAACTTCTTTATAGTAATTTTTCTATAAATTATAATATTATACTATTAAAAATGTATCATAATTTATCTAGATTATAAAATCGTTATACTATATATTATTTAGGGCTTATTTCTCGTAAAGTCTAAGCTTCTAATCAATGGTTAATTGATATGATCATTTGATTATACCAATCATACATCGGTTTAGACTTCATACATAGTAACCACATAATTTCGACCCGCATGGTGGGGATAAAATTCCCTCAGTCCCCTGCCACGTAAGGGTTGTTGCTTGGCTGGTTAGCGGAGAATGCACGCCCCGTAGGGGCGTATCCCCGCGGGGAATAGAGATTTTCCTCCCCAATTGCATCCCTATCCTTCTTAAATATCTTTAATAGTATATGTACCCAAAATGCTCTCAAAGCCTTTTTTCATGCTAAAAATAGGAGAGAGGTCTCAAACCCCTTTTAAATTCTCAAAAAATAAGGGAGGAAGGTCCAAAACTCATATTTCATACCAAAAAAATTAGGGAGGATTGAAAAACCAACGTAAAACTTGTCACTCTTTATAAATTGGATCAAACTTAAATCAGGTGCAATGGAAGAGTTTGACCATGTATCCGATATCAACTGCTTGTTGTTAATGTTGTTGTTTGTGTTATATTATCTCTATATATGCCTTAAATTATGTATGTTTTTGGTTGCATATTTTATTAAATAATATGATGTGAAAATGTTAATGGTAAAACACAATTACATAAAATGAAATTAGTAGAAATGATGATGCTTAGGTAGATGTGTGATAAAACTTGTAAAGATAGAATAAGAAATACAAAAATACATTGATTTAAAAAAAAGTAGAAGCAGCACCAATTGACACAAAGATTAGGGGAACAACGATTGTGGTAGTTTGCACACCTGCAAAGACAACCTACAAATGCCCTACTATAAAACTTGACTCAATAGAAATAGAAGAATTTCATGATGTAGGGATATACATAAGTTAACTTGGGATGCACTAATTAGGATAGATTTAAATGGTTTAGAAAGCTCAACATCAATTGTACTAAATCGAGCACCAATGAAAGAGTTTGATCTACGTAACCGACCCACCCTAACTAATTTGGGATTTGAGGCTTTATTGTTGATGATGTGATGTATTAAAGAATTTTGTCACGCGTACATATAAAATCACATATAGGAATAATCATATCTCTTCCATACGTCAAGAGTAGCGCCTCTTTCATGTTTTGTCAAGAGTCATATTTTGAAAATCCACGGAAGGTATCGCACCTGTTAGATTTCTACCCTTCGAAATCTTATAAACATCTCATGCGGAGATAAAAACTAGGGGTGGCAAAAAGTGTCGTGACCTGTTTGTCCGCATTATTTTCAAAATCGCTTTTAACGAATTCGAGCATGTTTTCTTGTCCATTTTAAAAAACAGGTACGGGTACAGACAAATTTTTTAAAAAACGGGTACTCGTTTAGCGATTAATTCGAATAATATTTTCTTTATTTATAGGGGTATTTGAAAATTTTCATAATGATTGCATTGTAATTTACTAATGATGATGTTATTTTTATATGAAAACTTGTAAGACTTTAATTTTGAACATATTACATGTCTTTATGTAGTAATGGAATACATTGTAACAAAAAATCATGTATTTTTGTGAATAATTAAGTGAAAAAAATATTTTATTATATTAAAATAAAGGGACTTGTCTGTTTTAAAAACATATGGGTCCAGACAAAAAAAAGTATTCATTTCAAAAACGAGTACGGGTCCGGACACAACTTTTAGTTGTTATTAAGAGGGGATGTCCGGACCCCTTTTTTGTCACCCCTAATAAAAACTTGAATTTTTAGAAAAATGTGTCGATATGGTGAAACTAAATTCAAGGGAAAATTAGTCAAAAAAATTTTAAAAAAAATCACAGGAATCTGCCCATAGTTGGCAAAGTCCACAATATTCACAATCAGTGAGCAAAGTCACACACAAATTGATAATACCATTTGTCATTTTAAGCCCAACATATTCAAACATTATTGCAAAAGTTAAAAAGTATTTTTTTGGCTAGAGGTGTGTACACAGCGGTACATTAGATGAACCAATAAAGCCATTTAAATTGACTATATATGTATTAATGATGACACATTTCAACAATATGCAATGCTATGCAAAAGGCAACATAAATATATATATATATATATATATATATATATATATATATATATTAAAGTAACTAAGAAATAGTAATATCGATTGTAATTCATATGATGCTAAGTCCCAACTACTAGTGTCTACGCACGCATTCTATGGTGATACTTCATATATTATCATGGACATAAGTTTAATTATTTGTCCTTATTTATCGTAATACTAAGTGTAGGATTAATTACATGTGGGAAAATCTTAAAAGTAGTGTCTATTCACAATTAATTGAATGAACAAAACCCTTAGTACTCAAGCTTTCATTTCTCTCTACTTTTGGTCATTTTATTAAGTTTAGAGAACAAAGGTCGCTAACAAAGCACTTCACGAGCAATTCATGGGCATTTCACCACTGATTCATCAACCAAAAAAATCGATTGTGAACTATTTCATTAGTAATCGTTACTCTCCAAACTTAACAAAATGACTAAAAATAAAAGAAAATGAAAATTCAGGGACCAAAAGTAAATTGATGAAAGTTTGAGGACCAAATCAATAGAAACATAAACGTTCAGGGACCAAATGATACTATTTTCCTTAATTAAAGGGAGCAACTATTAGCACCCATATATCTTACATCAATCCCCCAATTAATTTAATGTTATTTATAGCCCCCAATTAGTTGGTTCATGTTCTAAATACCACCTTAATTATTAGTAAACCCCCAATGTACCCCTAGCTTATATTTGCCCCCTCACTCCCAACGAAAGCACTTTACATCTTTGTGATCCCCAACCTTCAACCTCTTGTTGCACATCATCTTCTTCTCTCCCTTGCCTCAATTTACACCACGTTGCATTACCAAATTGATTCTTTGATCCTTAAAAGCTAAGATTTAACACAAATAAATGTTCTAACCATTAAAAAATGTGAATCAAATCTCAAACAAATACTATAATCAAGATGTTGCATTTGGCGGTGAGTGGTTGAGTGATTCAATAAAGAGATAGAGAGGGTGTATACAAAGCTAAACATAACATTTAAAACTGGCAGATAAAAGTCTTAAGACACTTAAAACAAATGGTTTGCTTATGTTACTAAGCTAAGTTCCCATGATTGATTTAAGAATCGCAAAAGGAAAAACAGAAATTCTAACTTTGCTAATACAAGAAAGGGCAAGTTTAAGAAGAACGGAGGAGAGGTGGACTACGAGACAAACCCAAAGTCAATAGTTGGGACACTTCGCTATTGAATGCACTGAGCCAAAGAAAGTAAATGTATCTCAACTTCTAACCTCTGACTGTTTAGTTCTATGTCAAGTTATAGTTGCTCAGATTATGAGTAGTAGATTCGGGAGCAACTGAATACATAGCAAAAAGTCAAAAACAATTTACCGAGTTTCGTTGAGTTCCAACTTTAAATCGAAAAGTTTTGATGGGTGATCCAGGGGCGAAACTAACAAAACTAAAAAACACAACAAAATTTTGTTTTGTTTGGATGCCTAAAACTCTTAGCTCTCCCTTCATTATAGAATATGTAGGGCATAATAGCTCTCTCAATCACAGCTATAATATCTCATGATTAAAGCAAAAAATCTTAATCTAAGTATGGTATGCAATCTAATACATAACAACTATATAATCCCTAGATACAACAAAATTTCCTAATCTAGATATGGTATGCACGTACATAATATATAAAAGCTAAAATATATTGCCAATTACCATTGAGAGAAACGATAGAAACTAGAGAAGGGCAGGGGATCTGCCCCCCGCGCCACTCCCGCCCCTAAGCTTGGCACACTTTTTCTATAGACTAAATGTCAACTACTGGAGTGGAAGTCGAACTTACGATCTCTCGAAATTTTGGCTTTTGGCAAGTGATGACTCTACCACCTCACCAAAAATGCTTTGGCGATTTGGAGTGTTTAAGTGGTTATTTTTATAACATCAATTATGTACGTATAATGAAATCCAAAAATTAAGTTTCCTTTATCTATTGTAAAATATAACTAAGTAGTAACTTGTAAAAATTATAAAGAAAAAAAATATAACTTTAAATGGATCATATGAGTACTCATTGAAAAGCTTTTGAAGTCTAGTTTCACAAGAATTTCAAGTAACTTGGTTCTTAGTTGCGGTTAAAAATTTGTGGCCAAAATACTCATTTAAGAACGAAACTTGCAATCGTATTTAATTATAAGAGTCTCCATGATAACAAAAAAATTAAGGGAAAGATTTATTAACATACTTTGATTCATATCTTAGTTACACACTGGTTAATAATTTTTTACTTACATTGAGATGTGTGTGTGCCTGCCTTGATGTATGTCGAGAAGATCTCGACATACATTGTTAAAAAGAAGCGATTCCTTGAGCACGTCCAAGCCCAATACATCTTGTGCTTCGATGGGTTTAAGCCGGCCTAATTTCACTTGAACCTTGATTTGGATAACTCCTTTATTTGAAGAGTTTTTTTGTAGAAAATCTGAAGAACTTTTTTTTGTAGAAAATTTGAAGGAGAACTTTTTAAAGTAAATATTTATTAATAAAATACTTCACAAATTTCATGTGTGGCAATATGGGTCAGAAAATGCAAATTTAGGCATGGTTGTTAAATGATCAAGTCTAGTGTGGTTGGGTAGGTTTAGGTTTATATTATTTTTAAAAATTACAAGTCGACCCACATTACACGGTCCGGTAAGTACCCATGCCTATATGTAGGTATAGGTAAAATTTCGCCCCCTATTAAATTTTTTGGATCCTCCTCTAAGGAGATCAATCGAGCGCAAATGTTCCTAACATAGGCACATATCATCTAGACTTGCGACTGGGACAATTTTTATATCTCCATGACGTATCATACAATGTTATCAAAAGTGCGAGGCACACTTGAGGCGACCTTTGCCCAAAAAGTTTAAGGCGCAAGGCAAGGCGCACGCATGAGTTAAGTCAAATGTCAAATAAGTGTATGATGATTAGGTGTAGATTATATGTAATAATATTGCATTTTAAAAATGTGTTTATTCATTTTATACTTCCTTTCATTATTTTGCCTAATGAACTTAAATCATAAAAAACGCAAAAATGTTAGTTTTAAAAAAACAAGTTTTAAAAACATACATCTTGACAAATATAAATAAAGAAAAAAAGAAAACAACATAGTAATAATACTGAAATTTGGAAAACCAGAAAGAAAGAAAAGAAGAATGAAAAAAAAACGAACTAAGGAAAAAACAAGAGGCAAAAAGAGCTGAAAAGTCAAAGACAAGAATGAAGGAAAACATAGATTGTGGCCTCGTTTGGTTCATCCATGCCAACTTACAACAAGTTAACTCACATGGAGTTAACTCACAGGTTATAGGGAACGGCTCAGTTTGGTCGTTAATAGATCACGTCATAGTCTCGCGGACTGGCGACGTGACCACGACGTCACTACCATCCAATCTACTTAAAAACACAATATCAATATCGCTCGACAGTAACGACTCAATAGGAACTCAAAATAATCATACACCAGCAAGTAGGGAGACTCGCGAGTGTGGTCCAACGTCCGTAGGGTGCCAACACGACATGGAAAAGTCGTAGGCATGCGTTACGTCACGTCAACAATCACTTGACGTGATAAAAGTACTCACACATGAATTCACCATTACAACGACTCATCACCATCGATATGGACGCTCCGGGAGTTATGGGACACACACGAGAGTTTTATTGTGAGCCGCGACACTCCCTTAGTTATGGCGTCCGTCGGCAGTGCCGACCATACACGATGGTTTGTGACGAGATGCGCAACAACGACATCACATGAAATGACGCTCACAAAACTCACCACTACAAATTGAGACGCTCTGGGGGCTGTGAGACTCCATGATGGACATGATAAGGTCTTCGACAATCCCCCTATGTCCTCGCGTCGACGGTAGAGCCACCATAGCGGTGGTTTCCAACAAGGAAGGTACAACACACATACAACATATAACAACATAATATAGACAATAATGCCGCTGTTTTAGGCCACTCCGAGAGTCGTGGGACACAAGCATGGACTTAGCTTGGTCCCCGACATCCCCGGTCACGGTGACACAGCGGTGGCGTCGCCCACTGCAGCGGATTCCGGCGAGGAAGAGCATAACACACATGAAATTAACATAAACATTAAATATCAAAGTTTGCGCTCGTCTCACTGTTAATGACCACTCTGGAGGGCTATGGGACCCAAGCCAAGGCTCGGTGGGGTCCCCGACAACCTCCAGTGGTGGTCGAGTGGCGGCGCCGTCGTAAATGCGTTTTCCGGCGAGGAACCGAAATAGCAACAACACATGAAATAATGGGAGTACACACTACTAACCAATATATAATGAACCTAAAGACACACTAAGGGCGGAGGGGCTCCAGTGAGCCATGAGAACCCACCCCCAACCGGCAGCAACACCTCCGGCAGCGGCTATACCGACAAAGACACACAACACACACCACAGTTTCAAAAAAAATAAAAAAAAATAAAAGCTCCAACCCACCACTTCGTTCGCCGCGAGGGGGGGAAATGCTCCAGGTCCGTCGGGGCTCCGGTGGTCCACCGTTCATCGCCTCTGACCAGACCATTCACGACATCCCACCACCCCAGCCATACAATACAACAACTGCAAAACAGTTCGTGAAAACCGTGAGAGATAGAGAGAGAGAGATAAATGTCCTCCAGATCCGACAACCCAAGACACCTCCGGCGAGTGTCTGACACTCCAGCGCCGCCGAGAGAGGTGGCTGCTTGTCAAGGGAGGAGAGTGACCGAGAAAAGAGAGAGAAAACCGAGAGAAGACCGAGAGAGTGAGAGAGAAACCGAGAGAGGGAGTGGTGGAGGACCTCCGATGAGGTCCCGCCGTCCAGTGACGGTAGTCGGCGGCGGCGCACCAGGGAGGAGGAGAGTGGCGGTGAGAGTGAGAGAGAGACCGCGAGGTGAGATGACGAGAGTGGAGAGGGAGAGAGAGAGACCGTGAGGTGAGTGAGGGTGAGAGACCGAGAGAGAGAGAGAGAGCACCTCCGGTGAGGGCTCCGGCACTCCAGATCCGGTGGTCGGCGGTGGTGAACCAGGGAGGAGGAGGCCGTGAGTGAGTGAGGGTGAGAGAGAGAACCGTGAGTGAAGAGAAAATGAGAGAGATGATTGGTATGTATATATATATAAATAAAAGGAGAATAGTGGATGAATAGTGGGGTAGGTAATGTGTTGTCACATGCCTAGCCCTTCATTTTCTCCTACACACATCTCGAGGCTGTCTTTTTTTACAACTTAAGTGAAATCTAGAATGGGGACACACATGCCGGATAAGGTCCAAACTTATTAATGGCGGACACAAATGCCGGGTGAGGTCTAAAGTTATTAATAGATTTAGGTTAAGGTTCGTCCCCCTAAATAAACTTTTTGATTCCATCTAAGGTGTAGAGTCAATCAGGTTGATTATCAAGTGCCATAGATATGTTGTGGGTGTAAAATCTTGGTGCCCAAAATGACTTTGTTGCACTAACTCACTTTGGATGATTTAAACGCTTGGCGAGTATAATATGTGTGCCTCGAGATGTCTAGACGCACACAGTGCGAGGCGTATCGTGCAAAATCCGACTTGGTGATCGGTGTAAAGGTGGTTACCCGTACATTTTCCTCTACTTAATGCAAACAATTGAAGATTAAAGCTTTTTTTTTTTGAAAATCAGATTAAAGCTAGTTAAACAATATTAATTTGCATAGCATTGGAACCCACACACTGTTCTGAATAATTAAAATGAAACGCACTGCCAATAATCATATAATGTGCAAACAATGGACTGTTGCATGCAAGGCAGGCCCTGAAATTACTAGTTATACTAGTACATAATATCCCTAATTAAAATGAAAAAGTTTGATTTCGCTGCCCAAAAGGAAGACGTTGTCGAGCATAGTCTCATCCAAAAACAACGGTTTTTGTGGACCCACCACATTTTTTTGTTTGTTTTGTGCAAAAGCTCCACTTCCCGTCTGCCTTAACTGTCTCCCACGCTGGCCTTTTGCCATATGTTCCCTTGATGGTAACTTGCTGCTGAATGATGCATGATAGCATATAGTATAAGGTAGCATACATACATGCATGCTCTTATCCCTCAAACGCATGCCCAGCGCACATCCTTGCCACATCCTGTGTAAAAAAAAAAAAAGAACACCTTGTCTTATTCTTCTTGTATATGCATGTGCTCTCCCTATATATATAGGTAGGTAGGCCAAATGAGTGGTCATCACACCCATTCTAGTTAGCCTAGCTATTATCTCTACCAAGCTACAGTAGCCTATCATCATTCATCACTGAAAAACTCTCATGGGAAAAAGAGTGGAGAAGCGCAGACAAATCAAACTCTTCTCATCTGTTCCTCCTCAAAAAATTTCTCAAGGAGATGACCAGATTAAGAACGCCAATGATTATAAGCAGGCCAAGCAGGTGGAAGGAACACTACAACAGAAAGAGGATTCAGTGACAAATGTTTTAGTGATAAATGAAAATTTGTCACTGGTGGTTGTGTTCAGAGACACTTTGAAAGTACCTTCACTAAATCATACATTCAGAGGCAAAATATATAGTGACATTGTACAAAATCTTGCTAAATGTTTTTAGAAACTAACAAATAGAGACAATACATTTATTTGTCTCTATTGCCATTAACTAAAAGCATCAGTTTTGCCCTAAAATTACCCATTTGTCTTTCACATTTCGCGCCTCTCATCTTCTTCACGCCTCTGCCCTCTCATCTTCTTCACGCCTTTGCCCTCTCATCTTCTTCTTCATCGCCCTATGATCATCTTCTTCTTCTTCACCCTCTGCCCTCTCTTCTTCTTCATCCTCTCTCATCTTCTTCATCGCGCCCTTTCATCTTCTTCATCGCGCGGACAGAGAAGAGTCTCGACGCCCTCTTATTCTTCAATCATCACTTCGGCGGTCTTCCGCCGTCTCTACAATAACTCTCAGGTAGCTCTCGTTATTTCTAACAAAATCAGTTCCTACTTCATCTTATTTCCATCGATTTGATTTTCTTGGCGTCTCTGTTCTTTGCACAATGGTTGAACTCGCTAGTAAATTTGTGTTTGCTCTCCAAATATTTTTGGTCTGGTTGAACTTGCTAGTAAAAAACAATAAAAACACATATATGTCAAAAAGAATGTCCCTTAAACTAGCAACTGATTTTTGATTAATTAGATGCACTTTTTTCTTCTCTGTATATTAATGTCTCGCCGAGTCGACAGGGGCAATTGAGTTGATCTCCTTAATTTATTTTTTTAGTTGATATGTAAGGTCCATCGATCTGTTTTATTATGTTGCATTCAATGCTCTCCAAGTCTGACTATTTACTTCTTCTCTCTCAAATATTGCTTGAAGTTCAGAAATTTGAGTTCCTACTATTAAATAAGGGGTTGAGTCAACTTCACAGCTAAATTAACAGTGACAGCATAGAAGAAATTGCATAGCATTGCACTAATCAATAAGCATATATATCCAAAGAGAGTGGTTTTCATAGAATCTTGAACAAATATTCAGGGGTCCCAAACATACATACATACATATATATATATATATATATATATATATATATATATATATATATATATATATATATATTCTTTAATTGATTTATGACAACATATATGTAGACTGATTTACAGTGTTTCATTGGCCAAAGAATCTCAAAAATTAATACATTCAAAAAAAAAAGATAAAGAAAATGGAGATCTCTCTCTCCCTATATATATATATAATATATAATTGGAGTATGTATAATTATTTAAAAGTGAAATTACTAATCAGTCCTTCCTCCTTTGTGCAATGAAATCATGTATTCTCGAGTGCAACCTCTAGTGTCTGCTCACTCATGTTGGCAAAGAACATTCTGAACCAACCAGGCTCAGAGCAGTGACTTGAGGACCCTGGTGAGATGTTCAGCTTCACTTCATGCACCATTGTATTCCACAAAGCCAACTCACCCTCTCTAGTGTTCTTATCCAAAAAAGGACTCAAGTTCATCCAACAAAACAACCCTGCATTCCCTTTCAAGCACTCAATCCCAGCCCTCCTAAGCCCTTCAATTGTCATCTCATATCTCCTCCTAAGTCTCTCCCTATTAGTCCTAATGTAGTTTTCAGTGAACTCATTGTCTGATAGCATTGAAGCCAATAGGTTTTGAGTTTGTGAAGAGACTAGTGTAAAGCTCGACATCCGCCTCGCCGTCGTCACGACTTTATCGTTGTATGAGTAGATTGTGCCAACTCTGAACCCTGGGAGGCCTAGGTCCTTGGAGAGGTTGTAGACAATGTGGACTCGCTTGGCGCCTTTGTAGTTTCGCGCATTGAGGACCTCGGCGATGCTGATGAACTCGGTGGAGGAGAAGACGGAACCGGAGTAGATTTCATCTGAGACTAGGTGGATGTTCTTTGATGTGATGAAGTCGAATATCTCTTCCAGGGTTTCTCGTTGGATCGTCGCGCCTAACGGGTTCGAGGGGTTGGTTATTAGGACTCCTCTCACTTTCATTTTCATGGCTTGTGCTCTCTTGTATGCATCTTCTAGGGCTTGAGTTGTTACTTGGAAATTGTTGGAGCTGTCACAGTGAATTGGTATAATTTTCGCACCAGTCCTCCACCTCAAGTCTCTATCAAATCTGTTAATTGAAAGAATAAATCATCAACAATATATTAGTGATAATTACTTCATAAAATCTCACGTAATGAAACATTAATTAATGTAGTTTTAATTAATTATATGATATGATATGATATGATATATATATATATATATATATATATATATATATATATATATATATATATATATATATATATAAAAAGATTGAATATTGATCTTACCATGGATAGTATGGAGTGGGAACAAGTAAGGCATCCCCAGGATTTAAAATAATACAAAAAGAAAACAAAAAACAATTAAACTACATATTACCATTGAAATTAAATGAACATTACATTAACAAACTTAATAACTTATAACTAAAATACGATTCGACCTATTACAATACAATACAACGCAGTATTACATTTTTTTCCTATGTCTATTAGCCTCTCTTTATTGTATTTTTTATCTATACTTCATTCACATGTGTGTTTATTTTTGTTGCATTCTTTTTCTTTTAGTGTGAGTTTACTTTAATCTAGTAATTATTTTTGTTGCATTCTTTTCCTTTTAGTGTGAGTTTACATAATGATGTTTTTTAATATTGTCTTTATCACATGCTTATTTATTTTTGTTGTTTACTATGCACTTGAATCATAGCTCTGGTTCAAATTATTTATGTTTTGTAAATCAAACTACAAACTTCTATTCAACTATGCCACCTGGGACACGCAAACAAATTGACAATGCACTAGCTATTGATGAGATTGTAGTGGAGCCACGTAGTCTCCATATGTCAACTCTTATTTTTAATATAATATTATATGTTTTTTCTTTTATAGTTGTATACTAATTTATTACATTCTACTAATGTTTTATTTTTTCTTATCAAGCACTACAAGTGGTACGTAAGAAACGCACAAAGACAAGAGGATTAGAATTGGAGAAGGTTGTGGCACATACTGGTCGAGTCAAATTACACGTGGATCCTATTGCACGCAAGCCAAT
The DNA here is from genome assembly GCA_039657345.1 of Stephania japonica. Classification (NCBI taxonomy): domain Eukaryota; kingdom Viridiplantae; phylum Streptophyta; class Magnoliopsida; order Ranunculales; family Menispermaceae; genus Stephania; species Stephania japonica. The sequence goes on along the minus strand of CM077563.1, from coordinate 36,254,770 downwards.
CACTAGAACTGGTAGCTTGTTTATCACAGAATGTGGCATAACAGTGAGGGGATTTGCACCACTTGACCATGTAGGGTGGAAAAATGTTAAAGAAGATGAAAGGACAAAACTTTATCATCGTCTCTCTGTAATGTTCATTAACATTTTCTATACTAAGAAATCAATTATCTCTTATATGTTAGAATTTAAACATAAATATGATTTGCTACTAATTTTATTCTTTTGCTATTAATCAGACAAAGTTTGACTTAGACATGTCTAATGATCTTGAGAGGCAATATGTGAACAGATCTTTGTCATCAAGATATCGCAACTACCAGTCAACTATTCGTAAGCATATTACGTCATTTTCATCTATCTCTACTGCTATTTAGGGGAGAAAGCCAAAGTATGATAACATCAGCGTTAAAGTTTGGGCATGGCTTTGTAACCATTTCAATATAAGTGAAAAAAGGTATTCAAATAATTGTATAATGCATTGTTTATCAATTAGTCTGTCACTGGTAATATAATTAAAGATTGTAAACTTCAACCTAACATTGAAAGTATTTTTTCTTTACAGAGGAAATCTGAAATCAACAAGGCAAATAGGGCCAAAGTCAAATATCCACATTGTGGAGGCACGCGCACTTTTGTTTATTACAGGGAGCTTAATGTGATCTTTTATTCTCATTGTCATTCTAATACTATATAATATTAGCATAAATGCAAAGAATTGACAAAATCACTTATCACTTGTCTTGCAGCGTAACACCGAGACGGTTGAAGAACAATCTCGAATAGATTTGTTTTATACCACACATCATAGAGAGCGTGCTTGGACTCACCCTGAAGTAGAGAGTAACTATGTGAGCAAGTTATACTACATATTTTGAATGATTTCTTAAGTGAAAAATGTTGATTTATATTTTAGAATTAACACTTAAGTTATGTTTATAGATGAAAATGCTAACGTTACGTGAGCTATATGGACCTAAGCCTCCTGCGGAAGAAGAAGATGAAGACAAAGATGGTGAATCTGAGTTTATGACTGATGATCAAATTGTTGATGAGGTATATGACTAATTTTTTCATTTCTCAAATACTATTGATGGTTACCTTTAATAGTTTTTCTCTTACCCATGCTATTGTTGTAATTAATAGGTGTTGGGAACCAATCCAAACTACATTATAGGTTTGGGTTATGGACCTAAGCCTAAGCCTCGCTTGGAAAGAGATAAAAAGGTTTCGGAGGCAAATGATCGACATTTGAAAGAAATTAAGAAGATAAATGAGCGACATTTGGAAGAAATTCTAAAGATAAGGGAAGAGAATAATGCAAGGGAAGCAATATTGCAAGCTGATAGAGATGAAACAAAGGCAAGATTACAAGCACTTGAGAATACCATTGCTGAGATCTTACGCATGTCCGTGCCTGCTTCTATTAATTTGACTCCATCACAAGATTTACCCACAAAAGGTATGTGATGCATTCTTTCTTGGTTGATTTTATATACATATTCTATATGTTCTATTCTTCAATGACTAACTTAATTGTAGAGTTGACATCGAACTATACAAGTAGAGTTTTTTTTTTTTTGATTTCAACTATATAAGTAGAGTTAATTGCTTTATATTTCTTCAAGTATAGTTGATTTATTAAATTAATTTAGTTCCGTTAATAGGTTATATTATGAGCTATAATTAGCCATATATTAACTACACTTATATCATATAAATAGTTGAAAAGAAAACATCGTTGAAGAGTTCTTAATGTGTTAAAGTTTTCATTAATAATATCAAATTTGGACATGACTTTGATTCAATATGTTTTTTCAATTGCATTAGTTTTTCATCTGCATTTGTTTCTTCTACTACTTTATTGTTTTCTAGTTTGATTGATTTTGTTGATATGTTATACTATTCTCCATTTATACTCGACACAATAGTTTCCATTGAAGCAAGAATAAAATAAAGTTAACAAGTAAGTCAAAAGAGTTTAAGAAGATAAACTTGTCAATGTCTTCAAAAGAGTTCAATTGAGTGGTGTTTTATGTATGCTCAAGAAGATGAAGCTATCAACTTCCTCAAATAGAGTATAATAAGGTTGGAGTTAGTTGTTGTTAGCCATACACATCCATTATTCAAATTTGAATAGAAAAAAAAATTGAACTTGTCAATCTATGTCATTGCTTCTTACCTTTTTCTATTGGTGGTGTTGTTGTGAGTGGTTGTTCAGATTGTTATCTTGTACTTCTTATTTTTATTTTTTAAAATACAACTTCTTTCTTTCGTTGGTGCCAATAGTGCCTTCTTGTTTAAGTTGATGTTTCAGTTACATTATTAGATGATTGTGCTTCTTTTTTTATGTCATCTTAATTAGTATTAAATGTCTTTATAATAATTGGCAGGTGTATGAAGACAGCGACGAAAAGTTGAAGCCATGGAATATAGTGGCTTAGGGATGATGAAGTGTTATTTTGGTCTCTTCAACTTAGTACATGTAATATTTTGCTACCCTTTTTTGTTAAGACATTATATTTCTCTACATGTGTACAACTCCTCATAGGCTCTAACAAACAACTAACTTAGACTTCATTTTTTTTTGAGTAGAAATATGTATTGGTTATTGTTGTTAAGTAGGGATATGACAATGGATTAGACCTAATTAATATTTTGTATGCAAACGTGATATTTAAATGATAATATTATGGTGTATTTTTTGGACAAAATGAGTATGATGTATGTTATTCTTTTTAATGTACAGGGCATATTTTTCTGTGACAAAAATTGCCACTAATATATAAGGTACAAATAATGATTCTAAAATATCAGGCTTACTTAATATTTAGTGAAAAATTATGTTGCTAATCATAAGGTTTAGTGACAAATTTGGTCGCTATATAGGTCATTTAGTGACAAACTTTGTCACTGATTACTTATAGCAATTGGATACTATGGACTCCCACACCCATGGTTGTTGTTGCTATTCATCTATACCAATAAAGATATTAGTTGTCTCTAATGATGTTTACACACAATTTTAAACATTTCGTCTCTAATGGTGTTTAGATACAATTCTTAAATTTTCGTCACTAATAAGTTGTTTGTGACGAAACTTTTGTATTTTTCACTAAAAGTATTTAATGACATAATAATTTTGTTGTCTTTAAATTGGTATTGTGAGAGACATCTCTTTGTTGTATTTTCTTTGTCGCAAAATTGATTCATCGACAAGGCTACAACGACGAAGTTAGTGACAGTCGGCTTTTGTTACTAAACAACATTAGCAACAGTTAGGTTTACATTTAGTAACGGATGTGTTTGTCACTAAAGCCCTTGCCCTTAAAAGTTAGGCTTACATTTAGTTACACCAACAAATCCTCTCCTATTGAATTAGTCGAGTTAAGTGGCAGCCACGACATTGGTGACCATCAGGAGTCGACTGTCACCACTTTCACACCTGCTGCTGCAACAACGGTTGAAAGGAATCCTCCTCAACCATCACCACCACCACCTGCATCGCTTGTTGGAGGAATGTATGTAATTATGTATGCATGGCTATGGACAGAGAGAGGAAATCACCAAAACCAACGTTTCCTTACCATGCTCAGAGCTCAGTGCCCGTACCGTCGTACGGTCGTACCACTGTAAAAAAAAAAACACCTTGTCTTATTTTTCTTATATATGCATGTGCTCTCCCTATATATAGGTAGGTAGGCCAGATGAGTGGTTATCACACCCATTCTAGCTAGCCTAGCTATTATCTCTACCAAGCTACAGAAGCCTGTCATCATCCATCACTAAAAACTCTCATGGGAAAAAGAGTGGAGAAGCGCAGACAAATCAAACTCTTCTCATCTGTTCCTCCTCAAAAAACTTCTCAAGGAGGTGACCAGATTAAGAACGCCGATGATTATAAGCAGGCCAAGCAGGTGGAAGGAAACAACACCAACAAATCCTCTCCTATTGAATTAGTCGAGTTAAGTGGCAGCCACGACGTTGAAAACCATCAGGAGTCGACTGTCACCACTTTCACACCTGCTGCTGCAGCAATGGTTGAAAGGAATCCTCCTCCACCATCACCACCACCACCTGCATCGCTTGTTGGAGGAATGTATGTAATTATGTATGCATGGCTATGGACAGAGAGAGGAAATCACCAAAACCAACATTTTCTTACCATGCTCAGAGCTCAGTGCCCGTACCGTCGTACGGTCGTACCCCTGTAAAAAAAAAAAAAAAACCTTGTCTTATTCTTCTTGTATATGCATGTGCTCTCCCTAAATATAGGTAAGTAGGCCAGATGAGTGGTCATCACACCCATTCTAGTTAGCCGAGCTATTATCTCTACCAAGCTACAGTAGCCTATCATCATCCATCACTAAAAAACTCTCATGGGAAAAAAAGTGGAGAAGCGCAGACAAATCAAACTCTTCTCATCTGTTCCTCCTCAAAAAACTTCTCAAGGAGGTGACCAGATTAAGAACGTTGATGATTATAAGCAGGCCAAGCAGGTGGAAGGAAACAACACTAAGAAATCCTCTCCTATTGAATTAGTCGAGTTAAGTGGCAGCCACGATGTTGGTGACCATTAGAAGTCGACTGTCACCACTTTCACACCTGCTGCTGCAGCAACGGTTGAAAGGAATCCTCCTCTACCATCAACACCACCACCTACATTGCTTGTTGGAGGAATGTATGTAATTATGTATGCATGGCTATGGACAGAGAGAGGAAATCACCAAAACCAACGTTTCCTTACCATGCTCAGAGCTTAGTGCCGTACCGTCGTACGGTCGTACCCCTGTAAAAAAACACCTTGTCTTATTCTTCTTGTATATGCATGTGCTCTCCCTATATATAGGTAGGTAGGCCAGATGAGTGGTCATCACACCCTTTCTAGTTAGCCTGGCTATTATCTCTACCAAGCTACAGTAGCCTATCATCATCCATCATTAAAAAACTCTCATGGGAAAAAGAGTGGAGAAGCGCAGACAAATCAAACTCTTCTAATCTGTTCCTCCTCAAAAAACTTCTCAAAGAGGTGACCAGATTAAGAACACCGATGATTATAAGCAGGCCAAGCAGGTGGAAGGAAACAACACCAACAAATCCTCTCCTATTGAATTAGTTGAGTTAAGTGGCAGCCACGACGTTGGTGACCATCAGGAGTCGACCGTCACCACTTTCACACCTGCTGCTGCAGCAACGGTTAAAAGTAATCCTCCTCCACCATCACCACCACCACCTGCATCGCTTGTTGGATGAATGTATGTAATTATGTATGCATGGCTATGGACAGAGAGAGGAAATCACCAAAACCAACGTTTCCTTACCATGCTCAAAGCTCAGTGCCCGTACCGTCGTACGGTCGTACCACTGAAAAAAAAAAACACCTTGTCTTATTCTTCTTGTATATGCATGTGCTCTCCCTATATATAGGTAGGTAGGCCAGATGAGTGGTCATCACACCCATTCTAGCTAGCCTAACTATTATCTCTACCAAAATACAATAGCCTATCATCATCCATCACTAAGAAACTCTCATGGGAAAAAGTGTGGAGAAGCGCAGACAAATCAAACTCTTCTCATCTGTTCCTCCTCAAAAAACGTCTCAAGGAGGTGACCAAATTAAGAACGCCGATGATTATAAGCAGCCCAAGCAGGTGGAAGGAAACAACACCAACAAATCCTCTCCTATTCAATTAGTCGAGTTAAGTGGCAGCCATGACGTTGGTAACCATCAGGAGTCGACTGTCACCACTTTCACACTGCTTGCAAAGCCAACGGTTGAAAGGAATCCTCCTCCACCATCACCACCACCACCTGCATCGCTTGTTGGAGGAATGTATGTAATTATGTATGCATGGCTATGGACAGAGAGAGGAAATCACCAAAACCAACATTTCCTTACCATGCTCAGAGCTCAGTGCCCGTACGGTCGTACGGTCGTACCCCTGAAAAAAAAACACTTTGTCTTATTCTTCTTGTATATGCATGTGCTCTCCCTATATATAGGTAGGTAGGCCAGATGAGTGGTCATCTCACCCATTCTAGCTAGCCTAGCTATTATCTCTACCAAGCTACAGTAGCCTATCATCATCCATCACTAAAAAACTCTCATGGGAAAAAGAGTGGAGAAGCGCAGACAAATCAAACTCTTCTCATCTGTTCCCCCTCAAAAAACTTCTCAAGGCGGTGACCAGATTAAGAACGCCGATGATTATAAGCAGGCCAAGCAGATGGAAGGAAACAACACCAACAAATCCTCTCCTATTGAATTAGTCGAGTTAAGTGGCAGCCACGACGTTGGTGACCATCAGGAGTCGTCACCACTTTCACACCTGCTGCAGCAGCAACGGTTGAAAGGAATCCTCCTCCACCATCACCACCACCACCTGCATCGCTTGTTGGAGGAATGTATGTAATTATGTATGCATGGCTATGGACAGAGAGAGGAAATCACCAAAACCAACGTTTCCTTACCATGCAAAGAGCTCATTGCCCGTACCATCGTACGGTCGTACCCTGTAAAAAAAAAACCTTGTCTTATTCTTCTTGTATATGCATGTGCTCTCCCTGTATATAGGTAGGTAGGCCAGATGAGTGGTCATCACACCCATTCTAGCTAGCCTAGCTATTATCTCTACCAAGCTACAGTAGCCTATCATCATCCATCACTAAAAAACTCTCATGGGAAAAAGAGTGGAGAAGCGCAGACAAATCAAACTCTTCTGATCTTTTCCTCCATAAAAAACTTCTCAAGGAGGTGACCAGATTAAGAACGCCGATAATTATAAGCAGGCCAAGCAGGTGGAAGGAAACAACACCAACAAATCCTCTCCTATTGAATTAGTCGAGTTAAGTGGCAGCCACGACGTTGAAAACCATCAGGAGTCGACTGTCACCACTTTCACACCTGCTGCTGCAGCAATGGTTGAAAGGAATCCTCCTCCCCCATCACCACCACCACCTGCATTGCTTGTTGGAGGAATGTATGTAATTATGTATGCATGGCTATGGACAGAGAGAGGAAATCACCAAAACCAACGTTTCCTTACCATGCTCAAAGCTCACTGCCCGTAACGTCGTACGGTCGTACCACTGTAAAAAAAAAAAAAAAACACCTTGTCTTATTCTTCTTGTATATGCATATGCTCTCCCTATATATAGGTATGTAGGCCAGATGAGTGGTCATCACACCCATTCTAGCTAGCCTAGCTATTATCTCTACCAAGCTACAGTAGCCTATCATCATCCATCACTAAGAAACTCTCATGGGAAAAAGAGTGGAGAAGCGCAGAGACAAATCAAACTCTTCTCATCTCTGTTCCTCCTCAAAAACTTCTCAAGGAGGTGACCAGATTAAGAACGCCGATGATTATAAGCAGGCCAAGCAGGTGGAAGGAAACAACACCAACAAATCCTCTCCTATTCAATTAGTCGAGTTAAGTGGCAGCCATGACGTTGGTAACCATCAGGAGTCGACTGTCACCACTTTCACACCTGCTGCTGCGGCAACGGTTGAAAGGAATCCTCCTCCACCATCACCACCACCACCTGCATCGCTTGTTGGAGGAATGTATGTAATTATATATGCATGGCTATGGACAGAGAGAGGAAATCACCAAAACCAACATTTCCTTACCATGCTCAGGGTTCAGTGCCCGTACCGTCGTACGGTCGTACCCCTATAAAAAAAACACCTTGTCTTATTCTTCTTGTATATGCATGTGCTCTCCCTATATATGGGTAGGTAGGCCAGATGAGTGGTCATCACACCCATTCTAGCTAGCCTAGCTATTATCTCTACCAAGCTACAGTAGCCTATCATCATCCATCACTAAAAAACTCTCATGGGAAAAAGAGTGGAGAAGCGCGGACAAATCAAACTCTTCTCATCTGTTCCTCCTCAAAAAACGTCTCAAGGAGGTGACCAGATTAAGAACGCCGATGATTGTAAGCAGGCCAAGCAGGTGGAAGGAAACAACACCAACAAATCCTCTACTATTGAATTAGTCGAGTTAAGTGGCAGCCACGACGTTGGTGACCATCAGGAGTCCTCACCACTTTCACACCTGCTGCTGCAGCAACGGTTGAATGGAATCCTCCTCTACCATCGCCACCACCACCTGCATCGCTTGTTGGAGGAATGTTTGTAATTATGTATGCATGGCTATGGACAGAGAGAGGAAATCACAAAAACCAACGTTTCCTTACCATGCTCAGAGCTCACTGCCCGTACCGTCGTACGGTCGTACCCCTGTAAAAAAAAAAAACACCTTGTCTTATTCTTCTTGTATATGCATGTGCTCTCCCTGTATATAGGTAGGTAGGCCAGATGAGTGGTCATCACACCCATTCTAGCTAGCCTAACTATTATCTCTACCAAGCTACAGTAGCCTATCATCATCCATCACTAAAAAACTCTCATGGGAAAAAGAGTGGAGAAGCGCAGACAAATCAAACTCTTCTCATCTGTTCCTCCTCATAAAACTTCATTCTCAAGGAGGTGACCAGATTAAGAACGCCGATGATTATAAACAGGCCAAGCAGGTGGAAGGAAACAACACCAACAAATCCTCTCCTATTGAATTAGTCGAGTTAAGTGGCAGCCACGACATTGGTGGCCATCAGGAGTCGACTGTCACCACTTTCAGACTTGCTGCTGCAGCAACGGTTGAAAGGAATCCTCCTCCACCATCACCACCACCACCTGCATCGCTTGTTGGAGGAATGTATGTAATTATGTATGCATGGCTATGGACAGAGAGAGGAAATCACAAAAACCAACGTTTCCTTACCATGCTCAGAGCTCAGTGCCCGTACCGTCGTACGGTCGTACCCCTGTAAAAAAAATAATAAAAAAAAAAAACGCCTTGTCTTATTCTTCTTGTATATGCATGTGCTCTCCCTATATATAGGTAGGTAGGCCAGATGAGTGGTCATCACACCCATTCTAGCTAGCCTAGCTATTATCTCTACCAAGCTAAAGTAGCCTATCGTCATCCATCACTAAAAAACTCTCATGGGAAAAAGAGTGGAGAAGCGCAGACAAATCAAACTCTTCTCATCTGTTCCTCCTCATAAAACTTCTCAAGGAGGTGACCAGATTAAGAACGCCGATGATTATAAGCAGGCCAAGCAGGTGGAAGGAAACAACACCAACAAATCCTCTCCTATTGAATTAGTCGAGTTAAGTGGCAGCCACGACGTTGGTGACCATCAGGAGTCGACTGTCACCACTTTCACACCTGCTGCTGCAGCAACGGTTGAAAGGAATCCTCCTCCACCATCACCACCACCACCTGCATCGCTTGTTGGAGGAATGTATGTAATTATGTATGCATGGTTATGGACAGAGAGAGGAAATCACTAAAACCAACGTTTCCTTACCATGCTCGAGCTCGGTGCCGTGCCGTACCGTCGCACGTCGTACGTACGGTCGTACCCCAAAAAAAAAAAAAAAAAACGCCTTGTCTTATTCTTCTTGTATATGCAAGTGCTCTCCCTATATATAGGTAGGTAGGCTGGATGAGTGGTCATCACACCCATTCTAGCTAGCCTAGCTATTATCTCTACCAAGCTACAGTAGCCTATCATCATCCATCACTAAAAAACTCTCATGGGAAAAAGAGTGGAGAAGCGTAGACAAACATCTGTTCCTCCTCAAAAAACTTCTCAAGGAGGTGACCAGATTAAGACCATCTCCAACCATAATACTCTATTTCCCCCTCTATTTTACAGTTCTGTCACATCAAACTCTATTTCTTCTCCAATCACAAACTCTATTTTTACACCAAAACTCTATTTCTTACTTTTATTTTTTTGTTATTTATTTGTATTAATTTTAATAAATTATTTAATCATTAAAAAATTATGAAAAAAATATATTCATATTTTTTTGTAAAAGAAATAATTATTAATAATTTTTTAAAAGAAAAAAATAAAATGAAAAATAAAAAATAAAGGAACTCTATTATAGAGTTGCGTGAATAGTGGAACTCCAAATTTGGAGTTTCACTATTCACCCAACTCTATAATAGAGGAGAAATAGAGTAAGATTGGAGTAGTTTTACTCTATTTTAGAGTAAAATTCTAAAATAGAGTATCCATTGGAGTTGCTCTAAGAACGCCGATGATTATAAGCAGGCCAAGCAGGTGGAAGGAAACAACACCAACAAATCCGCTCCTATTGAATTAGTCGAGTTAAGTGGTAGCCACGACGTTGGTGACCATCAGGAGTCGACTGTCGCCACTTTCACACCTGCTGCTGCAGCAACGGTTGAAAGGAATCCTCCTCCACCATCACCACCACCACCTGCATCGCTTGTTGGAGAACCTGGCTCATCTACTGGTGATGCGCCAGGCGGCACTCCTCCACCACTCCCAGCAGTACTGGTGGATGAAAACAAACAAAAGCAAGCAAATGTTTGGTCTGCCGTTATTGGTGCTTGCGGCTTCTTCGCCATTATTTTCTGTTTCTTTGCTTGTGCGGCATTCGCCTACTTCACCTCGAGTGTCTTAACCAAGGAAACCCAGAAGATGTGCGCCACCATTATTGCCCTTGCCTTTCTTGGCATCGCTGCATGTATGATTGTTTGCCTCTTGGCTATCAAATCAATCATGTATCTATCTGGACTTAAATCAAGGTTTTTAAGTTGGACTATGGTATTGGCAGCCATCTTAGTCATCACCGACTGTGTGATAAGCTGCTTCATAATTTTTACTTTTTACAACCAAAGGATTACTCAGGAAAGCGTGGAAGGACGCAAGACTTGATCATCATCATGGTGGAGGGTGGAGGAAGAAGCTTCATTACTATAGCTCTATATAGGATACGTGCATGCCTACCAAAGACAGTACTAGTGTCTCTTCATATATATGTTGGTTTATGTTTTTAATTTTTTTTTGTTTTTTAAATGTTAGGTTTATTCAGTATGTTTTGATTACTCATGGATCGATATCAGTACGTAGTACTAGTGTTTCTTTTTTTTTTTTTTTTTTTTTTTTTTTTTTTGCATATATATATATATATATGTAATGCATGCACACTTTTGATGAATTGAATGAGACAGTAGAATATCGTTTTCTTATATATCTATATATGTATCTCTCTCTGTTTCTATATCTTTTTAATTAATTGCATTATGCTATTATAACGACATCCACATTAATTAATCCCCCCCCCCCCCCCCCCCCCCCCCCCCCCCCCCCCCCCCCCCGACCCACCAATCACAATTTACAAAGAAAGTATGTAATAAACAGAACTCCCATACTAGAATATAAAATCACAATACAAACTAATTAATAAGTATATGACTCTGACCATATAATGCACATATATAATCTTACACAATTTTATTTGGAATTTTTTTCCATCTGTGCCGTTTATTTACTTTCAAATCTGTAAAGTACAGGGGGTTTTCTTTTTATTCGCTAAGTAAGGTATTCTGTCTTTTGAAAAGATGAAATTAGTGACGGAAACAGTGACTCGATTTGACGGTGGGTGAATCATACAAATAACACTTTTTGGAAAGGCGCTATTCGTATGACATGGAGCTTCCTTGATACACGTGGACGTTGGGATGTATATCGCACGAAAAGCACATTTTCTGTATGCGCTAGTCGTGTGATTGGCGTGGAGGTGCCCCCACACAAATTACGCCTTTTGAAAAGGCATAATTCGTGTGGCGTGGAGGCAAGTATGGACGGGTTGGGTATATACATTTAACGTATATTATGTATGTGTCCAATACTTAATGGGGTTTAACTTTTGTAATATTTTGTTAATTGCCGCTTTTCTTTTTAACATTTTACTCTATAGCAATTACCAAAATCGTAAACTCATTTAATATTCGCTCTCGAACCTCACTCTCACTCAAAGTCGCAGACTGCACACACTCCATGATCTCTCAAGCTCAATCGTTCACTTTGACCAGTTGTTCATATAACAATCCTATATTGTTCTTAATGAAATTTTTTATTTGTAAAAAGAATTGTTGACGCACATGGAACGCGTCAAAGTATATTACCTAATTATTTCACCGGATACCACATAGATTGTAGCAGCAGTAAGTTCGGGGTCGAATCCTCAAGGACCAAGTAACTTAACTTAGATTTCTAAGGGAAGATAGAAAACAAGGGATTTTATAAAACTTTAGAAAACTTTGAAAACTTCAAAAATAAAGAAATTCAATGGGAGTGAAGTCTAGGTATTCAGCTTAACGATTTTCACCATACAACTTGGGATTGATTTCGTTAATCCTTGGTTATGAAAGATATGAAACTTAACTATGATCTAGTGCAGCTATAGACCCGGTGACACACCCGGTTCCTCGCACTTCCCGATATTGGCAGCCAATGTATGATCGTTGACTACTTCCCTAACAAAACATGCAACCTAATCGCTAGTGCTCCAGATTTAGTACATTTGCCGCATTACTTCGATTCGTGAAGGTACAACACCTAGACAACCAGACCGCTAATGCTCTCAATTTAGCCTAGATCCCTAAGGCAGTTGACCGGTCCTGAAAGGGACTAACCAATCAATATCACCAATTGTCACTAGTTTGAGTCTGACGCTTAAGGATTGACGTTTTGACTCAATGACTATGGGTGGTCAATCTAACATATATGCACAGTGTCATAGACATAATTAGATATAACCCTAAAATAAAAGCAATGCTGAAGAAAATAAATCATAGAAAATAATCAAATAATGTGCAAACACTGGACTGTTGCATATTTATATATATATATATATATATATATATATATATATAATAATGCATGCACACTTTTGATGAATTTAATTTACATAGCATCGGAACCCACACACTGTTCTGAATAATAAAAATAAAACGCACTGCCAATAATCATACAATGTGCAAACAATGGACTGTTGCATGCAAGGCAGGCCCCAGAAATTACTAGTTATACTAGTACATAATATCCCTAATTAAAAGGAAAAAGCTTGATTCCGCTACTCAAAAGGAAGACGTTGTCAAGCATAATCTCAACCAAAAACAACGATTTTTGTAGACCCACCACATTTTTTGTTCGTTTTGTGCAGAAGCTCCACTTCCTGTCTGCCTAAACTGTCTCCCACGATGGCCTTTTGCCATCTGTTCCCTTGATGGTGACTTGCTGCTGAATGATGCATGATAGCATATAGTATAAGATAGCATACATACATGCATGCTCTTACCCCCCGAACGCAAGCCCACCGCACATCCTCGCCACATCTCGTTGTTCATGTTTAATTCGAGACACAATTTTACACATCCCGAGATTTAAAATCTAGTTGGATACAGAGAGATCTAAGTTAAACAATTAACCAAAATGAGCTTAAAAAATATTTTCCTATATTGTACATGCTAGTGATTGAAGATATATTAAACAATGTTAATTACATTGCATCAGAACCCATATACAGTATGTCATAATAATGTGCAAACTCTGTAACTTCTTTTTTTTTTTTTTTTGGCCAACACTGGCATGGACTCTTATATGCATTGAAATTACCGGCTATACCAGTACATAATATCCCTAATTAAAACGCATATATATGGAGTAGTATATAGGAATGTATGTATGCATGGCTATGGTCGACAGGGAGAGGAAATCACCAAAACCAAACGTTATCATGCTCATAGCTCAGTGACTGTACCCTGTACGGTCGTACCCTATGTCCTCCTCCATTATTAATTACAACAATATCTCCAAGTGGCACCAATATACTGTATTAAAAAAAAAAAACCTTCGTCTCATTCATAGGAAAATATTAGAGAGAAAATGTTAGAATGATAATGGTATTACACACTCCAATAAATATTGGCCCACAAAAGCTCTTTATGCGGTCTCGACTCGTGTGTTAGCACCAGAATTTGTGTGTGACCCGTATCTCGAGGCGGGTATGAATGGTTTTTATAGGCCAATGTGTGTTGTAGTATAACTTACTATTGTCATCGTAGCACTTCCCATATTATAGTAACCCACTTTGGGCCGACACCTAACAGGCTCAAGTGAGTGTCCTTCTATGTGATACAGCTGGAGTTAGTGCTAAACACCTCGAGATATGCACACACACTCCTCGAGACATCAAATGGAGGGACACCCACTTTGACCCACTTGCTAAGTGTTCAAAGTGAGTGTCTAAGGTGGCCTTTTAGCTATAGCCGATTAGGGTTTTTGTTGTATTTAAGTTCATCATTTTCAATGAAACAGTAGACAAGAAAATCAAGCAAAACATACTTCTCTTTTTTCTCTTGCGTTTGGTTCTCTCTCCCTTAATTGATTTGGGTTTCACCCTTATCATTCTCTGCTTTTCTGCTCCCTGATCATCTCTTTCGTTCTCTCTCCCTTAATAGATTTGGGTTTCACCCTTATCATTCTCTGCTTTTCTGCTCCCTGTCTCTAAGTTCTCAAACGTAACGTAACAGAGAATAAAAGAGGTCGATCGAAGGAAATGGATGAGAGATTGAGTTGGCTCGCGTATCTTTTAATAGCTATAATTTTCTCTTCCGCCATCCTTGTGTTTCTAGGTTGGACTGAAAGATTCAGCGGATATGGAGCATATGGGTTAGCATTTAATGCAGTGGCGGTCAGCTTTCTCCTTGGATTTAGGTTAGTATGTGTAGGGTTAATTCTTTTAAGATTCAACTATTCAATCATCGATTGTACATGCGTGTAATGGATTAATTCTATCTATGATTAATTTGATTGGCGGAAGGTTTGTAGCTGTGCTTGTGCTGGTTGGCATCATTCTGAATGCGGTGATGGAGCCAGGTGGCGGCGGTGCTAATGCGCAGCCGAGGTTACTCATGAAATGGTAATTAAATTAACTCTCTGTTTCCCTTTTCTTTTTATAATAATTATTATATAATATATAAAATTGATTAAGTTGAAATCGGTTTTTGTGAGATCGATCGATTAATTAAATAGCTGGTTATATATGAATATATATATATATGGTGAGTTTTCGTTCTTCTCTTTCTTATCGAAAGAAAATGGTGAGTCACAGAGCTGGCCTGGTGCTCCATCGTGTAGAGGAAGATGCCCAGCGAGGGAGCGCAGCGCACCAACCTCATGCAGCTCCACGCACCTCTCTCTGCTCTGACAATCGGTGAGACGTGGGCCAATCATCATCGTCCACGTGTCACCAAACACTGCCTCATACCAGGCACGCACGTTTTTTTTTTTTTTTTTTGATAGGAAGGCACGCACGTTTCGAGGAGTGTTCAAATATAGTGGACCATGGGCTAGCTCGTAACCCAAACCCACCCCCACAAAACTTTCACTTGTCCTATAAGAGGCCCGCCGGCCGGCCTATGGGTTTATAATTCATTAATTATTTTTTTTGGTAGGAATTAAATTGTTAATTTGGTAAAACATAGTTTTCAAAAAAATTTTTTGCCAAAACACACACACACACATATATATATATATGAAAGAGAAGCTAGAGGTGCCTAGCTAGTTACACATAACACGTTCTAGGGAATACATACACGTTCTAGATCCCTTTTAAAACAATGTTTAGGCTTTTAAATCGATTTGTTATCATAACTTTTTTCTTATTTCAAATAATAAGCAGTTTTATATAAGCATGGTGACTCTTTTCTCTATTATTATTATTATTATTATTATTATTTGGCTAGCTAGCTAATATTTCCATCCTCTCTTACAATCAACCTGATCTTTTGTTTCATTATATAGGAATCAAGTTCTGGAAAAGATTGGGATTCAGATCGCACTGCTTTCCTATCTGCTGTATAGCTATTATGCAAGTGGAATGGAGGCCATATGTTTCTACAAGAATCAAGCTATATTAAATTGTATCATTGGTGCTGCCATTGGACACTATGCCTGCTGTGCTGGAGTTGCAATGGCATCAGCAGTCGGGACAACAGGGGTCATGGGCAACCTTACTAAGGTATAATTAACTTTTACTGACTATGATCATCATCACTTGCAGTACTCTCGACCAGTCATGCATGGAGGTCTTATTTAATATCTAGAGCTTTTAATTGCAGTCTCATTTAATTTATTAATTTATACCTCTCATGAAATACATCATAAAACTAATTAAGTTAATAATTTCTTACACTTTTGCAACGGATCGATATGTATTAATAGGCCACCAATGGTGGAGTGTTGACTTTGGACGAGAGTGTGGTAGCTGCAGTTGGTGGAGGTTTCATTGGGGTTGTTTTTAGCTTCATCACATTTGCAACTTCTAGATGCACATTTGTGGCTGACTTCAAGCAGCTTGTAATCGTCCCTATTGCACTAGTCGCGGGACTGGTTGGGTTTGTGACGTACGCCATTCTTGTAAAAGCAATCAAATCCCAAATTCCGAACCAGGTAATAATTAATTAAGATATATATTAACTTATCTGTTTTTTGGGATGAATTATAGACTTATGTTTACTCAAACTAATCTAGTGATCATTTGTTTGTTTATGAAGGCAATCGGGAATGCTCAGAGTCTATGGACACGGATCTTCATCAACTACAGATGTGCCCACTTACTCTCAGAGGTACTGACGGCTGGTTTGACATCGCTTGCTTTCTGGTTCATCTTTTGATTCTACTACGTACTATTATATACTTGGGATATAAAAAGACGACGTGTTGACGATCACATATATCATTGGGTTTTTGGTACTATATATTTTCTATTCTGCTAGCTAGCTACTATATACGTATGTACGTACTTGACTACTTGCATGGAGATGTATGAAGGTTACAGCTACTATTTAGTATTTACGATTCTACTATAGTTACAATTACGTACCACGTACGAACTTGGAGATCAATGTATGAATGCTACGTACATTACATATATGTTCTTTAATTTCTGATGTGGGCTTATTGCTTTTGTCAATATTTGTCAACTCTATATATATATATATATATATATATATATATATGTATATACTAGTTTAGAAACGTGCTCCACACGAAAGAATCCGCTCGATGCGCTCGCGAAAATTAATGAGATAAAATTGTCCTTATTGCTACGAAAAGCAATTAGGAGGGAGACTAAGAGAGCTCAAAGAATGTGTGAGAGATGAGATCATGAAAGACGTTTGTTGGGATTTCATAGTTATGGTTGGTCTCCAAAATGCAAACATAATAAGTTCATCTATAACGTTTATGGTGCTAAGAAATTAAAAAGATTATAATTATCTTTCTTCCTTTTTTTTCTTTATTTGATTTACCATTTCTAGTAAAGTTTGTTTTTATTAGGATTGGAAAAGAAATAGCTACATGAACAAATTAAAGGCATAAAAAACATGGGAGCATCAAATATGAGACAAAGATAAAGTTATCATGCACCAAAACGAAAAAGATAAAAGTCATCAATCACAAATATTATAGAAATGTATAGTCAAAAGAGTTGTTGTTTTTTAAAAATCTAAATTTAAAACAGATTACAAGCAATTATATCTGAAATATTACATTGAGGGCCCCTCGGAATACTATCTTAAAGACAGTGACAACATTCCAGAGGACTCGAAAACCGAGTCACTCTCTTAAGCAGCCCAATAGCCGAACCAACTGAGCTAGCCGTCCTTGAGTTCATTATTCTCTGCTCCATGCATCTTTCAATATGTCCCTGCTCGTTTTTTCCTTTTATTTTCAGTTTTCCACAGTTCTAGAAATATATGCTTTAGTTTTACAAGTTTTTTGGGTTAAGTTGGATATTAATATCAAAACATTGGTAGAGCACATATTCTTTAGTGCACACATTGTAAAAAAAAAACTACTTTTTCTTTTTTAATCCCTATTCTTTTTTCTTGATTTTTTACGAGTGTATTAACTCTCTGTACAAGTGCATGCAATTGTCTCAGCCTAATTCTTTTTTCTCATGAATTACTGTCATTGGAAAACTCCTTCAACTTTCTAGCTTTTTGAAAATTAGCTCTAAGTCACTCTATGAACCCATAAACATATATATACCTAAGTAGCCACACCAATATCACCCAACTTAATAGAGTACCTAGATCAACAACCACCATCCTTCAAGCAACAAAGGTTAATCTTTTATCTTTTTGGCACGTTGATTAAGCTATGTAATTTGTTCTTTTTCTTGGTGCTTACTATGTAATTTATTCAATGAACGGAAAATTATAGGTTGTTCTTGGCACGCGCCAATCACACAAGCAAGCAAAATATGATCCTATATCTAAATTTCTCCCCTTGTGGTCTTAATTGAATTATTTATATCCTTGAGGACTTCTTGGTGCTTCCAACACTTTATGGTCAAAGCTGGTCATTAATAGTTAAAAATAAATAAATAATATTCGTTTTTTGAATTACAAAAAATATAATATTTCATGTACCCAAAAATGATATTTCAAGTAGGAAATAGCTAATTCTTCTTTTAATTTTAATATATAGTATTTTTATTAGTCGACAAATTAACATAGCACTTACATTTATAAATTACTTATATTGAAATTTATATTTTTATAGTTTGTTCAATTTTATAAATATTATTACATTTTATTTAAAATTTAATTCTATAATGGTAATCAGACCAATATTCTTATGGGCATCCTATCAAACAACTTCAGAGCAAGCATTTGAAAACCAAATCTCCAAACTAACTATCTATTTGAAAAACAACTCTTAATCAAACTAACTATCTAAATGTAAGAAGTAGCAAGCATTTGAAAACCAAATCTCCAAACTAATGAAAAATCATTTAAAGTGAACAAGGCAAGGCATCAATAAATTATCATGATTCACAAGGCAAGACATCAATCAATTATCATGTACCAACGATGAAATTCAATAAAAATAAAGATCCCAAGAAGAACAAAATGACATAGATCACAATAAGGAATTGTAGGCATTATAACAACTAAAAGAACGAATGGTTCTCTATATGTGGGTAAGCAATGAGGTTGATGCGGAAGTTCCTACTGATGAAGATGACTCTAGTGAGGAGGAAACAAGAAGAATCGATAAAACTATAATTCTTGCTCTCTTGTCTTTTCATTGGATCTTATGGCTTTTTGCTCATACTTTCATTTGCCTTTATTCTAAATAGGTGAAAGCAATTCATCTAAGTTGGAAGCAGAAGACGAGGATTATGAGAAAAAGTCCAAAACCAAGACAATAAAGGAAAAGACTTATGATTGAGAGCTTTTGAATGATGTTATCATGTTTAAGCCATTTGGCTAAGGAATCAAAAAAGGTGATTGATAGAGTATACAAAATTATACCTCTCTAAGGTAAGTTGGTAAATTTATCTTTTTAGCTTAGTGTAAGTGTACGCCAACAAGGAAACTGTGGTCTATAACTCTACCAAAAAAGATTTTCTGATTGCATGTATATTTTGTGTTGGACATGATTCATTTATTTAGCAACAAATAACAATCCCATAATTTTGGGGTGGTTTTTAATGTATATTCTGCGTTTGAAGTGATGATAAGCCCCTATCCTAGACTCATTTTACTGCTGAAAGTGATGTAGAGTTATGGCCCTTTTATTTGTGCTTATTATGGCTCCTCATGATCTCTATTAGAGCTACTACAATGCTAACTTGAAGTTATATGTCAGGTGAGTCTTCACCTCTGATAAAATTGATAAACTTCTGCCCAAGTACCTAGATACTATTTGTTATCTTCATAATAGCATTGATCTATAAAACTTAGTTTGTGAGGTTATTGATTAGCAAAACAACAAACAATTGGCAGGCAGTGATGGAAAGGCACTTTGGAGAATAATTTTTAAATAAAACTTGGTCTATTAGGACTTAGGATTATCTAAGTAACACACACCTATCAGTTTATAGCAACTACTTAAATCAATAACTTGAAATCTATTATCCTTGAATTTACGCAAACTTGAGACTACAGAACACCAAGCTTATCTTAAGCAAAGATTAAAAAAAAAAAAAAAACCAAAATCCACAAACCTTTCTTTGAGATTTCCTCAGCTCAACCAATCAATATTGGAAACCTAAAATACAGGGATGAGACTCCTCCACCACAACCAGTAGAAGGGAGCGCCAACACCAAGCGTATGTGTGAGGACACCGACGGGAATTGCTAGAGAGAACAAGATAGTAGGGTTTTGAATTGAGACAGTCCGCAATGAAGAACCCCTATATGATGGAAGTGGAACAAACAAAAGTTGTAGAGAGGATACGACTTTGAATTGGAGAGCAACCCTAAAACTGATTTAGAGAGGAAGATCCTTTCAGTTTCGTGGAAAACCTTGCGAAATTGTGATTGTTGGGAGACTTGGAATAGAGGGGAAGATTTGGTACTTCATCACGGTCGACATTCACATTAAAAAAATATGCTTAAGGCCTAAGATTATATGAAACAAATCCAATAAAAAATGCTATTCATATTAATGTGCATAAGCATTTTAATAAACAAAAAGACCTATGAAACCTTTTCAAAACCTCAAGCTGATTCCAGGGGACCTTATTTGCTATACAAAGATTAAAAGCCATAAAAACATCTCACTAAAAAATGTCCGTTTGAATGCCCAAAATTGACACCTAAATCGCCCCAAAACATAGACTACAAAATAGTATATACTTGTGGACTGGTTTCCTAATTCTAAAGTCCAAAAGGACTCTAAACAGATCAATAATGATATATAAACATTGATTTCCATCGAAAGTTTCGAATTAAAACGATCAATTACCCAATCAAAATCACACTCAATATGTGACAGTTCTAGGATTACACAACATTACATATACCATTAATAGGTACATACAGGAGAAATAAGATTTAAAGGTTTCAACATGAAAAATTCAATTATGTAACTGTCTGCTCTATCTATATACAACATTGCCCAGAAGATAGGCTCCCAAAAAATGTTTAATTATATAAACTCCATCAAAGCATATTGGAAACACCAATCCACACTCAATCGCATATAGGGGACTTAGAAATTGAAGCATTCGAACATTAACAGATAAAAAAGCCCTGAATTTGCTAAAACTAAAGGATTTAGATATTGAAGCATTTGATCCGATAGAAAAGCCCTAAATTTGCAAAAACTTTAGACCACACAAAAAATATTATGTTTAGTCATACTTCTAATTTCTATAGCTTTCGCTTCTGAGACTTGCTAAGGCGTGGCTGCAGCTTGTCCTTCAACCTACACTGCTCAATAATTCAACTTAGCCAATGTAATCCCCAAAAACCTAAAATCCAATAACTACATCAAATTTGGGGAAAAAAAATCCTATCCTTAAGTGATTAAGAAGATAAAAATACCCAAAATATTATTAAAAACATATACTAAATTAAACTTTTAACATCATAAAAATATGTATTTGTTCTTAAACTCACCTATGAACTAAAGTGGTTCGACAGAAGTAGCATTCACGAGAGACAAAAATTCTTTGTAGACAATGTTCTTTGTTCGATTTGTTTGATTACTATTATAAGAAGGCTTGACAAGAACTTTGATGGCAGATGCTGTTGTAGCAAGTGATAGCGCAACGTAAAGTTGACCATGTGAAAATACAGGTTCTCGTAAATAAACTCCAAGAAAATCCAATGTTTGTCCTTGTGCTTTATTAATTGTCATTGCCAAGCACAATTGAATAGAAAATTGCCGTCTCTTGAATTTGAATGGTGTTTTTATCTTGATTGTTAGGAATAAAAGGAATTCTAGGTGAGAAAACTCATTTTCCTTTATAATGACCTGTTGCAATCTCAGCATCAATAACGTTTTTTCCGAATTTTCGACAAATCAATCGAGTTCCATTACATAACCCTTCTGATGGATTAATGTTGCGCAGGAGCATAATTGGACAATTCTTCTTTAGTATCAACTCATGTGGAGGGAAGCCGCTTTAGGACAAGCTGTTTAAGAACTCTAGATTTATAGAATTGATGTTCTCATCAATAGCTTCATCGAAACTGCAATATCTAAAAACTTCGCCAGGAAACCGATGAATCAATAAAGTATTGACTTCGTCAACAAATTCATTCTTCGTTGTCAAAATAGCACGACTTGACATTGCACTAATTTGAATTGCATACTCATTCAAATTGGGATACACAGCTGTAATCAAATTATCCAAAGAGATATTATCATCGACAAAAGGCATAATGATGTTTGAAGGTATGGCAATGAGATTGCCTGGAAGTTCTTCTTCTGTAACATTACCAACTCGAAGTATGAATTTAGAGAATTTAGGATCAAGTCTTGCTCTAATGTTTTCAACTAACTTGATTTTTTTTAACAAAGGCCAAATATATGAAGTAGTCAAAGTCGAATTTATCACATCTTGCTTACTGCCTTTTGGTACTACAGGGAGCACCTGCCTGAAATCAGCACAAAAAACAACCACTTTTCCACCAAAAGGTGTGTTATTATCCGTTATGTCCCTAAGCATAGAATCTAGTGCTTTGATAACTTGTTTATTTGACATCGGTGCTTCATCCCAAATAATCAAGTGTGTGGTTAATAGTAATTTTGCTAACATTGATTGTTTGCTAATGTTGCATGTTCTATTTCCATCAATATTTATTGGTAATTTAAATCTAGAATGTGCAGTCCGACCTCCAGGTAATAATGAAGCTGCTACACCTGACGATGCGATTTACTTGATGCAATTTTTTCTTTGATCTAACCTTCGCTAATATCACTCGGTATAAAAAGGTTTTCCCAGTACCCCACCGGACCATCTACGAAAAATAAAGCCGATTCATTCTTGAAACTTTATCAAGTATAGAATCATATGCATATTTTTTGGCACGATTCAACTTTGATGTAGCCTCCAAGTCATTACTATCAACAACAATGTTTAGTTCTTCATTTATTTCTCTCGTGCTGTGATAAGTATAATAAAAAACAACTGGATAATCAGCAAAAGAAAATTCTGTAATCCTTTTTCCCATTGACTCTAGAATAGTATTAATTTCCTGTAGTACTTTGAAATCCACTTCAACTGATGATAAATGTTGACGCTCAATATCCCGACACATTTCATTTTTGTATTTCTCCCATAAATAACGAGGATTCTCAGGGTTACAATGTATCAATATTGTAGCAAACAATCGACGCAAATTAAGCGGCATTTGATACATTGATGCTTCTTCCAAACACGACTCCAAACTGTTATCAGCCTCAAGTAACATGTGCAACACAATTGCCTCTTTATACGATTCCACACGAATACCATTGACAACTTTTAGTTCTTCAAAAGATGTACATCCTTTAATGTGATTTAATAGTAGACAAAGGTAGTATCTGTCACCTTCTAGTGGACTCACTGCAACAATTCTACCGATAAACTGACGTTTTATCCTTCTTGACCATTTTCTTGTCTGTTGATTCCAAAAAATGCTCAGGAAATTCTCGATATAACATGGTGCGAGCTAATTCATCATTCTTGTTCATGTTAAAGAATTCAGTTAACATGGAATGAGATGACAATCCATTATCAACTACATTTTGTAAAGTGTCGTTCTTATTAAACTTAACCAATTGCTTTCCTTCCAAATGAAGATGTAGTGTGATGACTGGTGGATGTATTTCATTTAGATGAAAGCCATCGATGCGCCACATTGACTCTGGAGCTGCTACCCAACGTGCTGATTGGAAGTTCTCAATCTCATCAATCCCAGCATTTTCATTATTGTCATTGCATTGAAATGCTACGCTGTCATGTCCTTTGTATATGTATTTATATAAATATTTAACAGCTTTAATAGTTGAGAAAACCTCAACATTCAGATGGCAGTCAAACTTAGCAAGCAAGTACGGATTATACGGGACAACCCAACGATTATCTAATTCTTCTCCTCTAACCATTGGTCTATTTCCGTTATCACGTCTTCTATACTTTGGATATGAATCTTTCCCATGCATAGTACAATCACGAAAAGCTTTGGGGTAATTATTACGACATTTACCATTTGCATCCATGCATACATTATTTGGGTTTAAATCACCGCATGGACCATGCATCATGTGTGACACAACAGCTTTATACAAGTGAGGATGATCTGATTCGACTGGAAGCTCAGCACAAACGAAAGGATCAAAGGAAATTGGGTCTATCAATTTTGATGTTGGTTCCAAGACAATAAGAAAATGAGCATGAGGAAGACCCCGTTTTTGAAACTCAACAACATAGACATATGCGACAACAGAACCGAAGATCTGTTTCTTCACAATCTCATTTTTAAGGCATTCTAGCTTTTATTTAAATATGCGTGCAGCAAGGTCAGGTCTATTTTGCATCTCATCTCTATGTCGAAGCTCTTGTTGTATTTCAGGCCAATAAGGACTACAAGTGATGGTGAGAAAAATTTCTGGTTTTCCAAAACGTTGAACCAACGCCATTGCATCCATATATCTCTTTCGCATATCCCTTGGTTCACCAATAAAAGATGCTGGAAGAACAATCCTACATCCGATGTTTGAACCAGTAGTCTCACCTGTATTCATAGAATCAACGATCCCTTGATATAACTCAGATCGTATCTCGTCTTGCCTAAAACGAATAAAATCTAACCTTGATGTCTCTATCTTAACATACATGTCAACCACATATTGCTGCAGCAACCTACCCGAATGTAGCAAAATGGAATTGTGCACGTCTCTAATTTAAAGTTTATAGCAATAGTATTCGCGACAAGATACACAATTTTCTTTTTTTGTAGAATTCACTATAAAAAAACATGAATAAATTAGTACGTCTTTTAAAAGTTAAAATAGTATTAGAGTCAAACTAACTACGAGAAGAAGTTATATTATTTACCTTCATTTTCATTGTGAAGTAACTCAGAAGGTGAATTTATTAAACGAGGATCAAGATTAAAATCGTCATTGTACTTAACATGTACTCCGGTAGATACTTTTTCTTAATGCCTTGATGCCAACCCACATCTCCATAGGGGAACAATAAAGGATATTGTAAAGGATCATAGCACCCGTAATGATAGTAGATTCTATTACCTTCTCCAGAATGGTTATATATAAGGATATTCCGCTTAGTTGGTTGCGCACATAAGTCATCATCTACCCAAATAGCAGCAACTTGACTAACAAAAGGCTTGTTGAATCTTTTTTGATCAAGATTGACACTCGAAACTATCTCAACAACATGATTGTCCAAGATTTTCGTACTTAAATTACGGAAAAACTTTGCATATGGGTTATCACTCATCATACTAATTCGTCGTTTTAAAATTTTCTCATCCATCCTATCCGAGCCACTGCCACACATTCGGTTCTGCACTTCATGTTCAGTATCATAAAAGTACAATTGCAAAAAGGAGGGTTCCTCATTGACAGGGCGCAAATTATTTATATAATGATAAATCTGCCCTTGCACTCTAAATGTATATACACCCATGTTACTTCTTGAAAGTGTCTTATCACACTTCACACCAAATGATGTAAATCCAAAATTGTTGTTATAGGTACGAACATAGTTCAAGAATTCATCAGTTTCTTTAGTTTTTTATGTGAACAAGTTAAACATTTGTTGGGAGACAACATTAGGGATGAGAGACACTTGTCCATTTGAACAGCAAAAACCCTTAGTTTCATGAACGAATCTTCGAGCACCACAATTTTGACAAGAGGCTACAGATGGTAATATATCTGCTGAACGTACTATGTTATCAAAATCCATTGCCACAAAACGTCTTTGTGTATTTCTTGATCCTATATTACCAACAGAAAAGGTCAAAGCAGGCTAAGTTTCTAATTGTTGAATAAAGATGTATTACTCTCTAACCAATAGTCACAACCTTTTGTAACACTTATGTATGATCAAGTGGCATAACTTTTTATAGAAGTTAAACTAACACATTTTTTCTAGTGAAAGATAATTGGCACATACCCATTGCATTCGCCTCTTTTTTTTCCTATATAGTTGTCTTTGACGTGATCGTCTCCTCTACTTTTCCTCTTCTGTCATGGACAAACGGTTTGACCTATCTACCTCTCTACGCAAACTATTTCTAGCCTTTCTCATAACTCCACTGTGTTAAATAGATTAATATAATATACAAAACTTCGTTAGATTTACATGTTTACAAAACAAATATAAAAAGTATATAATGAATTCACAAATAATAAGATAGTATTGTTAGGAAGTTGAGTAACCTTGGATCAACATCTTCGATAGCCATTCCAGCCAATGATTGCATTGTCGGCTTAATAACACTAAACAAATGATTAAAACAAACATAAGAAATGAGTGACTAACATCAAACAATTTGCATTGGTATATTGTAACGACCCTAAAATTCTAACTCTTGTCACGTGACATTTCAGGGTCGTATTGTGGGTCCAACTAGCCGTGGTGTACTTGTTTCAGTTCTCGAGAGTCGACACCGAGGTATGTTATGTTTGTTTGGTGATTTGTATTATTTATTTATTATCGAACATTAAATTCAATATCCCAAATATGTGAGGACGTGGTGAGTGTGCGTTGGTACCGTTGAACGAGTTCGGTACGAAATAACGCGCTAAATGGGTATTTGAGAGTCCGGGGGACGAAAAATGGAATAAAACATTGATAAGTACTAATGAAAATAATTAATGAAAATAATTAATGAAAATAATTAATGAATTATGGGCACCGAGTGATACGCGGGGTCGTGGGCGACACGCGTGGGTCGAATGGTAGTGCGCACGCCCGAATGTGCTCGTTGGCGATCACAACGAAATTGTAGGCGCGAATATACAATTATATATATATATATATAAGTAAAAAAGAAAAAAAATGTGAAGTGACCAAGAGGGGTATTGAGTTGGTGATGGAGTGCATTAGAATGGAGGGGCAAAATGGTCATTTGACCCAAAATTTGATCAAAAACACCGACACCATTTTCTCACCATTTTGACCGAGAGAGAGGGGAAGAAGGAGAGAAGGAAGAGTTCGAACAAGAAGAGATCGAGAGATCGAGGTTAAGAGTTCGGGGAAACAAGTTGGCGACGTTGGCGAAGGTGAGTTTGTTGTTGTTGATTTGTGTTGTTGATGTTGGCGTTGTGGTTGTGGGTGTGATAGTGTTGTTGTTCTTGTTGAGTTGTTGAGGTAAATTAGTGAATGTTGAAGTTGATGTTGTTATTATTTGTTGGAAAAGAGAAGGAGAAAAGAAAAAAAAAAAAAGAAGAGAAGATTGGAGGCAGAGATTTCCAGTTCGTCTCTGTGAAGATGGAGAAGAAAGGGTGGTGGGCCGGGTCGTGTTGACCCGGGCCCGACCCGGCTGGGCCAACCCTGGTCAGACCCAGTTGGGGTGGAACGGGTCGGACCCGACCCGTGGACCCACCCATTATTAAAATAATAATATATTTATTTATAATAAATAAATTAAATATGTTTTTTATTAGGAAAAATGTTAGAAAAATCAGAAAAATTCAGAAAAAATAAAAAAATCCTGAAAAATTATATTTAAACCAAATAAATAGAAATTTGGGAATTTATATGAAAATGAAGAATTTGAGATTTGTGGCGAGACTTTTGTCGGGGTTTTTACCTCGTAAAGCGTGAAATTAGCAAAAATAGTCAGAAAAATATTGAAAAATATTTTTTAAATTTCATGAAAATTATGAGGTTTCGCTCGGGTATCCTAATGGATCTGAATGGAACCCCATACCGGGTAAGCGACCCAAATTGCGCAAAAGAACAATAATTTAGAAAATTGTAGAAAATGGGTTAAACTTGGGAAAAAATTGAGGAATACTTGGAATAATTAGGGAAAAATTAACGAAAGTTGGTCGAAATAATTGTCAGGTGACGAGCGGAGTGTTGGAAACTAATTGGGAATGTGTGGAGCTACGCGAGGGCGTTATTAGCGGGATTCGAGGTGAGTAAAGGCAACAATAAAATCAACATGATTACTTTTCTATTTCTTGATTAAATATTCTTGAATTACGAGCCCTTTCTATTCCATTCTAGTTCAAGTGACCTAGTGGCGCGCGCCGAACGTGTCAATAAAGTAACTCTTTAAACCAACTATTTGCAGATAGTGGCAAAGGGTCGATCCCACAGAGATTGGTAGTCTTTCTAAGGTTCTAAAAGGAAGGAGAATGGTGGTTAAAGAAAATAATTAAATTAATTAATCTAATTACTATGAAATTAAATAACTAAAATAAATATATAAGTTTATTAACAATTAATTTAAACACCTAGGTCTATAGTTCCACAAGACAAGATCAAGATTCAATGGCATATCATGGTCGTCAATCTTTCCCAAAACAATTATTAATTCAAGTTCTCTTAGACTAGCTATGGAAAATCGACATCCGCCAGAAATTTCTAATTCCCCTAATCTCGATAGCTAGGACATCCGCCACTAACTACATCCCTAATTAATACATAACCCTAGACATCCGCCATAAGATTTAACACACTAATCGCAGTAATAAAGTTTTATGGGAATACTAATCCTAGATAACCGGATCGCGTCCGCTTTCGATTTAACCTAGATTCAATTGTTGCACACTCAAGAACAGAAAGGTTTTGACGGCAATCGGGTGAATGTTTGTTACTTATATTGTCCCAAAAGTACAATTACGGATACTAATGAGTCAATTAACTATAGATTTTCCACCTAAAAGCATGCATTGGCCATATACATACCCTAGATTTAAACCATATTCATTAAAATCAACAACAATGAAATAGAAGAAATTAAACTAAATTAAATAATAAAATAAAAGATCTCACAAGTTACGCCATGAATCCATAATCTTGACTTGCTTTACCTCCGACCTAGGCAATGACTTGATTAGCTAGACATAATCTCCATAAAACTCCAAATAAAATAATGCAAAAGTCTTTTTAATGAATAATAGATGTTCTATTTATACCTAAGGTCCTAATGTGTAAAACTACTAGGAATTGGAGTCTGGTAGAGAGAGAACTATTTTTGGGTGTATTTTCGGTCTTGACACGTGTTAGGCTGTCATTGGCTGGTTTTCTGGCGTTGCTGACGTGTCACGTGTTGATTGGCGGAGAATGCTGTACCGGGTGACGTGGCGCGTCCGGATTGGTTGGGAGAAGTGCTGGTGACGTGCTGTGAGGCATGATGATGACACGTGGCAACACGTGATTGGTTTGAGCTGGAAGTCGGTGCCTTGTTGGACGTATCAGAAGACGCCACGTGGCAGTGAGCTGTGAAGACGAAATCGTGCGACTCTTACCGAAAATCTGGGAGTTCGTGTGGATACACATCTCGAGGCAGATCGACCAGCTGGACGAGAAGAGAAACTGTGAGAGACGACGTGGCAGAAGCGGATTGGCGCTGGCGCTGCTGAGTGATGATGTGGCGTGTACCGATTGGCTGGAACGGTCTGTATGATGCGGCTTGGCCAATGAAATTCTGACACGTGTGCTGCTGTGTACATTACCACCGTGTTTTAAAGTGCTCGGCTCCAATTACCCCACTGTTTGTGTATATTTCGAGACAAGCTCTCTCGGTATCCGATTATTGCAAGTAAATACTCTATTTTGAGTATTTTTCCGCCCCGGATTCAACCGTGCACTCCGTTTCACCTAAAAACCAAAACTAAATATAATTAGATATATATTTTATAAAATTTAACACTAAACTATATTAAAATAGACTATAAAATCCTATAAATACCGACTTATCAAATACCCCCAAACTTAAGACTTTGCACGTCCCGAGCAAAGGTATATTTGACAACACAAACTAAACTAGACTCCTAATGCATTAACTAAACTAATCCTAAACCTAAACTCATACCTATACCTATTCCTATACCCAATTCAAAATTCATGGAGTTCCTTTGATTTACATAGTCGCCAAGTAACAGGCCACTCAAGAAATTTCAGAGTTATGATATGTCAAGACTCGCAACTCAAACACAATTAAGATCACACTTTAAAGACAGATTTAGTCAAAACAAGGGCCATCAACTACTCATGAGTTTTCTTGGTCTATACATTCAAGCATGCAAGTGGAAAAATCTTACTTAATCTAGTGAAAGCACTCGAGCTAAATCTTTTTTTATTTGAGGAGTTTTCATAGACTTTTGCCTTTATTCATTCAATGTATAAGCTCTATTTTTTTCTCCATAATATTTTTTTCAAGTAGTACGGTCCCTGCTCCATTTCCTATGGACCGCTTTTTTCACTTTTTCCCACCACAAGATTCCCTGCTCCATTTCCTATGGAATCCTGTGGGCCTCTCTATTTTAAGAAAACTCCTGTTAGCCCTTCTCACTTTCACTATGATTAAGCAGATTATCAAATATGAATTAAAACACTATTACTTGCACAATTTTGACCGTCTGCCCATTTTGGTATCTAGCACAAAGTTTAACCATCATACTAAGTCCCTAGTCATGAAATCATAAAAATGCTGAGCTACGGCTTGATTAAATGTTTCTCCTAATTTTTCCTGAGTCTCAAGTCAAAAAGCAAGCATAATATACTCGTCCATAATCAAAGGCATGGAACAAAGTTTTGGGTGACTCTAAATGCAACATATGACAACATATGACACTATGTAAGGTCTAAATGCAAGAACAAACATAGATAGACACATGTCTACTCCTAATAAAACTATACTAAATGCATGCATGAAAATGTATCATATCCTAGTGAAATGGAAGATGAAAGTATTAATGACAGAAGAAAAAGAGATGGAAAGATAAGAGAATGAGAATAACACCACCATTATCATCCTTCAACCGCATAATTTTAAAAAATTAATGATCATACCTGCGGTCTTTAGCAAGAAAATCCATCCAACACTATCCACAATCCCTAAAATACCCCCAAACTTATTCCAAACCTTGTCCTCAAGGTTCAAAACAAGTCAAGTGGTTAACACAGAAACAAGCAAAAGGGTGAAAGAACATGATAGTGATAAGAAGAAGGAAATGATATAAGTTCATGCATAATAAAAAAATAAATAAAAAATAAATAAAAAAACTAAATAATACTTATCAAAATTTGGGCTGCCTCCCAATAGCACTTTTGTTTAAAGTCTTTGGCTTGACTTGGCGTATGTTGTCTTCACGTGATGCCTTCCAATAAAGAGTATCCAAGAATGATACTCTCTCCTTTACCATTGGGCAGTGAAACAGATACGCACTTGTTCAGAAATGGGAGCTTATCCGGGACTTCAAGAACGTATGAATCTATAATTTCCGGATCGTCCAACACAAAGGTGTCGGCAGTGCAAAAAGTCTTCGAACGCTTTTTTACGTCCACCTCCATGTCAAAATCATCAAATATATACGGGAGGGTGGGTGGGTTGACCAATGCAAAGGATTGGTCGTCCTTGCTCTCTTGTTGTAGTTCCTCCGGCCTTGGTAAAGTGACTTCAATCACTTTTTTGGCTTCTTCTTCGTAAGTTTGTGCCATAACGATCTCCGGCTCTGATTGAGACACTTCAAATTCCCCCTCTGACTCTTCGTGATCGCTCCAATACTCCTCATCTTTCACCTCAACACTCTTTAATGGAATTGCACTCATGGTCTTTGCTGATCTTTTCTGGAGAATTAACTTTATTTCTTCTTCAGCTTCTTGATTCTTTTCTTGAATCCATTGGTCTAATTCTTGCTCATTGAGGTACATGTCCTGTTCAGTCTCTAAAAGAAACCTTATTTTATCCCTTGAAGGTCGATTCCGCATGGAACTATATTTGTCAGGCTGTGGCGATGAATTACTCCAGTAGTCAAAGGGACATACATTAGGAAAATGATGACAGCCACTAAAAAGATTACAAGCTTTAATAGGTTCCTGTTGTACAACAAAGGGCTAGCTAGAAGAATATTGTGAAGAGGCGGCCATGGTGGAGTTTCTTGCAAACATGCTAGAGACAAGGGTATAAAGTAACTACAAATAATAAATAAATAAATAAATAGAACCAAAGAAAGAAAAACCAATCCCCGGCAACGGCGCCAAAAATTGGCCGCGCCGAACGCGTCAATAAAATAATTCCTTAAACCAACTATTTGCAGATAGTGGCAAAGTCGATCCCACAGAGATTGGTAGTCTTTCTAAGGTTCTAAAAGGAAGGAGAATGGGGGTTTAGATAAAATAATTAAATTAATTAATCTAATTACTATGAAATTAAATAACTAAAATAAATATATAAGTTTATTAACAATTAATTTAAACACCTAGGTCTATGGTTCCACAAGACAAGATCAAGATTCAATGCAAATCATGGTCGTCAATCTTTCCCAAAACAATTATTAATTCAAGTTCTCCTAGACTAGCTATGGAAAATCGACATCTGCCAGAAATTTCTAATTCCCCTAATCTCGATAGCTAGGACATCCGCCACTAACTACTTCCCTAATTAATGCATAACCCTAGACATCCGCCATAAGATTTAACACACTAATCGCAGTAATAAAGTTTTATGGGAATACTAATCCTAGATAACCGGATCGCGTTCGGTCCCGATTTAACTTAGATTTAATTGTTGCACACTCAAGAACCGAAAGGTTTTGACGGCAATCGGGTGAATGTTTGTTACTTATATTGTCCCAAAAGTACAATTACGGATACTAACGAGTCAATTAACTATAGATTTTCCACCTAAAAGCATGCATTGGCCACATACGTACCCTAGATTTAAACCATATTCATTAAAATCAACAACAATGAAATAGAAGAAATTAAACTAAATTAAATAATAAAATAAAAGATCTCATAAGTTACGCCATGAATCCATAATTTTGACTTGTTTCACCTCCGACTTAGGCAATGACTTGATTAGCTAGACATAATCTCCATAAAACTCCAAATAAAATAATGCAAAAGTCTTTTTAATGAATAATAGATGTTCTATTTATACCTAAGGTCCTAATGTGTAAAACTACTAGGAATTGGAGTCTGGTAGAGAGAGAAAACTATTTTTGGGTGTATTTTCGGTCTTGACATGTGTCAGGCTGTCATTGGCTGGTTTTCTGGCGTTGCTGACGTGTCGCGTGTTGATTGGCGGAGAATGACGTACCGGGTGACGTGGTGCGTCCGGATTGACTGGGAGAAGTGCTGGTGACGTGCTGTGAGGCATGATGATGACACGTGGCAACACGTGATTGGTTTGAGCTGGAAGTCAGTGCCTTACTGGACGTATCAGAAGACGCCACGTGGCAGTGAGCTGTGAAGATGAAATCGTGCGACTCTTGCCGAAAATATGGGAGTTCGTGTGGATGCACATCTCGAGGCAGATCGACCAGCTGGACGAGAAGAGAAACTGTGAGAGACGACGTGGCAGAAGCGGATTGGCGCTGGCGCTGCTGAGTGATGATGTGGCGTACACCGATTGGCTGGAACGGTCTGTGTGATGCGGCTTGGCCAATGAAATTCTGACACGTGTGCTGCTGTGTACATTACCGCCGTGTTTTAAAGTGCTCGGCTCCAATTACCCCACTGTCTCTGTATATTTCGAGACAAACTCTCTCGGTATCCGATTATTGCAAGTAAATACTCTGTTTTAAGTATTTTTCCACCCCGGATTCAACCGTGCACTCCGTTTCACCTAAAAACCAAAACTAAATATAATTAGATATTTATTTTATAAACTTTAACACTAAACTATATTAAAATAGACTATAAAATCCTATAAATACCGACTTATCACCTAGGGTTTAGGTAGTCCGACTGTGATAAGAAGTCTCAACGAGTTTAGCAGCCAGCATAGCCTGTGGCTTCTCGTTGGAGCCTATCGAAATGATTTAGCATCCAGCTTGTGACTGTGGCTTTCTTTCGGTAGTGTGTTAGGAATTTAGCAGCCGGCTTTGTCTGTGGCTTTTCCTAACAGAGTGTGCGTTCAATGGAGGCGACCTTCGGGCCCACTGGTTCGTACGGGGTGGATTGAGCGGGGAGCCATTTTGGGCCTACTGTGTCGATCGCAAGCTGATGAGGTCTTGTGACCCGCGGTTTGATGGGGACTATCTATTCGCCTATCCGTTTGTTTCCTGGTCACTTGATTATCGTTGTTTGAGCTTGTTGAATCTATTTATCATGCGATTTGCTATCTATTTCAGTTTCTTGTTATACACTGCATGATTCATAGACTTGTGATTATTGAAAATTCAGTAGTTTATGTTGAGATATCTATTGTTGTTGTTTACTATTATATTTTGTACTCACCGTCCTTTTTATGACGGTGGGTGCAGATCCACAGACGAGTAGGGGCAAGGCGCCGATGCTTGGCGATATCCTCTGAGGTACGCTCAGAGCCGTTAGCTTTGCTCTCACTTTGTAAGTATTTGTCTTTTGTTGTATATTTTGGCTATGTATCCATTTGTTTTGATATTTTGGGGCTTTGGGGAGTTGAACCTGACTGTTGATACATGTATATGTTTAGTTTGGGCTTTCAGTTGATTTGTTATATACATGTGATGTTGTTTAGACAGGATTTTCCAAATCTAGGTTGACTGAGTTGTAAAATGTTTTAAGTTGATGTTAAAAATAATTCTGCTGCACACCTAACTATAATGGAGAATAAATGAGTAGATAGAGTTAAGGTGAATAAAAAAGAGTGATCCAAGGTGAGTGAGTGATTAGTGTACTGAGTAATTGGTAAGTTAAGGCTGACTAGACCTACGTTGACTCGTCGGAGACGGGCTCGGGGGTCCACGTAGGTTTAGGCCGGGCGGAGCCCAGTTTGTGGTTGCTGGGGCCGTCACATATATCTTCTAAAAATGTCTAATTTTTTAAACAAGTTTATGTTGACGGTTTCATAGAGTGCTTTGGAGGTGTTCAATAAAACGTTCTTGAGGTTATTAGTTTGATTTCTTTAATATGGGTTTGTATTGATACACCTTGAAATATGCAATCAAATCAATGTTTAGATGGTAATTTGATCTCTAACAACTTCCAAGTTTTCCATCAACCCTTAAAAATAGCTATATATATGTAGTCACACCAAATAATACATCTACCAAATAGACAATTCAATCCCTGTTTTTTGGTTTGGCATTCCTTCAAACAATTGGTTGTCATTCTAAGTTTGTAGGTTAAAAACCATTGTAGGTACACACTGAAAACAAACATTCATTGACAAATCCCAATGTGTATTCTGTTAAAATGTTAATTCTAGGCTTACCAACATCTACTTAGCTTCATGAATCAATCAAGACTTGTAGTGAATTTCTCTCTTCTATATCAATAAATTAAACACACTACATGCTGAAATAATTAAACACAGAGCAGCCAACCAGATTTTTGAAGTTCGGCACTCAACGCCTCAAATCTCGATTGATCATACATTTTTTGAGAAAACTGACAAGCCTAGAAGCCGTGAATCCCACACTGCTTGGTATAAATCAGTTACGATTATGGGTTTCTACAGATACAAAAATTATCAGAACACCATTAAATTGAAGCCCGTGAGATGTTGAATGTTGAAGAAATAGAATGATCATACCTTTTTTGAGAAAACTGACAAGCCTAGAAGCCGTGAATCCCGCACTGCTCGGTATAAATCAGTTAGGATTATGAGCTTTTACAGATACAAAAAGTGAGATGTTCAATGTTGAAGGCCGAGAGAAATAAAATCGAAGACGTGAATCGATGGTGAATAGAGAGATTGAAATAAGAGGCGTGAACCGATGGGGGAGTTAGAAGGCTTCAAAGGGTTTTGATCGATTGGTTTTGATCGAAATCGATAATGAATCGAAATTGGTAATGGATTAGGAAAAGGGGTAAAATAGAGAATTCAAGTAACGAAGGAAATGAGAAGTATTCTCACTTTTATTATATTGATAGATATATATATATATATATATATATATATATTCAAATACCGCTGGCATATATGATTTCAAAAATAAAAATAAAAAGACCTGCATATATATATATGGAAAATGCTAGAATGACAGCCTAAAGTCGCACCCCAAGTCACACTTTGTGATGTGGCGTGTGGGCCCACATCTTTAATAGCCATCTGTATGCGCCTCGAGATACACACCCCGCGCGTTATGAATAAAAAATCTCGTGTCTAACACTCATTTTTACATAGGACCCACGTGCCACGTCACTAATGTCTGACTTGGGGTGTGACTTTGGAGTGTCATTCTAGCATCTTCCTTTTTTTTGGGTAGGAGCATCTTCCTTTTTTCAGATTGCACATCTTATTTTTTAAAATTTTTGTTGAACATGAAAATGACTTTCACTTATTAATGTTTCACATCTTTATCTATTTTCTTGGATGGCACATTTTATTTTTTAACATTTTTGTTGTCGATTCATGTAATTGATTAAGACTTATCCACACAAAATTAACGCAAATAATCAACATGTAAATGACTTTCACTTATTAATGATTTAAGTGTTGTTGAAGGCAACATTGATAATATATAATCGAATATTAAATAATTAACGTGTAATGGTTATTAAAAAATATAAATTTAACGACGCGTTTTCAAAAAAAAAAAATTTGATGATGCAACGACCAACATACTTATATGTTAAATTTAACCAGCTCAACTGAGGTACATGACATATATATATATATATCGAATGAGACACGCACACCGACCCGCCTATGTGCAAACCACTTTTTACTAAGGGCAAGTCACTTTTTATTTTTTATTTTTCAATCCACTTCCAAAAATGTCTTTCTTCCTTCTCACATTATGCACCCTACAAAAACACCACCTTCAACTAAGATAATTCCCTTCGACCACCGGCGACGTGGACTTACAATTTCGGATCCCACAACCATCGTAAGAGTCGATTTCTTCATATTCCTCACTGAAAAATCATGTTTCTCCACTGTTTTGAATGCATTTTATAGGATTTGAACAAAACTTTTTTTGGGCATTATTTGTTTGTGTTGTTCGGTGGCTATTTACCATAAAAATAGAGGATGAACATGTAGAAGATACAGATGTGTAAGATGGAGAGGTATTTCTTAAGTTTTCATTCAATTTTTTGTATTTTTTTGTATTCAACCCAAGGATTCCGCCACTAGTTCAACCTCACAGGGTCGGACAAATGGCTTTTACTCGGTTTGTCATGGTCGATTGAAACATGCCTGTTCGGTCACCTATGACCAAACAAATATTTGTTCAAACCAAGTTATGAACACTACAATGTGGTTCGGTCATCAAAGACCGATTAACATGTTCGGTCACCTTCAACTGAACAGTGCACTGTTAATCGGTCATGTGTCACCGATCGAGCGTCGACCATCAACAAAGCACAAATCGACTAACATATTAGATAAAAAACAGTTACAAACACATACACAAAAACCAAATCTTTATAAAAACAGTAAAAAATTTTTTTGATAAACATCCATATTAATGGAAACAACCCTAAATCGATCAAGTTTAGCCGTTGATTGTACAACGACCTCCTGGAAACAAAATGAAGTAAGACCTAGGGTGAGAACGAAGATAAACAGAGGTGACGCGAAGATCGATCGAGTTGATGCGAAGATGGACGACAAATGTGGGGTGACTGCGAAGATTGACCTAGGGCTCTTTTCTCCTTCTTCTTCACATTATGGGAATAGGGGTGCACAAGGACAAGGACAAGGACTTTTTGAGAAAAAAAGAAAGTGATTTGCCCTTAGTAAAATGTAGTTTGCACATAGCCGGGCACCACACACACACTTGGAACTATTAATTTTTTATTTTTATTTTTATTTCCTACCAAAAACAAAACACCTAATAACATGCATATTAAAAAGTTAATTGTTTAATTAAAAAAAGTTAATTGTGAATACCAAAGAAAAAGTAAATTGTGCATTGTATTTTTTTTTTCTATTATTATTTTTGTTGGTAGGATTTTTTTTTCTATTATTTAGAACGTCACAAACTTGTTCAAGTAATTAATCTTTTAATTAACCTTCAAACTTGAACACAAGTTACTTTTTTTTTTCATAAGTACACAACATACTTAAAACCCTCAACCTATGGCCAAAAGAAAAAAGAAGAAACCCTCAACCTACTTATCAGGAAGATGCTAGAATGACATCCCTAAAGTTATACCTCAAGTCACACCTTAGTAGGCCCCATGTTAAGATGAGTGTTAGACACGAAGTTTTTGATGCATAACATGCGGGGTGTGTATCTCTAGGCGCACACGAATGACTATTAAATATGCGGGCCTACATGCCATGCTTGGGGTGTCATTCTAGCATTATTTCCCAAAAATAAAAAAAATAAAAAAAGCACTGGTCACCTCTTCATTAGGAATCCGATAAAAATTCTGGTAAAAACGAAAAAAAAAAAATAACGAAAAAATAACAACCGAAAAACCAATACCTATATACTCTCCCTATATATAGGTAGATCTGATCAGTGATCATCATAACCGTTTTATTCTCTACCTATATATAGTAGTTTAGCCGTATCCATCCCCAAACTCTCTATTTTGGATATACATGTCAATCCTAATTGGTAGAATTTGTGTTTAGATGAAATACATATAAGTGATCTAATATAACATGTGTTTCTCAAAAAAAAATAAAATTCTACCACTTAGGATTGACGTGGATTTGTATATCCAACCTATATATATCGATCTATACCTAGCTAGGCAGCTTATATAATTCGTAGCCAACAGCCATGAAGAAGACCAAACTTGGAGAAGAGGTGGAGAAACCATCAAGCAACAAGCTCCCCACAATCCAATCCAAGGAGAGTAAATCCAAGGAGAGTACTAGTACAGCCTCGCCTTCAAAAACTGTTGATGAGACCAAGCAGGTAAAGCCGCGGCGCCAACGCAAGCGGAGCAAGACCAATGAGAAGTCACATTCCAAGCAGCTGCAAGACTACACTAACTCATCTAAAGAGAGGCGCAGCGGTAAGGAGTCGCGGGTCAATACTTGTATTAGGTCCACGTTTACACCTAGAAATCCATCGCCAGTTTCCAGCCTACCTACTACTACTCAAGCTGCAGCAACCTGCACTGATCAAGTAGTATTTCATCAAGGAACAACCACTAATTCACTTAGTGCAGGCACTAGTAATGCTGATCCTCCTTTCAATAATTCTGAAGTGGCTAGTCATCAGCCTGCAGACAATACTCCAGCATTGATCTCCCCAGACGAATACCATCTAAAGGTAGTGAAGGCGTGGTCTGCAGTGGCTGTTGCAAGCAGTTTCCTTGCAACAATTTTCTATTCTTTTACTTGCGGCACAGCCGCCTTCGCATATTTCACTTCCAGCGTTCCCGTTCCCGGGTCCACGGAGGACAAGTGCTTCCTGCTGGCTTTTCTTGGTATCGTTTTATGTGTGCTAACATACGTATCCATTCGATCGCTCATGTCTTTATCTACTGGAATTCACTCTAACTTTATAAGCTCGCTGTTGAGATCAGATACGGCTGGATCAGAAATTATCGTGGTTGCTAATAAGTGGATATGTATAGTAATTTTCATAATTGTTAAGTCTTTCTACACTGTTGAGAAATACACTCTGGGCTCATAGATGGAATATGCGGCAAGACTTGATCCTAAGGGATACGCGCATACCTGCCTAAAGATATACCACTTTCTCTTTGTGGGTTTCTATTTATTTGGCATTCATCAATCAGTAGCATGGTTTTCATTTTTATAATAGTAGAATTTCCATCCTGTTTATCTTAGTGTAGCAGCAATATATATTATAGTATATATGTATGGTTTGTCAAGTATCACACTTTTGAATTGAATGGACAGTGGCAGAGCTGTTTTTTTCTCTCTCTAGATTTCTCTCTAACTCGAGTCACTAGTTAATTAATCCCCCACCAATAAAACAATAATGCTAGAATGACAAAAAGATTCGAGTCACACATTAGCCCACAAGAGCCCTACACGTGGCCTCGACTCACGTGTTAGCACTGAGATCTGTGTATGACATGT
Organism: Stephania japonica; assembly: GCA_039657345.1. Classification (NCBI taxonomy): domain Eukaryota; kingdom Viridiplantae; phylum Streptophyta; class Magnoliopsida; order Ranunculales; family Menispermaceae; genus Stephania; species Stephania japonica. Next base: position 36,214,982 of record CM077563.1, on the reverse strand, counting down.
ATCCCGAGGTAGGCATGGTTGACTCTTGTAGGTCAATGTGTGTTATGGCCGTTGTCATTTGCCCCGAAAAAATAAGGAAAATGATAATCTAACACACTTTGGGTGCACACTCTCTTTTTTGTATTTTTGTTTTTTATTTCAATCATAATTTAATTGAAATTCAACACATGTTACAAATATGAAATTGTTTATATATCAACCGATGCCACGCTCCAACAATTTGTACAAACATGACTTCGCGAATTCCTTGCCATATCATGAGCCAATGAGTTCGCTTGTGGGCGCCGCCCAGCCTGGAGCCGCGCGAACCCCCGAGCCAATCCCGACGAGTCGCGCGGGGCCAGTGAGCCTATCCTTACCATTCAATCATTTGTTAATCATTTGAAAGTGAAGTCAATTAATTAGCGAGTTATCTAAGTAATAAGCGGAAGCAATTAATCTCAACTAATAAATCAACTTCGAAATCTCTAAGTTAGGACAAAAACCTAGGGTGTGGAACCCCGTATACCATGTAAAGCAAGGAGAGAATCATCTAAGTAATAATATCCAAAAAGATCTCTCAACCCATAACCCCATGTACAAAAAAACAATATAAGTAGCTAATACACCAAAATGTCACATATATCAACAGAGGATGGCCGCTCAAAGTATATCGCTTAACTGTGTGGCCTTTCCTTTGCTGGACTGTGGATCTGCACTCGGTCAAACACAAGAATGACGAGTCCAGGTAAGTAACGCCAAGCAGGAACAACAATAAGTACAGTATTTCGAATTAAATAAATGAACAGTCAATTCATGCCGATAGAAAGAAAAGGACAGGGAGCGCATGAATATATAAAAACTGTAAATAAATAAATAAGCAATCGAAATTGAGTGTCCCAGAATACAAGGGAAAGGCATAAGTAGTCCCGACCAATTAAAGTCGTTAAGCCGAGGAAAAAATCTCCTCAAAGGCTAGGAATCGAAGACAGAATCTCCTCTAAGACCCCTATGTGAGTGCAGAGTCCCCAGCAATCTGGTGGAGAACTCTCACCCCGTACACGTCATTACAACTAATCACGTATCCCCAGCCGTAAACTCTGGTATAATACACCGCGAGCCCGGAATTCTGCAAGGATCACGCTTGACACACTTGCCTTATGACAACTCAAAAGGAATGGAATGACAAGATAGTATCGAAACAATATCAATAAATAATTAAAAGCTCAAGAAATACTGTGGTGTTCCTCACTGGTTTACTTACCTCGATCCAAGCTAATTCGCGCTAACACGGACTCCGACACATCCCTTACGGTCTCCGTGTATATAATAATCCTGATAATGCAATTTATATCAATTTCCTTAATTTCCTATGATTTTCCAAATTTCTAGCTATTTTTGCCAAATTTCACGTTTTTCAAGGCAAAAACCCCGACATAACGTTTCGCAAAAATTTCGAATATTTCATTTTTCATAGAAATTCCCAAATTTCTCTTTACTTGATAAAAATATAATTTTCTAGAATTTTTCCTGAATTTTTTCTATTTTTCTGGAATTTATTTCAATAAAAATCAATTTTAATATATTTAATCAAAATAAATAATTTTTATTAATATAATATGTAGGTGGGTCGCGGGTCGGGTCTGACCGGTCAAACCCTGTCTGACTCGGTCAAACCGAGTAAGACCCAGTCTGACTCGGTCAAACCGAGTTAGACCCAGTCGACCCAAACCGGGTCAGACCTGGTCTGACCCAAACCGGGACGGGTCACTTTGACCCGGCCCGATTTCTCTTCTTCTTCGTTGTTGTGTTTGCTGGAAAATCCAGCAAACACAGCAGCGTCACCATTTTTTTTTTAACAACATTAACAACAATACAACCAAAACAATCAACAACCACTTCACCATCATCATCACCACCCTTTTCACCATTTACATCCACAATCCCCTAAATGACAACTTCGACAACAAATCTCGAAATCAACCACAACGACACACCAACAACGAAATCAATCCTTACCTGAATTTCGCCTCGACGTCGCGTACACGGTCTCATGAACCGCCGCCTTCCTCTCCTTAGTTTCTCCTTCTCTTGATCGATTCCTCTCCTCCTCCCAATTTTTTTGATCGAAAATAGGGATTGTGGTGATGGTGGCGTGTTGTTATTTTGGGTATTTTGGTCAAATGACCAAAATACCCCTCACCCTTAACTAAGCCCTTTACAAGTTTAATGCCCTTTTTGGTCACTTCGCAGTCAACTCTACCAACTTTAATGACTCCAATAGGTGACTCTTGGTTGACTTTTGGTCTTTTGATCTCATTCATTTCACACAACACTCAAAGTTTCCCTCGGGTATTCTCGCACCCGACTCATAATACTAACTTTGTTCGTCGCGTCACCACAGTCGTACCGACGTAACAAACGGACTTTAAAACCCTTTAATCATTATTTATTTAATATTTTTGTCAGTGTTTCTAATTAAATTTGTTCCCAGGACTACCAACGCTCAATACACGCCTTTACCCGTTTAAAAACTTAAAATTGCACAAATGAAATATAATATAATACAAACATCATACAAAACTAACATACCTCGACGTCGACGTCCTAGAACTGATGACTGTACCACGACGTGGGCCCACGTATCACCTATTTTGACATGTGGCATAGGTTAGATTTTTAGGGTCGTTACAATAACAGATCTTCCATAAGAGGTGCCTAGTCAATAACCTCTTACATTCATCTAGGATTACACCAACTGCAAGCATATTTGAAATCAGATTGTTGATGCCATTCACTGTTAGTAGTAAATCCAATTCAAATATGACTTGTGTGAGTCTTAGCCCATCCATCCATCTCAACGCCTCCTTTATTTCCATAGCCTCAGCCTCAGCGAGGGTACATCTACTCGTGAAAGTCCTTGTGCGTCCATGTATCAGTATGCCATGTCATTTTGAACAACACTCGAGCCTACTTTTCCTTCCTTATCAAAAAGAGTTGCATCAGTATTTGCACTTGAACCAACCCGTTGCCGGAGGACTCCACTGTTCGTCACGACTGCCAACAGTTTCTTGGGGTGTCCCAATTCGACTACTCCTCTTTGCCTCATTCCATACTACAAGCCATTCAACGCTCTGCCTAATAACCACATGTAATGGGGCTCCATTATTTCTCCATAATAGGTTGTTTCTACACCTCCAAATCGCCCACATATACATGCATATTTTTGGTATTTAGGTATCCTCCATCACCTAGAAAACTTGAAAAAACCAACCCTTGAGGTCGACTTCATCCCCATCATACTGACTTGGCAAGACTCCCCTCCAACATTTGCATATCCTACTGCAATGAAACATGAGATGCCCATATGTCTCGACTTGACTTGTGCAACAAACACACCTGTCATCAATCAACATGCCTCTCTCTTCCAATCTACTTTTTCTAGGAATACATCTCCTCATAAGTCTCCACATGAAATGTTTAACTTTTGATGGGAATTTGAAGTTCCATAACTTCATCCAATTCCTAGGAATACACAGCAAATCATCAACCCTATCCATCTCTACCACCACTTTATACCCGGAGTTTACTCTGTAATGCCCATCTTTATAATGACTCCACACTAGTTTATCCTCCTCTCCATTAGTTAACAGGATCTGGTATATCTCATGGACATCCCTATCATTACAGAGTTCTTCAATTATCTAATGGTCCCACTCGTTTCTAACCGAGTTCATAAGCTCATCAACTGTTATATTCTCTAAACCTTGTATAGGCTTAGTTGAGAAAAACAAATTCCTTGAATCTTTTAACCACGGATGACCCCAAACCTTCACCGACTTTCCATTTCCTATTCTCTATCTACTCCCTCGCTTTACAACTGATTTTGCTGCCATGATTCCTTGCCATGTAAAACTCAGATGATGGCCTATCTTAGCCTTAAAAGAAATTCCCATTCGTATAGTATTTAGCTTTGAGAAATCTCGATGTCAAAGCATTTGGGTAATGTAACAATCGCCACACTTGCTTTGCTAAAATGGCTAAGTTGAAACTGTGGAGATCTTTAAAACCTAAACCCCCTCCTCCTTCTTTATGCATAGTCTACGCCAATTCAACCAATTCATACCCCTTTGGTTGTCATTCTTCATACCCCACTAAAAAGAGTTCATCATCTTTTGGAGTGAATCACATATGGATAAAGGTATCAAGAACATCCCCATACAGTAAGTAGGGAGCGCTTAAGCTATCGATTTCAACAACACCTATTTACTCGCCTTTGAGAAAAACTTGTACTTCCATGATGTTAGTCTCCTCCACAGCTTCTCTTTCTAAAAAGAAAAAAACTTCACACTTCTTTCTCCCTATTAGAGACAACAACCCCAAGTATTTACTATCATAAATATTATTGTGGACCCCTACTCTATTATGAATTCTTGCTTCCAACTCTACTGTCACATTCGCTGAGAAGAACATCGCCAATTTTTGCAAGTTTATAGCTTGACCTGACGTTTTCTCATACCTATCCAATAGTTGTTTCATCACCACCATTTCCTCCTCAGAGGCTCGAAAAAATAGAAAGCTATCATCGGCAAATAATAGATGAGACACCGAGGGAGCACCCCTTATCACTTTGCCACCATGGATCCTACCCTAAATTTCGGCTTGACAAAGAAATGAGGATAGTGCTTCCGAACATAGGATAAATAGATATGGTGATAACGGACATCCTTGCCTCAATCCCCTGCCAGGTTTAATCGGTCTCACTAACTCACCATTCACATTGGTCTGAAACTCCACATTGGTAACTAACATCATCACTAAGTTCACCCATCTTTCTGCAAACCCCAATCTCCCAAGAATGCCTCTCAAAAACACCCAATCCACCCTACCATAAGTTTTACTGATATCGATCTTCAAAGCTACAGTGCCATATTTCCCCTTCTTGTCACACCGCATCGAATGTAGTAGTTCAAATGCAATTAACACGTTGTCAACAATTAATCTATTAGGGACAAATTGTAACGGCCCAAATTAATTAAATCAGGATTTGTGTTAGTCACAAGGATTAATAGGTAATTTGGGCGTTACGTGGATAGCTGGGTTAACTTGAAAATGAATACCCAGGCTTATATTATGTTATTTGTGCATGTTGTTTGTTTATTATTGTGATGGGAAATTATTATTTATATAAACATCACATGTGTGTAACTTGATGTCGGGCAAGGTTGAGCGCCGGGGTTTTGTGGTGTGAGTCAGGCCAACGCGGGGGTTCGGAAGTAGTAAAGCCGGGCGTTGGGGTTTGATTAGATTAAATTAATTAAGCATGACTAAGGTGGAGGATTTAATTTAATGGAAATTTAATATAACCTTAGGATAAAATTATATTTGGTGCACTAAGTGTGGGATCACCTCGGGGTGCGTACGAAACACGGGGCACGGTGCTTGAAGTGGTAGGGAGACTAGTATGACCCTATTTATGAATTTTGAGAATTTATTGAGTAGATTTGATAAATTTATATAGGCCAAATCAATTGGAATTATAAAGTCCTATAGTTGTGGCTGGATAAATTGGCATCAGTTGGATGTTCCTCGGGATGCACAACAAGGCAGTTTGAGGTCATCAGTGTTAAGATAAGGTGTTAGTGAGTTGGGTGACACAAGGTGGTTGGTGACTATAAGATTGTTCTCGAGATGGGTGTACACAGTTGATCAAGAACCAACTATATATATATATGTTGACCGATCAAATGAAAAGGAAGAGAGGAAAATTGAGAAGAGGAGAGAATCGGTGGGAGAAGAAGGAGGAAGAAGGGATCAAAGCTGGATTAAAGAGTGATTTATGGCAATCAATAACAAGAATTTAAGGTATGAAATCATTTTAACTTGGGTTTTTATGAAATCTTGGGTTGTTGGAATGATTTTGGTTCAAATGAATTTTGGGGGATTAAATACTGTATTTTTTGGGATATGATGTCTATAAGGTTAGTAGTAGGTGAAGTTGACCAAATTGATTCAAATTTGAAAGAATTTGGAATAGTTTTGAAAAAGGGTTTGAAAATGGAAATTCTTGTAAATTGTGGATTTTGGTGTTTGATTATGGAAATTCATGTTTAATTGGTGAAATTGAGGTGATTGAGGAGTTATGGAAATATGGAAATTGAATTTATGGGTTTGTGAGTGGTTTGAAGTCAAAAATTTAAATTTGGAAATTTTCTGGACAGCGAGCAATTAGCGCGCTAATTGATCTCATTAGCGCGCTAATTGTCCACTGGAACTTAAAAATTGGGAAAATGAAGAAATAAGCCTAAATAACATCATAAACCCATTAATTGACCATTAATCTTCACAAATGAAACCCAAGAAGCTCGAGACAGTAAAAAAATTAAGTCGGGGAAATAGTGGATGATCAGACCGGGGGTATTTTTGGGATTGTGAGCGCGAATTGAGGTATGTAAAACCCAATTGAACACCACTATTGCATTTTCTTATTCTATTCATTGAGCTTTATTTATTTGTCAATCTAAATTCGATTGTGATGGGAACGGTAGCGTTCCGGCGGTTTTTTTCGGGTGTGTGGGGTTTCTTCTTCTCAAATGTATTTGGTGACTAGGATACAGTCAACGGGGTCTTTGGAGTAGGGTATGACTGGGCCACTGATCCTAGCTTCACTGGCAGTATTTATTGCACACCCAGTTTGTTTTCTTGGTGTTGGTACTCATGCATTTCCTTTTGAGCAGTTGCCTACGTTATTTCCTTGATTATTGCATGATTATTTAACACTATTTATTGGTTTCCATTTATGTTCATAAATTGAAATGCCTGATGGTTTTCCTTGGGATTTTACTTACTGGACTCGTTATCCGGTTTTTGGATAATCGAGTGCGATACCGATATCAGCGAGGGGTAAGAAGATCTTTGGCGATTATATCTGTCTTGCTGCTACGTCGAAGCACTTGCTAGTACGTATGTTGCTAGTGTATTATGTTGATATTTTGTATTACTTTGGGTTGAGAGACTACAACCACTTCTATACTTGTATATATATTGGTATAGTTGATCGCCTATATGCAAGTATAAATAGGGTTTTCCACTATAGATTGAATTAAATAACTTTATATAACGTTTCTTTTATTAAGACAAGACTTCCGCTGTTGTTTATGGATAAATAGCTCTAATTTGAAGATTCTTAGACTGTGGATAGAGATATGACGTGGCAGTTACTTCTGGTGCATGAGCTGGAGAAGTAATTGTTAGCACGGGGCGACCCCGGAAATTGGGGCCGCCGCAGTTTGGTATCAGAGCAGATCGATAGGACCTAGATTTGAAAAAAAACCTAAAGGATGATGTATGGGTTATTATTAACTCTGATACCGTCTTAGTTGGTATTATCGGTATCAAAGCTTAGGTTTGAGAAGTTTAAGTTTGAGGAACCTAGTGGATGGAATGGAGGTTATAGTTAGCTCTGATATGGTTAAATCTGATATCAGATTGAGGTCAAACTTCAGGAATTGGAGTTAAACAAGAGCATAAATTTTAATAAACTTAGATGTGGAAACCTGATGAATTGCCTAGAACTTTAGTTGAGAAGTGACTGTGAGGCGGGTAGATTAAGGAATATATATACGTGTATGATTTGATTTTGTATTACATATGGTATACGTATATGCTGAGTCTAGTCCGACGCACGTTTAATGGTGCAGTTTTTTATGGACAGACAAACTCCGACTATTGCTCCGTCTATTGTTCAGCCGGAGGTTGGTGATGCAAGTGATACGACATGTGAGACGGTGACTCTGCAGTCGTTATTGCAGAGGGTCATGGAGCAACAAGTTTTACATCAGGCACAGATGGCAGAGATTGTTGAGTACATTCGGGGTCAACGAGATAGGAGTTCTGAGCACCATACGAGAAATAAGGGTAAGGTGGTGAATGCTACTACACTTTTTGTTGAGCGAAGAAGACAACAATCTTCGCCACAAGACACCGATAGATATCGGGGTGGCTGGGGACGGTGGTCGAGGGACCGGGGTCGGGAAGTCGGGGATCGATGACGGTATACTAGAAGGCGTAAGACACGTAGATGCTTCAGGTGCGGTCAGCAAGGACACTTGCGATATGAGTGTAGAACACCATCACTACAACAGGATCAGGATCCGGACAGGGACAGAATGCACGAGGTGGCACAGCCAAATACAGGAGCTACGAGGCAGACTAGGAAGAGAGAGACGCGTAAATGTTATAAATGCGGACAAAGAGGACATCTAAGGGTCAGTTGCCAGACACCGGCGGCTGCAGTAGTCGAATATCATAGAAGACGTTGACGACAAGCTGCAGAGGAATCGCAACAAAGAGAGGTTAGGGACAGACAATACGAGCTGGTGAAGAGTGAGACTATGCAACAATTAGAAACTCTGACTAGAACACCAGATGAGGCTAATTCTGTTGTGCCAGGTACTGGAGGTTCATAGGAGGGATCGTCACATGTTCTGAGATGTATTTATTGTAGAGTAAGGGATATATACATGGGGAATGTGCGTTGATCTGGATGGCATCAGTATTGGTGGAGCTGTTGAGTGTTCAGGCTTCAGGTTCAGAACGTATCTGAACAATATGTTGGGCAATTACTGAAAAGAGTCAAGTATATTTTTTGTGTAAATTATGGAAATTGGTAGTGCTATGTATAAAACTATTAAGTTGTTTCCTTTTTGGATACAAATGAAACCTGAGGATGTTTGTTAAGATATATGTATGGTATAGGAATATTATGGAGAATGGATGGTTGTTCAAACACCGTAACAAGAGAAATGGTATATTTCGGGTAATCAAAAATTTAAGGCCAAATTCAGACTGTATTGATGACATTTAGAGAACACAAACTATGTGCGAAATTTAGAGAAGTTTCGGTGCATGTTATCAATAGTCAGGATATATTCTTTATGAAAGACAAGATTTTAGCAATGATTGACTTGAAGACATCAGAGACTGTTACCGAGATATGAAATTCTTGTGTCTAGTAAGATACTACGATGATTTGTACAGGATTTCTCCATGATTGTAGCACCAATGACGAGGCTGACAAAAGAAGGATGTTTTCTTTTGGATGGTCTGAGTAGTGTGAGGAGGCATTCCTGGAGTTGAAGTAAAGATTGATTTCCGCACCAGTGTTTACATTATCTGAGTCAGTGAAGAGTGTGATCAGTTACACTGATGTTTCAAGGACTTGACTGGGATGTGTTCTGATGCAAGAGGGATGACCAGTGGCTTGCTTATCCAGGCGATTTCAATCGCATGAATGTAGTTACTCTGTATATGATTTGAAGCTTGCGGCAGTTGTATTTGCACTAAAGCTTTGGAGGCGTTATCTGTATGGAGAGAAGTTGTGCTTTACACCAACCATCAGAGTCTACGCTACATTTTCACACAAAAGGATCTTAATATACATCAGAGGAAATGGTTATAGTTGCTAAAAGATCCTGATTTATGATCGAGTATCATCTTGGTAAGGCCAATGTGTGGCGGATCTTGTGAGTAGATGCGAGTCGACAGTCAGAGCAGTGTGCGATATATGGGACTGTTGGTTGCAGCATCAGTTATGAGCATGTCAGACATTGCAGCTACGCATGATGCTCAGATTTGCGGTCAAATGAGGGTACAGACAGTGTCATTAGGGTGAGTAATCGGAGTGTTAGAGGACTGATGGGCTCGATGAGCGGTTCAGTGGTTTGGCACGGGATTCTGAGTGCACTGATTGGGCGGAGACGTTTGACGGAGGTTTACAACACCGAGGTCAATTATAGGTACCAACAGTGCTAGAGATATGTGATAGTGTTTTAGAGGATGCGCACAGGTTGCGATATGCAATTCATCCGGGCAGAACCAAAATGTATCACAATTTACGAAGAATGTTTTGGTGGCTTGGGATAAATGTCTGAAATGGAAAAGTAAATTTGGAAGTGTCAGACATGTCAGCAGGTGAAAACGGAGCATAGACGACCTGGTGGATTGTTGCAGCCATTAACTATTCTTTGATGGAAATGTGAAATCTTTTACCATAGATTTTTGTCAGGAAGTTATCGTAGACATTGGGGCTACACGAGGCTAACGGGGAAGTGATGACAGACTACATGAGGTGTTGATCTCCATAATAATTGACAGGGATCTCAGGAGGACTTTGGGGGTTCTGAGAAACGATGCAGGAGTAGTTGGAGGTTCATGGGAGGACTATCTATTACTGTGAAAGTTCGCTTACAACAACTATCAAATTAGTATCGGGCTATCGTCATTTGAGGCTTTGTATGGGAGGCCCCGCAGATTTTCGACGTACGTTGGTCGGAAATGGAGGATACAGTTACGATAGGGTCAAAGATGATTGTGGATCACACAGGAAAATTTGGCAAAATTCGTCAGAGGCGGCAAAGATGGTGAAAGACTTTATGTGGTTTAACCCCACTTATTTTTATGGGGTGAGCGATCCAGAGTTAGTTGGGTGTTAGTTGATGACGCATCGATAGCTACATCAGTTATTAGAAGTTCCGGAGGTTGAACAGGCACGAATTTCGCGGTATTGCCTGAGAGGACAAACGGCGGCCTGGTGGACGACTTATACTGATACACAACCGAAGCCGACGACTTGGGCTGAGTTTTATCAGCTATTCTTACATATATATTCCGATAGAGGTACAACTGAGGCTCAGAGAAGAGTTTCTCACGTTGAGGCGGGGTACCATGTTTGTGCTTGCCTACATGGAGAGATTTAGGTATTTGATGCAGTACGCCACAGATGTGGTGAACATCGAGAAACTCCAAATTTATTACTTCATCAGGGGATTAGATGCGAAGATCGTTGATGTTATTGTTGCGAGTGGAGCCGACACTTTGTAGGCTTTATATACGATAGGGTTTTGGTTCGTGAGACATACTTGCTGCAAAACGAGGAGCGATCGGATCAAGTTGGATAGAATTCTCGGTCTAATCACAAGCCGAAGAAATAGAGGGATGAGTTTAGCAACCAATGCAGGCGAGAGATAGGGTCGATGTTGTTGCACTGACAATCCGGGAGGATACTAGACAGGCTGTTGAGGATACTTATGAGTTTATTTGCTTATTTTGTTGTTTTATTTCGTAGGTGAAGCTATTGTTTTATTACCTACGCGATTGAGGATGATTGATGTGTTCACCGGAGGATGTTGATGGAAAATTGATTGATCATGCGATACACAAGGCCATAGTGAGGGCTATCGGGTGACGGACTAGGATTGAGCGCTATCACTGGTGGATTCCTAGAGGGATGTGTTATGGGCAATGAGCCAGGTGATGCGTACACTAGTGGGAATCCCGACGTACCAGAGTATGGTTTAGGACTGAGTCGCGGATGAGATGGGATGTTAGCAATGATCAGACAGAGTCATCAGAGACATTATTCACACAAGATAGAATATGCGTGAGGTGAAGGGCTGGTGGGGTGTACCATTGGTGGAATCTCAGATGGAAAAGATTCTGAGTGAAGGACCAATTGATACACACACTGGTGGGATCCTAACGTATTTGAAGCAAGTTCAATAAAGTTTGACCTTGTGAATGGGTGCGGTTCGAGGAACTGGGGAATTTTACTCGGGATTGTTCAATTTCGAGGACGAAATTCTTTTAGTTGGGAAGAATTATAACGGCCCAAATTAATTAAATCAGGATTTGTGTTAATCATGAGGATTAACAGGTAATTTGGGCGTTACGTGGATAGCTGGGTTAACTTGAAAATGAGTACCCAGGCTTGTATTATGTTATTTGTGCATGTTGTTTGTTTATTATTGTGATGGGAAATTATTATTTATATAAACATCACATGTGTGTAACTTGATGTCGGGCGAGGTTGAGCGCCGGGGTTTCGTGGTGTGAGTCAGGCCAACGCGGGGGTTCGGAAGTAGTAAAGCCAGGCATTGAGGTTTGATTAGATTAAATTAATTAAGCATGACTAAGGTGGATGATTTAATTTAATGGAAATTTAATATAACCTTAGGATAAAATTATATTTGGTGCACTAAGTGTGGGATCACCTCGGGGTGCGTGCGGAACGTGGGGCATTGGATGCCGAGTGGTAGGGAGACTAGTTGACCCTATTTATAAATTTTGAGAAGAGTAGATTTGATAAATTTATATAGGCCAAATCAATTGGAATTATAAAGTCCTATAGTTGTGGCTGGATAAATTGGCATCAGTTGGATGTTCCTCGGGATGCACAACAAGGCAGTTTGAGGTCATCAGTGTTAAGATAAGGTGTTAGTGAGTTGGGTGACACAGGGTGGTTGGTGACCACAAGATTGTTCTCGAGATGGGTGTACACAGTTGATCAAGAACCAACTATATATATATATATGTTGACCGATCAAATGAAAAGGAAGAGAGGAAAATTGAGAAGAGGAGAGAATCGGTGGGAGAAGAAGGAGGAAGAAGGGATCAAAGCTGGATTAAAGAGTGATTTATGGCAATCAATAACAAGAATTTAAGGTATGAAATCATTTTAACTTGGGTTTTTATGGAATCTTGGGTTGTTGGAATGATTTTGGTTCAAATGAATTTGGGGGGATTAAATACTGTATTTTTTGGGATATGATGTCTATAAGGTTAGTAGTAGATGAAGTTTACCAAATTGATTCAAATTTGAAAGAATTTGGAATAGTTTTAAAAAAGGGTTTGAAAATGGAAATTCTTGTAAATTGTGGATTTTGGTGTTTGATTATGGAAATTCATGTTTAATTGGTGTAATTGAGGTGATTGAGGAGTTATGGAAAGATGGAAATTGAATTTATGGGTTTGTGAGTGGTTTGAAGTCAAAAATTTAAATTTGAAAATTTTCTAGTCAGCGAGCAATTAGCGCGCTAATTGGAGAAATTAGCGCGCTAATCACGCTGAATGAAGAGTGATAAAGATCAATTAGCGCGCTAATTGTCCACTGGAACTTAAAAATTGGGAAAATGAAGAAATAAGTCTAAATAACATCATAAACCCATTAATTGACCATTAATCTTCACAAATGAAACCCAGAAGCTCGAGACAAAAAAAAATTAAGTCGGGGAATTAGTGGATGATCAGACCGGGGTTATTTTTGGGATTGTGAGCGCAGATTGAGGTATGTAAAACCCAATTGAACACCACTATTGCATTTTCTTATTCTATTCATTGAGCTTTATTTATTTGTCAATCTAAATCCGATTGTGATGGGAACGGTAGCGTTCCGGCGGTTTTTTTTTTGGTGTGTGGGGTTTCTTCTTCTCAAATGTATTTGGTGCCTAGGATACAGTCAGCGGGGTCTTTGGAGTAGGGTATGACTGGGCCACTGATCCTAGCTTCATTGGCGGTATTTATTGCACACCCAGTTTGTTTTCTTGGTGTTGGTATTCATGCATTTCTTTTTGAGCAGTTGCCTGCGTTATTTCCTTGATTATTGCATGATTATTTAACACTGTTTATTGGTTTCCATTTATGTTCATAAATTGAAATGCCTGGTGGTTTTCCTTGGGATTTTACTTACTGGACTTGTTATCTGGTTTTGTGATAACTGAGTACAGATACCAGTATCAGCAGGGGTAAGAAGATCTTTGGCAATTATATCTGTCTTGCCTACGCCGAAGCTTGCTAGTACGTATGTTGCTAGTGTATTATGTTGATATTTTGTATTACTTTGGGATGAGAGACTACAACCACTTCTATACTTGTATATATATTGGTATAGTTGATCGCCTATATGCAAGTATAGCCGGGTTTTCCACTATAGATTGAATTAAATAACTTTATATAACGTTTCTTTTATTAAGACAAGACTTCCGCTGTTGTTTATGGATAAATAGCTCTAATTTGAAGATTCTTAGACTATGGATAGAGATATGACGTGGCAGTTACTTCTGGTGCATGAGCTGGAGAAGTAACTATTAGCACGGGGCGACCCCGGAAATTGGGGCCGCCACACAAATGCTGACTGCTCCTCCGAGATAATGTCCTGCAGAAAAGATTTTAATATGTTTGCCATGACCTTGACCATTAGTTTATATAATACATTATATAAAGATATTGGCCAAAACTCCTTCATATTGGATATTTTGTCGCACTTTGGGATGAGTGTGATTGTTGTGTCAGTCACTCCATCAGGATTGTTCAGATTTGTCATCCAACTGCTGCATTGTTGAAAAATATCTCTGTCAACCACATTCCAACTCTTTTGATAAAAGGCTGGGTTAAATCCATCGGGCCCTGGTGCTTTATCGGGTTTCATTTGGAATATAGCTTCTCTGAACTCCTCCATGCTAAACGGTATCAATAAAGCGTTGTTCATTTCCCCCATAACTTTTCGATGAACAGTAGAGGACACTAACTCTAAGTCCACGTCCGAATGCTCAAACAAGTTATGGAAGTACTGCACCACAACTTGTTTGATTCCTAATTCATCCTCTACTCTATTACCTGCATTATCAACTAAGAAATGTATTTTATTGTATCGACTTCTTTTTGTTGCAGCATCATGAAAAAACTACATGTTTTCGTCTCCCCCTTGAAGCCAAAGCATTTTAGATCTTTGCCTCAAATATATTTATTCTTGCTTAAGATGATTCCCTGTTATGGCCCGAATTCCTAACCCATGGTTAATTCCTTAATCAGGATCACTGACCCATGATGTGGGACCCGTGTGAGGTACGCACACCGACCGAGGCACATGGCCGAGGAATGTTATATATTTGTTATTGTGTATGCCTAGTGATATGTATATGTAAAGACTAACTAAGTTGGTTCATGCAGTTATAGACGTCGAGACGCGAGCGAGGACGTGCCTTGATTTGCGTGCGTGCCGGGGAATCAGGTAGCTAGACATGTGATAAGTCTAAGTTTAGTCAAATGGGTGTTAATTAATTTATTTCATAACATAAACCTATGGTATACACATCAATTTAAATAAACTATTACTTAGCCTATGTTCTATTTAAATGAAATCAAATATTAAGGCCTATGGTCAAATGTAATTACAACCACCCTTTGGATATGCCTAGGGACGTGTACTAGCACACACTCCCATGTGATTTGTGTCATGCATTTATGTCACCAAGATGAAATTTTAGTGGAAGGAGTGATTAATGGTCACTAGATCATCTTAGAGATGGACAAATAATCAAATGGTGGATGACCATGATAAAGGAGGAGTCGCGCTAAGGACACCTCGCAATCTTCTCAGGGCACCCCGCTGATTAAGGCACCCCAGTAATTTATCAGGGCACCCCAGTACTTTTACCAAAATCCCCTTTCGTTTGAAATGCGAGCATCCCACCACCAAATCGAATGAAACCCTTATTTTCTCCCTTCCAACCATGACATTAAGGATTCAATATACCAAATCCCTTCATTTTCTTGCTTGTTTAAGGTAGATTAATTTGTTGTTTTATGGGGATGTGTGTTTAACTTCAATCCCGTAGTGTTCGGTCACACAAAGCCGTGATCTGTCTTTTGGTCTCGGTCGTCCATTGCCAATATCATTGTGTAAGTGTCGGTTAATATCAACCGACACCTAAGTGAGAAGGCCCTTAGACCACGTGGTTGTATACCACTGAGACTACTGGTTTTTTTCTCAGTGACATATTACTGAGACATTAAGCTATGTCTCGGTTGCTTCCAACCGAAGTGTAATAAAAAACTATGTTTGAGATTAAACTCGGTTGGTAATAACCAACACCTTTTGTCAGTTATCAGTTATAGGGTACCGTAACACTACTACATGTCTCAGTCCTATGTGACCAATAAATTCGCGTCCGTGGTTCACCTTCGAAAATGGAAAAAAACCCTATAAAAATCATAAAAAACTAACTTGTCGTGTGCGACGTCCGCCTCCCACTCATTTTCTTCAACCATGAGACTCTAAAAACACTTAAAACTCGTTGAATCTACGGGTGGCGACAAATCGACAAACGCGATTGACAAGGGCTTGTGCGCACTCTTTAATCGACAAACGTGATGTCCGTCCCGCGATGGATCGACTTGACTTCGTAAAAAAATCAAGTTTTCAAAAGTGGGGTACCCTGAGAGGGCATGTGAATTGTTGGGTTGGATGAGGGCATTTTTGTCAATTGGTTATAAATCAGTTTTAAATAAAAAATGGCGGGTGCCTTGAGAGGATTGCAGGGTGCCCTTAGCGCGACTCTAAAGGAAACTACATGCTTGACAAGTGGCATTGAGGAGAGTTTCATGCTTGACAAGTGTCATTGGGCTAAAAAAAAGTGGGTGAGTACCCTTGATTCACATGGAGATGGAGTTGTGCAACTTGATGAAAACCCAACACTATAAAGAAACACTTAAACATTTTCTTTCTCATTTGCATGCAAATCTAGCAAGAAATTTCAGAGCTGTTAAGGGATTTTGTTTGCTGGAAATTGGGAGAAATGATTTTTACAATCTCGCTGATTAGATTTTGATTCTAATTCGAGTTATCTTTCAAAATATTTGATATCTCCTTCATTTTATATCGAAACCTTGAACATCATACCATTCCAGAAAGCTAAGACCTAGAGCTAAAACTTTCTTCTTAAGTGTCTTTGATATTTAGAGTTTACGATGGTTTAATTAATGCTGCACTGCTAAGTATTAAATTGAAGTTTTGCAAGAACTAAAGAGGTTGTTTTGGGTTATAGGTTCACAAATCTATTTGACTTGACCTAAACCCAACCTAATACCTATCTAAACACCCCAGGGACATAGGGAAGTTTGTCGAGAGTCTGGGTGCGCGGGTTCAGGCATTAGAAAGTCGGAGTTAGCTAGGATAATTGCTTGATGTGAGTAATCCCACATGAACTCTCTATTTTCATTTCGATTTATTTGCTCTATTGTTGGATAGTCCTTATGTCCGAAAACGCTATTTTGTGATCTTAATATCATGATTTATTTCTACTCTCTCTTATTAAGCTTTGTCATCATGATATTACCTTGTGATTGAACTTAATTATCTATTTTCATTACATATGTCCATTTTTATTGAGAAGTTGTGTTAAAATGATAAATAACATGCTATTAGAGGTAGATAACCTTATGAATGGACTTGTACTCTTGTTTACTTGTGCTTTGTAGCATTCTATTTTTGAATTTCTTTACCGAGTCTTTTTGTTGGCTTTAAAGTAGTTTTGGAATCTAGGGTCCATTGCACATTTATATAGTGGGTGGCTCACAGGGTTACGAGACCTTAAGGATGTCGGCACTCTCCACTCTACTCGCGTGACTCACGGCGTAATGAACTGGGGTGTTTGGCGAGATTTATGATAGATGATATATACGCATAGGGCACAGCTCCGCCATTTGAGGTTATTAGAAAATGATATGATAATATGTAGAGCACAGCTCCATACAAATAGTGGAAAAGGCTAAGTGATATTTCTAACTGTCGACCGGACCTAGATCAAACTGTTTAACTTGTGTCAGTTTCATTTGATTTATCGATATTTTTTAGCATGTTTATTTAAAGCATTCTTTGGCTATCATTATGCTTTTAAATACCATTCATTTATTTTGAAAATGTGAGTAGATAGGTCATTTGGAAATTATTGTTATACTTTTATACTCACCGTCCTTTTTATGACAGTGGGTGCAGATCCGTCGAGTAGTAGGCCCGACAAGGAGAAGATTGGCGACTACTTCTGAGCTTGTGGAGCGTACTACTGATTGATTGTAGGTTTTTGATATTTTACTTACCTATGTCTTTCGTACTGTTGAGATGTATATATATTGGGTTGAGCGTTAGATATAATAAAATTTAGTTCTTCATAAATTAACATGGTATTAGAGCCTTCGTTAGGTTATGGATAATCTCTTGTTTTTTCTTTGTTTCGGTCGACTACCTCGACTTCGTATTTGTGATTTTCTATCGCAAGTCTATTTATGATCTCTTAATATGTTTGTTTACCTGTCCTCCGTGTGTCGTCTCTTGCCCCGTGTATCGTGCTTTGCTTCCGTGATCTCATGTTGCTCACGTGCGTACGTTTTTGCAGAGTATTGAATAAAATTGGGGAATAAGTTGGGAGTTGTTTAGTTAATCAACTCTCAAAGTATCCCATCAACTTCCTCAATTACGTCTTTGTGCTCTGCCATGAGAAAACTTGTCTCGTGATTTATGCCCTGCTCAACTTGTGCTAATTTTTGTTGTGAGTCTGTCTATCCATGTTTGTCTCGTGATTTAGTTCTTAGTGCTTGTTCTCGTTTCTGTTGTGTTTGATTTCTGCTTAGTTTTCTTGTATGTTTCAACTTCCAACGCTAATCCCCTTGTTATTTTGTCTGTCCGTGTCCATGATTACCCGTGTAACGACCCAAATATTCTCCGACCCATTTTAAAGGTATTTTATTAATTTTATATTAAAGTATGTGAACAAATCAAATTATTACACAAAATTAATATTAACAAGATTTAGATTTGGACTAAGTGAAAATAGTTAGAATGGACTTAACAAGGAAATTAGCCCATAAGGGGTATTTACGTAATTTGGGGTGAAATTGTGAACAACCCTACTTTAAAACCCTACCTATATAAACCTTTTATAAGTTTGTAGCCTCTTTTGTGTTGAAACCCTAAACTTGGAGAGAGAGGAGAAGAAGAGGAGGCTTGAATAACCAAGGGGAGGTAATCTTTTGGTGGTTTTTCTTTCTTTTTCTTTTCTTTTTCTTTTCTTTTTCTTCTTCTCTTCTTTGGTTTGGTGGTGGTGGCATCATCAAGGCAAGGGCGGCGTCCTCACCGCCGCCGCCGCCGTTGCCGCTACTGTGGGCGGTGTGGGCCCACAAGGGAGCCTCATCCTCGCTGGAGAAGGGGGTGGGAGCCCCACTAGGAGGCTCTTCTTTCCCCACCCCATATAAACTATGGAGAGGGGAGGAAAGGGGTGGTTGCCACCCTTCCTCCGCCTCGACAGCGGCCGGACAGGGGGCGGTGGCCCTCTGGCCAACCGCCGGAGGCCCCCCCGGCGTAGTCCACGCCGGAGGGGCGGAGGGGCCCATCCCCCTCCATGGCTCCAACAAGGGGGAGCCCGTGCTCCCCTTGTTGACGGTCTGGTCAACTGGTCAGTTGGACCAGTTGATCGGTCAACTGGTCAGTTGGACCAGTTGACCGGTCAACTAGACTAGTTGACTGGTCAACTGGTCAGTTAGACCAGTTGACCGGTCAACCAAATTAGTTGACCAGGGACTAAAATGTTCCTAGAATAGTAAAATAAGGGGCCGGAATGTCCCAAATTTCCTCTACAACTTCATCGGAGGCGTACACGCTCACTCCAAGGGACTCGACGATGGGTCCCACCCTCGACAAAGCCCTTAAATGGCACATCACGTAGGACCCACACCATTTGGGTCCCCAAATATAAATTAATAATTAAAATACTCAACTTTAAATTAGTAAAATACTTATGTAGTCTTATATAAAATTGTATAAATTGCGTAGATTCGCGAGGCGGTTCACGTGGGACCCCAAACGTACGAGGAGTCGGTATAGACGTCGCGACGGGTCCAGGTAAGTGGGGAGCTTCGCTCATGCATTAAATATGGCTTGATTATTAGATAACTAGGAATGCATGTTTTGAATGTAACGACTTGGGAATGGGTTGCGTCGTGATATTGATTTGGATCTCTATTATCTATGGAATTGTGAATACATTGTTTTGCCTTTTATGTTATTCGGTGGCCCAAAGTGTGTGGAGTTCCACCGCGGGCCAAGTTAGCAAGTGGTGTATAGCTTGGACGCCCCAGAGTGTGTGGTAGTTAACCACCGAGGGTTTGCTTGACTAATTGAATGCATAAGGTGAATTATTCGAGTGTAAGGGTTTGGAGTTCCATCCTTTGCTACTTGATGATTCTTTGAGACGTGTAGCGGTGACGGCTTGGATGAATCTATATTTGTTTTGGTGCGATTATCTAGAGGGCGTAACGGCCATTGCGTTTCCACTGATTATTATATCAATTCGAAAATAGATGATTCGGTCACCGGATCCTTACCAATATCTAGTTCGCATTGAATGGAACAACGGCTTATATTAATATTTATATCTATCACATTTTATTTAAATCTTTCAATTAACTTTATTTGTATGTCATGTGTAAATTTATAAATGAAAAGTGATGAGTATTATTATGCATGACATAAATGAATGTTTATCAAATGTGTTGTAAAACTATTAGGCTTTTATGTTTAGTATGGTGAATGGAATACGATTTGAAGTATTGATACATAGAATTATTGAATATCTAAATTAGAAATGGAAATAATATTTAAACGTTTCTTCTTAGAATATAATTCCATTTTTCATAACTACGATGAGCATGAGCCATATCTTTAATTGTATCGAATTATGTGTTCAATTAATATGCTTATAATTTTGTTATGATTTATATGTATTGGGTTATTACATGTTGTGTTATGCGTATGGATTGGATGTCATTGATAAGTCAGTATTTATAGGATTTAATAGTATATTTTAGTATAATTTAGTGTGGAAGTTTATAAAACATATATTTAATTATATTTACTTTTGGTTTTTAGGTGAAATGGAGTGCACGGTTGGATTCGTGGTGAAAAAATACTCAAAATAGAGTATTTACTTGCATTAATTGGATACCGGGAGAGTTAGTTTCGAAATTTACACCGACAATGGGGTAATTGGAGTACAGTGCCACGTGTCAACGTGTCATTCGTTTAGACAGCCACGTGTCGCCTCCCAATTCGCTAAGACGTGTAACACAGCAGCTTTGGTGTCCGCCACGTCATCTGTTCAGCAGCGCTTCCACCAATCAGCTACCGCCACATGGACAAGCACAGCCATCTCCTCTCTCCAAATTCGTCGATCTGCCGGGATGCATCTTTGGTGCTTGTCTCCCACATCTTCGCACGTTTCGCGCGAGCTTTCTCTCGCGCCTTCTCCCGCCACGTGTCTTCACCGGACCGTCAACCACACGTCACCGTCTCCACTCTTAGCCAATCGCTGCTGCCACGTCAACCGCTTCATCACCTCAGCGCCAATCATCACGCGACACGTCAGCAACGCGCAGAAAACAGCCAATGATCGTCTGACACGTGTCAAGGACGAAAATTCACCCAAAAACCTATTTTCTCTCTCTTCCATACACCAATTTTAATAGTTTTACACCTTAGGACTTTAGGGTATAAATAGAACATCTATTATTCATTAAAGAGGGCTCTTAACTCTCCCTCTCTGCATTATTTTGTGAGTAGCCATGTCTGGCTAATCAAGCCATTGCCTAGGTCAGAGGTGAAGCAATTCAGGATTATGGATTCATGGCATAACTTGTGAGATCTATTATTTTATTATTTTATTTAATATAATTTCTTCTATTTCATTGTTGTTGATTTTAATGAATATGGTTTAAATGTAGGACATGTATGTGGCCAGTGCATGCTTTTAGGTGGAAAATCTATAGTTAATTGACTCATTAGTATCCGTAATTGTACTTTTGAGACAATATAAGTAACAAACATTCACCCGATTGCCGTCAAAACCTTTCGGTTCTTGAGTGTGCGACAATTGAATCTAGGTTAAATCGGGAGTGGATGCGATCCGGTTATCTAGGATTAGTATTCCCATAGAACTTTATTACTGCGGTTAGTGTGTTAAATCTTATGGCGGATGTCTAGGGTTATGCATTAATTAGGGAAGTAGTTAGTGGCGGATGTCCTAGCTATCGAGATTAGGGGAATTAGGAATTTCTGGCGGATGTCGATTTTCCATAGCTAATCTAGGGGAACTTGAATTAATAATTGTTTTCAAAAAGATTGACGACCATGATATGCCATTGAATCTTGATCTTGTCTTGTGGAACCATAGACTTAGGTATTTAAATTAATTGTTCGTAGTCTTAGATATTTATTTTAGTTATTTAATTTATTAGTAATTAGATTAATTCATTTAATTATTTTCTCTAAACCCCCATTCTCGTTTCTTTTAAAACTTTAGAAAGACTACCAATATCTGTGGGATCGACCCTTTGCCACTATCTGCAAATAGTTGGTTTAAGGAAATATTTTATTGACGTGTTCGGCACGCGTCAATTTTTGGCGCCTTTGCCAGGGAGTGGTTTTTCTTTCTTTGGTTTTATTTATTTATTTATATTTATTTATTTGTAGTTACTTTATACCCTTGTCTCTAGCATTTTTGCAGATAACTCCCACGATGGCCTCCTATTCCGACAATTATAGTCAATTCAAAGACTAATACTATAAAAGTATGAATGGGGTAGGTATATCAAATTATGGTCATGAATTTTCTAATTGGCCTTCTTTTGTGCAACAGGTTGAGGTTTGTGGAATTTGCGGAGAAAATACTCATCCTACCGATGTTTGTCCTTACGAGCCTGAATATGAGAGTTATCCTTATTGGGGTAATGCATCGCCACAACCCGACTTGAGTTATCCCTTTTCCAGCCCACTGACTCCTCGACAAGATGAGCAATCTCTTGAAGATATGTTCAAAGAATACTCATCTGCCAATCAAAGGCTCCATCAAGACATCTTACAATATAAGGAAAACATGGAACAACACTTTAAAGACATAAATTCGAACCTTCAAAGTATAGAAACTCTCACTAGTAAAATGAATGACACACTTAATATAATGCTTGAAGAAGAAGAGTTTCCCGTGCTATTAAGTTGTGATGAACAAGAGACTTTGAAGGATGTCACATTGATGAGTGTTGAGGCAAATGAACATGCCATGAACGAGTACTTTTCTATTGATGGACTTACACCTTGTATATATGAGTATTGGAGCGATCACGAAGAGTCAGAGGGGGAACTTGAAGTGTCTCAATCAGAGCGGAGATCGTTATGGCACAAACTTACGAAGAAGAAGCCGAAAAAGATATTGAAGTCACTTTAACAAGGCCTAGGAGGATCTACAACAAGAGAGCAAGGACGACCAATCCTTTGTATTGGTAAACCCACCCACCCTCCCATATATATTTGATGATTTTGACATGGAAGTGGATGTAAAGGAGCGTTTGAAGACTTTTTGCACTACCGACACCTTTGTGTTGGACGATCCAGAAATTATAGACTCATATGTGTTAGAAGTCCTGGATAAGCTCCCATTTCTGTACAGGTGCGTGTCTCTTTCATTGCCCAATGCTAAAGGAGAGAGTATCATTCTTGGATACTCTTTATTGGAAGGCATTACGTGAAGACATTATACGCCAAGTCGAGCCAAAAACTTTAAACAAAAGCGCTATTGGGAGGCAGCCCAAATTTTGATAAATATTATTTAGTTTATTTTTTATTTTTTATTTTTTATTTATTTATTATTATTATGCATGAACTTATATCATTTCCTTCTTCTCATTTCCTTCTTCTTATCACTATCGTGTTCTTTCACTATTTTGTTTGTTTTTTTTTTGTGTATAGACCACTTAACTTGTTTTGAACCTTGAGGACAAGGTTCGGAATAAGTTTGGGGGTATTTTAGGGATTGTGGATAGTGTTGGATGGATTTTCTTGCTAAAGACAACAGGTATGATCATTAATTTTTTAAAATTATGCGGTTGAATGATGGTAATGGTGGTGTTATTCTCATTCTCTTATCTTTCCATCTCTTTTTCTTCTGTCATTAATACTTCCATTTTCCATTTCATTAGGATATGATACATTTTCATGCATGCATTTAGTATAGTTTTATTAGGAGTAGACATGTGTCTATCTATGTTTGTTCTTGCATTTAGACCTTACATAGTGTCATATGTTGACATATGTTGCATTTAGAGTTACCCGAAACTTTGGTTCATGCCTTTGATTGTGGATGAGTATATTATAGTTGCTTTTTGACTTGAAACTCAGGAAAAATTAGGAGAAACATTTAATCAAGCCGTAGCTCAGCATTTTTATGATTTCATGATTAGGGACTTAGTATGATGGTTAAACTTTGTGCTAGATACCAAAATGAGTAGACGGTCAAATTTGTGCAAGTAATAGTGCTTTAATTCTTATTTCATAATCTGCTTAATTATAGTTAAAGTGAGGAGGGTTAACAGGAGTTTTCTTAAAATAGAGAGTCCCACGGGATTCCATAGGAAATGGAGCAGGGAATCTTGTGGTGGGAAAAAATGAGAAAAGCGGTCCATAGGAAATGGAGCAGGGACCGTATTACTTGAAAAATATTATGGAGGAAAAAATAGAGTGTATTTATTGAATAAATAAAGGCGAAAGTATATGAAAACTCCTCAAATAAAAAAGATTTAGCTCGAGTGCTTTCACTAGATTAAGTAAGATTTTAAACTTGCATGTTTGAATGTATAGACCAAGAAAACTCATGAGTAGTTGATTGCCTTTGTTTTGACTACATCTGTCTTTAAAGTGTGATCTTAACTGTTTGAGTTGCGAGTTTTGACATATCATAACTCTGAAATTTCTTGAGTGGCTTGTTGCGACTATGTAAATCAAAGGTACTCCATGAGTTATGAATTGGGTATGGGTATAGGTATAGGTATAGGTATAGGTATAGGTATAGGAATAGTTATAGGTATAGGTATGAGTTTAGTTTTATGATTAGTTTAGTTAATGCATTAGGAGTCTAGTTTAGTTTGTGTTGTCAAATATACCTTTGCTCGGGACGTGCAAAGTCTTAAGTTTGGAGGTATTTGATAAGTCAGTATTTATAGGATTTAATAGTATATTTTAGTATAATTTAGTGTGGAAGTTTATAAAACATATATTTAATTATATTTACTTTTGGTTTTTAGGTGAAATGGAGTGCACGGTTGGATTCGTGGCGAAAAAATACTCAAAATAGAGTATTTACTTGCATTAATTGGATACCGGGAGAGTTAGTTTCGAAATTTACACCGACAATGGGGTAATTGGAGTCGCAGTGCCACGTGTCAACGTGTCATTCGTCCAAACAGCCACGTATCGCCTCCCCATTCGCTAAGACGCGTCACACAACAGCTTTGGTGTCCGCCACGTCATCTGTTCAGCAGCGCTTCCACCAATCGGCTACGCCACGTGGACAAGCACAACCATCTCCTCTCTCCGGCTCGTCGATCTGCACTCGGGATGCGTCTTTGGTGCTTGTCTCCCACATCTTTGTACGTTTCGCGCGAGCTTTCTCTCGCGCCCTTCTCCCGCCACGTGTCTTCACCGGACCGTCAACCGCACGTAATCGTCTCCACTCTCGACCAATCGCTGCCCGTCGTCGCCCGCGTCATCACCTCAACGCCAATCATCACGCGACACGTCAGCAACGCGCAGAAAACAGCCAATGATCGTCTAACACGTGTCAAGGACGAAAATTCACCCAAAAACCTATTTTCTCTCTCTTCCATACACCAATTTTAGTAGTTTTACACCTTAGGACTTTAGGGTATAAATAGAACATCTATTATTCATTAAAGAGGGCTCTCAACTCTCCCTCTCTGCATTATTTTGTGAGTAGCCATGTCTGGCTAATCAAGCCATTGCCTAGGTCAGAGGTGAAGCAATTCAGGATTATGGATTCATGGCATAACTTGTGAGATCTATTATTTTATTATTTTATTTAATATAATTTCTTCTATTTCATTGTTGTTGATTTTAATGAATATGGTTTAAATCTAGGGTATGTATGTGGCCAGTGCATGCTTTTAGGTGGAAAATCTATAGTTAATTGACTCATTAGTATCTGTAATTGTACTTTTGAGACAATATAAGTAACAAACATTCACCCGATTGCCGTCAAAACCTTTCGGTTCTTGAGTGTGCAACAATTGAATCTAGGTTAAATCGGGAGCGGATGCGATCCGATTATCTAGGATTAGTATTCCCATAGAACTTTATTACTGCGGTTAGTGTGTTAAATCTTATGGCGGATGTCTAGGGTTAAGCATTAATTAGGGAAGTAGTTAGTGACGGGTGTCCTAGCTATCGAGATTAGGGGAATTAGGAATTTCTGGCAGATGTCGATTTTCCATAGCTAATCTAGGGGAACTTGAATTAATAATTGTTTTCGGAAAGATTGACGACCATGATATGCCATTGAATCTTGATCTTGTCTTGTGGAACCATAGACTTAGGTATTTAAATTAATTGTTCGTAATCTTAGATATTTATTTTAGTTATTTAATTTATTAGTAATTAGATTAATTCATTTAATTATTTTCTCTAAACCCCCATTCTCGTTTCTTTTAAAACTTTAGAAAGACTACCAATCTCTGTGGGATCGACCCTTTGCCACTATCTGCAAATAGTTGGTTTAAGGAAATATTTTATTGACGCGTTCGGCGCGCGTCAGTCATGTCGAATTTGCATGAGTACTAGGTAGTACTTGCATATTTAATGTTTGAGCGAGTCTTTCCTCTTATTGAGCATCGTTGGTTCTTTAGCTCACCCCACTCTATCCCACAGGTCCCTCTACTAGCGCGATAGACAAGAAAGGCAAGGGAAAGGATTTATCTTGAAGTGTCTTCATATGTGAGACTCATATAATACTAGTTTATCTTTATTATTAATCGTTTTGTAAACCTCGTACGTGGGTTATAGCTTGAGAATTAGTAATGGGTAGTTTTGAACCTTATTATTATTATTATTATGAAGTTTTATGAGACTTTTAAGTATTAAAGATTATAGATCTTATTATTATATACAGGATTATATGATTTTATTATGATTAACTTTTACACTCATATTATCATATATCTTGTTAAAATGATTATTCCGCAGGTTTATTTAGGCGTGCCAAGCCGTTATTTGGGCCTGGTTCAGGTATCGGGTCTAAGTAACGGTATTGGGCCAGACGACTTGACCATAGGTCAGGGAAGGGTCGTCACAACCCGTCCGTATGGGTTTATGCGCACGTCACCTGTCCTCTGCCTCTGCTTACTTCAACCTGTTTACACCCTCAACAAATTTTATTTGCTTGAAGTCATCACTACATCACCTCACCATCATCACAATCATCATGACAAACATCATCACATGAACGTTCTGAGTGTTATGAGTGTGCGTTTCTTAATGTCTTGTTTCATCCCATCGGCCCACAAATAGGTTATTTTAACCTCGCAACAGTCCCTGCCCCCACATGCCTTGCCCAACTAAACCGGCTGAACGTTGCCCGTGTTGTTGTTCTTGCCTGAACTTGTCTACCCGATTCCCTTGCCCGTGTTCACTGGTGCGTTCTACTCATACGCACGCCCATTAGAAGAAAGTTAATTTCTTTTTTTGGTTAAAAAGAAAAAAATTGCTACTACCATGTTACGATCACGTGGAGCGTGCGTGTTGTCTGTTTTCTTGCCTGACGTCGACTCTATCGACTCCTTTGGCCAGTTAGTCGTTCCGTCAAATCTACTCTGTTAGTCGTTCCGTCGACTCTGCTTCACCAATTGTTCCGTCTACTCTGTTGTTCCGGTGTTTAATGTTCTGTTGTTTCGATTTTTTGATGTTCCGTTGTTCTGCTATTTCATCTACCTGCAACTTTGTTGCATCTGAGTCTGCATCTACAATCTTGGGTGATCGTTGATCTACTCCTCAACAAACCCTAAATTTGTTGTGTTTACTGATTAGATTGGCAACCACAAGTTAGTTTTCATAAAACATCTCGAGTTTGAGTGAGGGTGTTATCTTCGATATGGTTATATGGTTGACGTCCTTATCTTTTCTAAAAGTTCTTTATTTATTAGGTGTTTATATATACAAGTAGTTTATACGTAATTATTAATATAATGAGATTTAGTTCTTTAGAAATTAACATATATATATATATAAATTGAAGGATTTCCATAACTTCTATAGTTTCTTAATTTTCTTTTCAATAAATTAAGCATATAAGTTGTATAGTTGACTTGTCTTGTGAGCAGCGAGCGTGTTCACACGTACACACGTGTAAAACTAGTAGTATAAAAGTAATTGGGTCTTAAAAGATTGGCAGTTGATTACAGTGAAATTAGGTCTAAGTTGGTTGAAATTTTTATGTGCAATCATCCTAGCATAATCTTGTTCATGAATTAAAAAGAAATAGAGACGGCATTTCCTAAGCATACTAGAAACTTATTAGAAAAGAAAAGAATAGTTTGGAATTAAGTTGCTCTGCAACCCTTTCAACTAGTTACCATTTCATCCAAATTACCTAAAAACAGTCCTCTCAATTGTCTACATTATCTATACAGACCTGCTCAATAACTAGCAACACCAAATTAGGGGAAGCAAAGGTACCAAATTGGCAATCGAGCGCTTAGGTGACTTTTTACAAGGTTTTCTTTTTTAATAAGTTGTTGTCTTCCCTTGTCGGAAGTCTATGTATGTCTTCCCTCGTTGGAAGTTTTTGTTCATCTTCCCTTATTGAAAGTTTTATTTTTCGTTATAGTTCTATTGTTGTAGATGCAAAAGACAAGCGTATAGGTGCACATAAGTTTGCAAACTTTAGCAACGTCGATTTGATCTTATCAAGGAGTAGGAAAAGGCTGCTATTAATGTAATTTAATTGTTAAATCATGTAATGACCCAAAAAATTCAAATACCCGACTTAGGGACCATTTAGTAAAGTTTTAATACTAATTGTGTGTGTTGATTTGTCCCTTGATTGTATTATTAAGAATTTATATTGGATTTGAAATATGAGCCCAAAATGTAAGTTTAGTAAACTAGATGAACTCAAGGCCCATAGGGGCATTTATGTTATTTCTTCAAGTTGTATACAACCTTATTCTTTAAAACCCTAAGTATATAAACCTTATTATAGGTTTGTAGCCAGTTTGGTTACAAACACAATAGAACAAGTGAAAGAGAGGGAGGAGAGCAAGTTAATGGAGAGGGTGTTGTTGGAGTATTATTAACCCCACAAGTAAGGTAATTACACTCTCCTCTCATCCCCTCTACGCTTTTGTTTGTTTATTTTGTTGGGAAAAATGGAGTTT
Organism: Stephania japonica; assembly: GCA_039657345.1. Classification (NCBI taxonomy): domain Eukaryota; kingdom Viridiplantae; phylum Streptophyta; class Magnoliopsida; order Ranunculales; family Menispermaceae; genus Stephania; species Stephania japonica. The sequence continues at coordinate 36,186,122 of CM077563.1, read as the reverse complement.
GAATGAGGAAAATGACCCAAGGAGGGTGGCGGAGCCGCGATGGCACCACTGGAAGTGGTGGCGACGGCATGCCAGTCATCGTCGCCAGGGACATCAAGTGGGGCCCCACTGGGGAGCCCTACCACCTCCGAGTCGCGAGGAAGGAAGTGTGGTTTCACCACCACTCCTCCCCACTGCCACTTCCACGGCAGTTGGCCGGAGGGCGACAACCTTCTGGCCAGTCGCTGGAAACCCTTCGGCGTAGACCGTGCCGGAGGGAGATGGGGGAGGGCAACGACGTGGAGGGGAGGACTCCCCATCCAACGCGGTCAACTGGTCAACATGACCAGTTGGGACCAGGGGCTGGAATGGCCCAGCCCCTCCACAACTTCAATGGGAATGCATTTGTGCTATTTGGGGAACTCGACGACGAGTCCCCCTCGACAATGCGACATCGGGACCCCGACAAGGGCTCCAAACGACGCGAAACTCGCGGGATCTATATTAGTGGCCCTAAAGACAAATGAATTAAAGAATTTATGACTTTGTAATTGAAATATGCATTGATGTGATGTTGTGTAATCGTCTAGAGTCACGCGAAGGTTCACACTGGAGCCTGGGCGTAAAAGGTTCGAAATTAGGATTCGCGACGAATCCAAGTAAGTGGGGAGCTTGCTCAATTATCAAATATGGCATGATTACTAGTTATGTCTAGTTATGCAAGCAAAAACAATTTAATTATTTTATAAAAACAAAACAATTAAATTCTAAAAATAAAAACAGTTAAACTGTGAAAAAAAAAAACAAAAAACAAAAAATAGTTAAGTTCGTAAAAATAAAAACAAAAACAATTTAATTAAATAGTATATATTTTGTTTTAAAACTAAATATATTTTAAAACAAAAAAAAATCACTTTTTAAAAAAAGAATTTTAAAAATGCTATAGAATTGCGACAGGGACTGCCCATCGCTAATCCTTGCAATTTTTTGAAATTTTATCGACGGGTATAGCGACGGGCTTACCCGTCGCAACTCCAACGCTATATTCTGACACCGACACTATTTGAAAACAACGATGCCAAATGTTGCGACAGGGGTTCCTTATCGTTATTCTTGTTTAGTGACGGACCATACACTTGTAGCGAAGGAATTTTCCGTCGCTGTTTCACAATTTTTTTTGCAGTGTATGGTGCATTGTGCAAGAGTATGTGTATATATATATTACTTGATTTGGATAGAGTGGGGCTAAACTATTTTTATAATATAAAAATATTACACCCTCCAGTAAAAAATGTAAGACTTTTTTTTTGCTCAAAACACATATATTAAGAAAGCATTAATTGATTTGTCTTTAGTTTTTACTTTATAGTTAGTTTTCTTCGCTAGTTGGAAGTCTTTGATTTGTCTTTTCCTTGCTGGAAAGTCATAGGGTTTCTTCTCCTTGTTGAAAAGTCTTGTTATTCATTTTGTGGTTCTAGTACTTTTGTGTATTGTCATGAGTTTCAACGTTGTAGAGAACAGATCCTTGATTGTCAAATTGTTTCAATTTCGAAAAAAGGCAAATTAATGGCGCTTTGTTTGCACAAATAGAATTAGCGAATCAATGTACTTGATTCTATGTCTGATCCTGTATTGAGCCATGAATGATTAATAAAATTTTGATTTTTCTTCAAAAAGAAATAAAGCATTAATTGTGAGTTTAAATTACATTTTTACACACATTCAATTCTTTATTTCATCCAATGAAAGAAAGACAATAATTTAATTATAATTAAATGTTTGAGTTAAAAGGGGAGTAAAATAGGTATAAGAAGTATAAAGTTCTTTTAAATTCGGAAAACATCTTATATTTTTTGAAGCCCAAAAATCTTAAAATGTCATATATTTTTTTATTGGAGGGAGTAATACATAGAATGGCTAGAGAAGAATTGGGTCATCCAATAAGATTTGGTGTAAAAATTAGTATAGAGGGTTGGCGATGAGAATATTATTTTTGTTCCTTTTTACACCAATTGGTGCAAATGCGTTGTATATGCCAGAAGGATTCGGGTGAAATATCCATTTTTGTTCACTTTAAGGGCGAATTCCGCTTACTCTTATTTGAAGGGGTGATCGCTCCATGCACCAATAGTTTAGGGGGACTGAACAACTAGAGATGCAGGTGGGGCGAGTTCGGGGTGGGAAATGCAATCTCCACCCCCATCCCCACTTTTGGCGGGGCGGAGATTCCCTGCTTTCAACCCTCATTCCCCAGCACACAGGGATTCCCCACCCCTCACTATTTTTTGATATAATATCTAAAAAAAAGATTAATTAAATTATATATACAAAATTTAATCATTAAAATCTTTTTCTTCACGACTCTAAGTCGTTTTTTCAAAGCTTTTGAATCTATACAAATACGTTAAATAATATGCTTACATTATTATATATAAATTTCAAGTTATATTATTTTTTCTTGATAAACATAGGTATATTTGTTTAGAATTGATAAACTTAGTTACATTATCCTATGGGGAATCCCCATATTAAGGCAGGGCGGAGAATCCTCACGGAGTGACGAGTAATACCACTCCCATCCCGCTTCGCATGGTGGAGGAGAAATCCCCCCATCTCCTGACCCGTGGGGGATAGTTGGCTGGGAATGGGAATTCTCCTCCTGACATGCATCCCTATGAACGACTCTTTTTTTTTTTTTTGGAACTCAACGACCACCCCTTTCTTGGTTTTTTTGGTCTACAACTGAACGCCCCTTAGCCATATATTATGTGTCTAATTTACTGCCACGCTTGAGCCCGTATCATTAAAGCACATCTAAATCTATCAAGTGGAATGTTTTTAGGAAAATTGTATGTTTCTAAATTCTAATTTCCTGCCCTGCCACGGATGTACTAATTCATAATCCACGTTCAATTACAACTGTAAACTACAACTTTAAACTACAACATTAATGAAACTCACGTGGAAGTATCTCGACTCTCCAAGTTAAACTACAACTTAAAACGGTATATATATTTCCTTTTCCTTTTCCTTTTCTTGACTTGTTTAAACTATTGATTTTCGAACGACTTCATTATGGACCAATATGAGGAGCTTCCTGATGATATGTTGCACCTCATTGTCCATAAGTTGAGTTCCTTAGTTTGTTATGCCGCATTCAGATAAGTGTGCCGAAGGTGGAGATCCTTTTCCCTTCAACATTACAAATATCTTGTGCATCCTCAACCTCCTTGGCTTATGTTTCCAAATTCAACAAAGCCACCTTTAAGGGTTTATGACCTCTACACTTTTGATGGTACAAGACAATTTTTCCAATTTGAGACTCCTGAGAATTGTGAACGTCGTTGGTCTTCAGGATCTTGGTTGATTTTCACTGATAAGAAAGAGAAAAAGATTAGTGTGGAATCCATTATCTTCAATTCATATTCTTCTACCAAACATAGCCGATCAATTAAAATCAGGTGAATCGGCTCTTCCGAATAAAATCATCGTCTCTTGTTCGGCCCCTTGATCAAGAATCATAATGATGTTATTTTTGGTGTTGTCTACAATGATAAAAAGCTGGCATTTATGAGGTTAAGAGACAAAGCCTGGACAATTGTAGAAGTGGATTTATTATATACACTACCAAGACCTTCATCTAAAAAACTAGAGATTATTTTCAACGATATTGCCTTCTATCATGGAAAGCTTTATGTCGTGAATCAATTAGGGAAGGTGTATGTTTGTGAAGAAGCTGTTCACGCTCCTTCTTCTAACGATTATTATCATGTTCATCATGAGAAGGCTGAACTGTTGATTGATAACTCATATAACATGCAAGGACTAGACCCAAAAACCATGGACATCAAACACTACTTGGTAGAAGTGGATGGAGAGTTGATGCATATTATAAGGTACAGTACTATGCATCCAAAAAACATTTCAGGATATACAAACTTGATTTCACAAAAAGAAAATCATACCTTATCACGAAGTCCGATTTGAAAATTTATTCTTTATTCTTAAGTATCACTGGCTGCTCTACTCCGCCGTAGTTCCTGAAACGAGTGGTGTAGTCTATCTTAGAGTTGATGAAGACAGTGGTGAGGCTGGGGCTACAAAATCTTATAATTGCACACTCATAGCGTTTGATTACTTTAAAAAGAAGCAAGATTTTTCAATTCTTTTTGAAGCCAAGAATTGTGATTTCGGCTACCAACCCCCTGGTTGGATTATTCCAAGACACACACAGCAAATAGGTCATTGAAACCATTGATCAAATGTGCCTTTTGATTTTCGTGACATTTATATTGTACATATCTATATTGTTTTACTGTACTACCAAAAAAAAAAAAAAAAGAAATATGTGACTTTTGTTTAAATGTAATTTATTCTTATAATTATATGTACGTGTAACTTGCAATCTTTGGCCTTGTTGTCAAAGGCCTGTATAAAGGGCTCACACCATGTCATGACATGCACCAAGTTAAAATAGAAATTTCTCTCATTTCAACTAGTATTCTCGCTCACTTCTCTTCTCTCGTCTTATCTTTTCTTTTCTTGTTATTAGTTTATGTTTTCTTATGTAGCTTCAGCTTTCTATAATTTACTTTATTACACATTATTTGCACAAAGTTGCTCTACTCAAAAGTTCGGAAGATATAACTTTGTTCTTGCACCAATTTTGTGATACCCATACTTGCGAGGGAGGGCCAAATTAGCCTGTCTTCAAAGGAGGCAGGGTAAGCGAGTGACTTTCTATCTCATAAGTGGAAATATGATACTGAGAGGATATTTGTTATAATTTCTGAATAGGAGAACTCACTAGGTAGGCCTGTATCAAGTTTTTTATATAATGCACCAAGGCTGAAGCCCATATATCATCCTATGATTTTAGTTTTTTATTTTTTTTTATTAACCATTGTATCTAGATACTTGTCCGACTAGTCCCATGGGCCTTGAGATTGGAAAAAGAGACCACCAGTGACCCGCTGCCATGGAGAATCGAACTCGAGACCGTGCGCCTAACCTACATAATCCTACCTTCGCCCTCACCACTAGGCCAACCTATTCGGGTTCCCATCATCATATGATTAAACATTAGCTAGGTTGAAACTAGAGATAATTTGCTGTTGAACCATCTCGTCTCCCTCTTGATTGAAAGATAACACTGCAAATCCAAACCAAAAGCCGAATAAAATTGGATTATAGTTTTCAATTCATATTTCTTTTTAATCTTATGTTCCATCATTGCAGAAGCAGACTAGAACATTTTATATTGCCATGTCCATCTTGATTCTAGCTGCTTCCAATATTCTATTCCCTTGTCTACATGCATGGTACTACTTCATCAATTATTGTTTCCTTTAGTACTTCAACACAATTGTACAATTTGTATGAATGTTATAATGATACTTTATATGGAAATCCAGGCGAATCCAGGCGCATTGAGAAAATAGAAAACGAAGCCATTGTATTTTAATCGGTATTGTATCCTCACTTAAAGAAAACAAAACAAAGCCATTGTATTGTAATTGGTAACGATTTCTTTTGACAAGTGACTCCAACTTAACCACCTTGTGCTCTAAGGCGTAAGGTATTACTACAAAAGGCGTACTATTGGAAATATTCCCTCATTGGAAACCAATATCCTCCTGAATTGGACGCAAAGTTTCGTGTACGTACATTACCTTTGGTGGAAGAAATGATGCTTGTAGGCACCGAAAGGACTCTCATGCTGTCAAGGCTATCCTGAGACAAATGGTTGGTAACTTGGAATTGTCCAGTGCGAGCTTCTAACATTGTGTATATTTCACTCTCAGCCATTTCTTGTGGGTGGGCCCAGGTGTGGACTAGGCATGCCTGTTTGTTCATGGGCTTATTTACTAATCGGTTGGTTCGAATGATAAGGGCCTCAATTACCCTTAAGCGATACTTCGAGTTCTAATCTTGTGAATGAAAGAAATTGAGTTGGGAGGGCCACTCCTCATATGGGTCTGACAGTGCCTGAGCATGAATAGTATGTCCAATTGATAGTCAACACTATGTAGGAAACCAATATATACACGGGAAGACAAACAACTTATATAATAAAGTCACATTCGAGAGTCACCCAAAAAAATCCAAATTCAAGAAATGTTTTTTTTTCACGAGCCCCGCTGAAGCTTGGATTATACTATAATGAAAAAAAAAACTAAAAATATGATATTCTTTCTAAAAATAAAATAACAACGTACGAGTTAAAAAAAAACCAACGTACGATGCACATACACATAAATTTATTATATATGTGTAGCTATATTCTATCCAAATCTCTTAACGTATGATGCACAAAAACTTTTATTCTATAAGAGAACAAAATTCATGCAAGATATATACACATCTATTACTAATTTTTATTAGAAACCAACAAAAAAATCGAAAAAAATAAATAAATAAAGGGTAATGTTGACGATCAATCAATGAATTAGAAATCCCCTACTTCATATATAGGTAATTAAAGGGGTAAAAGCAAAAATTTAAGTCAAGAAGGAATGTTTAGTTATTGGTGCTTTTATATATATAATATATATACTTTTACCATGGAAACCAAATATACACTCACACAATGGGTACACTATTTAGAACCATTGCATTTAAATCCAACACATCAATCAAGGCGACATAAATGCACAACATATTTTGAGGAGTTCCCATGGCATTGTATATATTTGATCTCCATTGTAGAATTTCCCTATTTATATATATATATATTTTTATAAAACCAAATATATACTCATGTCATTGGTATATTTTTTACAACCATTAGATTTTAATCCAATACATTAATCGAGAGCCCAAATATATAGGAAACCATCAAAATGTGTTGTGCATTAAATGTTTTGTACATTTATTACTCATCACTCATCGATTAATGTGTAAAATTAAAATCCAGAGGTTGTAAATAATGTTCCCATAGCATAAGTATTTTTGTGGTTCCCATAGTAGTAGTACCCTATATTATTTTGTTTCATAATACATATAGATATAAATCAGTAATTAATTGGAAGATTTCTTTTTTTCTTGAAAACAAATGGAAGATTTCTTAACTGGGGATTTCGCGAGTACTTAGCGATGCACCGCCTCAATAGGAAGAAGAATCCCCTAAACTTACCCCTTACAAGGCAGGGAACTAAGGGCAATTCCTCTAGAGGAAAGTCACCAATCCCGTGGAAATAACTAGTGATCTAATGGTATTTTATTAGTGAAGTAGTTCTAAGTGAAAACATATCAATAATGAAAGCTTTTTACGAAATTCAGTGACTTTGACTATTGTCTTTTGTGCAATTTTGTTAATTTATCATATCTACTACTCATAAGTCATATCCACATGGATAAAGTCATACTAATGAAAATCTAAATAGCATTGTTAGAACCACAGGTCGTGCATTTAATTAGGTGCTACCACCCAACAAAATATAATCTGCAAATTTTATTGCTAGAACTTCAATAGAGAAATGTCACTTTACATAGTCTCTAAAAGAAATAATAATAAAAAATAGCACGTTAATTCTCTATAGAAAACATTCTAAGAAATTTAAACTATCCACGTACCCCAAAAAGCACATTTGCTTTTATAAAGAAAAAGTCCCCACCAAGTAGGGGAGGAGCCCCCACCCAAGGCCGGCTTTGGGGCAGGGCCCAAAGGGCGACTGCCCCAGGCCCCCATGTAGTATGAAGCCCCAATTTAGCCATGTATAAGTATTAGTATATTTTTCATTTTTGATGAACATATTTGTTTATTTTCACTTAATTACTAGAAATTTAACCATCTTATTTGTGTGTTATCTATTTTTATTGCGTATGTATTCCGAGGCACATTGCACGACACACAAACAGATAAATTAAGTTTATGAGTTACAATTTACAAAAGCATTTATTATATTTTTAATCTTTTTCTCACAAAACTGCAGGGAAGAAAACATGGCTTATTCGTTTCTCTTAACTCACGAATGCAACTCAATTATCAATATATTAGATCCTTACTATCAAGCTTACAATCAGTATATTATATTCTTGTAAAATCTGCTCTCTCTAATTTACATTTTTTTATATTTCAACAAATGTATAGTGTGTATTCTAATAATGCTTGAATTGCGTATATTTTATACAATTAAGATAGATGGCTTTTTTTTTTACTTTCAGGAAATTTATATAAATTTTTACTTCAAAAAATATATATTGATGAAGCTTAGATAAACTATTACTTCAATAATGTATTGTTTAAAGTCATTATAGACTATAAAAATAATAGAATTTATATTTATTTTTAAGCGAGCTAGTTAATCAAAATTAATATTATAATAATTTACCTATAATTTTGTAAACTAGAATTATATATTTGCTCCATATAACAATTTATAAAATTTTATAATGTTAGATTAACACAATTAGATACACTATATACAAAATACTTTTTAAGACAAATAAGTATTGTAGTAATACTTATATTAATTGACATATAACTATTGTTAACTTTTAAAAATTACATATTGACATATCATAATATATTATGTTGGTAAAACTTAATAAATATATAATTTCTATATCAAAACATATTGTTAATTTTGAAAAATCATATGTAATGATTTACTAAATAATATATAAACTTAATAATGTAACAACCAACATATATTTAATTATATGCAAAATTTACATAATAATATTTTTATGTATTAATTATGCATTTAATATATGTTGATAATGTAATTATAAACAACAGTTTTTATATAGTAAAATATTTTTATTGAAGGCCGCATTTTAAAATTTTGCCCAAGGCCCCCAAAATGTCAAGACCGGTCCACCCCCACCAAGCACGGTCGGAAGGATGGCGGCACCGTATCTTGCCTTGTACACTTTGTGATTTCATAAAATTTACTTCAATGTCTGCCCATTCATATATCTAATTCGAACACATTTTAGTGCCATAGGGTCTGTTCTATGAAAAATCAAATTCAAACCAATTTTAATGACGAAGGGTTCTATATGTCTGATGAAATGATTTCACCTAAGAAGGGGCATTCTCGATCTGTATTTGTTTAGCTTCAACGAGAGTGACACACGAGTAGGTTTGTGTTCAATGGAGACTCCTTTCAACCCCTTCAACCCTTCACAAATCAAAGAAAGAATAAAATCAACTCACTAAGAACAGCAATAAAATCAATAATGTTACATTACTTATCCTAGAAAAACAAAATCATGCATCGAGATCTTATAATTGTGCATAAGCCCGAAAGTCCACAAATAAGAAGAAAACACAAACACAAACAATTTGCATGCTTCTCTCAAGAAACCAAAGCCCCCTTACTTTACCAATTTCGGGAGAAGAATGTAACGAAGAATTGGACCAGATCTCGGCGAGTGCATCACCACTCGAGGTATATACTTGAGTTCTCATGTCAATATCTTGGGAATAACTACTCGAAATTTTTTTTAACTTAAATTTAATCTTCAAATGATACGAACAACGCCTCCAAATAGAGATACTCAAGCAACATTGCAGGATTCACCACTTGAGGCAATTTTAATGATTCTAACCGACTAGGATTTTTACTATTTTTTGTTTAGACAATCAACCATTTGCTTAAGATTTCTCAAAATTAAAATGATGGAAAATTCTACATCTAAAGTGATGCCCCTTCCATCATTTAAAGACTCCCAAAAATAAGTACAAGTAAAAAGTGCAAGTTTGTATTAAAATGGCCCTAAAATACAAATAACTTGTGTGCCTATCTCAAGAAAACCAAAGGCCCCTTGCAATATACTTACTCCGGTCAAAAATGTAAGTTGTTTAAGGTAAGGCACAAGAATTAAGAGAGCCTTAATTACAAGTGTAATTTACATATATGTCCTTTATATGTCATTTAACAGTAAATGAAAAGAATAATTGAATAATCATAAATGTGTGGATTGCATAAGGGTAAAATGGGTAAAAAGCAATAAATACACTCTTGAATTTCGAAAACGACTTACAATTTTGAACAACGGTTTTTACTAGAACGACTTATATTATTGACCGAGAGAGAGTACTAATTAGTCTTTTTAATCAATGTTTGATTTAATGTAATTGATAATTGATGCATGTACTTTTTTGCACATTTTATATGAAATAATATGAGTCAGATTGTCTAAGTGTATTTGATTCCTCCTTTCATAAATATAGGTCGTTTTGGATTTTAGCACAACAATTAAGGTGATATTAATATTGTGCTTATTTTTCATTTTTACCCTTTGAAATAAAGAAGGAAATGCATTAATTACAATTAAATGTTGGATGTGAAAAGAGGGGCTAAATAGGTATTTAGGGTGTTAAAATAGCAAAATGACTTATAATTTTGAAAATTAGATTTGGTCTAAAACGATTCATTAGGAGTAATTTTTAAAAATATATTTTTCTTTTATTTTTTAAAAGATATAGTTTATTTAAAAATGTAAATGAAAATGTGTGAAAAATGCGAAGATGAAAAAATGTCGATGAGAATATGTAGGTGCAAAAAATATGATCCTTACTATTGAGAGGTCTCTTAATAAATTATATTACTTTCTAGAAAGCTCTAAGTAAATATTTTTATTCAAACTAAGCCCCGAGCAGCCTTGACCAGCCAAAGTAAGACAAAACCGCTTAAGACCTCCTCATCACGTTGAAAATATTGTTGTTCTCTCCATCCCTTGTTTCGCCCACCAAAATACACACCATAGCATATCCACACCATAATATACCCCTTCAAATTGATTAGGTAATCTATAACTTAAGTAAGCAAATGTAGTCATACCACCGGTCCTTGGTGTTTTATTGTAACAAAAAATTCTTTGTTGTTTCTCCATATGTATTTCACATATCCTAGCCACATCTTTACATATATGATGTAGTATCCATATCCAAATGAGGCCTAATATAGTTATTAGATTTGGTTATATGTGAACAATAAATGCTTTGATGCACTAGGGTTTTTGATGTCAGCATAAAAGGTTGTAAAACACCACAATAGTTAACATTTTGTCAAATGAATTAAAGAATTGAGTTATGAAACTTTAAATTGAGTGTTTACGTGTTTTATCTTTTTCGTCGGTTTGTTTTTTTTTTTCTCCTCCTTTGATCCTTTCCACATCAAAATGGTATAAGAACGAGGTTGTTGGCAAGTGATGACTTTAGACGAAAGAAGACGACCCAATCTCGACGACGATGACTGTGAGATACAGTCCCGTGGGAACCAACATGTGCGCAGCGTCGTGAGTTATTGACATCAACTATCGATGCAATTGCAGAGCAACGAAAGCGTCATTTAGTCTTTTCCCCTATCCCCATTGTTTCAACATCCCTTTCATTTATACAACCTCAACACTCCAATCTCTTATCACTTTTAGCGACCCATCACCGCTCCACATCCACCTCCATCACCTTTGCTGCAAGCCTCCAAGCTTGTCGAAACTGAACCACCTTCATCAAACCATGTTCCCAAAACCGTTACGTCTAGATCTGATGAACATAACAAGTATTGGCTAATACCACTCCACCATTTGACAACTCGTCACCGCTCCACTTCTGTCATTATCATTCCCACCACCACTGCCACCTCCTAGGGCCTATCTTCATCAAGAGTCCACAACGAGGCCCACTTCTACAACACAAACAAATGCTAGATTAAGACAAGAAAATGGTAAAGCAACCTCATCTTCAAGATTTGAATCCTTCTCAAATAAAAAGTTCATCAATGCGCTCGAACTCCTAGCGTCAATAAGCTCTTGAAGGCTCCAACACATTACCCACAGATTGACTATGATAATTTGTACACATTGAACTCGGAGGTTACGTTATTTTCCGAAAACAGCTTTGCGAGAGCAAGCCATTTCGGTCGGTTGCTCGATTTGCATTCACTTGTCACCTCAAGGGCCTCCCTATATCAAGAGTTCACAATGAACTCCTCTTCTCCAACGCAAACATAAAACATCTCAAAACAATCGAAGGCTAGATAAAGACAAGAAAATGGTAAAGCAACCCCGTCTTCTAAATTTGAATATTAATCCTTTCACAAATCACATCGATGTTGTCAAACCCCCTAGTGTCAATAAGCTCTTGAAGTTTCCAATACATTACCCACCGATTGATTATGATAACTTGTTCACATTGAACTTTAGAGATCAAGTCATTTTCCATAAAACTCCTCTACAGAGTGAGCCATTTTCATCGGTTGCTTATATTTGCATTCACGATGTTGTGATTAATGTGAGCAGCTATCTTTTGCGCATTTCCCCTCCATCCCCTAAAAGTTTGATATCAGAGAACTAAAGATCTTTGAAGAGAAGGCTTGTTGGTTGGTAACTCAATTATTAGAATGGGCTGTAAAGAGGAAATCTTTTGCTACATCAACCTCAAATCTTAGTGTAGTTTCCACCTAATCAACAAGTGAGTGGACACATGATACTATAATTGGCTTTCATATTGCTTTAGAAGTTGATTAGAACTTCACCACCATATTTCATCCACTTGTTGGTAAGCAATTTAATTTTGGTGCTCTGCCGTTATGTTAGCCATATGAGGCTTAGTATAGAAATTAGATTTTGTCATATGTGAGGACACAATGCATGATTTTTATGTTGATAAATGCTAGGGGAACCACCACAATATTGTTGGTGTGAGTATAAGTTAGTTACAATGGTAGTTGAGTAAATTTGAAGTTGTAGTATAAATAAGGGTTGTAAATAAGAGAGACATCTCGCTGTCTTGATTGTAATTGGGAACCCTTTTGAGTTTGGGCTGAGAGAGCTTTAAGGCTCTTCTCTAAGGTTACTTTTTTGTTCTTGTTCTTGTAATCGTTGTTCAATTCTAAAATCAATCGATCAATATTAGGATCCTATCAGTGGTATAAGAGCATACCTAAAGATGAAAGCTCAATTGAATAGAATGGAAATTTGAACGAATCGAATTGAAGAGTTAGTGAACATGATTTCAACCATTGAGGTGTCGATTGAGGAGCTCAAATATGAAGTGAGGTCAGCGTTAAGAGACTTGAATAAAAGGCTTGATGAACTCATCTTTTGTCATCGCTAAATCGAGTCAACCACCAAAGAGGAGCAGCAAATTAAAGAGTAAGGCGTCACTAAAACACCAGATCCACCAGCTACACCAACGTCCAAGTTGACTTGAATCATTGGTATTCCAGATCTAGTAGCGACTGCAGTGTTTTCAACTGTTATCACTCAAAATCTGGTGACAAAACAATAACCTAAGATTCGAGGTGAAATAAGAGATCCGAGAGAGATTCAAGGATCGGTGTTGCGATTGAAGCTCCAGGATCTAATTTTCTTTTCAAACCCACCAATCAAGTGTTTGTTTTGTTGTTGTGTATTTGTGCAATTGAACAAGGTTGGTTCGCATTCATTGTGTTGGAGCAATTGCTGTGGCTATGGAGCCTCCACTTGGTCATCGTTGTGTTCACTACAATCTTCGCCATCAACATTTGCGAATCTAATATTGCTTACATATTTTTCACAGGCGCAACATGCTCTTTTATAAATTTGGGAAGTGTTGATCTAATGCGGCAATCGAGGAGATCCGACTCGATGGCAGAGTTTCAATTTGGTGGTCGAACTTGTGGGCATTGCAGTTTTTGTGGAACATGTCATTATGGATGTATATCACGTGTTGCTGCTTAATGAAAATAGGAAGCATAGTTTGGTTCCAATCATGGATACCATTCTTTTTATGGGACATATGGTAAAGTTAATTTCCACTAGAGAATTTGCGAGTTTGTATGTACCACATAAACGCTTCTTTGAATTTTGGCTTTTTGATCAAGGTCCCGATATTGTTGTCAACTTGTTTGCTAATTAGATTAGCCCAACGTCGGTTTGTGCTCGTGAGTGGATTTTGCAGGTCACAACGGTCCTCCACTATTCTTTTCAAGTTGCTTCGGTTGCCAATAATGGTGTATTTTTAGTGGATGATAAATGAGTGGTGACCTCTAAAGCTCATATGACCCTCATGGCACCTTATTGTTGAATTTGAGTTGTTGATAGTGGCGGATGTTCTCTCATCTTCTTCTATTACGAGGCTCATTTGGATCCTAGTTTGGTATGTTCAGCCTCTGAATTATCAATTGGATTTTTTAGTTCTTGCATTAAGGAGTTGTGGTTATTTTAGTGGGAATACATGTACCAAGTGGGTTTGTATAGGTTACAATTGAAGTCTTTGATGTCATAATGTGGAGCAATTTGATGTGTGACACTTATTGCTTTGTCTTCATTTGCCTTCGTGGCGCTTGTGCACTATTCATCACCTTTTGGACGAGATTTTGTGCCATCTCATTCATTCACTGGTTGTTAAGTTCATCTAGATTTTGGCTGTCACTTGCATCATTTAAGGGGTTTACATAGTTGGCAAGGCCTTTTACTCTCACATTCATTTTCCATCTACCACCTTTGAGAACAATGCAAATTTTTAAAGGGGGAGTAACGATAGAGGCTAGAGGGACCACAACAATATTATTGATGTGAGTCCAAATTAGTTACTAGGGTAGTTGAGTAAGTTTGAAGTTGTATAAATAGAAGACACATCTTCTCTTGATTGTAATTGGAAACTTCTTTAAGCTTGAAATGAAAGAGTTTTAGAACTTTTCCCTAGGGTTACTTTTGTTTTTTTATTCTTGTAATCATTGTTGAATTCTCAAGTCAATCGATCAATATCAACATTGTATCGTGTCATTATATACAAAGTTGCAAAGGAACTATAATAGTTAGTTTTTTTGTCAAATGAGTTATAGAATTTAGTTGTGAAAACATACCAAAAACTGTATAAACCTTTCCTTTTGGCTAGTGGTGCCTCATCCTTCTCAACAAGACGCTTTGGATACATATATCTTTACTCTAGGCAATATACAAAGCTTATACTCCTTTTTTTTTCTATAGACAACACCAATAAACATCTCTAATAACCCTATCGTATATATTTTTTAAAAAATTTACGAATATTATATAAAAACCCTTAATTAGTCTTTTAATATTTTTTGTTAAACTTTTACACGAAAATTGCCTACACATTGGTCCTTCCTAGTATGAGCCAAATTGCTTCCACCTCTCACTAGTCATCATTGGGGGTCCGCATATCGCCCACACCTCATTGACACACTTTTCTCACTTTTCATCTCAATGCACACCCGTCACCATCACCCCCTCTTTCGTCCCCACTTCGGGTGCACACACCTCTCACAAATCATCAATTCCCCCACCCATGCCTACGCTTTGCATCTTGACATACATTTCTTTAAGTAGCTCACCCCCTCATGCCTTCTTTAGACTCTCTCCATCCTCACACCTCTGCTTCATGTCTCGACTCCATGCTCTATTAGTATTTTTTATTTTAGAATTTGATATGAACAGTTTGTATTCTTCTTATCAAGTTATATTCTCTCAATCTTGCTTGGTAAGTTTGTAGTTTTAACTTCTAAAAAGTTTTAAAAAGCAACATGTGGCATGATAATGCAATATTTGTTTTCGTTTTTTTCAAGGAGAAATTAATAATAGTGCACGTGTTGTATATTTTTTGGGCAACTTTTCAGTTTGAGGTATTTTTATTATTATGCACTAGTGTATGAAGTAATCATTTGTTATTTAATAAGATTTAACATCAAATATTTTGAAAAGAAGAAAACAAAACTAATCAGGCGCTGCAAACCCTTGAAGTAATACTTAAGAAGTTAAGATCGCAAGAAAATCGCGTGATTGCATACATTTTTAAAACTTCAAAATTGTATTGTGTTAATACTTTAATTTGGGATTGAGGCTATGTCGTTGTTGTTGTTGTCTATTATTTTAACGCATAAATAATAAATAAATAGCTAAGCATACCCTTCTATTCTAAAATATTACAAAATAAACCAATTTTACTTATAATATTTATTTTAAAATATTACAAAATGAGGAAGAGGATGAAGATGAGGATGAGGATAAGATAAAGCTAGAAAAGGGTAAATGGAAAGTCGAGGTAATTTATTTTTTTTATTTCCATTTGATTTTGATATAGTTTAATTGTTCACATGAAAAAATAAACATTTTTACATACCCTTTGAGTTTATATTTCAAGCCCATTTTTTTATACCCGACAAATGAGGAATGGTCCTAAGCCCATTTTCATACCTAGGTTGTGAATTAAACACCTTTCAAAGATGCCATATAATGCCCCCACTAAAAAATAGACTCGATAGAAATTGAAGAAATTTAACGATGTAAGGGAAGACTAAATCTAATGCAGAGAGTTTCTTAGAATGAAATAACAAAGAAGATGACTCAAGAACACCCAATCCAGGGCTTCAACACTCAATTTTGATTCATTTAGATAAAAAACTATCAAACAAGTTGTGTTTTTTCCTTTTATAAGGAAATCCTAATACCTAAAGACTAATTTACCCCTAATCACATAATAAATCTAATTCTAATATTAAGGCCACATGGTTACATCAAAATCAAGCACAATGGAAGAGCTTGATTTATGTAGCTGACCCCAACTAATTTGATATTGTTAAATGTAATTAACAAATCTCATTCATATAGCTAACCCCCACTAATTTGATTCATGTATCACCCCAACTAATCTCATTAAGAGGCTTGGGCCCATATTGACAACAGTGTTCATCCTTCCTCCAAAAGATAGATAACGAGTTCTAGATTAAGAGCGATTCTTTTCATTAGAACATAGTCATAATGAGTATAATACGCGATCTCTAAAATTAGATTATCTTGTCTCACCATAATCACAAATTACCATCAAAGAAATTGTAATTTCAAATATTGTAAGTTAGATCCACAAAAACATATTTAAGGGTTTGGCTAGGATACACCTAAAAAATTTAAATGCACGTGATCATCTTTCTTATTATTTAATTCTAGCCACACAAAAGGTAGCTTGTTATTTCTAAGAAGATTAAGCTTGTGTTTAAGTTCTTTAGTAATCATAACCTCTAAAATCTTGAACAAACTCTTTTAACAAATTATCTTTGTCAATTCAGGGCAAATTTGAGATAGGAGGAACATCTGGTACATTGAAAATAGTGGGAGCTACAAACCAGTCCTCCATGGGTACATTTGAAGGTATTGAAGACCATCATACCAAGAATCGAATCAATGCATCGTGACATTAGAGATATGCAAGAGCTATTGAAGCAAGTATTAGAGAAGCAGGTCAGCTATCTCAAAAGACAAACCTATTTTACTAAGTAGTTCACAATATTATAAATAAAAAGCAACATATAAAACATGTTCTAATTGTAATCCTATAAATGAAAATTAGCTTGACATGATAACTTAATCAAAATTCACACTTGATTTTAAGCCGCTTATCATAGGAACTTTTACTTCCTCTAATTTATTTTATTTTATTATCTTGACATCCAATATTTGTACATTTACAATACATGTATTGATTTTTATCTTGCTCAACTTAAAAGGCTAAAAGCTTTTAGATTCTAATAGTCTTCGTGCTAATTCTATAGTCTCTATTTCATCCATCTCATATTTCGTCCATAAGTATCATCTGTAAATAATATACATAATGATATATTCTCTTGTATATGCTAAGCTAAGCCATAAATAAAGTTAAGAGAGAGACATAATGATGATCGTTGACATAGACATAGTGAATTTGTGACGAAAAATCCTTTTCTTGTTCCTCCAAAAGTTATTATATTTATATGTTTATAATATCATATATGTACCAACCATGAACTCTTTTTCTTTTTTTTTAAGAACCCACTAAAAAATATCTGCAAAACGCTATATGAACTTTTTTCTAAATTTACAAAAATCATTTAAAATCACATTCTTTTTTCTCTTAATTATTTTAATTAACCTTCTCTTCTCAATAATTCAAATGTTGTTTACATAGGGAAAGTAGGAGGAAGTGCATTTCCAATGTAGGCATTTATTATTGTTTAATTTGCAATTTTGTAACGACAGTATTATCGAAGGCGAAAGGCTCACTTGAGGCGATGGTTGCCTAAAATGCCTAAGGCGCAGGTGCACGCCTGAGTGAAGCCAATTGTACTTAATTATTAATATTAATATATAATAGAAACAGATATTGCATACACTTTATATAATATTGTATTTTATTAAGAAAAAAGAATGTGGATTTTCAAAATGATATTCGTAAATTTAGGAAAAAAATTTATATAGGGTTTTTGAAGATGTTTTTTGATGGGTTCTGACAAACAAATAAAAACAAAATCATAGATTATATAAAACTAGATCTTTCGAATGAAATAGAAACAGAAAGGAAAAACAAGCACTAAAAGAAAGAAAATATTGGTTTAGGGACATGGAACACTTGCAAGGAAGTCAACGAAATTAGTAAATACTATGATTAGAATGAGAGTCAATATTGCATGCCTTCAAGGACAAATGGGTAGGAAAAAGGAGCAAGTAAATAGCAAAGACAAGGTTTAAGTTGTGTTACACTGAAATAGATAGAAAATGCAATGGAGTAGGAATTCTTATGGATAATGATTATAAGGATAAAGTCATAAAAGCTAAGAGAATAGGAGATAGATTGATCCTAGTTAAATTAAGAGTCACGTTATGTGCACCCCGGTATACTCTCAGGGCACCCCGGCTTTTTTACTTATGCAAATTCTAAAAGAAAATGACACATTTGCCCCGGGTGCCCAAAGTAATCAGTGGGGTGCCTACCGAGGTGCCCGGAGTAATCAGTGGGGTGCCCATAGCGCGACACTACATTAACTGACATTACGTTTCAGGTCTCGGTAGGAAATGACCGAACGTATAGTCTCAGACACACAGGACCGAGATATAGGTTGTTGTGTCAGTTGTTGACCGAGACACACAAGTCTCGCATAAAGCCACCGAGACCACTTTTATAGTCTCGGTAGTCACCCATCGAGTTGGGTGTTTGACTACCTTATTTAAGTGTCAATTGGTATAGACCAACACTGTAATACGGGTCTCCGCAAAACATGATTGAGATTACTTTAACATGTGTCTTGAGTAGAAGGGTGCGTTGCTTCACAAACTATGGGCATATTGGTAAAAAGTTTTGGGGTGCCTTCATCAGGTGCCCTAAGAGGATACTGGGGTGCACATAACACGACTCTAAATTAATTATTAGAGATGAAAATATAAACACAGTTAGCGCCTATGTACCACAAGTACAATTAAATGAGAGCGTCAAACGTAAATATTGGGACAATATGGATGGACTTATGCAAAGTATATCATTTGATCAAAGGTTTATTGGAGGAGAATTAAATGGGCACATGCAGGCAAGTAATCTTGGGTTTGAGAGAGTTCATCGAGGCTATGGCTATGGTAATAGAAATGATTAAGGAGAATCAATCTTAGAATTTGCTTTAGCATACAATTTTCTCTTAGCAAATACGAGTTTTATGAAAATAGAGTCAGACCTGATTACTTTTAGTGGTGGACATAACAAAAGTCAAATAATTTTTTTAGCAAGAAAAGTAGAAAGAAAAATAGTTGAGACTGCAAAGCAATACCTGGTGAAGCACTTGCTACCCAACGTAAGTTAGTAGTACTTGATATTGAGAGAGACGAATAATGTTGTAGAACCTAAAATATGGTAAACAAGTAGAGTTTAGAGAAAAACTACTAAAAGAAAATGTTGTTACATAAAGAGAGTAGCATCAAACATGTTAGGTATATCCAAAAGCAAAGGACAACCAAAGAAGGAAACATGATGGTAGAACGAGGATGTCGAGGATGTCCAAAAAGTAAATAAGACTAAAAAAGACATGTCTAGGAAAATATCTAAGTGTCAAATGAAGATGCATACAATCAATATAAAGAAGCCAGAAAACAAGCTAAAAAAGTAGTTAGTTAAGCTAAAACAAATTTCATGAAAAATCTAAATACAAAATTAGATAATAGATATGGCAAAAAATATATTTTTGTATTAAGCCGAGCACAATGGAAGAGTGTGATCCATATAGCTGACCCCAATAAATTTGGGAGTGAGGCTCTGTTGTCGTTGTTGTTGTTGTATATGGCGAAATGTATATTTATAGGCTAGCCAAATTAATAAATAAAAAAGAAACAAACTTAAGTCATGTAAGATATATTAAGGACGAAAATCAAAATGCTTTAACACGCAAAGATGATTTTAAAAAAAGATAGAGAAACTACTTAGATAGTTTATGTAATGGTGGTCAAGTTAATAGGATAATAAATGAAAACCCACACCAAAAAAGAAATGTAAACTATACACGTAATATTAGGATTTTGGAAGTTAAATAGGCATTTATTAAGATGAAAATAGGGAAAGCATGTGGCCCAGATGAAACTTGATTGATTTGGTTAACAAAACTTTTCAACAAAATCTTAAAATCAAAATGGATGTCAATGGATTGGAGAAGAAACACGCTTGTACCAATCTTCAATAAAAAAATAGACAATTGAATTTGCTCAAACTACTGGAAAATTAAACTTATGAGTTATACAATGAAACTTTAAGAAAAGATATTTAACAATAGGCTAAAAGAAGAAACAACAATATCAAATAATCAATTTGGCTTCATGCTTGGAAGGTCAACTATAGAGACGATTTTGTAGAGAAAAGAAAAAGAATAATCATGTGGTATTTGTAGATTTATATAAAGCATATGATCAAAGTTGTCAAATTGGAATCGAATCATAAATTTGATTGGGTTGAATTTTAAATCGTATCGTCAATCGGACAATCTTATTATTTGTCAAAAATACTTTAAAATATTTTTTAATATATGTATAAATTCATATTATGCATTTAATGATTAAAAACTAGTAAAATAAATGTTTCATGTGCATTATAAATTACATATTTAAAGTTTGATCTAATATTTAGTTTATGGGCCCACATAGTGTAGAGATAGAGATGGACAATATTCTCTCTCTTGCGACAACTATTGGTGCTTCAGTCTCTTTGTCTCAACAACACATGTTCTCCCCTCTTTCCTATCCTCTCCTCTATTGTGTTGATATAACCCAAAAAAGAGTATTTTTCAATCGTTGCTTATTGTGCCTAACAACTGGCATTGAATCGTCCATTCAACTGTCAAATCGCACGATTCACCAGTAAATCGATCAATTCTCTTACATTTTTTTTTATTTTTAATCTATCTCAACTCGTTTTACCTTGAAACTCATTCTAATTGTACAATTCCACTGCATCATACGAATTTGACAACTTTGCATATGATAAAATTCTTAGAGATGTTCTTTTGAGGGTTTTAGAAAGAAAAGGATTTCATGCTAAATACTCTATCGCTATTAACAATATGTATGAGAGAGTAGTAACAAATATAAAGATATTTGTACGAACAACAAAAAAAAACTTCCAATTACAATAGGGCATTAGGACTACATCAGGGATCGACTTTAAAGCCCATATCTCTTTACTCTAATTATGAATGAACTAACCAGGCATATTCTAGAAAGATAAATCATGGTGTATGTTATTTGCAGATGTAATTGTCTTAGTGGGCGAAACAAAAGATAGAGTGAATTGAAAATTAGACTTTATGGGAATACATTAAAATATAAAGGCTTTAAGTTGAGTAGGATGAAGACCGAATACATGCACTGTGAGTTTAGATATACTAGACAGAGATGGTGGAGTGGTAAAATTAGGAGAAGTAGAAGTTTCTAAGGTGAAGCACTAAGATATCTAGGATCAAATTTACAAAATGATGGCAATATTGAGAATATTGAAAATAATTTCACACAGAATTCAAGCTAAATGGAAGAAATAGAGTGCAACAAGTGTGATATATGATAGAGATATCCCTACCAAGTTAAAAGAGAAATTTTATAGGACCGCAATTATGCCAACCATGATTTATGGAGGTGAATGTTGGGCGGTAAAATATCAATTACATAAAATGAACGTAGTAGAAATGAAGATGCTTAGGTCGAGGTGTGGTAAAACTCATATAGATAGAATAAGAAATACAAAATTCAAAGAAAAGTAGGAGTAGCACCAATTGACACAGATTAGGAAAGGACGGTTGTGGTGGTTTGGACACCTGCAAAGACGGCCTTTAAATGTCCCCACTAGAAAATTTGACTCAATAGAAACTAAACAAATTCCACGAAGTAGGGGCAGGATAAAGTTAACTTGGGATGCTTAATTAGGAGGGATTTGAATGGCTTGGAATGCTCACCATCAATTACACTAAATCGAGCACAATGGAAGAGTTTGAACAGTATAACTGGCCCCAATTAATTTGGCATAGAGGCTATGTTGTTGGATTAAAGTTATGAACAACTAAAAATTTATAAAAATAAAAAATAAAAAAAACAAACATGAAAAATTAAATATCAAACACTATGTAAAAATAAAATTATAAAAACATTATGGAAGGGAAAAAATCATGAAAATAGCATATTTGTTATGATATGGATGAACAATTGATCAAGACTTTGTATGACTAATCATTGTCAAGCATGGCTCTTACATTGAGTGGTAATATCAAGCATGACTCTTACTTGCATCTATATCCAATGTACTCATTATTTCATGTGTTGTCAACATTGCTTGTAAAGAGTTGTATGACATGTGATGTATGTGTAACTTGTAAACATTGTCTTAGTACATTTATCATCATCACCAAATGGCCAATATAAAGGGTATCAACCTCATTGTAAAAACATACCAAGTTGTATACAACTTCTCATTTCAAGTCTCTCATTTCTCTTCTTCTACTTTGTAGTTGTAGTTCTTTGTAGTAGTAGAAGTTAGTAGTTCTTCTACTTTCCTTCTCTAGTTCTAGCAAGTCTCATTTCAATTTACAACACGTTATCAGCACGAGCTTGCTCTAGCATTAAGGAGATCTTGAAGTTCAAGAAGGCTTGTTAAGAAGACAAAGCTAGGAAGGTATAACTTTTATGAGTTCCGTTTATTTCTATATTATCTTGGTTACTTCACTTTTATATGCATGCTTTATTCATATATTATGCATTATAACGTCACCGATTGCGAAAGTATGCTCTGTAATTGCGTCTTGTACGATCTTCTACATCAGAAATCAAAAGTCAATATGTGACATAACTAGTTTTCTCGCTATACTACAAACGATTAATTATCTTTCATTCTTGCTTTTTTATATTGCAAATAGTGTTATGAGTTTGGGTTGATAGTGGGTAGGCCTTGTCCCCGGTAAAGCTAAACATTGAAAGGGAGACGGGTTATCCCGTTCGAGGAGGCATGGTTTTAAGTAAACTTCGTCTCGCCACCCAACCTGGAGGTTGTCCCACCAACTCATACAAGTATTACATTTTGCGTATTTATAATCAAGTTATGAACATATATGTAATGGTATATTATTTATTTTGTATAAAAAGAAAACTATTTAGTTTATCCCTATTTTCATAAAGATTTTATTTAATTATAATTGAATTAATTACCTTAACAATATTGACAATACTAATTACTTGTCAAGGCAACGGGATGCTCAAATTATATATAAAGTATCTATGCAAGGCTATGCGTATAAATATTTATTCGTCAAATATCTCCTTAGACTCTTTAGAGATTTGAAAAGTGAATATTTCACTTTATATTATCATTTCACCTCATGGAGCTATCTATATCAAGGCCAAAATTGGTGATGCTCCAAAAGGCTCAAAATGAGTAGCTGGGTCTCACGCTACAAAATTTATATCAGTCAAATATCATTTATTATTCTGCAATTTCAATTACCTCTATATTGAGGCTATGCAGAAATATGACTGATGAGACAAATAAAAGTCACGTGGCTCGCCTCGATGTATTACTGCAACAAATTATCGAGCACGCACGTCAATCCATTAAATATTAATTATGGATTGAATCCTTGTCTCGTGGTAGCTGAGTAAAACAATAAGATATTATAAATATAATATCACTCATGTCCAATTGGTTTAGCTTCAAATTAAGAAGCATATGTTGCATACAATAACCATGGTCGCAATTACAGATTTATGGATGTGGAAAAGGTGAAAAGATATGGTAAAAGTCATATTGACAATTCCATTGATAGTCAAAATAAAAAGTGGTGCACCACTAGAAAGGGTAAATTAGTATTGATAAGGAACGCTCATAATTGTGACATTTTTTTTGTTACGTATAAAAGGCTATGCTGCCTAAATATTGTCATATATACAATACCCAAATATTTTTGTGATATTTTACCATGCTTTTGTTGACTAATGATCCAAAGACATTCATTTTATGGCATGACCGGCTTGGTCATCCAGGATCATCAATGATGCGAAGAATAATTAATAATTCACATGGACATCCTTTAAGGAGTCACAAAATTTTTTCAGCTAGTGATTATAATTGTGTTAGTTGTTCTCAAGGTAAGTTGATAGTTAAATCCTCCCCAAGTAAAATTATTGTGGAATCCCCAATTTTCTTAGAACGCATTCAGGGAGACATATGTGGACCTATTTATCCTTACTGTGGACCATTTAGATATTTCATGGTTTTGATAGATGCATCAACTAGGTGGTCACATGTTTGTTTGCTTTCGACCCGCAATGTTGCATTTGCTAGACTTTTAGCGCAAATCATTAAGTTAAGAGCACAATTCCCTGACAACCCAATCAAGACCATCCGTCTTGATTATGCCGGGGAATTTCAATCTCAAGCATTTAAAAATTATTGCATGTCTATAGGAATTACCATTGAATAATCTGTTCCACATGTGCATACCCAAAATGGTTTGGCAAAATCTCTAATTAAACGCATTCAATTAATTGCCAGACCTTTAATCATGAGAACTAAGTTATCAACTTCAGTTTGGGGACATGCAGTCCTTCATGCAGCATCTATCATTCGTTATAGACCTACTGCATACCATGAACATTCCCCATGCAACTCATTTTAGGTCAACAACCAAATATTTCACACTTAAGAATTTTTGGTTGTGCATTGTATGTTCCTATACCACCTCCCAATAGAACTAAGATGGGTCCACAATGAAAACTTGGGATTTATGTTGGATTTAACTCATCATCCATTATAAGATACCTTGAGCCCTTAACAGGGGATTTATTTACTGCACGTTTTGCTGATTGTCACTTTGATGAAGTAATTTTCCCACCATTAGGGGGAGATAAGAAGTCAATTCAAAAGGAATGGCGCGAAATTGCTTGGAATGCATCAACTTTATCACATTATGATCCACGAATAAATCAGTGTGAACTTGAAATTCAAAAGATCATTCATTTGCAACAAATTGCAAATCAATTACCAGATGCATTTAATGATGCAAAACAAGTGACAAAATCACATATTCCAGCTATAAATGCTCCTGCAAGAATTGATGTCTCTGTGCAATAAAATGCACAAGAACCAACGAAATGCTTAAAGCGTGGAAGACTGGTTGGTTCAAAGGATACAATTCCTCGAAAGAGGAAAACGGGAGTAAAAATAAATACAAATCAAAATACTCCTGAGAAAGCACAAGAATCGTTTGATAAGGGTTTGTCAGAACAAGTTGATTCTGATGTGGAACAACTTCCTCTAGAAAAAGATGAAAAAGATGAAAGTAATGAGATCTCAATAAATTATTTAAACTCTGGTAAGATTTGGGATCGAAATAAAATTGTTCATGATGATATATTTGCTTTCAATGTGTCATTTGAAATATGTGAAAATGATGATGATCCAGAACCACGATCAGTGGACGAATGTCAAAAAAGACCTGATTGGCAAAAATGGCAAGATGTTATCCAAGCAGAGCTAAACTCGTTAAGGAAACGAGAGGTTTTTGGACCAATTGTCCAAACGCCAGATGGCGTAAAGCCTGTTGGATATAAATGAGTATTTGTACGAAAGAGAAACGAAAAAAATGAAGTTACAAGGTACAAAGCAAGACTTGTAGCTCAAGGTTTCTCACAAAGACCTGGCATCGATTATAAGGAAACATATTCTCCTGTTATAGATGCAATCACATTTCGGTTCTTGATAAGCCTTGCAGTCTCTGAAGAGCTTGATATGCATTTAATGGATGTCGTTACAGCATATCTGTATGGATCTCTAGACAGTGAGATATATATGAAATCCCTGATGGATTTGTAATATCCGATAAAATAAAATCAAAACCTCATAACATGCATTCTATAAAATTACAAAGGTCTTTGTACGGGTTGAAACAATCCGGAAGAATGTGGTACAAACGTCTTAGTGATTATTTACTGAAAGAAGGATATGTAAATAATCCGCTTTGCCCATGTGTCTTCATTAAAAGATCATCAACAGGATTTGTGATTATTGTTGTATATGTTGATAATTTAAATATAGTGGGAAACCATGACGACATCGTTAGAACATCCGAATACTTGAAAAAGGAATTCGAGACGAAAGAACTTGGAAAAACAAGACTTTGTCTTGATTTGCAAATTGAACATTTTTCAAGTGGAGTACTTGTCCATCAATCAAATTATATTGAAAAATTATTAAAAAGATTTTATATGGACAAGGCACATCCATTGAGCTCTTCAATGGTTGTCAGATCACTTGAAGTGGATAAGGATCCATTTCGACCTCAAGAAAGTGATGAAGAGCTAATTGGTCCGAAGGTACCATATTTAAGTGCAATTGGTGCACTTATGTATCTTGCAAATTGTACAAGACCCGATATTGCTTGTGCTATCAACCTACTTGCAAGATATAGCTCTTCACCAACTCGAAAACATTAGAATGTTGTTAAACACATTTTTCGATATCTTCGAGGAACAAGTGACATGGGTTTATTTTACTCGAGAGGGGTAAAATTGAATCTCCAAGGTTATGCTAATGCTGGATTTTTATCAGATCCCCATAAGGCCCGTTCTCAAACGGGATATGTATTCACCTGTGGTAATAGTGTTGTATCATGGAAGTCAGTAAAACAAACTATGGTTGCTACTTCGTCCAATCATTCTGAAGTACTTGCAATTCATGAAGCAAGTCGTGAATGTGTTTGGTTGAGAAACATGATTGAACATATTCAAGAATCATGTGGATTGCCTTCAATAAAAGATTCTCCAACCATATTATATGAAGATAATGCAGCATGTATTGCACAATTAAGTGAAGGATTCATAAAAGGGGACAGAACAAAATATATTTCACCAAAATTCTTTTATGCACATGAGCTTCAAAAGAATGGTGAAATTGATGTTAAGCAAATCCGATCAAGCGATAATCTTGCTGATTTATTCACAAAATCCTTACCAACTACGACATTTAAAAGGCTTACATATGATATTGGCTTGCGTAAACTTAAAGACATTGTAAGTAAAGAAACTGAACAAGTTTCACCCATGTTCACATGAGGGGGAGTTATTGATTAGTGTATTGCACTCTTTTTCCCTTAGCTATGGTTTTATCCTATTGGGTTTTCCTAGCAAGGTTTTTTAATGAGGAAATCCTAATAATATTATACTCATCTTAAGATTAATAAGAAATGTGTACTCTTTTTCTTTTGCTAGATTTTTTCCCACAGGGTTTTTTCTAGTAGAAGTTTTAACGAGACACATTCTCTCAACAATTGTCATCCAAGGGGGAGTGTTATGATATGGATGAACAATTGATCAAGACTTTGTATGACTAATCATTGTAAAGCATGGCTCTTACATTGAGTGGTAATATCAAGCATGGCTCTTACTTGCATCCATATCCAATGTACTCATTATTTCATGTGTTATCAACATTGCTTGTAAAGAGTTGTATGACATGTGATGTATGTGTAACTTGTAAACATTGTCTTAGTACATTTATCATCATCCCTAAATGGCCTATATAAAGGGTATCAACCTCATTGTAAAAACATACCAAGTTGTATACAACTTCTCATTTCAACTCTTTCATTTCTCCTCTTCTACTTTGTAGTTGTAGTTCTTTGTAGTTCTTTGTAGTAGTAAAAGTTAGTAGTTCTTCTACTTTCCTTCTGTAGTTCTAGCAAGTCTCATTTTAATTTACAACAATATTATTGTTATTAGTAATTTTCTTTCCTCGTTCTTTCTTAAGGCTTTGTTTTTTTTTCTTTATGCAAAGTTTCCTTTATTGGAATTTGAAATCCTCACTTTTTCTCCTTCTTAATACAAACCTTCCATCTTCTCTTTAAAGTAGTTTTTCATAGAAATTATCTAATTAACTTTCTCTCTACCTCAAGGCACGTCTCAAGAGTGCGCCTCACTTCGCTTCATAATATAGGTCACTACATATTGAAGGAAGAAGTTATTAATAATAAAAGGAACCAACATGAAGCGATTACACCAGCAAGGCACCAACGGTCAACCCCAGCCATTGGCAACACCTGTAGCCAGTGTCATTGAAGCACACTTAGGTGCACGCCACATTAAACTGAAAAAAAAAATAAATGAATGTTTTTACTTAGTAGTTGCTTTTTTAATCCAGATAAAGTTTTTGGTAAAAACAATATAATTGCATCTTCATATACCAAAAATAAAAAGTGAAAATAATGAGAAAATAAAATAAAATATAATATTAAAAATAAAGAACAGAGGAAATGGAAAAGTGTAAATTTGGAGAAGTTGGCTTCCCAAGTTGGAGAGTTGCTTATCAATCTGACTTTCCATTTTAGGAATTATTCTTTTTTTTATATGTAAAGAACAGATTATGATAACATCATATAATAACTAGTTCTACTATTTCAATGATAAAACAAAAAATGAGTGAAAAAATAGAAAAGAATTTGAAAGAAATCTGAATAACAGATCTTAGAAAATTTGAAGTGAAAAAAGAAAGAATAGAAATTATACTGGCGAAGAGATGCAATACTAGTGCCTAAAATGAATAATCTAATACCTAATATGTCATACACTTGTACGTTTGGCTTCACTCAGGCACACGCACATCCTTGTGCCTGAGGCATTCTAGGTAAATGTCGCCTTCGATAACACTGAATTGAGCAATACATTATAATGATTTATGGATTGATAAAAGCACCAATCGTGTCATTATCACAAGATCGAGAGTAAGACATTTTAAACCATTTCTAATCTAAATATAAATATAAATGAAGTTTTAAGTTTAATTTGAATGTTTGACATGTGATATAATTTTTTTTTCACTTTCTTTGCATATATGAGTCAGTGTTATTAAGGCACAATCAGGCTAACTTGAGGCGAGGCATATCCTCATGTGCCTCAATGTCATCCAGGCTCATGTGCCTCAATGTCATCCAGGTTCATGTGCTTCAATGAGGCGCATGCCTCAGTGTGCCTAGAAGCAATATCAAGGCGCTCAAAGCGTGAGCTTGGTGAAATTTTTTAGTTTTCATTATTAATTCAATCAAGATTTTTAGTAAGAAACTGTTGGAAAGTAGGAAAGAATTACCTAAATCAGTGGGATTTAGATTACTTTCTAATTTTTAGTTATTCTTGTTTTGTTTCGTTTTGTATTTTAGATCCTGATTTCTAGTAAGATTTTATGTATATTTCTGTTGTTCTATAGTCAAGTTGTATATATATGTACAAACCAGTCAATGAAATAAGTAGAAAAACATATTCAAAACTTTCTGTGTTTTATGGTATCAGAGCCAAGCTTTCTTGCTGGCCAAAAAAACCTAAATCATGTCTGGAGTTAGTCTACTATGGTCTATTGAAGAAATTACTAAAGCTTCCTCAAAGAATACTAGTGGTACAACCCTTTTTTTACAACAGATGTGAACCACTCACTTAAAATTACCCAACATGAATTGAATGGGTCAAATTTTCGTTAATAGTTCCAATCTGTTTTATTGGTTGTTCGAGGGAGAAGTAAGGAAGGTTACCTTACTGGTGAAACTACTTTACCAGCCAAGAGTGATGTTGGCTACAAGACATGGGAAGCTGAAAACTCCAGTGTCATAGCCTGGTTGATCAACTCAATGGAACGTAATATCGGATGCACATTTCTTTTTTACAAAATAGCACATGAAATTTGGAAAGCAATACGAGTTATATTCAGATTTTGAAAATACTTCTTAGTGTTTTGAAATTCGGGTAACACTTCGAAAAACAAAACAAGGAACAAAATCTGTCAAGGAGTACTACAACAAATTGATAGAGCTTTGGCAAGAGATGGATTTATTTTATGTGATTCCATGGAAGTGTGTAGATGATGGACTACTTTACAATCAAGTACTTGAGAAAGATCAAGTATTTGATTTCCCTCAAGGTCTGAACCGAGATTAGATAAAGTACGTGAGAGAATCCTTGGAACAAAACCCTTGCTCTCACTCCGAGAAGCCTTTTTTACGAAGTTAGATAGGAAGAAAGCGAGAATTTGGGTAATGTTGCACTCATCACTTATCTCTACAATGAAGGTCAATCACAAAGTTACGCTCTTGCTGCTAATCGTTCTTTCTCTAAGCCAAATGAGGACAAATTATGGTGTGAACACCGCAAAAAAACCTTTTAACACAAAGGATACTTGTTGGGACCTACATGAAAAGCCACAAGATTGGAAACCACGCAAGAAGATAAGAAATAATCCAATCGTCCATGTGGTGAATCTGCTGCGAGAGACAAAGACAAATACGCAAACTCCAAAGACAAATGGAGATCTAAAAGACCCTTCGAACCAACAAAGAAATTCGATCCTTCATCATCAACTTCGACACCTATGGCGCCATGATTCAACAAGGTATTATCTCATCTTTTTTCTTGTCACAAAAGGATGTCATGGATGGGTGGATTATTTACTGTTGGGGCATCGGAACATATGACAGGTTCACATAGTATTTTCTCTAGTTATTTAAAATGCGTTGATAACATGAAAGTCTTTGTGGCTGATGGAAACACTTCTTAAGTAGTTGGGGATCAGAGATGTTGTTTGCAATGGATTTCATTTGAAAAATGTGCTCCATGTTCCTAAATTAAGATATAACCTTCTTTCTGTTAGTAAGTTAACTAGGGATCAAAATTGTGTAGTGACCTTTTCTTGTGATCGTTGTATTTTTCACGATCCATTTTCGGGAAAGATGATTGGCAATGTTGAGGAACAAAATGGTCTCTACTATCTTAAGGATTCTCAACCACAAAAAGGACCTAGATCTCTTTTAGTTTCTAGTTCATCAAGTTCAGATATGTTTTTATGGCACAAACGTTTAGATCACCCTAGTTTTTCCTATATGAAACATTTGTTTCCTAAGTTATTCATCAATAAAGATCCTTCTTCATTTTCTTGTGAATCATGCATTCTAGCAAAACAACCCAGGAAAAAGTATCCTATTCATGACTACAAAAGAGCCAAAACCTTTTCACCTTATTCATAGTGATACTTGGGGGGCATCATGAGTTGTTGACTTGACTGGAAAAAGGTGGTTCATTACTTTCATAGATGACCACACGCAAGCTTGTTGGGTCTACTTATTGAAAAACAAATCTGATGTTGGATTTGTATTTCAACAATTCCATAAAATGATAAAAAAAATGTATTTCAATCTGATATTCACATACTTCGCATAGATAATGGAGGAGAATACTTTAATCATGATCTGAATAAATATTTCATGGATAATGAAATTTTACACCAAAGTTCATGTACTTGTACACCCCCACAAAATGGGGTAGCTGATCAATCATGCTTAAGAATTTTGCACCTCATCAATATTGGGGCGATTTTGTGTTAACAGCTTCTTATTTAATTAATAGGCTTCCATCCAAAACTCTAAATTTTCAAACTCCTGTTAGTTGCCTCAAAAAATATTTTCCTCATGTTAGATTATTCAATTCTCTCAACCCAAAAGTGTGTGGATGTTCTGTTTTTGTTCATAATACTATTCCTACTAGGAGTAAAGTTGATCCAAAGGCTATTAAATGCATTTTCATGGGATATTCTCCAACCAATAAGGGTTATAAATGTTATAATCCACACTTAAAAAAATTTTGTCCAATGATGTCACCTTCCTTGAAAATTAGCCTTTTTACTCTCATGATACTCTTCAGGGGGATAACTTAAATGGAGGTAACTATTGGGACACTTCTATCTCCCTTCCAATTTCCTTGCCCATTTCATTATCTTCATCTCCCCTACCATCCTTACAACACACATTTGTAAGTGACTTGGGCCAAGGGGGAGAACCACATCAGAAAACTCGACAAAATGAATTATTTATTTACTCAAGGAAACCACAAGTTGCTCATCAAAACCAAGCATCCGAACCAGAAGAGGATATACTAACACAAGGTTCAGTTGAAAGTGCAGGTCAAATAGATGATTTGGACATTTCCATTGCTCTCAGAAAAGGGGCTAGATCTTGTACTCAACATCCAATTTCCAATCACTTATCATATTGTCATTTATCTAACAAGTACAGGGCATTCATCTCTTAACTTGATAATCCCTACCAACATACACGAAGCCTTGAAGGACTCAAGATGGCAAGGTGCAGTTGTGGAGGAAAGAAAGGCCCTAAAAGAAAATGACACATGGGAAATTGTAGACATGCCAGAAGGAAAGAAACTAGTAGGCTGCAAATGGATTTTCACTGTGAAGGTTGCTTCAGATGGGAGCATAGAGAGATACAAAGTTTGTTTGTTTGCTCGAGGATATACACAAACTTATGGCCTTGATCATGAGGAGACTTTTGCACCAGTTGCAAAACTGAATTCTATTTAAGTTCTCTTATCTATGGTAGCTAATCTAGATTGGAAACTACACCAAGCGAATGTATATAATGCCTTCTTCAATGGAACACTTGAAGAAGAAGTTTACATGAAGCTACCTCCAGGTTTTGAAGAGGCAAATAAAGTCGATTTTGTATGTAAACTAAAAAAGTCTCTTTATGGATTAAAACAATCTCCTAGAGCTTAATTTACCCAATTCAGCATAGTTATGAAACAATTTGGCTACAAGCAAGGGCAAGCTGACCATACTTTGTTCGTAAAACAATCCAAGGATGGGAAGAAGTTGATCTTAATAGTGTATGTTGATGATATTGTGATCACAGGTGATCACAATGAAGAGATGGCCAATCTCAATAACTTGCTGAAATCTAATTTCAAGATCAAAGATCTGGGACAGCTTCAGCATTTTCTTGGAATGGAAATTGCTCGAAGTTCTGCATTTTCATTTCCCACAGAAAATACACCCTTAATCTATTGAAGGAGACAGATAAATTGGGTATTGGGAGTAGACCTGCAAATACACCACTAGACAAGAATTGGAAGCACAACGTTTATGAGGATGATCCTCCAACAAATAAAGAACACTATCACCGATTGGTTGGAAAGCTGATCTATCTATCACTTACAAGGCCTGACATTGCGTATAGTGTTAGTGTGGTCAGTCAGTTCATGCATGCTCCCACCAAAAGACATCATGATGCAGTTGACCATAATATAGGGTATACCAAAAAAAAGTTAAAAATAATGAGAAAACAATGTTAGATTATATAATCCAACATTTCTATGTTATCTTCTTTACCAAAGTGATATTCTTGAATTTTCAAAAAAAAAGGGTAAAGTTCTTGAAATGGAACGAGTAATAATAAAAGAATGAATAAACACATTTGAAAAATGCATAAACTTAATGTCTTGTGCCTTGCATCTTAGTCACTGTAGGCAATTGTCGCCTCAAGTACGACATGCGCCTATGATCATATTGACATGGGTTTAACATCAATCCATGATGTAGACCAATTTGTAATGCAAAATTATTTTGTAGTTCCTCCAAATGTCTATATTTGGTACTCCTTCGTTTTAATAGGAATATATGATTTTGACGCGTCCTAGCCATAAAATATGAGGGGCTTAAAAAACCTAATGAAACCCAAGCATAAACTGACTTAAGCGTTAAATCTAATTACTCGTTACCACCTATAACTCTTAGTGATGCTTTGCCATAAATGAAAATATGAACTTTTTTAAAGAAAGAAAAAACATTATACATAATTTTATCATTACTTTTGCCCTGCTCAACTTAAAGCCCTTAGATTCTAATATATTCCTATAAAGTTTTAATTTCTTATTCATTTCATCTTTTGTATCGTCCACTGGAATAATATCGTCTACAAAAACACACAGGCATATCTTATAGAACGATGTTATCAAAGAGAAAGGCATGCTAAGGCAACATTAGCCTAAAATGTCATGGCCCACAAGGTGCACACCAGAGTAGCGTTAAGAATATAAATCTATGACATTAAGTGTAGATTATAAATAATGATATTGCATTTAAAAACGGTGTCTTCATTTTATTCCTCCTATTATTGTTCCACATCAAGAACTACACTTTTCTTAGTAGAAGAATGGAGAAAAGAAAAAACTAGAGAGAAAAGATGCAAAGGAAAAAATGAAAGAAAATACATATTATAAAATGAATACGAAATGACTAGAAATAGGAACTTCTTCCCGTTGTATTCATTCCAACTTCATTTTAAGTTTTTCAAAATATGTAAATCAGATGCGTTCTAAGTTTTTCTCTTTCTATTTCCTCACATTTTCTTTTAATTGTAATAGTATAAATAGCTATGTAATGTTACCACAATTGTGTCGACCAAAAAAAAAAGGAGAGATAGAAGACTAATTCCTAAAATAAAAACTCTACCAAACAAGCAAATCTTCTAACTTACTTTCCAATTTTTTAGACCAACTTTTCTAAATTTATTTATATTCTAACTTCATTTTCTAACTATTTTCATTTTCTATTTGGGTATATGAAAGTGAAACTATATCAGTTTTTACCAAATATTTAATTGGATTAAAAAGACAAGTAAGAAATTTCATTTCCTTTATTCAATTCTGAAGTACACGACCTAAAAATATGCATATTTCATTAAGGCGCATGCCATCTGCGTCTTAAAGCATTTTCAACGTGCACTAAGACATGCTTCTCATTGAAGCATCTCAATAGTACTGCTATTGAATATGCCTAAGTAGTTCATCTATAACTAAAGTAAATAGGCATGAGCTTAAGGCCGATCATTGACGTAGTTCTATTGTAATGGAAAACTACTTTGTGGCTCCTCCAAACATCTTTATATTTGTTACTACTTCATTATAGATGCAAGTGGGGTGGGTTTGAGGTGGAAAATGTAAATCTCATTCACATCCCTGCTTCAGGCGAGCCGGGGATTCCCCACTTGAAATTCTCCACTAGGAAATTTTTCCCCCCCCCATTCCCAAACCATCGGGATCCCCACCCCACTCCTATTTCACATAATATCTAAAAAAAGAGATCTAAATATATTATATATAATTGAAATCATAATACTATATTGATAGTATGTACTATATGAGGATAGTTCTTTTGTTTAATTTATTTTTAATCAAAAGATAGTTCCAATGTTGAATCTATATAAATATATTGTTAGATTTTGGGGTTCATGCGCAGCGGAGGTTACAAAACAATTTTGACAAAAACCCCAATAGGATCCGAATCTGATTCCATTAAAAACGTTTAAACTATGAAAACTTAATCATACCTCAGTATCAATGTACCTTTTCTAAAGATTAATCGATCTCTAAGGCGCTGCCAACGACGAACACCCTCTATCAGCAGTCCACACACGAACGGTGGCCGAGATTTGAAGTGCTAGCTTCGAGAGATTACCAAACCTTTTTGTTTCTCTCCAAAACGATCCAGAGCATACCAAAAACCTCTAAGTCGTTTCTTAAAATGAAAATAGAGTTTTAACCCTTTTTAAATCTTTCGTGTACTTGTATTCTAACTCAAAGTGTCTATTTATACAACCCTTGTATATAGACAGTTAAGTAAATTACACATATACCCCTACTTAAAGAAGTATAAGTGTAATACACTACAAGGACGTTTCTGTCATGAATTTTATCATATAAAATTCGTTTTTCTGAACCATCTAAAAATCTCGCAAAACCATTCTCAGTGTGCGACCCAATAGGCTCATACAACGTTGGCAGTATACCAAAATACATTTTGGTATACAAGTCATAAGCGGCCTCTAGCAAGACATTATGACTACCCAAGTTGTACGAATATCAAATCGATACAACCTAATCAATAGTGTATATAATATCCTTTTGTCACACGATATCCTTTTGATCAAACATAAGGCATGGAATTGTCATCCAACATGTTCAATCGTACTAGTCTCGATTTCTAGGTAGACTGAAAACATCTAAGTGACATTGATCAATATCAATTCACTTAGACTAGGCCTTTTAACAGTCTAACACATCGAGGGATCCACTGGATATCTCTCTTTATATGAGAGGGACAAATTCTATCTCGATTACACAACTTCACCACATTATTCACACAGTAACCAATCACAACCTTTATAATCGTCCGGTTAAAGACAACGTTTGATTGTGTCAAATCACTGTATTCCTAATGTTGAAGTCTCTGGTAATCTCAAGTCAGAGGACTGAAAAATATACCTATCATGAGAAACAACTATGACTTAATCCATGTGATGTTCTCATAGCGGGTCGGTCCAAGATACTTTGTTCCCTAACAAGTACTCATGATCTTGATTCGTATTCCTATACGTATGATCATCGTATGATCATCAATCAAGACTCACACTAGTCTTCATTCATTATAGTTCCCAGTATAATAATCGACTAGGGACATTTAGGATATTTTTGTAAATACTCATGGATTTTATTATAATGTAAACATGCAAATCAATTATAATAAACAGCAAATGAAATCCTCTATTTTATTAACTAAAATGTATTCATAAAGACTGTTAATGGATTGACCTAGGGCATATTTCCCAACATCTCCCACTTGCTCTAGGGCCAATCATTCATGCATCTAATGCCTAATGATCTAACATGACCATCATGTTTCGCTTGTGGAAGAGCCTTTGTCAATGGATCCGCAACATTGTCTTCATTAGGTACTCTGCAAATCTTTACGTCTCCCCTCTCAATAATTTCTCTGATGAGATGAAAAACGCCTGAGTATATGTTTGGATCTGTGGTATGATCTAGGTTCCTTGGCCTGTGCTATTGCCCCGTTAATGTCACAATACAAACAAATAGGGTTAGCAATACTTGGAACCACACCTAGTTCAGAAATGAACTTTTTGATCCAAACCGCCTCCTTTATTGCATCGAACGCCGCAATATACT
Organism: Stephania japonica; assembly: GCA_039657345.1. Lineage (NCBI taxonomy): Eukaryota > Viridiplantae > Streptophyta > Magnoliopsida > Ranunculales > Menispermaceae > Stephania > Stephania japonica. The sequence continues at coordinate 36,149,081 of CM077563.1, read as the reverse complement.
CAGATTCTGTTGTAGAATCTGCCACAGTCTCTTGCTTCAAACTTTTCCAGCTTACTGTACCCCCATTCAAAGTAAACACATATCCGAACTGCGATCTAAAATCATCTATATCAATTTGAAAACTTGCATCTGTGTAACCATTTACAACTAGATCATTTTCAAAACCTCCATAGACCAAGAACACTTCCTTAGTCCTTCTTAAGTACTTGAGGATATTCTTTACTGCTATCCAATGACTCTCACCTGGATCTGACTGATATCTGCTTGTAGTGCTCAAAGCATATGATACATCAGGCCGAGAGCATTGCATGGCGTACATGATAGATCCAATAGCAGATGCATATAGAATCTTATTCATACGGTCTCGCTCATCATTTGTCCTAGGACATTGATTCTTGCTGAGACTTATGCCATGAGACATTGGCAACAATCCTCTTTTAGAGTCTTGCAAACTGAACCTATTCAGCACCTTGTCTATGTAAGCACTCTGACTTAGACCGATTAGCCTCTTAGATCTATCCCTATAGATCCTTATCCCTAGGATATAGGCTGCGTCTCCTAAGTCTTTCATTGAGAAACACTTCCCTAACCAAGACTTGACACTCTGCAATGTTGGGATGTCATTTCCAATGAGTAATATATCATCAACATACGCATGCCACGAAAAACAACTACACTCCCACTGACCTTCTTGTATACACAAGGCTCATCTTCGTTCTTAATAAAACCAAAATCCTTGATTGCTTCATCAAAACGAAGATTCCAACTCCGAGAAGCTTGCTTTAATCCATAAATGGTTCTTTGAAGCTTGCATACCTTCCTAGAATTCTCAGGATGTACAAAACCTTCAGGTTGTGTCATATACACGTCCTCAAGCAGCTTTCCATTAAGAAATGTTGTTTTTACATCCATTTGTCATATCTCATAGTCATAATATACAGCAATGGCAATTAAAATTCTTATGGATTTAAGCATGGCTACTGGCGAAAAAGTTTCATCATAATCAACACCTTGAGTCTGCCTGAAACCTTTTGCTACAAGTCTTGCTTTAAAAGTATGCATATTGCCATCCATGACAGTTTTCTTCTTGAAAACCCATTTACATCCAATGGTCTTACCACCTTCAAGTAAATCAACCAAGTTCTAAACTTGGTTATCATACATGGATTGCATCTCAGAGTTCATGGCACTTAGCCATTTATCTGAGTCTGGTCTAGTCATAACCTCCTGATAAGTGGTGGGCTCATTTTGATCCATAAGCAACACATCACGACTATCATTAATGAGAAATTCGAATCTCTTTGGCTCATGTCTTACCCTACCAGATTTACGTGGGCCTTGTGTCACTTGCGGAGGTTTAACTGGGTCAGAACGTTGTTAAACTTCCAGTAGCGGTTCAGTGTTTATCTGTGAGTCTTAAACTTCTTCAAGATTTATTTCTCTCCTACTAGTGTCTTTTGAAACAAACTATTTTTCCATAAAGGCACCATACCGAGCAACAAACACTTTGTTCTCAGCGGGATTATAAAAGTAATATCCTTTTGTTTCCTTAGGATACCCCATAAATAAACACTTATCAGATTTAGGTGCTAGTTTTTCTGAGACTTGTCACTTTACCTAAGCCTCACAACCCCAAATCTTAAGAAAAGACAAACTAGGTCTCTTCCCATACCATATCTCATATGGTGTTTTATCAACCGCTTTAGAAGGAACTCGATTTAGAGTGAAAGCTACAGTTTGTAATGCATAGCCCCAAAAGGATAATGGAAGATCCGCATGACTCATCATAGATCAAACCATATCTAATAAGGTTCGATTTCTCCTTTCAGAAACTCCATTCCTTTTCTTTTGGGTGTTTTGAAGTAGGAACAGGCTGGGGCTTGACTTGTTCCACAGGCTTTGCGATAGGTGCAGCAGCATCCTTGGCAACTTTAGCCTTGCCTTTACCTTTCTTCTCCATTCTCTTTCCCTTTTGGACCATCAGCACATTACTAGAGGGTTTCTTGATATTTTGTTCAGCAGTTTTGAGCATCAAATGCAACTCTGAAATTGATTTCTCCATATTATTCATATTGTAGTTCATCACAATTTGTGAATAACTCTCCGGTAATGAATTTAGGATCAAATCCGTAGCCAACTCTTAGCTTATGGGAAATCCAAGTCTATCAAGTTGGTCACCATAGCCCTTCATCTTCAGAACATGAGGACTAACTGACGCACCCTCAGTCATCTTACAAGAATGCAAGTTCTTGACTGTCTCAAACCTTTCTTGCCTAGCTTGCTGTTGGAACACTTCCTTCAGCGTTACAGCCATGTCGTAGGCTTCCATTAGTTCCATGTCCTTCTGAAGTTCAGGAACCATAGTTGCCAACATAATGCATGCAACATCAGTAGAATCGTTGACATGCTTATTATGCGCATCCTTCATAGCTTTCGTAGCATTTGCTGGTGGGTTCTCAGGGATCGGAGCATCCAGAACATACAACTTGTGTTTATGCTTGGGAACGATTCTCAAGTTTTTGAACCAATCAAGAAAGTTAGTCCCAGATAGCTTATCCTTCTCAAGGATAGATTGCAGTGACAGGGGATTATTGTTACTTGAAGAGGCCATTGATCTACAATAAAGATTATGCAGAGTTTATTTTAGTATAGAGGAATAGACTCCCACTAAATTAACAACCCTTCTAAAACATACTATTTATTTAGGGGACTAAAATCCATATATCACCTAATTCTATGACAGCTATGGCATGAAACACAGAACTAGATTATTTAGGTAGGTAACAGTTACCAATTACATCTTATGTAATTTTTAGATCTTTTTATGAGATATGGGACATCTTATGAATTAACATGTTTTTATCTCATCATATGCCTAAAGCCCAAAACTATTTTGATAGCTTTATTAAGTCGGACCAATTTAAACATTTAGGTAACTCTTACCCAACTTATCTCACCAAGATAACACAATACACCCAACTATGGCTGAAACTATATTAGTGCGATCGAGACCTTGATAAGTGTTTAAATTGGATGGCACAAGACTTAAGATTTAATAGAGGGATTTTATTCAGTTTTAGTGATTTTTAAGTAAGCAATGAACTATCATATATTTTATCCACTAAACAATTTAGGAAATTTTATGCTATTCACTAATAGAAGAACTTCCGTGCGCTAGGATTAGTTAGACGGCGGTCCCGCTGGCCGGTCAACGGACGGGGAAACAGGGGCAGCGCCCCTTTTTTTTTTTTTTTTTTTTTTTAGAAGACAAATCTCAATTCCGAAAATTGAAATTCTCTATAGAAAATCATATTTTTCGTTGATTTTACTATACTAAATTTACCCCTTAAATTATCCAAAATTAAGTCAATTAAAACATTTTTAATTAACCGGTGCCCACATTTAACTAATCATCTTATCCTAATCAAATTAGGACTTTAGATATTAGAATCCTAGCATATCACCAATAACAAGATTCTTGATATTTATCTCCTATTCTAATTTGTTATCTATCTTTATCAAATAGAAACTTCATAACAAAATAGATAAAACAAGATAAATAAATAATTTCGAAAATTAATTATTTATTTTGGATTTAAGATATTTGAATCCTAGTATATTACCAATAACAAGATTCTTGATATTTATCTCCTATCCTAATTTGTTATCTATCTTTATCAAATAAAGACTTCATAACAAAATAGATATAGCAAGATAAATAAATAATTTCGAAAATTAATTATTTATAAATAAATAATTTCGAAAATTATTTATTTATTTTGAATTTAAGATATTTGAATCCTAGTATATCACTAATAACAAGATTCTTGATATTTATCTCCTATTCTAATTTATTATCTATCTTTATCAAATAGAGACTTCATAACAAAATAGATATAACAAGATAAATAAATAATTTCAAAAATTAATTATTTACAATTTCGATCTTCATCCAAATAACCACAAACATGTAATTGAATCATGAACTACTATCCCAATCGAACCTAATGGTGTCATGGATCATAAAACACGAAACTCAATTCATTAAAATTATTTAAATTAACCTAACATGGTTATTAGTATGTACGAAACTAATTTCAATTAAATCACAAATATATATATCATATACACAAAACATGATAATAAATATCACAGAAAACTTATGTATATCACATATACATCAACTATTAACATGCTTTCAATCATATCTCATAAGAAAACGTGCAATGAGTTTAACGGAATCAAACTCGAAGGCTCTGATACCACTGTTAGGTTTTGGGGTTCATGCGCAGTGGAGATTACAAAACAATTTTGACAAAAACCCCAACAGGATCCGAATCTGATTCCATTAAAAACGTTTAAACTATGAAAACTTAATCATACCTCAGTATCAATGTACCTTTTCTGAAGATTAATCGATCTCTAAGGCGCTGCCAATGATGAACACCCTCTATCAGCAGTCCACACACGAACGACGGCCGAGATTTGAAGTGCTAGCTTCGAGAGATTACCAAACCTTTTTTTCTCTCCAAAACGATCCAGAGCATACCAAAAACCTCTAAGTCGTTTCTTAAAACGAAAATAGAGTTTTAGCCCTTTTTAAATCTTTCGTGTACTTGTATTCTAACTCAAAGTGTCTATTTATACAACCCTTGTATATAGACGGTTAAGTAAATTACACATATACCCCTACTTAAAGAAGTATAAGTGTAATACACTACAAGGACGTTTCTGTCATGAATTTTATCATATAAAATTCGTTTTTCTAAACCATCTTAAAATCTCGCAAAACCATTCTCAGTATGCAACCCAATAGGCTCATACAACGTGGGCAGTATACCAAAATACATTTTGGTATACAAGTCATAAGCGGCCTCTAGCAAGACATTATGACTACCCAAGTGGTACGAATATCAAATCGATACAACCTAATCAATAGTGTATATAATATCCTTTTGTCACACGATATCCTTTTGATCAAACATAAGGCATGGAATTGTCATCCAACATGTTCAATCGTACTAGTCTCGATTTCTAGGTAGACTGAAAACATCTAAGTGACATTGATCAATATCAATTCACTTAGACTAGGCCTTTTAACAGTCTAACACATCGAGGATCCACTGGATATCTCTATTTATATGAGAGGGACAAATTCTATCTCGATTACACAACTTCACCACATTATTCACACAGTAACCAATCACAACCTTTATAATCCTCCGATTAAAGACAACGTTTGATTGCGTCAAATCACTGTATTCCTAATGTTGAAGTCTCTGATAATCTCAAGTCAGAGGACTGAAAAATATACCTATCATGAGAAACAACTATGACTTAATCCATGTGATGTTCTCATAGCGGGTCGGTCCAGTACTTTGTTCCCTAACAAGTACTCATGATCTTGATTCGTATTCCTATACATATGATCATCGTATGATCATCAATCAAGACTCACACTAGTCTTATTTCATTATAGTTCCCAGTATAATAATCGACTAGGGACATTTAGGATATTTCTGTAAATACCCATGGATCTTATTATAATGTAAACATGCAAATCAATTATAATAAACAACAAATGAAATCCTCTATTTTATTAACTAAAATGTATTCATAAAGACTGTTAATGGATTGACCTAGGGCACATTTCCCAACATATATTAAATAATATATATATATACACACTACATTATATACAAATTTTATGTTGCATTAATTTTTTCTTGATAAACTTAGTTACATTAACTAGAGATATATCATATATATGATCAAAATAACATATTGCATTAAAATTTTAAACCATAAAAAATTATGTAAAAATTTCCTTTATAGTAATTTAGCTATAAATTATAATATTATACTATTAAAAATGTACCATAATTTATCTAGATTATAAAATTGTTATACTATATATTATTTAGGGCTTATTTCTCGTAAAGTCTAAGCTTCTAATCAATGGTTAATTGATATGATCATTTGATTATACCAATCATACATCGGTTTAGGCTTCATACATGGTAACCACATAATTTCGACACGCATGGTGGGGATAAAATTCACTCAGTCCCCTGCCACGTAAGGGTTGTTGCGTGGCTGGTTAGCAGAGAATGCGTGCATATCCCCATGGAGAATAGAGATTCCCCTCTCCAATTGCATCCCTATCATTCTTTTAGATCTTTAATAGTATATGTACCCAAAATGCTCTCAAAGCCTTTTTTCATGCTAAAAATAGGAGAGAGGTCTCAAACCCCTTTTAAATTCTAAAAAAATGAGGGAGGAAAGTCCAAAACTCATATTTCATACCAAAAAAATTAGGGAGGATTGAACAACTAACGTAAAACTTATCACTCTTTATAAATTGGATCAAACTTAAATCAGGTGCAATAGAAGAGTTTGATCATGTAGCCGATATCAACTGCTTGTTGTTAATGTTGTTGTTTGTGTTATATTATCTCTATATATACCTTAAATTTGGTATGTTTTTGGTTGCATATTTTATTAAATAATATGATGTGAAAATGTTGATGGTAACACAACAATTACATAAAATGAAATTAGCAGAAATGATGATGCTTAGATAGATGTGTGATAAAACTTGTAAAGATAGAATAAGAAATACAAAAAATACATAAATTTTAAGAAAAGTAGAAGCAGCACCAATTGACACAAAGATTAGGGGGAAAGGCGATTGTGGTGGTTTGCACACCTACAAAGACAACCTACAAATGCCCTACTATAAAACTTGACTTAATAGAATAGAAGAATTTGATGAGGTAGGGATATACATAAGTTAACTTGGGATGTACTAATTAGGATAGATTTAAATGATTTGGAAAGCTCAACATCACTTGTACTAAATCGAGCACCAATGAAAGAGTTTGATCCATATAACCGACCCACCCTACTAATTTGGGATTTGAGGCTTTATTGTTGATGTGTGATCTATTAAAGAATATTGTCACGCGTACATATAAAATCACATATAGGAATAATCATATCTCTTCCATACGTGAAGAGTAGCGCGTCTTTCATATTTTGTCAAGAGTCATATTTCGAAAATCCACCGAAGGTCGCACCTGTTAAATTTCTACCCTTCGAAATCTTATAAACATCTCATGCGGATATAAAAACTAGGGGTGGTAAAAAGTGTTCGGATCTGTTTGTTCGCATTTTTTTAGACTCGTATTTAACGGATCCGAGCATGTTTTCTTGTCCGTTTTAAAAAACAGGTACGGGTACGGACAAATTTTTTAAAAAATGGGTACTCGTTTAGCGATTAATTCAAATAATATTTTATTTATTTATAGGGGTATTTGAAAATTTTCATAATGATTGCATTGTAATTTACTATTGATGATGTTATTTTTATATGAAAACTTGTAAGACTTTAATTTTGAGCATATTACATGTCTTTATGTAGTAATGGAATACATTTTAACAAAAAAATCATGTATTTTTGTGAATAATGAAGTGGAAAAAAAATATTTTATTATATTAAAAAAAGGTCTTGTATGTTTTAAAAACATACGGGTCCAAACAAAAAAAAAGTATTCGTTTCAAAAACGAGTACGGGTCCGGACACTACTTTTAGTTGTTATTAAGAGGGGGTGTCCAGACCCCCTTTTTTGCTACCCCTAATAAAAACTTGAATTTTTAGAAAAATGTGTCGATATAGTGAAACTAAATTCAAGGGAAAGTAGGTCAAAAAGATTTTTTTTAAAAAATCACGGGATCTGTCCATAGTTGGCAAAGTCCACAATATTCACAATCAGTGAGCAAAGTCACACACAAATTGATAATAGCATTTTCATTTTAAGCCCAACATATTCAAACATTATTGTAAAAGTTAAAAGTATTTTTTTTGGCTAGAGGTGTGTACACGGCGGAACATTAGATGAACCAATATAGCCATTTAAATTGACTATATATGTTCTAATGATGACAATGCTATGCAAAAAGCAACATACATATATATATATATATATATATATATATATATATATATATATTAAAGTAACTAAGAAATAGTAATATTGATTGTAATTCATATGTTGCTAAGTCCAATTACTAAGTGTATACGCATGCATTCCATGGTGATACTTCATATATTATCATGAACATAAGTTTAATTGTTTGTCCTTATTTATCGTAATACTAAGTGCATGATTAATTACATGTGGGAAAATCTTAAAAGTAGTGTCTATTCACAATTAATTGAATGAACAAGCTTTCATTTCCCTCTACTTTTGGTCCTTTTATTAAGTTTACAGAACAAAGGTCGCTAACAAAGCACTTCACGAGCAATTCATGGGCGTTTCACCACTGATTCATCAACCCAAAAAATCGATTGTGAACTATTTCGTTAGTAATCGTTACTCTCCAAAAACTTAACAAAATGACCAAAAATAAAATAAAATAAAAATTCAAGGACCAAAAGTAAATTGATGAAAGTTTGAGGACCAAATCAATAGAAATATAAAAGTTCAGGGACCAAATGATACTATTTTACTTAATTAAAGGGAGCGACTATTAGCACATATATATCTTACATCAACCCCCCAATTAATTTAATGTTATTTATAGCCCCCAATAAGTTGGTTCATGTTCTAAATACCCCCTTATATAATTATTAGTAAACCCCCAATGTACTCCTAGCTTATATTTGCCCCCCTCACTTCCAACGAAAACTCTTTACATCTTTGTGATCCCCAACCTTCAACCTCTTGTTGCACATCATCTTCTTCTCTCCCTTGCCTCAATTTACACCACGTTGCATTACTAAATTGATTCTTTGATCATTAAAAGCTAAGATTCAACACAAATAAATGTTCTAACAATTAAAGAATGTGAATCAAATCTCAAACAAATACTATAATCAAGATATTGCATTTGGTGGTGAGTGGTTGAGTGATTCAATAAAGAGATAGAGAGGGTGTATACAAAGCTAAGCATAACATTTAAAACTGGCGAATAAAAGTCTTGAGACACTCAAAACAAATGGTCTGCTTATGTTACTAAGCTAAGTTCCCATGATTAATTTAAGAATCGCAAAAGGAAAAACGAAAATTCTAACTTTGCTAATACAAGAAAGGGCAAGTTTAAGAAGAACGAAGGAGGAGAGGTGGACTACGCGACAAACCCAAAGTCAATAGTTGGGACACTTCGCTAGTGAATGCACTGAGCCAAATAAAGTAAATGTATCTCAACTTCTAACCTCTGACTGTTTAGTTCTATGTCAAGTTATAGTTACTCATATTATGGGTTATAGATTTGGGAGCAACTAACTACATAGCAAAAATTCGAGCACGATTTGCCAAGTTTCGTTGAGTTCCAACTTTAAATCGAAAAGTTTTGATGGTTGATCCAGGGGCGAAACTAACAAAATTAAAAAAAATCAAAACAAAATTTTGTTTTTGTTTGGATGCCCAAAATTCTTAGTTCTCCCTTCATTATAGAATATGTAGGGTATAATAGCTCTCTCAGTTACATCTATAATATTTCATGATTAAAGCAAAAAATCTTAATCTAAGTATGGTATGCAATCTAAAACATAACAACTATATTATCCCTAATTACAGCAAGATTTCCTAATCTAGATATGGTATGCACGTACATAATATATAAAAGCTAAAATATATTGCCAATTACCATTGATAGACCAATTACCATTAAGAGAAACGATAGAAACTAGAGAAGGGCAGGGGATCCGCCCCCTGTGCCACTCCTGCCCCTAAGCTTGGCACACTTTTTCTATAGACTAAATGTCAACTACTGGAGTGTTTTTTTATTGGAGTGGTAGTCGAAATCACGATCTCCCGAAATTTTGGCTTTTGGAAAATGATGACTCTACCACCTCACCAAAAATGCTTAGGCGATTTGGAGTGTTTAAGTGGATATTTTTATAACATCAATTATGAACATATAATAAAATCCAAAAAATAAGTTTCCTTTATCTATTGTAAAATATAACTAAGTAGTAACTTGTAAAAATTATAAAGAAAAAAATACAACTTTAAATGGATCATATGAGTACTCATTGAAATGCTTTTGAAGTCTAGTTTCACAAGAATTTCAAGTAACTTGGTTCTGAGTTGCAGTTAAAAAGTTGTGGCCAAAATACTCATTTAAGAACGAAACTTGCAATAGTATTTAATTATAAGTCTCCATGATAACAAAAATTAACGGAAAGATTTATTAACATACTTTGATTCATATCTTAGTTACACACTGGTTAATAATTTTTTACTTACATTAAGATGTGTGTGTGCATGCCTTGATGTATGTGAGAAGATCCCGACATACATTGTTAAAAAGAAGCGATTCCTTGAGGCACGTCCAAGCCCAATACGTCTCGTGCTTCGATGGGCTTAAGCAGGCCTAATTTCACTCAAACCTTGATTTGGATAACTCCTTTATTTGAAGATTTTTTTTTTTTGTAGAAAATTTGAAGGAGAACTTTTTAAGTAAATATTTATTAATAAAATACTTCACAAATTTCATGTGGGGCAATATGGGTCCGAAAATGCAAATTTAGGCATGGTTGTTAAATGATCAAGTCTAGTGTTGTTGGGTAGGTTTAGGTTTATATTATTTTTGAGAATTACAAGTCGACCCACATTACACGGGTCGGGTAGGTTTCCACGCCTATATGTAGGTATAGGAAAAAATCCGCCCCTATTAAATTTTTTGGATCCTCCGCTAAGGAGATCAATCGAGCGCAGATGTTCCTAGCATAAGGCACATATCATCTAGACTTGCGACTGGGAAAATTTTTATATCTCCATGACGTATCATACAATGTTATGAAAGGTGCGAGGCACACTTGAGGCGACCTTTGCCCAAAAAGTTTAAGGCGCAAGGCAAGGCGCACACATGAGTTAAGTCAAATGTCAAATAAGTGTATGATGACTAGGTGCAGATTATATGTAATAATATTACATTTTAAAAATGTGTTTATTCATTTTATACTTCCTTTCATTATTTTTCCTAATGAACTTAAATCATGAAAAACACAAAAATATTAGTTTTAAAAAAATAAGTTTTAAAAACATACATCTCTGGTGACAAATATAAATAAAGAAAAAAGAAAACAACATAGTAATAATACTGAAATTTGGGAAACTAGAAAGAAAGAAAATAAGAATGGAAAAAAAAAGGAAATAAGGAAAAAACAAGAATGGAGGAAAACACAGATTGTGGCCTCATTTGGTTCATCCATGCCAACTTACAGCAAGTTAACTCACATAGAGTTAACTCACAGGTACAGGGAAGTTTTCTTAAAGCCAAGTTAACTCACATGGAGTTAGAACTCACAAGGAAGTTCATATTTTTATGTTGGGTTCAACTTTAATTTTCATGGAAAGTTGCAATGTGAAAAACAATTAATTATGAAAATTGACATAAATACCCTTCAAACAAAAGAGAGGGATTTGGATAACAAAGATGTGATTAATGAGGGTAATTGTGTCCATAAGCCTCAAGGAGATAACTCCCCAAAGGGAGTGAGGGAGTTATCTCACTTTGGTGGGTGTGAGCTAGGAGATAACTTGCAAGGAATTGGAGTTTATAAAACCAGCCAAACAAGATTAGTCAAAACTTCGCTACAAGTTATCTCACTCCCCCCAACTCACCCCCGAACCAAACAAGGCCATGGAAAGAAGAAGATGACTAGGAATAGAAACTTCTTCCCCATTATACTCTTTCCATCTTCACTTCAAATTTTCAAAAATCTGCTAATCAAATTCCTTCCAAATTCTTCTCTTTCGATTTTTTTAACTCAATTTCTTTTTATTGTAATTGTACAACTAGCTATACAATGTTACCATAAGTACATCTTGATTTAAAAAATAAAAGAGAATAATAATTCCTAAAATGAAAATTCAACTTAACAAGCATCTCTCCTACTTTTTCTTTCCAACTTTAGAAACCAACTTCTCCAAAATTTATCCCTTCCATTTTAGATTTATATTCTAACTATGTTTCCTTATTATTTTTACTTTCTATTTTTGACATATGAAGGTGCAGCTATATTGTTTCTTACCAAAAATATTGGTTGAATTAAAAATACAACTAAAAAGCAAAAACTTTTTTTTTAGTTCAAAAAGACAACTTTAGATGAGTCACCTATCTACTATCATATTGAGTGCTCCTATTATGCGGTTTAGATCATCTAATTTCGTTCACAATATACATATTTCATTCTTATCTTTGTTCTTCTCTTTTGATTTATCTAGATTTTGACTAGAATTGGATACGACTTCTCTTAATATTGAATCCATTAATTAAAACATGCTTCCATTACTTCAATGTACGTATACTAGTCTTATATTTCATCACATGACCCATGTTTAGCCTCTACTCATCTTCTTCATTTGACCAATGCTGACTTATTTATATATAAAGTTGAAGATGTAGTATATTTAAGGGCAACCATAGACACTGGTAGCCTATACTTGCACTAACATGTAGATGTCCTTTGGAGAAGCTTTGATATCATTTATCATTTCCATGTGTTGAACAAGAAAGAAAAAATCTTTATGGTGTTCATTCGGAATATGCAAGTAGCTTTTTCAGAAGAGAAATGTGGGATGGGAAGGGACTTGCTAATTTCAGTAGTTGATCTTTTGTTATTTCTCAATCCATGAATCATCCGAATCATCAAATTCTTCAGTTTAAATACTTCAATTGAAACTTACGTCACCTCTTTTGTTTAGAGGCCCGATATGTGCACCCCAGTCATCACTCAGGGCACCCCATTTACAAGGGCTCCCATCAAATTTATCAGGGCACCCCCAAATTGGACGAAAATGCCCTTGAACCCTAACGCTGAGGCACTCCACCTATTTCGGCTTTAGCCTAGAACTGGTTTCTATTTTTTCGAAACCTCATTTCCCACAAATGATCTCATTGCCATTGTGATTTGGAGGCGAAATCAACTAAATCTCATATTTTTCATCGTTTTCTCCCACATATTCCTGGTTTTTTCGAGTTGGACAGGTTTTTTTGCCCAATTGAAGTGGTCAGCGGCTAGGGACGAGTTCGGATTTGGGTCATTGTGAAATCAAGAGGGAAAGTAAGGTACGTTTGAGTTTTTGTTCGATTTTATGTTCATTTGGTTCGTTTTCTTTGTAGTTGTCTATGAAAATGCTTCAATATCTAGGTTTTCTTGCAAACCCGTAATACTCGGCCATACAGGACCATGATGTGGTCATTAATCTTGGAAATACCATACCGAGACTTATGAGCACTTCTTGTTTGTATCCAAACGACATTTAGCCCATACAAAATTTCATTACATCTCGGACACAAATATCCGAGATTCTTGTTTTGGTTTCGGTGCCAATAAACCGAAGCTCGTATATTACTTATGCATAGGTTTAGTCTCGGAGGATAAATGCCGATACTTGATGATAAATCTCGGTTTCGTCGTACCGAAATTTTGCCTTAGGTTTCGGTTATGTTATGCCGACATTTTTGTTTTGCTATCGGTTATGCTATACCGATTCAATGTTGAAAATATATTTTTTTGGATTTTTTTGGCTGCACAAGAGATTATATGGTTACAATGTCTTTTTCTATTAGATATGGCTCGAGGGAAATGTACTTTTCCTAGAGAGGATGTCGATAGAGAGCCCACGAGAGCACAACGAGTACGCGCACAATGAACATCGATCGTGGCTCTTTCTTTTCTTGTCGTCTGCTTCTCTGCGGCTCCTTCGCTCTTCGCTGCTCGCTCCTTCGCTCTCGCTACGCTCCTCTCGCTCGTGATGTCCGTGGTAAGAGGAAGGCACAGACTGCATCATATCGAAAGGCGAAAGTGCAAGCTGGTAAGGGTGTACGTGGACGCAGACCGGTGAGGGATAACGTCGAGGATGAGGCATCTCATGTCCCCGTGGGGAGCAGTAGTCGGGGTGGTGCCGACGGGGATGAGGCCCGCAGGCCAGCAATGGAAGAAACCACCACAACCCAACCACAAGCAACTAGGAGTAGTAGCAGTGTTGTTGGTAGGAATGTTGTGGGGCTCGAAAATGACCCATCTGCTCCTTTCCCTGGCGGTCCTATTGACCGCTCTTTGTTGAAGAGTTTTAAGGATCATGTTGCAGAAAGCAATTTGGAATAATGAGGTATGTAGCCTTTTTTTGGCAAAATATTAATTCATTTTCAATCAAATTATTACTTTTGCTATTCATATACGATAATCTATTTATGAATTATGTTTTTTTGCAGCATCGACTGTTGCTTAAGTGCATAAACCACGGGGCTCAAATAGCTGAGTGGGATTTGCAGTCTTGTCACCCCGACACCCAGAGACTGCAAAGAATCATTCAGAGGTCGGGTTTGGCTCCACTAATAGACTGCTCCTATCGGAAGGCCAATAAGGAGGTGATATCAGCTTTTGTTGAGCGGTGGCAGCTGGAGACCAATACATTTCACTTACCTTTTGGTGAAATGTCCATCACGCTCGAGGACGTGAGCATTTTACTGAAGATCCCAGTGACAGGCAAGGTGGTAGCGGTTGAGAATTTTTCAAGGTACAAAGGAGTCCTGCAAGGATGCGATTAAGTTAGTTTCGAAACTGCTTGAGGTTTCGACTGATGAAGCAGAGGAAAAGGTTAACATTACGAAGGGTCTCACAGTGCGTGTAGTTTGGCTGAAGAGTCATTTTTGCCCACCCAAGTCCAAGTCTACTACTTCCAGTACTTCCAGTTCTCCTACTACGTACCCTCCAGTGGAATGCACTGCACGTGCATACATTTTGTACTTGCTTTCTTGCACCCTATTCGCCGATAAGAGGATCACGAGATTCAATTTCATTATTGAAGATTCTGGAGAACTTGGATGAGATCGGGACTTACGCATGGGGTGCTGCTACTCTAGCTTATCTTTACTGTCATCTCGGGTCAGCCACCAGGGTAGAAGTGTCGCAGATTGTATGGTACCTAACTTTGCTCGAGGTACTTATTTCTTGTGCATTATTTGTGAATCGGCCAATACAATTCCAATATTTTTTATTTTTGTTGATTCTTTTTTAAGGATGGGTATACGAGCACTTCCCACTCCAGCTTGCTTCGTCGAATGTGAAATACATGGACCACCTTCAGCCACGTGTCTCGAGGTGGGTACAGAAACACGAGACGGTAGCTAACGTAGACAAGCTAAGTAGTATTCGTAGGACCCTTGATAGGTTACGACCAAGTGAGATACTTAGTTTTATTACTTTGAGTTTGGTATTCCAATTTATCAAACTTCATATTTTAATATAAATTGTTTGTTTCATTGGTGTAGGTGACGTGGGACCCATACAGTGACATCAGGACAGGCGGTATTGTTCTACCGATGGCCTTTTACTCTGGTTGTCTGAAGTACATGAAAGTTGTGGAGCCATACCATTCGAAGAGGTTCCTTCGACAGCTTGGCCATGTTCAAGGAATGCTGTCATCTCCATATCGCCCCCTCGAAGCAAACCGAGGCCGCACTGCAATGAAATACTCGTTTAAGTACTCATTCCAACCGGAGAATTAAGAAAGGTGGCATAGCCATTCACTCTCTGTTGAAGATCGAGGGGAGAAGGCGAGGTTCGAGTTCATGGCTGCACCAGAATATCTGCCATGGTTCACACGAGTTTCACATCCAAACTTGGCATATCATGAATTTATCCATTCAATAAACATCAATTCAAGTTACATACATCAACAAAAGTACACAAAAGCATCATGCCAAGTTTGGAAGACATAATATTCATTCAACAACATCAATTCAAGTTTGTCGAACATTCCAAAAATAATTTACTATGTGATTTGCTTAAGGCGACGCTAAGTTTACCACGAAGGGCGTGTGTAGATGAGAAGATTGAACCAGGACTTGTGCTTGGATGTTAATACCAAAACCCCACCCTTGAGCATCAACATTCGCAAAGGTCTTTCACACCAAGAATACAGGGGGAACCGTGCATTAGGCTTGAATATGACCTGTCAAATGGAAGAGTAACATAAAAGAAAGAATAAGTAACTTACATTGACATATTAACCAAAATTTGAAACAAACGTTAAAAACTTACCCTAACCCAATGAGTGTCGTTGACATTTGTAACGCCAATAACTACCCGATCTTTCATAGGTGGAGGGGCATTACCTAGAGGAAGAAATATCATGCAACAACCATATGACACGTTGATAAGCACAACATTAAATGTTGTTGCAATTAGAAGTCCCATGTCTGGAAGGGTCATCCACTTGTCGGACCCGACATTCTTACCTTCAAAGAATTGCACAGCTTCCTTAACTTTGTCGAAGTACCTCCAAGCAAATCCTTCTAAAACACTTGGTTTTCTTGTAGTTCATTAACCATAGCTGTTCTAACCCTCTTCCAACCATCTATGTCTGAGAATCAAAGACTGGCGGCAACACAACGGAAGCCACAATTTCCATCGCTATCCACATTTACTGTAGTATCAACATGTTGAATCCAATCCGGTTGTATAGTATGAATGAATCCAATCTCAGATACTCCCATAGATGACCCACGTGTTCGATGTACTTTATTCCTAACTTGTTTTCCTTTTCTTCGCGCACTGGCTGCCTCAACGGGTGTAAGTACATGCTCAAAGCCACTTGGATCTCTCGTCGTAGTAGTATCATCTTCCTCGACTTTCCTCTTCATCCCTCTCTTCCCTTTCTTCATTTTCTTGCTCCTTATAATATAATTACCAAAACTATCGAGACTCGGTCTTCTCCTTGTCTTCACTTTTGCCTGTGGTGCAATACATGACGTCGAGGAAGGACAACTAATCTCTCTTAGTTGTTGAATAGTCCTAACACGTGAATCCTCATCAACGAATGTTTCAAACTTAGACACAACTCTTTGAAGCTCTTCATTCAAGTTATAGGCAGTCCGATTCACTGATGCATCGGGTACCACACTCAACTTTTGCCAATACACATGTATGTCTTCAAGTGGTATAGGTGAACCGGCCAAAATATATACATTAAGCTCGTGTGCACACGGAAGCCCATAAGTAGTACGTTAGTCACAACCACATAAGCTCCGGTCTGTCCCAACATTCACCCCATGTTCAACCTCGTTACGAATCAACTTAAGCGCTTTCAGGGATATATAACCCCGCAAACGGCGATACAATCCATCCATATATCCATGTTGCACAACATTCAAACTTACCTCAAACGACGATTTGATCATGTTATGTTGTATGTCTAGCATTCTATGAATTACACTCCACAACGCCTCGAAGTTTGCAGTACATGTGTCGAGATGTTGTTTGAGAGTGGAATGTGCAGACTTAAGCCTTTGTGTTATGGTTTCTCCAAGATGAAAAAGTGGATTTGTCCATGCACGTACAAATCTATTCTTGTAATCCTGTAACTAAGTATCCCCCAAATAATTAAGCAGACCTTTCACATCTGCATACTCAACACGTAAGGTAGCCAACATAAGCTCGAATGATGCTTCAGTCGTAGCATACATCAAATCCGTCCACCTCTTATTGAAGAGTTGAAAGTCCTCATTTCATGCGAACATCTTTTGGGTGTTGGTCAACACCATTTTGTTGATATGCCATGTACAAAGCTGGTGGGAACATTGTGGAAAAACTTCTTCGATTGCATTAATAAGGCCCAATTCTCTATCAGTGAAAAAAACACTAGGTGTAGGCCACCCGTCTAGTAAACCTTTCAAAATGTTCAATGCCCATGTATAGTTGGACATAGTCTCTGAAGATAAAAAACAAAACCCAACTGAGAATGTAATGTCTGTCGAAGTGACCCAACAATCTCCAACAACGACAATCGGTACCTATTGGCCTTATATGTGCAGTCCATTAGAAGAATGTATGGAAAAGACCTCAACAAGTTGATGGAGTCAGGATGGGACAAAAACAAGTCTATAACTACATTCGATTCGGGGTCCTTCATATGCCATGACAGATACATATTGTCTTCCAATAAATGTAAGAGTTGTTGCATTTGAGTTCTCCCACCAGCTTCTTTAATTCGATTCCTTTGTCGTGCATTTTATATTGTCCGCAATATTGAAGCATTGTTCTTATCCCTTTGCCTCAAAGTGTTTAGGATCTATCGTGGCCTAACATTAGCCTTACTCATCTGATCCAAAATAGCTGCCTCATCTTGAGTCAATCTTCCAGCATATGAGTGCCCTTCCAAGTAATTCGCAGAGTTGTGGTTATGCATGCCACATACCACACTTACATACCAATATGAGTCTGGGTGTTCCTTGAGTTGAATAAGAAAAGGGCACTGACATTTTTTCGTACCGGTGTTTGGTCTTGTGCTGTCCTCCTCTTCCTCTGCATTTGTCAACTTACGTGGTATCTTCTTAATTAGTTCAGCTTTAGCAATTCCAACTCTTTGGGAAATACCCCTATATGTTCCGGATCTCTCACACGCAATTGTGACCCTTCCCCTACGGCCATTCCCTCTAGCATCAGACTTCTTTGTAACCAGGACTAACTTTCTAGCACGACCTGTCTCTTGAACCCATTCGAGTGCCTCTTTTCTAGTTTGAAATGGTGCCTCCCGTTTGAAAAGATAAGAGATATCTTCAAATGCACTTGTCGATGGTACTTCCTACAAGAAAAATTCAAATATCATAAGTACTCGGTGTTAAAAGTTAGAAAATCCTTAAAACGCAATTCTCGGTAGTATAGGTCCGACACGTAAAGGATAGTTTTGATAGGTCACAACCGAGACTATTCAATATATCTCGGCACATGACCACCGAGTCCACTAGCAACCCTTTACAAAAAATGTTCGGTTATCTACTACCGAGAATTACGTTTAAGTCTCGGTTATGTGTAACCGATATATTTACAGAAATCTCGATCCTGTATAGCCGAAACAATCGTGTACGTGGTACATTTGCATATTGGGAAACCCTAGACCTAAAAAAAACTTTAAAACTCACCTCCAACTGTCTCGATTCATCCTCACTTGGGTTTTGTTCATCCATTATACACTAAAACACTAAACGATTTGCTCCAAACCCTAAGTAAACGAGAATCATCAAACACCACCATTGTCAACACCAAAACACACCAAACGCAAGATTCAAACACTCAAAAACTGAACAATAGATGAGGATACCGACCTTGTATAAACTCTTTCAGCCAATAACGTCGTGATCGATCGTCGACGGAATCGGGGTATAGGATTGAACGAGATTGACCAAGCTCAAAAATGGGGTGGGGTACCTTGGTAATTCTAGTTTTTTGGGTTTTTGCTGTAGATTTAGGTTGGAGGGCACATGAGTCATTACACATACAATTGAAAAAAATGGAGTGCCCTGAGTGTTGACTGGAGTGCACATAGTCGGCCTCTTTCCCTTCCACGTAATGACGTAATACATTATTCCAAGCACCCAAAAACAGAGATAAATAAAACTAACCACAGTTTTTTACCTTTTACTATTGTGGAGTAGCGGTCATTTTTTACTTTTACGCGGGGATTCCATTATTAATGAAGTAGAAGCCTCTCTGGTAAGATGGTAAAGACATCACTTATTAAAAAGGCAAGACCTCGAGAGATCGTGATTTGATTTTCACTGAAATAAAAAAAAAATAAAAAAAAACGAAGTAGACACGAGCTAGATCGATTTCATTAGTTTGTTCGAACCTACCCTAGACCTACAACGTATATGGTGTTGGGTCATCTTACACGTGTAGGCATGTGTTGCATAACTTGCAAGTCTTGCATTGACGTGTATGTTCCGATTACTATGAAATGTGATATATAAAAGAGTGTGATGCCTGTTATTCTAGTTGTCGTTTGAATCTTGCCAAGACCATTTCTATTCTAATGGTAAAATGTCGGTTGTAACTATTGATTCTTGATTTAGAGGGAATGTCTCTTTAGGTGTAGAATCTGTACATTGTTACCACGTCAATAATATAAAGAATATGTCCATTCTAAAATTTTAAATGGGTAAATAAACAGAATAATCTCAAACTTTCAAGTTTTTTCTCAAAATAATCTTAAGCTTTCAATTTTTTTAAAATAATCCAAAACTTTACTTTTGGTCTCAATTTTATCATATCTACTTTTTTTAGTTTAATTTCGTATAAGGTAGCACATTAAATTAATAAAGTTGTTGGGTGCGATCATATGGATCCCAACAAAAATTCGCAGTTAAGCGTATTTGGGTGAGAGTAGTACTAGGATGGGTGACCTCCTGGGAAGTCTTCGTATTGCACTCCCTTTTGAAAGGTTTCAAAACAAAAATTAATAAAGTTGTTGATTGAGGGAGAGTGTCAAATTAATAAAAGAAAAAAGAGCTCATTTTTAATTTCAAGATTTATAACAAACTATGGAGAAATCAAAGAAAAACAAAGTAAAAAAGTAGATGAGATCAAATTGATATCAAAAGCAAAGTTTAGGATGATTTTGAGAAAATTGAAAGTTTGAGATTATTTTGAGAAAAACTTGAAAGTTTGGGATTGTTCTGCTTATTTACCCAATTTTAAATAGATATTAAAGTTGTCTCCTTTTTCTGTACGTGGTAATGCTTGAGTTAGAAGCTATATTTGAAGGACTTTACAAGAATGACATCCCTATAAGGCACACTCTCTAAACACAACCCTTATTCAACCGTTTGTGTTCATCTAGTGATATGAGCTTATACATCTCAAGATTTAAACATGATTGGATGAGGGATGTGTGTTGGGGGTGTGCTTATTAGGGATGTAGGTTTTGGCATTTTTCATATTTGAAATGTGCCAATGCTTTATCTTTTCATTTTACAAGGGCGTATTCAAATGGGACTGGATTTTAAAGAGCGTTTGGTTACTTTAATGAAATAAAAAAAGTTTAGGTGTATTCAATTAAAACTTTTAAAGATTTTATAAGAGTAAGGTGTATTCAATGTGAACTTTTATAGACTTTTAAAATGTCTATAAGAGTCTTGGGTATTCAATTTAAACTTTTAGAGAGTTTATAAAAGTAAGATATATTTAATTATTTAGTAACTTTTGTGGATTGGTTGCATATCTTAACTTTTATTAACTTTTTGTATAAAAATACATATAAAAATATCTTCAACTTCTCCTCACCTCAACCCATAAACTTTTCGAGACTTCTAATTCTATTGGTTCTCTTCTTCAATAAAGACTTCATTGTTCACAAGGGTGTCTTTTTCTTCACAATTGCTTAATTTTATCAACTTCTCCGATCACTCCACAACTAAGATGGATTTCATTGCTCACCTAGTATACTCTAATGTTTGTTGATAAAAAGGACAATGATAACATTCTTGGATCACTACAAGAAGTACATTTTTATATAGTCTTCTCTTCACAAAGTAGTTTCGATAGCTATGTATTATTATAATATCAAAAAAAATTATTATTATTATTTTGGCCTAATGATCAAAAATATCCTAACCTCTACAAGTTTTATCAATTATCCTAACTTTTAGAATTTATCAATTATATCTTAACCTTTTTCGATTTACTATCAATTATATCCTCAACTAAATTGAATTTATTTTTCTTTTATAATATGTGACCACAACATCATTTTCTTCAACTTTCTTGTCACGCCATTTAAGAATTTATTCATACATGTGTATTAATGCACATAGTTGTGTGTACATATACATACTACTCAAACGCAAAAAGTTGTATATGGTTCTTTGTCAAATCAAACAACTATGGACAACTTTCTAATAAGTTATATGTCATTTTTATATGTATATACACAAGATTACCAACTTATTATTGATGATTTATAAATAACTAAATTTAAATTAGAGTATTAATATATTATTAATTTATAAATTATTATTTTTGTGAGTCCTCATAAACTTAATTTAAACATGAGACTTAACGATTTTGATGTAAATTGATCAATGTGAATGATCATAGAAAGAAAAGTTAGAAGATTAAGTTGATTTGAAAGAAAAAATGCCCCAAAATTAGTTGATGATAGAATTGATAGTAAATGGAAAATATTAGTATATAATTGATGAATTTCAAATGTTAGAATATAATTGATACTACTTGTAAAGTTTAGGATACTTTTTATCATTAGGACTATTATTTCTGAAGAAAATAAGCGTGTAAATTGTATTTAATTGATACAAGAAGTGTAAACTTTTTACACTAACATATTGCAATGATCTTACTTGGTTCTTTCCTACCACTAAAAAATAATTTATTTACCTATTTGTTTTGTTGATATTTATTTCCTTATTTGGATAGTAATTCATTAATATGTATGTATGATTTTTTATTAAAATACAAAAATATTTTGTAAAAAATATATATATATATATATATATATATGTTGTTAAGATTAATAGTTATCTTAGTTGTTAAAATTAATAGTTATCTTAGATATGGTTATATGGTTGTCGTCCTTATTTTTTCGAAGAGTTCTTTATCTGTTAGATGTTTATATATACAAGTAGTTTGTACTTAGTTATTAATTTAATGAAATTCAGTTCTTCAGAGATTAACATGGTATCAGAGCCTCCGTTAGGTTAAGGATAATCTCTTGTTTTTTCTTTGTTTCGGTCGACTACCTCGACTTCGTATTTGTGGTTTTCCGTCGTGAGTCTATTTGTGATCTCTTAATCTGTTTGTTTACCTATCCTCCATGTGTCGTCTCTTACCCCGCGTATCATGCTTTGCTTCCGTGATCTCCTATTGCGCGCGTGCATGCATTTTGCAAAGTATTGAATAAAATTGGGCAAGAAGTTGGGAGTTGTTTAATTCAACTCTCAAAACATCCCATCAGAGTTCTTATGTCTTTGTGCTCAACTTCCTCGATTACGTCTTTGTGCTCTGCCATGAGAAAACTTGTCTCCTGATTCATGCCCTACTTTCCATGTTTGTCTCGTGATTTAGTTCTTAGTGCATGTTCTCATTTCTGTTGTATTCGATTATGCTCTTGGTTTGATTTTTGCTTAGTTTTCTTGTGTTTCTCCCTTTGTTTCAACTTTCAACGCCAATCTCCTTGTTATTCTGCCCGTCCATGGGGGTTTGTGCACACGTCACTTGTCCTCTGCCTCTACTTGCTTCAACCTATTTACACCCTCAACAAATTTTATTTGGTTGAATTCCTTACTACATCACCCCACCATCATTACAATCATCATGACAAGCATCATCACATGAACGTTCTATGTGTTATGTGTGTGCATTTCTTAATGTCTTGCTTCATCCCACCTGCCCACAAGTGGGTTATTGCAACCCTGCAACAATCCTTGCCCCCACTTGCCTTGCCTGACTAAACCCGGTTGAATGCTGCCCGTGTTGTTGATCCTGCCTGAACCCGTCTGCCCGATTATCTTACCCATGCCCGCTGGTGCGTTCTACTCATGTGAACACCCATTAGAAGAAAGTTTCTTTTTTTGGTTAAAAAGAAAAAAAATTGCTACCATCACGTTACGATCACGTGGAGCATGCACGTTTACCGCTTTCCTGCCTAACGTCGACTCTATCGACTCTTTTGCCCAGTTAGTCATTCCGTCGACTTTGCTCCTCCAATGGTTCCGATGTCTGATGTTCTATTGTTTCACTATTCTGTTGTTCCGATTTTTTGATGTTTTGTTGTTCTGCTATTTCATCTACCTGCAACTCTGCTGCATCTAAATCTGTATCTAAAATCTTAGGTGGTCGTTGATCTGCTCCGCAACAAACTCTAAATTTGTCAGGTTTACTGATTAGATTAGCAACCTCAAGTTGGTTTTCATAAACCATCTAAAGTTTGAGTGAGGGTCTTAAGATTAATAGTTATCCTAGAGATGGTTATATGGTTGTCGTCCTTATCTTTTCGAAAAGCTCTTTATCTATTAGATGTTTATATATACAGTTATTAATATAATGAGATTGAAGGATTTCCATAACTTCCATAGTTTCTTAATTTTGTTTTCAATAAATTAACATATAAGTTATATAGTTGACTTATCGCGTGAGCAGCGAGCATGTTCACACGTACGCACGTGTAAAACTAGTAGTATAAAAATAATTGGGTCTTAATAGATTGGCATAGGTCTAAGTTGGTTGAAACTTTTGTGCAATCATCCTAGCATAATCTTGTTCATAAATTAAAAAGAAATAGAATAAATATAATTATGTATTTCCTCAAAAGAAAATATAATTTTATATTTTTCACACCCTTCATTAACACACGCATATAGCAGCACAACTATTGGTCAAGGAAATTAAAACTAATTCTCTTCTGTTTACGAAACTACTTTTGCACTTATCAAGGTGCCTTGATTGGGTTCAGATAGATGAGTTTTTTCGCTCCGTTTATCGTTTTGACGCCGAGTGTTGGAGAACCACCAACACGAGTAGATCGCAAAGAATATGGTACGAAGAGTAAGGATTCTGGTATGGAGGTTGATTATGGGTCGTATAGAGATAGACTATTGGCAGAGAAGAGGTACAAGTTTGTAGAAAAGCTGGTTCCGGAAGTGGGGGACATCAGGATTGATAGAGACGAAAATGGGTCTTTCATGGTGATATCGGATAAGTTGAACCAGTTTATGGATCAGCAGATGGAGAATGCACTGATCGTTAAACTTATTGGTTGAACAATGGGGTATCAGATGCTTCATAACAAGATCAAAAACTCATGGGAGCCAAGGGGTGAGTTCACTATTATGGATCTAACTAATGGTTATTATTTGGTTCATTTTACTTGTGAGTACGATGTAGTGAAAGCTTTAAATGAGGGTCTGTGGTAAATTTTATGGCATGTTTTGTCAGTACAACGTTATTATTTCTCTTTTCGGGCAACTAATGCTCTGTTGGTGCGAGCAGCAACGTGGATAAGAATTCCTGATTTGCCTGCTAAGTATTATCATGAGCCAATCCTCACGGGTATTGGTAATATGGTGGAAGGAACAATAAAACTAGACCTCAATACTGAGATAAGTCAAAAAGGTCAGGTTGCACGCATTGCAGTGAACTTGGATCTGTCTCAACCCCTGATGTCGAAGTGTAGATTGGCAGATGTATGGATTACTATTGATTATGAAGGCATTCCTTAGATTGGCAGATGTCTCAACCCCATAATGTTGTTGCCTGCCCTCTCAAAAAGAAAGCGATGCGAGAATCGAAAAAGGCACAAGGAGGGCAAGAGGGAGCTAGTTCATCTTCTAGCAAGGCTACTAATTCAACTCCACATGAAGCGGTCGGAGACGATAAATTTGAACCCTTGATGATAGCACAACGTCGCCCTCGCCGGAGATCGATGAAGGAAAGCTTGCAAACTCGTAAGGAACAATCACGCGAGGATCTGGGGATTCTCACCCCACAATTACGGGCAACCATTTTGGACGTACAGTTAAATATGTCTTTTATATCCTGGAACTGTCAAGGAGCAAAGAGCCCTAAGTTTCGAGTGAGCGTCAAGAACTTATAAAAGATAATAAGCCCGATGTTCTTGCTATCCATGAACCTCGAATTAGCGGAGACATTGTTGATGGGATTATTAAAATAATTGGTTACTTAAACTTTTTTAAAGTTGATGCTAATGGTTTCTCTGGTGGGATATGGCTTTTATGGTCTACTTCTAATATACAACTCTCTATTAAAGGCTTTGGTAGACAATGGATCCACACATCTTGACAAAAAGAGGACCTGAAGGGCTATTGTACTTTTATCTATGGCCCACCGAACTATAGAGTCTGGAAGTTGTTATGGGAAGAAGTATCTACATTGTACATTCCTAACTCTCTACCATGGGCGCTTCTTGGGGATTTTAATGTATACTTTGCATCTGATGAGAAAACAGGGGGGGCTTAGGCCAATTCTTCTAAATGTAGAGAACTATTTGAGTTCATGAATCTTAATGCCTTATATGACCTGGGTTTCAAAGGCTCAAAGTTTACTTGTGTTCGAGGAAGGTTAAAGGAACGACTAGACAGAGGACTGTGCAATGGAGAATGGCAGATATGTTTTTCTGAAAGTGTTATCTTTCATCTACCTAGACTCAAATCAGATCACCGCCCCTTGCTCTTGCGCCTACAAACAGATGCTCCTCCTAAAGCTGATAGGTTGTTCCGCTTCCATTCATGTTAGACAACTCATGAGGGCTTTAAGGAGTTTTTCAAAAATAACTGGGCAAACAACGCAGAGTTTCATGTGATGTCAAAAGAGTTTGCGGATAAGCTCAAGTGGTGGAATACCCACGTTTTTTGGAAATATTTTTCTGAGAAAGAAGAAGTTACAGTGGAGGTTGGAGAAACTTGATCAAAGCCTGGATAGAGCCTTCTCAATTAACCTGCACAAGCAGAGAACTGAACTACAAAAACAACTTCAAGATGTTTTTCTCCAGGAAGAGATACTCTGGTACCAAAAATCTAGAACCAAATGGCTTAAGTTTGGAGATAAGAACACCAGATACTTCCACCAGAGTACCATAATATGATTCCCTAAAAGGGAATCAGAAGATGGGGAATGGGTGAATGATCAGGAGACCCTCAAGGCAATGACAATTCAATTCTACAACAAACTATACCTTGATGATGGTATACGACCTCCTTCACTTAGTTGGAACCACAAATTCTCGACCATGCTACCTGCAGACCAGAACAAATTGATAAAGACGATTGAAAAGTAGGAAGTCCGGAATGCACTTTTTGATATGGGGGCTTATAAAGCTCATGGCCCCGATGGTTGGAGTCTTATATTCTTCCAGTCAGAATGGGAGGGTGTAAGTGATACAATTATTACTACGGTGACAGACTTTTTCTCCAATGGAGTTCTCTCACTTGGTTTAAACGATACCCAACTTGTTCTCATCCCAAAAACTATTTCCCCGAGTCTTTTTCAGCTCTTCGACTGACCAGTTTATGCAATGTTATATATAAACTTATTACTAAGCTAATTGCAAACAGGTTGAAGCCCTTGTTAAAACAATATGGTGAGCAAGA
This sequence comes from Stephania japonica, assembly GCA_039657345.1. Classification (NCBI taxonomy): domain Eukaryota; kingdom Viridiplantae; phylum Streptophyta; class Magnoliopsida; order Ranunculales; family Menispermaceae; genus Stephania; species Stephania japonica. The sequence continues at coordinate 36,122,165 of CM077563.1, read as the reverse complement.
ATCAATCGAGTTTTATCCCTGCAAGAAATTTGTCTGATAATACTATCATCGTACAAGAGATCATTCATTCAATGAGAAGGAAATCTGGTCGACAGAATTATGCATTGTATATCTACACCAAAGATGCAAATGTTATGGAATGGAGGCATAACAGAGGCTTTCTCACCATCCAGAGGAATTCGCCAAAGACTCCATCTCACCTTATATATTTGTTCTCTGTATGGAGATGTTGGCTCATGGTATCCAAAAAGTGGTTGATGATAAATAATGGTGTGGAGTTCGTCTAGGTAAAACTGGTCCCATGATCTCTCACTTGTTCTTTGTGGATGATATGTTCATTTTTGCGGAAGCTAACATGTCACAGGTATAAATAATTCAAAAGATTATGGTAGAATTTTGCAGTTGCTCTGGCCAAAAGATCAATGCTTAGAAAACAAAGCTCTTCTCCTCTAAGAATGTGGCTGCGTATGTGAAGAGGCAAATTAGCAATAAGATGGGCTTCCAAATGACAGAGAACTTGGGAAAATATTTAGAGTTTCCTATCCTCCATTAAAGATCAAAGAAGGACACCTACAAGGGACATTGTTGATAAATTAAGGGCACGACTCTCAAGGTAGAAAGCGAAACAAATCTCACTAGCAGGCAGGGTGACGCTAGCTAAGGCATGTCTTCAATCTATACCTATATTTCAAATGCAGACCGCAAAACTCCCTCTAACGGTATGCGATGAAGTTGATAAAATTGTGTGTAGTTTTATCTGGGGATCTGCGTGAAAAGGAAAGTCCACCTAGTTCGATGGGAGGTCTTGTGTTCTAATAAGTCTTTGGGGGTTAAGGTTTAGAAAGGCGAGGGATAACAATGAAGCCTTTATATGGAAGCTCTGCTGAGACTTTTATACTAAGAAAAAGTGTTTATGGGCCCAATTCATGAGAGGGAAGTATTTCAAGTTGACAAATGAGGAACCTTCATTGAGAGCGGGGCGCCTGCCACGTTGGTATGGAGAAGTACATGTCAATCTTGGCCTCTCTTCAAGGAAGGCCTTACTAAGATTATTGGAGATGGGTGGGGAACTTTATTCTAGAAGAAGTGGGTGGAAAACGTGGACTCTCTCCTACCCTATGCTACTACTTCACTTTCGACAGGGACGAAGAGCAGAATGTGGCTCATTATACCACAACATCAAGAATTTGAAACCTCTCGAAGCTTGCACAGATTCTACCTAGTGAGATGGGAAGACAGAGTCTTAACTTCTTTAGTGATAGCCAAAAAGAATGGTTTGACTCTAATCTGAAAGAAGGCGCCTGTTCTTGGAAGACCTATTTGGTGTCATGTGTTGGGTTCTTTGGTTCAGAAGAAACGAGTTTGTCTTTAATGGTATCCAGGTGTCAGTTATGGAGGTGATTTCTCAAGCTTGAGATAGAATAGATGAGATAATTAGATGTGCCGCTCAAACACGCACCGTTGGTCTTGATGGGCAAGCTAAGAGGGAAACACGATAGAGGAAACTGGATGAGGGTTGGGCAAAACTGAATTATGATGGGGCAGTAACGAACAACCTCGCATGTTCATCCCCTGCAGGGCTATTACGAGATGACAAATGAGAGTTCATCTTTAGATTCCAAGTCAAGTTGGGCAGTTGTCCACCTTTGTCAGCAGAAATTTGGGCGTTATGGTACGGAGTCCACATGGCAAAGGAGAAATGACTTACTAAGGTGGTGATCAAGACAGACTCATTAGAAGCTGTTTCGCTCATGGATCCTCGTCATACTCTGGTTTTCATGGACTACTATTTCAAGGAGATTCAACGGACTCTTCATCAGATGGAGGGTAGTTACATTAGATACATCCCCAGATGTACTTATGCTTGTGCAGATTTTCTAGCGAAGAATGCTCTCGGATTGCAGTATGGAGCTCATAGATTAGACATAGAGCCTCATTGTATTTTCCTCTTGTTATCACAAGATAAATGTGATAGCACATTGTAATTCTCGGACCATTTTTTGGGTCGTGTTCCTACAAAAAAAAGATGGCATGTTTAATTATAAGCATACTAGAAACTTATTAGAAAAGAAAAGAATAGTTTGGAATTAAGTTGCACTGCATCCCTTTCAACTAGTTAACATTTCATCCAAATTACCTAAAAACAGTCCTCTCAATTGTCTACATTATCTATACAAACCTGCTCAATAACTAGCAACACCAAATTAGGGGAAGCAAAGGTACCAAATTGGCAATTGAGCGCTTAGGTGACTTTTTACTAGGTTTTTTTTTCAATAAGTTATTTTCCCTTGTCAAAAGTCTGTGTTTGTCTTCCCTCGTTGGAAGTTTTTGTTCGTCTTCCCTTGTTGGAAGTTTTATTTTCTGTTATAGTTCTATTGTTGTAGATGCAAAAGACAAACGTATAAATTGTACATAAGTTTGCAAACTTTAGCAACGTCGATTTGATCTCATCAAAGAGTAGGAAAAGACTGCTATTGATGTAATTTCATTGTTAAATCAGATGTACTAGCAATTTCTATGAATGGTAATATCTTTTTGACAAAAAAAAGTAACTCAGACTCCTACTTTTAATAAATTACATTTAATAGGATAGTACCACAACAAAATTACCCTCGTTGTTCGATTTTTTCTCTTCATTAACAGTTCATCTCACCTTCGCTCTTGTTCCTCAGGGCCCTTTCCAACCCCTCACATATCAAAGAAAAAACAAACTTAACTTAGTTTAAAAGCAACAATAAATCAATCTGTGACAGCCTGTTCCTCCAAACACGGCACTGCCCGGCCTAATCTCGTCACTAAGCCCTAATCTTAACCAAATATGACTTAATGACGTATTAGTCAGCCTTATTGTCCTTTTATCTTCGTTGTTCGTGTTTAGAATAAGTACTTGTCTTTTCTCTTTAGTCATGATTTTCAGAGTTAACTAAGACTTTTTTACAGTTTATAAGTTATTCAGTGGAAAACTCAATTAAATTTGCCGAAGCATTATAAAAACACCTTATGTGAAAACAGGTAAATGGACGATCACATGAAACAAAACAGAGTAATACGTGCATCAGTCGGGGAGTCTAGTTTCTCAACCCAATATACAACCCAAAATTATATAAAAAGACAAAAGTAATAAATACAAAAAATGATCACCTACAAAAGTAGCATAAACCACTCGTTGAGGGCTTAGATGTAGTCGTCGATCTTCTCCTTCCCTAGTCCGCTACTCGAATTATCTGCACCTGTAACAACCCTAAAATTCTAACTCGTGTCATGTGTCATTTCAGGCTCGTATCGTGGGACTCAGACGTTGTGGCGTACTTTTCCAATTCTCGAGAGCCAACACCGAGGTGTATTATTTTTGTTTTATGTTTGTATTATGTATTTTATTCTCGAATATAAAATTCAGTTGAGTGAGGACGTGTTCATTAATGTGATGGATTTACGGGGCAAGTTTGCATAAGGAAATGTGTCGATTTGGGTATCGAGCAAACAAGATAGGGGTATAATGAGTCCGAGAGACGATATTTATAAACAAATGACATAATTGTGACCAAATATCGCAAGGAAATCATAGTTTAGGGCACCGTCCAACCTAGTCCCGTAATTAAGCCCAAATCTTATCCACGCAGGACTTAACTACGTATTAGTCAGCCTTTACAACCTAAACGCCTCATTACTCGTGTTCAGGATAAGTAATACGCTAGTCCTACCAGTTTATGAAATTTAGAGTTAATTAAAACTTTTATCAAGTTAATTATTTTAGCGGAAGTCTTAATGATTTATGTGGACACAAATTTGTAGTTTATGCAAAAGCCATTGATAGTTATGCGGAAGCCGTTTAAAAAACTTTAAAGTGTGGAAAACTAGGAAATGACATCACATATATGTAAACCTCCAAAATATAGTAAACAGTGTGTCAGTCTAAGTCAAGTCAGGGAACTAACGCTCAACCCAATATACAACCCAAAAATGTATATGAAAGACATATACAACTAATACAACAAAATATCAAAAGGACCTACAGATCGAAGCAGTGTCGCATCGCTAGCTCAATGGTAATCGTCGATCTTCTCCTTGTCCTTGCCCAGCCTGCTGGTCGACGGCTCTGAACCCATTGTCATAAAAAGGACGGTGAGTATAAGATTATAACAGTAATCTCCGATGACAAGTTTAATTCACATTTTCAAATATTCAAATGGTATTTAAAAGTATATAAATAGGAAAGACTGGAAGATAAACAATATGCGAGTAAATACCAGAGTTAAGCAAGTAATACTAACACTGGGCTAAGTAGTGGTGATTTAGGTCTGGTCGGCAGTGAACCACGTCACTCCAACTCAATAGTCATATAGCACGAGGGACTCTAACCCAAGTGTCGCCCGTGACTCTAACCCGGTGTGTAGACTACCTCAGGGACTCTAACCACGATCATGTCATACAATGTCAGGTAACATGTACCGACCTCCCCAGGGACTCTAACCCCATGAGTCGTACACACCTCGATCAAGTATGGGACCTAAATACTAAAACTACCTTTTTACTTTCAAGAATGATTTGGTATGGATTAGTCAAGGCATATGAACATCTAAAACACCTAGGCAAATGGGAATACAAGTCCATTAAGTAATCAACATGACCATTAGCTTAATAGCATACTTTTTACAATCCAATTCATAATTAAAACAAGAAATGGACATAGTATAGGACATTTAGTTAATGAGCCAAATCAAAGGAATAGATATCATGTAATAATGACTCTTCAAATGAGCAACAATCAACAAAACACATGATATCAGAATACAAGGCTATATAGTCAAAAAGACTATGTAAAGATAGTAAATAATGGAAATAAAATGCCAAGTAAAGTCATCATCGGATATACTTACAATGCAAGAAAATTTCCTAGCTTATCTGGCCTCCCGACACATCGACACGCGTACCTAGACTCCTGGAATGCTTCCTTAGTTTCTTGAGGTGTTTAGATATGATTTAGGGTGTGTTAAGGTCAGTTAAGGAGGGTATTAAGTGTTAATAGATGTTGCAGGAAAACTGGTGAAATTGCAGAAAATTGTTGTCCAGATCTCCCAGCGCTCTGCACAACGCGTTGGCTGAAATACCTAGCGCTCAGTGTAGAAACTAAAAAATTTTTCTAGGTTTCCTACGACCAGAAATTGGCCACTCCAAAGCCCTTGGATCCATGTTCCCCTCCACCAGGTATCCAAACACATCCTCCACAACACCACAAGGCATGCACTTCGATTAATACATCATTTATTCATCAAAACAATTAAATTAAAGGCATGCATTAAATAGAAAAACTCAAGAACACCGTAATATTGGGTATTTCAAACTTCAATTTCTCAAAACTGATTTTCAAAACTTTTGATGCTATTTCAAGTGTTTTTTCTACAAGGAATTCAAAAATGAAATCAGATTTCAAAAACAAACCCGTTTCATAGCTCGAAAATCAGAAAACTAAATTCATAAGAAAAATCCCAATTTTTGGCAAAACTTGTAAAATCCAAAAATTTAGAACTCAAACCCAAATCAATGCATTCATCTTGGTTAGAAATAAGATCTGAGAAGATTGGATCTACTTGTTGTGGTACATCTTCCTCAACGCTCGTTTAGGGATCTGTGCGGCTATTAGGTTGGTCCTCATTTTAGTTGTATTTTTAGGTAGTTTGTCTTCCCTTTATTGGAAGTCTTGATTTTGTTTTTTCCTTATCAGGAAGTTTTAGCTTTTCCTCTCCTTGTCGGGAAGTTTTGTTATTCGTTATGTGGTTCTAGCAAGTGTTTGTGTATTGTAATATGTTTCGACGTTGTAGTGAGCAGTCCCTGATTGTCAAATTGTTTCAATTTCAAAATCGCATTCACAACCAAAGTAATGACAGTTCTTTTGAATAAATAGGATTAGTGAATCAATGTACTTTTTTGATTCTATGTCTGGTCATGTATCGAGCCATTAATGATCAATGAAACTTCGATTTTTCTTCAAAAAATAACATTAGACCCATTTTGAAACTAATTTTGAACAAAAAGGAATAAACCCCCATAATCCAAACATACAACTTAGTTCAAATTTGTAAGTGTAGGAGTATACCTAGGGTGTAGTGGTGTTTGATTCTTAATTGGCTCTTTTAAATGATGAACCTCTCTTCTCCTAGCTCCAATTGATCAAAGAAACCAACAAGCTTTCATTACAACTCTGGATTTTTGCTTGAGATTGCATGCAAATGAGAAAAGTATATAAGTGTTCCCTTTTATATTTGTCATGTTCATCAAATTTCACTTCCCACATCACTAGGAGATCCTACAACCCACATGAAATCCTACACTCCCACTAATTCCAGCCAAGTGACTTAAATATTGACACATTTCATAGGAATGTGTGCCAGCGCATATCCCGAGGTAAGTCTATGTGTTATGGATTTTTATTGGAAACTATATGACTTTAATTTGATTTGCATTAGTTAGCTACAACCATAGGCTTATAAAATAATTCCTTAAGGCGTATTTAAATAAATTAAAGCTTACCATGCCTTGTTACTCGATTCCCCGGCTTGCACGTAACTCGAGGCGCATCCTCGCACTCTTCTCAACGTCTACATCTGTACGAATTGACTTAATAAGTCTACATAATTACATAAAACTAGGCATACATCAATACAAAAATACAATATACCTCGCCACATGCCTCGGTCGATGTTCGTATCACGGTGTGGATCCCACGTCATGGGTCGGTGATCCTGATTAAGGGATCAAAACAGGGTTAGAGATTCGAGTCGTGACATGAGTAGAGTTATGGTATAAGTGTTATGATTTTTATTGTATATTATATACGATACAAGTATATATATCGAGGCTGATCTGGAGAACGTCTTTCGATGAAGATGACAATGGATGAACAACATACTCCACCAATTGTAGAGGTGGGTCTATCGAGCGATCAAACCAGAAATGGAGGGCTGGATCTGGCAGTTGCAGCCCGATTGGCTGTACATGATAGGCAGTTTGAGCTACTCATAGAGATAATGAGCACACAGACAGTGACATTTGCATCTTTACTACTTTATAGACGTTGAGCACTACAGAGATGGCAGTGGCTCCGACTACAGCTGCCTGGATCACTCAGAGCGTATCGGATTAAGCGAAGGTGCAAGAGACTTCGACAAAGATTACTACACCGATGGTGGTTGAGACGGGGAGAGCCATGATAGAGATGCCAGCAATTGCGCCGGCAGATGTTTTTAAGACCTCTTTGACGAAAAATGTTAGGTTAATGAGGGAGTTTGTCAAGTTCGACCTTCGATACTTCCATGTGGGCGAAGAACCGAAGAAATCCAAAAAGTGGTTGATCGCTCATTAGAGGTTACATAAGCTGATGAGGATTCTGGAAAGTATTCAGGCCCATATGTCAAGACACATGCTGAGGGGAGATACAACAGTGTGGTGGAAGACATACACCGATATTCATTCCGAGTCAACCACTTGAGCAGAGTTTCGATGGGCATTCCACAACCAATATATCCCAATTGAGTTCCAGGTGAGGCTGAGAGATGAGTTCTTGGCCTTGAGACAGAGCAACTAAGTGAGTCCCTCTTAGATCTCAATTACAAATGATCCTAAAGATCGGATCACGATCCTAAGCCATCCACATGAATAGGTTGATCCATGTGAGATCCGGATCGCTACTTAGAAATTAGATCGTCGGTTAGTACAATCCCATAATCCGGATCCCGATCCTGACCAGTGGCAGACCCCGATCCTGACCAGTGGCGAATCCCGATCCTTACCTAGTATGTACATAATTATTGATGTATGCATGCATTTATACTAACTGCTCCCCCCTCAGTTTTCTAAAACAAAAAAAAACAACTGCCCCCCTCACTTCCCTCACTCTTTTACTATATATTTTCTATTCTTTTATCAAATTTTGTTACATATGAAATGATTAGTTTTTTTAATGGCTTAAAGTGTTGAATAAACATAAATATCATTTAAATTCTTAATTCCTACTTCAATTCAATCGTTAATTTAATGCTACAAATAAGATATGAGCTTAGTAGTACTTTAATTATAACTTACACTTCATTTTATTTTTATATTTACAAACAACAATTACAACTAGTCTGTAATAGCCCTAGTTTCCACACAAAATGGGCCGCCCAGCCTAGACCTACGTGGACCCCCGAGTCCGTCCTCGTGAAGTAACGAAGGCCTAGTCAGCCTCGAATAGTTACATTCTCGATAATATTATAATTTTATTTTTGAGTTATTAGGTTATGTTATTCTCTAGTAATTACGCAACATAAATAAATTGTAGCAAGTTTAAATAACTCGGTAAATATAAAGTTAGAACAACATAAAGTGTGGAACCCTTAAATAAGAGGGTAAACATGCATATCTGATGACCAACAATATACAAAACGATAATACATGATATCCCAAGTCATTCGATCCTAAATGTTCTCAGTGTTATCAAAAACAATAATGTACAGTAATCACAAGCAAAAAAGCTGAACATACAGTGATGAAAGGAAAGAAACCGCTCCAAGAGTCCTCAAAGCAAGTCACCAATCATCCGCCCCTTTCCCTTGCTAGTATATGCCCGATCTACATCCACCGTCACAAATTAGACGGTGAGTACAGTAAAGTAAAAAGTAATAACCAGAAAGATATAAATAGTAATTTATGAATCATTTAAAAAGTAGTCTAAATATCATGCAAATATTTAAAGACAAATAAATAACAAGAAAATGCATGATAAACAGACTGACAAGTAATTTCAATGATATTTGAGTGTCTAGGAATCAAGGGAGGCAAACTAAGTGGTCTTATACCACAACAAACCACAACAATCCAGTAATCGGGGAAAACTCACGTTTAATTGGATAGTTGCACCCTCACACGTGGTATTCATGTTTGCCCGACTAGCTATAATCTCAAGAGTATTTTCTCGACACATTTAGGCCATAGACACCCAATCAAGAAATACATAATGGAATTCCAAGAGAAAGCACAATTCAACAATAGCAAGGAAAATGGAAAATGAATTACTATACATTTCCTTAACTGATTTACTTATCTCAATCGACACAAAAATTGTTCCTCGTGTGCCTTTAATTCGTCCAAGTTTGATTTTCTAAACCCCTGGTATTCATTTAGGCCCAATTTAGTTGTACTAAGTTCATATTATGTCTCTATATAAATCCCTAAAGTTTTCTAAAAGTTTTGAACATTTTTTTAAGAAATATCAACTGTTACTATCTGGGACATCGTGGGTGACGCCGCCACGTTCAGGCCCCCACGACGTCACTTAAAATGTGAGACCAGTGTCTCACTAGTTCAGGTGCCATGATTGACGTTCCCAAGAGCAATTGATCACGACGTCGCTTAAAATGTCTCATGCATGTCATGGCTTGTTTGGAAGTTGTGGAGATTTATACTCCACGGTTCAACCTGCGGCGCCTAACGTGGGAATTGAATGCTGGGATTTCGAAAATATCGGCTCGCGTCGCCGTGTTCCAAGCCACTTTGACACTATCAGTGGCTTTAACCTACACCTGATGGTGATTCCCAAACACCCCAATTCACAATAATCCATATATTCAACCAATATTCCCAAAAATCAACAAAAATTTCAAAAATCCATTAAATAATTCAAAAACCTTTGAAACCCACTATGAATCCTATTTATAATCACAAGCACTTCCCATAAATTCACAAAATCAGTATGCTCAACTCAAAATTCGGATTTCCAACAAAAACCCCCAAAAATCACATTCAAAATGCCCAAAATCGAATGAAAGACGAGATCTTACCTTTGTCCAGATGTGTGATCGATTCCTGGTCTTTGGATCTCCTCAAATTCGACAAGAATCACTCCCAACTCTCCAAATTTTCAACTTTGTGTGTGTTGTGTTCAGGTGAATCAAACAACAAAATCCCCCTTTATATACTCCTTTTTACATCAAGTGTGTCGCACGTATCTCGAGACACATCTAATGGCTCTCAAATGAGTTGTCCAACAACTCTTGTGACTTTGATTTGTAACTTTGTCCTTTAATCTTATTCTTTTCTTTGAGCACAAATATCTCATTCACGGGTATTCTGGTACCCGGCCCAGTACTACAAATCGCACGTCGCGTACTAACGTCTATCTAACAATCGAAGCGTATTCACATATTATTCATTTATTATTTTTCAATAATTTAATAATTATCAATTTCGTGTTTAAAATACCCAAAATTCCACCTAATAGCCTGTATCAACACGTTTTCCTAGGTAAAACCTCACACGCAAATTTAATGCACTAAACAAAATAAAATCATGCACTAGGACATTCGATATTCATGTTTTAGTATAAATAGTAATAAAAACATTACAGAAGAATAAAATATACATCGGTGTCGACTCCCGAAGCTCAGACAGTATGACAAGTCACGACAGTCAGTTCACAACTCTGAAACGTAACACGTGACACGAGTTAAATTTGAGGGTCGTTACATAGTCCAAGATATGAACACCAATTAACTCATGTTTATTATTTACATGACCAATATGTTTAGACAAAAAATCAAATGAGAAGGATATGATGCATATTTGCCGAAGGAGAATTGCAGCATAACTTCGATTGAATATGCAAATCGGCACGCACTTGTGCACGTCTCTTCGATGCGCATCGAGATGTGTATGCACACATCTCGAGAAAAATGAAGGGTTGGCTCAAGTGTGTGCTCGGCGCTAAATCGAAGTGTGTTACACTTGCATTTTTCTTTGGCAAAGGAAAGAATTGGGTCGAGTTCAACTCATGTAGGAGTCAAAGATTTTGTAATTTATATGTTATATGTATTTTTATTTTGACAATAGGTACATGTGTAATGGTAACATTGGCCCCCCCTCCCCTCAAAGTCTGGCTCCGCCCCTGATCATGACTACCTTGGGAAAAATACCTTGAATATTGCGCCACAAAAACCAGTTTTATTACTTCCCATACTTGGCTTTCCCTCTGTTTGCCTTGCCTAAAACCTTCAACGTCGAGTTTTACTGCCAAATTAAATGCTGATTTGATAGAGAATTGAAGTCGCTAGATATTTCATAATGTCAGACCTCCTGATCCTTGCATCCTTCCCTGTTGATTAATGTAGTTAACATGAAGCCAACTTCCCTCTCACTGAATACCTCCTTCACTAGCCCCTGGTTTCAGCTCCTTTTGATAGGATTAACCAAATCTTTTATCCAATACAATACGTCCTTCTTAGGTGCCCATAATTTAGTTATTTCCTTCTTGGATACCCATAAATCCTCCCAGATTCTATCTTGTCCCCCATTGTCGATCCTCCGATGCATTCCTCTTTGCAGTACCTGTTTCCCCTCAATAATCTCCTTCCATGCCCAAGATGGTCTTAGTCCTTTAGCTGTTAACATGAAGTTTTCCCTAATAAAGCATTTGCATTTTAAAAACTCACGAAGTATCTGATTCTCCTCTCTTTTAATTCTCCTGTCTCTTTTCAGTACCTGTTTCCCCTCAATAATGCAAGTATATATTTAAAGTATTTGTATAGATTTAAAAGCTTTGAAAAAATGACTTAGAGTCGTGAAGAAAGAGATTTTAATGATTAAATTTTGCATCTATAATTTATTTAATATTTTTAAATATTATATCAAAAAATAGTAGGGGTAGGGCACCTCTGTGAGATGGAGATCCTCGTTGGGTAGGGAATGGGGGTCAAAAATCTCCCGATGGAGAATTTTAACAGGGGATTGCATTGCCCGCCACAGTCGCTCCACCTGCATCCCTAATCCCGTCCCATGAACGCCAACCCCTTGCCTTTTTTATAGTTACTCCACCAAAAATTGGCGATGGCCTAAAACGCTGCCCTTATAGTGCCCTTCGGAAGAAAAAAAAGTACACATGACGGTTTCAAATATCTTGAACCACAACTTTAAGAAGAATCTCTTTGCACCCTCCAAGTAAGAACCCTTTTACAGAGTTTCTCAACCACCCCATTACACATCTATTTCTTGGTTTGCTATTCCATAAGATGAATACCGAAGTATATGTCTATTCTCACGAGCGCAGTGAACGGGCTTAAACATGTGTAGCATGTACCAAAAACTAGATACATAAGGGTCTGCACGTCACACCACCAAATGTGACATTGGAGTTTCATTGTAGCATTTCCCAAGAAAAAACACAAAAAGGATTTTTTTTCTTGTGAACCCTCAAACCTTTAGTTTCAAATCCATAAAAAAATAAATAGCATAAGTTGAAAAATTGTTATTATTTTCGTCGTCGCTTTTCTTCTTTTCCCTAAAACCCTGAAAAAAATTTCTTGATTCTCCTTGGTTATTTTTAATCTTGAACCACCACTTATCCTCCTTTTCGATCAGCAATGGTTTCAAACAAATCTTTTTGCACTTTAATCATCCAATAGGTTGCAGATCTAGCCGAATTTGTGAAGATTGATTTAATCCTTGTTACGATACATCTTCCTCAACAGTTGTGTGTGAATTTGTACGGCGACTGAGTTTGTATTTTCTTTAGCTTTTTTATTTTATAGTTAATTTGTCATTCCTAACTGAAAGTTTTAGATTGTCTTCCCTTGTTGGAAGTCTTAGTTTTATTTCCCTTGTCGAAAGTTTTGTTATTCCTTATGTATTTCTAGTAGTGTTTATGTATTGTCATCTGCTCTAACTCTGATGTCACACTATTCCAATTTCACTATTATACAAACAAATTAATTGCAGTTTTGTTGAAAAAATAGGATTAACAAATCAATGTATTTTTATTAAGGCACATGATTCTATTTCTGATCTTATATCAAATGATTAATGAAATTTCTACTTTTCTTAAAAAAACACATGAAATAATTGTTGGATCTCGAATTTGTGCCAGAACAAGAGAAACAATGACTAACATTTGCGCCAGAACAAAGTTATATAGAGCAAAGATAATACAGTTGGATCTCGCCATAGATCACTGTTTTGCTCGCATTCATAAAAGGAAAATGATAATCTAACACACTTTAGACGCACACTTGAGGCACACACTTTGTTTTTTTAGCCTATTTATAATACTTTCTTAGATGTGAAGAGAGACAAGAAATAATCATAAATGGCTAAAAAAATAAAATGTGCGCTTCAAGTATGTTAGCAAAGTGTTTTAGCAAAGAGCCATAAAATATAAACATTAGAGCTTAAATTCACCACATTGAATTTAGAATACTAGCTAACGATCAACAAAAGCAGAACAAAATTAAATGAAATATTTTTCAGGGCAAAGACAATGTTAAGAAAATTGAACTATATTTAGAAGCAGACATTCATTTGTTGCCACTCCGAAGATGCCAGTGACGACATTTTTTTGCATGGCTCTGAAAGGTATGAATTTGAGGATTGTTCTGCAAAAATAATTGGAAGGGCTTGATCTCGTTTCACCCCAGCTGCAATCTGCAGGAGAAGTTCTTTGCATGGTGTTGGCACTGCAGTGCCTTCGCAAGCCGCGCAGACGTAGGATATGAAGTTCAGAAGTACAGTTATCACGTCATTCTCAAGAAACACGAACATAAATCTTAAAAAGACTTGTTGTACCATGAATGAATGTTATGATGGTGAACTACAAGTCTAGGGTAGACGGCCTAATTGCATGAGAACTATACAAATTGAGCCAAGTAATTCTTATGTCACAACAAACCTCATAAAGTGGTTGTTCGTCGACAATAACACAGGATACATATTTGTGTGGGGGCTCAAGGGCATTGGTTCTGCTGCATGTTTTGGCTCAAGCTGAAAAAAAGAAAGCAACAACAAAGTCAGGAAATGCAGATTATTTAACCATGTACCAACACAGAACAGGAATAATTAAAATGTCCATCGCCATATAGGATTTACCAAAAACTAGCTTCAGCAACAAATCCATCAAAAAAATACATCTAGCGACTAGAAGGACCAACAATTTACTAGTTTGTAAATGGTTTCAAAATCATATAGGGGTCTCAAAAAAAAAATCATATAGGGGTGAATCATAGAATAGCATAAACCATATTAAACGATCAACCTGTGAAAGTCTAATTTGGAATTCTTCGGCAGCAGCAGTGTATTTCATTTGTGTGCCATCAGTTAATTTCAAATTGAACATATTACCAACCAGTGCTCTGAACTTCCCAAAACCACATATAATCTGTAAAAACAGAAGACAACAATTTCTGCAGATAGTTTTTCCATCCGATTACCCGTGCATGTGAATGTGTGTCTACAGTGGAGGAAAATTATGTGAAAACTCAAGATCTGAAGAACACCATTGCTTTGATCATTGGAACTCTGCCGCCTAACATTATTGCAAATCCCTTTTATTGCTTTTCTGCTATAGTAAAATTAACATTGTAATTTGATGATTTCATTGAAAAAAGATAAATAGCACTCGCAACTGATACTTTAATGGCCTGAAATGATCATCTGCAGCTTAAGTAAAGACATATTCTGTAGTGTTAGTGTATATGAGAGTGGAGCTAACCTTTTTCCGTAAGGCACTACCAGAGCAATCTGTGATGGGCTTGGATTCCAGTCATGATTTCTTGAAGCAAGATGGCCACTGCCTGTGCTTAACCTCCAGGACCAAACTCTCGACACAACAATACAAAAAAGTGAAGAACGTATCCTTCAGCAGAATTGCTTTAGCTCAATCAGCATAAGCAAGGACGAAAAAGGAAAAGAAAAACAGAAGATGAAAAGTATTACAGATATTTTTCAGATTCATTACAATGGAAAGAAAACTAAAGCAACCAACTTTTAGATCATTATGAAGTTCTCACTTGCATGAGACAGAATGGAAACATAAGAAAGATGACAAAAAATAGACCAATGCTTAAGCACAAAAGTGAAAATTCCAGTAGGAAAAAAAAAAAAAAAAAAAAAAAAAAAAAAAGAAAAATAGCAATAGAAATAAAGTGAACTTTCCCCATGGACATGCAGACTTTCATCCAGCCTCCTAAACCCAATCAGTTACAATAGCATGAAAGACTGGAAACAAGAAATGGATCACGCTAATGATACAGCTAGATGTCTCGCATCACATATTTTTTTCAATCTATCACACATAAAACGAGAGGTCCTAAAAATGGCGCAACCTGCAAAGAAAAAATAACAAGGGTACCACGGATCTGGAGGACAACTTATCAAGTAACACATTCATGAAGTAACTGAACCAGGTGTGAACAAGAACACACTGTAAAAGTATTTATTTTTCCCAGTAAGAGAACAAAATATCATTTCAACAAATTGAAGGATAGCTTCAGATAAACTATCAGTTCCGCAGAGAGAAAGAGCTGTAAACAGGTTAAATTAATTTAGACCGTTTTAGAATGATCTGAGGATAGAAAGAACAGTGATGTAAGACAGTGAACAACGCAAGAGCATTGGTGGAAGACTTCAAACGTATCCCAGAAAACCTACAAAACAGATAAAGAAAACATAAAATTAGATCCCACCGTTGGAAACTTGGAACTAGAAGAATAGCAGTAAAAAGAGTGGAAACTTTAATTTTTCCCCATCAAAATGTAACACATGGAATGGGACCTCACACCGTGATGCCACCTTCAACATAGCCTCTACGGTGAGCGAAAGAAGGAAAGATGCAATTGAACCACAAGCATGGCCTCGGATAATTCCCTCGCGCCAAAGGATAAACAAAAAGAGCAACATCAAAAGGGGAAAGACCAACTGAAACAACATTTTTTTCAAGGCTCATAAATACACTACATGAGTACGGAGGCAGCAGCACAAATCAACTCCCATATTAATAAGTAACGTACATAATTTTCAGCCACAAAACAGTTATACACACAATTTAACATCTTTCGATAACCAAACTCCATTCTTGTACCATCTAAAAGAGTAGAATATTATCGATGAAAAAAACAAGTAGAATGTTAATCTCCATTCCAGGTAAAAACCAAAAGGAAAAGTGAAATGTTACAGCAACAACAGATTAGTTATCGCTAACTGTATTCCCCCGAGAAGAAACTAAGTAAACCCCACATCAGATGCTCAATTAAATATATATTTTGACTAAAATTATATGCACATGTTGGGATCAAGGAAAAAATATTTTTGAAGTACGAAAGCCAGTCAAGAAAGGAAAGCAATATAAAGACAATCCATTACTGTTACAACCAAGTCTCAGAAAACAGAGCACTTGCCTGGTTGGGATGCACCTGTTAGCAGTAATGGCTACTTCGTTACATAATCCTCCAAGGCACGTTTAACTTCAGCTCCTTTGCTTTCCTTACTAATACAGCTTGTAGTTTCACAACCAAATCTCACAATACAGAGTACTTCCCCGGTTGAGGTGCACCTGGAAGCGACAATGCCTGCTTTGTAATATCCTCGAGCACACGTTTAACTTCAGCTTTTGCTTTCTTTACAGATGATTCAGTCGGGCCCTCAATGAAAAGGTAGAGCTTGCGTTCACCTGGCCCTGTTATCTTCCCTGGAGGATAATATTGCCCCCTGGTAGTAATCGCTGCACCGGTCCATTCTGAGATTGGACCCAAAGTTTCCTTGTGGGTCACCTTCCATCGAGCGTTCTGTGGGAAATCATTGATTTCAAGCTCTGCTTCGTAGTGCTCAGGCAATGCGTCTGCTTGGATCTTTGCCAGGTTATGTTGCAAGTTCATCGCAGCTGCCAATGCAGCTGCCCTTGCCGCCCCATCATTAGGTACAACAGGCAAGACAGCACCAGGTAACACTGGAGTTGCACCAGGTATAGACAGACCTAAAACCCCAGGTAAGGTTACAGGTATTGCTCCAGTAGTGAGCAGCTGCGCAGCTGTGACAGGAGCCGGAATCGAAGCAATACTAGCCTTGGAAGCGGCAGCAAGAGCAGCAGCCTGAGCAAGTGCTGCTTGCTGAGAGAGGTCACCACCAGCTTTCCGAATTCCTTCATCTTCGGAGTCTGAGTCTGATTTATCTTCCTCAAACCCATATTCTCTTGCCTGGGCCTTCTTCGCAGCTTTTCTAACTTCATCTTCCTCCTCATTAAACTTAAATCCACTTCCACCATAACCAGTCCCATGAGCTTGCTCTAGTCCCTGATTCACTTTGGCCATAAAACCATCAGCAAGAGCCTTCAAATCTTCAGGAACAGATTGCTCAGATAGTTCCAAGGCCTTGACAAGATCAGGAGCATATCTAGCATCATCCTCGGAGATGAATGTAATCGCACAGCCTTTCCTACCAGCCCGACCTGTTCGACCAACACGATGTACATAATCTTCATAGTGATTCGGGACGTCAAAGTTGATCACCAGTTCAAGCTCCTTCACATCTAACCCCCTGGCGGCAATACTGGTTGCAATCAACAAATTGCAGACATTGCTCTTGAAGTCAGAAATGGTAGATTCACGATCCGTTTGATCCTTAGCCCCATGAAGTGAGAGACAAGGATAGCCATGCTTGAGTAAGTCTCTGAACAAAGCATCACATTTTTCCTGTGAGTGAACAAATATCAAAATCTTCCCCTTTTCATACCACTCACCAAGCAGCTCCAAAAGCCTTAAGAACCTCTCATTTTCAGGTCTCACTTCAACCAACTGGGCTATGTCCTTGTTAACAACACTTCTTCCACCAACCTGGATTTCCACAGGTTTGGTCAACACTTTCCTAGCAAGTATCTCAACTTGCCGAGGGAAAGTTGCAGAGAAGAGTACAGTCTGGCGGTCTGGTCTAGTATTTTGAACAATTCGAGTGATTTGCGGTTCAAAACCCATGTCGAACATCCTATCAGCTTCATCCATAACCAAGTACGTAACTCTACGAAGATTTGTTATCTTTCCGCTACTAGTACAGAGAATATCAATCATCCTCCCAGGTGTACAGACCACAACCTCAGCTCCCCGCTTTAGTTCACTTATCTGCTGGGCAACACCAGAGCCACCATAAATGGGCACACTATTAACACCAATCGCCTTGGTGAACTTCTTAATATCACTGTGGATCTGTTGAACAAGTTCTCTCGTTGGGGCCATTATAAGCGCAATGGGGCCATCTCCTGCCACCACAGGTGGCTGATCCTTAATATGTCTCAACATGGGCAAAACAAAAGCCAGCGTTTTACCTGAGCCCGTCTTTGCTATACCGATGCAGTCTCGGCCACTCATAATTATAGGCAGTGCCTGAGCTTGGATTGCCATTGGTTTTTCATATCCGAACTTTCTTATAGTATCGAGGATTTTACTCGTCAGTCCGGTTTGAATCCATGTCTTAATAGGCTTTGGCACATCTTTCCCATGTATCTTCAGCTCAAGCTGTTTTCTATGAGCTAAGACCTCTTCAGAAGTCATTCTAGACATCTCCTTTACTTCAATATAAAAGTTTTTTCGGAATGGAGGGTATTCTATCTTTGAGTGGTCAACTAGCGAGAGTTTCTCAGCTTTATTTTTCTTCACTCGCTTCATAAACTCTTCGTCATTTTCATCTTCAATTGGGGCTTCCTCATTCTCAACGTCCTCATAATCCGACTCAGAATCCTCTCCGGGGATTATCCTTCCAATAGATTTATTCGAACCTTTCCGAGGAAGAACACTCCCATTAGCTCGATCATCTTTTTTAGCATCCTTTTTCTTCACTTCAGTTAAACCATTTACACCCTGTGAAGAGCTCTCTTCGTTATTCAACTTTTCTACTTTTGGCAACACCATAGAATTCATGAAAGCATCTAA
This sequence comes from Stephania japonica, assembly GCA_039657345.1. Classification (NCBI taxonomy): domain Eukaryota; kingdom Viridiplantae; phylum Streptophyta; class Magnoliopsida; order Ranunculales; family Menispermaceae; genus Stephania; species Stephania japonica. The sequence continues at coordinate 36,103,452 of CM077563.1, read as the reverse complement.
TGGATCGATTTCTTCCTCTTCATTAGCGCCTTCATCATTTCCATTTTGTGCATCAGGTGTAGAAGCTGCGGTAGAATCAATCATCGTCGTCGCAACCCCACCTTCAGCAGCAGAAGGTTCAATGGTTTCATCGACATCCATGTCCCCATCAGTTTTCACCATTGGGTTACCTTCTTCATCATCAGATTCTCCTTCCAAGGTCCAGTTCTTACCAGATTTCAGCTCTTCATTATCTGCCTCGCCGCGTTTTTCTTTCTCAGCCTCCTCTTTCTTCCTTTTCAACTCCTGCCATTCCTGAACCCTCCTCCTCCGTTTATCCATTTCTTCGTCAAGCTTCCGCTGCTCTTCCTCCAAATCCTCTTCCCTAGTTCTCCCCCTTCCTTGTTATCCACATTATCCTCTTCACCCAATTTTTTCTTCGGCTGTCGTCGCTGTCATGATCCTTATGCTTGTTGTCTACCTTACTCTCCCCCTTATAATCCTCCTCTCGCCTCCTACGCTTCCTATCATGATCTCGACCATCTTCGCCGTCTCTCTCATCATCTTTTTCTAAATGCCGCCGCTTCTCTCTCTCCCTAGCCCTCTCCCTCTCTTTCGCTCGTTCCCTCTCTCTATCCTCCCTTTCCCTATTATCATCTCTATCTCTATCTCTCTCTTTCGCCTTCTCCTTATCTTTCCCTCTCTCTCTATCGTCGTCGCGGTGGCGACTCGACCGCTCCTTCTCCCTCTCCCTCTCCCTCTCCCTCTCCCTCTCCTTATGCCTACTATCTCTGTCTCTGTGTTTCTCCCTGTGCTCTCTCTCCTTATGCCTCTCCTTCCCCCTCTCCCTCTCGCGATCGCTTCGTTTCGACTCCGAATCGTCTCTCCTAGACTTGTGCTTCGATTCCTCCATCAAATTCAACCGACCGATCTGTTCGAAACTGTTAAAGAGTTGGAATCAAAATCATAGAATGATGAAATCAAGGAGTAATGATGAGAAATTACCTTACCGGTTTAGGGTTCGGAATTGAGAAGTCGGGGAGAGAAGAGAGAGAGAGAGAGGAATGGACACTGGAAAGATAGTCGCACTTCGAAACCCTAACTACAATTTCAAAACAAATCAGCCGTACATAATAATAGCAGATTTTGTTAAATAAGAGAAGTTAAAGAGAAGGATAAAGGAAGAGTAGAAGAAATCTAACAATTAGCGCATGCATACCTGATAGGCTGTAGGGAGATCGAGCGGATGGAAGGAATGGCGTCGCGAGGGGCCACAGAGTGATCGAACTAAAGAAGAACGCGACGGAACACCAAAAAAGACAAAAAAGAACGCGAATTAATAAAAATGGGGGTAAATTAGTAAATTTCACCCTTCTCAACCTTATTTATTTATTTATTTATTTGAGTTTGAGTGGAACTATGAGGAATTTTTGCATGATTAACACATTTGACAATAATTTTTACCAATGTAGCACACCTGCAAAAATATATAACAAAATAACACACTTAACGCCACATCACACGTCAGGTGGGACAGAACAGTGCGACGAACAACATTTGTATGGAAGTCGTGAGTTGAACTCACGACTTCCATATTTTTTATTTTTTATTTTTATATTTATCTCCATATTTTTTTGTTTTTATATTTATTTTTTATTCCAAATAAAATAATGAAGTCGTGTTTTCTAAACACGACTTCCTTATTATTATTTTCGTTTTCAAAAAATGAAAATAAATTATTTAATATGGAAGTCGTGATTTCAACTCACGACTTCCATATTTTTATTTTTATTTTTTATTTTTTTCTCCATATATTTTTGTTTATTTATTTAATTTTTAATCCAAATAAAATATGGAAGTCGTGACTGCAAGTCACGACTTCCATATATTTAGTTCGTAATTATGTAATATGGAAGTCGTGACTTGCAGTCACGACTTCCATATATTTTGTTTGTTTTTTTTTTTTGTTTGTTTTTTGTTTTGTTGTTTTTTTTTTTTTCTTAATAAAATTCTTTATGCCGGAAATCCAATTGTTGAGCACAATTCCTTGGCAGATAAAAGATTGAAAATTTACATAAACGGTTTGGTGTTCTAACTTCTACTCAAATACATCAGAAGGTATTCAGAACGAGTATCATGAACAAAAAGAAGGAATGACCATTTACATATTCTGTTCATAAAAGACTGCTTCACAAAAATATTACATTGTTCTCGTTCACGTTGAGTATGGTAACTATCAACTACAAAACATCACTTCAAAAAAAAAGATGACTTAATCTGACCCCAAAAAATGACTTCCAGTCCCACAACGTGTTCTCTTTTTAATTCGTCGTTCATGATCTAAAGCTAATGGCACATTCCGCAGGTCCACATTAGTAGGCAACAAATTTTGAGCATCTTCTTGTTGAATTTCATTGATATCATGTCTCTCACCACCAATACTACTAGTAGTTTCGAATGAATTCATCGGTATTGGACTTGTATCAAAATGATGTGGCAATGTAGGTATCCTGTCAAAATGAAAGTCTTGTGTAGTCTCAAACTCAGTGTTGGGAGGTGCCAGCGGAGTAGATGTAGTAACAGACTCATTGTTAAGAGGTACGTATGGAGTATACACTGGAGTACCATGACTCGAACATATATTTTCATGAGAAGATTGATGGGATTCTTCAAAAAAGGGTGGCATATTATAGATGCGATAGTACGCATGTATTGTAGTCAAAGTTGATGCACCATATCTCTAATACGTGGAATGGAAACATCATCACCCAATGTCAATTGATGAATTGAAGTAATTCCATGAGCCTACATATGAAAAAATTTATGAAGTTGCATGTGAAAACAAAAGTAAAATATTTATTATGAAAACTTCATGATTGTAAATAAAAAAGTTAATACTTACCAATGCTTCAACAATAGCTCCACGAGAAGACATGAATCGTCGTGTAATGCGACGATACCATACCATGTAGGGATCATAGAATCCCATTGGCTCCTCCAATAATTCATCATTCGCAATATTAGAAGCACGTTCAGTCCACATGGAGACATAATCACTATGTTCGCACTCCAATCCTTGTCGGTGCTTCCCTTGCAAGTCAATTTTATGTAGCTCCTTACTTGTGTTAGTTAAAGGTGGTGGTTCTTTTGTTTCAAACCAAATTGTCGCATGACTCTATCGAGGATTGTACATTTCAACAACACAAAAGAAAATTAGAGGTGCCTTCGTTCGCCAAATACCACGACCACTACTACAATTCGCTGGCAAATCCCTTATCACCGTGTCAGGATACGGTTCCCAAATTACCTGAGCTCATAAATAGTAAATTGAAATGAATGAAATTATAGTTTTCACCATTTAAAAAAAATGAACTATAAAGAAATTAATTAAATGAATTTCATACTTCCTCAGGTGTTTGCATGTCAATCATTTCTCTATATTTTGTTAGAACGTGCATTGATGTTCCGGTGGTTTCTAAGGCATGTCTCCACCTATACGAACATGGAGAACAACACAATGCATGCATCAATTCACATGTAGATAGATGAACTTGTTTTTTACTAGGTAAAAGAAATTGATAATTACCTATGACCAAAGGGAGGATGTGGGAATAAATCGTCATGTGGTTGTATTTCGTCTCGAAGAACATTTCCCATTATTGGTGCAAGGAAAGGCAATCTGTCCCAAGCCCATAGTTGCAATAATATGTTGGGAAATATGCCCTAGGTCAATCCATTAACAGTCTTTATGAATACATTTTAGTTAATAAAATAGAGGATTTCATTTGCTGTTTATTATAATTGATTTGCATGTTTACATTATAATAAGATCCATGGGTATTTACAGAAATATCCTAAATGTCCCTAGTCGATTATTATACTGGGAACTATAATGAATTAAGACTAGTGTGAGTCTTGATTGATGATCATACGATGATCATACGTATAGGAATACGAATCAAGATCATGAGTACTTGTTAGGGAACAAAGTCTTTGGACCGACCATTATGAGAACACCACATGGATTAAGTCATAGTTGTTTCTCATGATAGGTATATTTTTCAGTCCTCGACTTGAGATTACCAGAGACTTCAACATTAGGAATACGGTGATTTGACGCAATCAAACGTTATCTTTAACTTAGGATGATTATAAAGGTTGTGATTGGTTCTTGTGTGAATAATGTGGTGAAGTTGTGTAATCGAGATAGAATTTGTCCCTCTCATATAAAGAGAGATATCTAGTGGATCCTCGATGTGTTAGGCTTGTTAAAAGGCCTAGTCTAAGTGAATTGATATTGATCAATGTCACTTAGATGTTTTCGATCTACCTAGAAATCGAGACTAGTACGATTGAACATGTTGGATGACAATTCCATGCCTTATGTTTGATCAAAAGGATATCGTGTGACAAAAGGATATTATATACACTATTGATTAGGTTATATCGATTTGATATTCGTATAACTTGGGTAGTCATAATGTCTTGCTAGAGGCCGCTTATGACTTGTATACCAAAATGTGTTTTGATACACTGCCAACGTTGTATGAGCCTATTGGGTCGCACACGAGAATGGTTTTGCGAGATTTTAAGATGGTTGAAAAAATGAATTTTATATGATAAAATTCATGACAAAACGTCCTTGTAGTGTATTACACTTATACTTCTTTAAGTAGGGGTGTATGTGTAATTTACTTAACCGTTTATATACAAGGGTTGTATAAATAGACGCTTTGAGTTAGAATACAAGTACGAGAAAGATTTTAAAAGGGCCGAAACTCTATTTTCGTTTTAAGAAACGACTTAGAGGTTTTTGGTATGCTCGGATCGTTTTGGAGAGAAACAAAAAGGTTTGCTATTCTCTCGAAGCTAGCACTTCAAATCTCGGCGCCATTCGTGTGTGGACTACGATAGAGGCGTTCGTTGTTGGCGGCGCCTTAGAGATCGATTAACCTTCGAGAAGGTACATTGCGGCGAGGTATGATTAAGTTTTTCATAGTCTAAACATGTTTTAATGGAATCAAATTCGGATCTGTTGGGGTTTTTTCTCAAAATTGTTTTGAAATCTCCGCTGCGTTTGAACCCCAAAATCCAACAGTGGTATCAGAGCCTTCGAGTTTGATTCCATTAAACTCATTGCATGTTTTCTTATGATATATGATTGAAAACATGTTCATAGTTGATGTATATGTGATATACATAAGTTTTCTATGCGATTCATTATCATGTTTTGTGTATATGATACATATATTCATGATTTAATTGAAATTAGTTTCGTACATGCTAGTAACCATGTTAGGTTAATTTGAATAATTTTAATGAATTGAGTTTCGTGTTCTATGATCCATGACACCATTAGGTTCGATTGGGATAGTAGTTCATGATTCAATTACATGTTTGTGGTTATTTGGATGAAGATCGAAAATGCAAATAATTAATTTTCGAAATTATTTATTTATAAATAATTAATTTTCGAAATTATTTATTTATCTTGTTATATCTATTTTGTTATGAAGTCTCTATTTGATAAAGATAGATAACAAATTAGAATTGGAGATAAATATCAAGAATCTTGTTATTAGTGATATACTAGGATTCAAATATCTTAAATCCAAAATAAATAACTAATTTTCGAAATTATTTATTTATCTTGTTTTATCTATTTTGTTATGAAGTCTCTATTTGATAAAGATAGATAACAAATTAGAATATGAGATAAATATCAAGAATCTTGTTATTAGTGATATACTAGGATTCAAATATCTTAAATTCAAAAATAAATAATTAATTTTTGAAATTATTTATTTATGTTGTTATATCTATTTTATTATGAAGTCTTTATTTGATAAAGATAGATAACAAATTAGAATAGGAGATAAATATCAAGAATCTTGTTATTGGTGATATGCTAGGATTCTAATATCTAAAGTCCTAATTGGATTAGGATAAAATGATTAGTTAGATGTGGGCCCGGGTTAATTAAAAATGTTTTAATTGACTTAATTTTGGATAAATTAAGGGGTAAATTTAGTATAGTAAAATCAGCGAAAAAAAATATGATTTTCTATAGCAAATTTCAATTTTCGAATTGAGATTTGTCTTCTAAAAAAAAAAAAAAAAAAAAAAAACCTTGCCCTTTTTGTTTCCCGCTTGTTGACCACCGATAGGATCGCCGTCTAACTAATCATAGCGCACGGAAATTCTTCTATTAGTGAATAGCATAAAAATTTTCTAAATTGTTTAGTGGTTCTACAAATCAATAAAATATATGATATTTCATTGTTTAATTAAAATCACTAAAGCTGAATAAAATCCCTCTATTAAATCTTAAGTCTTGTGCCATCCAATTTTAAACACTTGTCAAGGCCTCGATCGCACTAATATAGTTTCACCATAGTTGGGTGTATTGTGTTATCTTGGTGAGATAAGTTAGGTAAGAGTTACCTAAATGTTTAAATTGGTTCGACTTAATAAAGCTATCAAAATAGTTTTGGGCTTTAGGCATATGATGAGATAAAAACATGCTAATACATAAGATGTCCCATATCTCATAAAAAGATCTAAAAATTACATAAGATGTAATTGGTAACTGTTACCTACCTAAATAATCTAGTTCTGTGTTTCATGCCATAGCTGTCATAGAATTAGGTGAAATATGGATTTTAGTCCCCTAAATAAACAGTATGTTTTACGAGGGTTGTTAATTTAGTGGGAGTCTGTTCCTCTATACTAAAATAAACTCTGCAAAATCTTTATTGTAGATCAATGGCCTCTTCAAGTAACAATAATCCCCTGTCACTGCGATCTATCCTTGAGAAGGATAAGCTATCTGGGACTAACTTTCTTGACTGGTTCAGAAACTTGAGAATCGTTCTCAAAATTGAACGCAAGTTGTATGTCCTAGATGCTCCGATCCCTAAGGACCCACCAGTCAATGCTACGAAAGCTGTGAAGGATGCGCATAATAAGCATGTCAACGATTCTACTTGATGTTGCATGCATTATGTTGGCAACTATGGTTCCCGAACTTCGAAGGACATGGAACTAATGGAAGCCTACGACATGGTATGTAATTGAAGGAAATGTTCCAACAATTAAGCTAGGCAAGAAAGGTTCGAGACGATCAAGAACTGCATTATTGTAAGATGACCGAGGGTGCGTCGCTTAGTCCTCATGTTCGAAGATGAAGGGCTATGTTGACCAACTTGATAGACTTGGATTTCCCATAAGCCAAGAGTTGGCTACGGATTTGATCCTAAATTCATTACCAAGAAAGTTACTCACAATTTGTGATGAATTACAATATGAATAATATGGAGAAATCAATTTCAGAGTTGCATTTGATGTTCAAAACTACTGCACAAAATATCAAGAAACCCTCTAGTAATGTGCTGATGGTCCAAAAGAAAAAGGGAATGAAGAAAAAAGGCGAAGGCAAGGCTAAAGTTGCCAGAAATTGCTTCTGCTTGCACTTGTCGCAAAGCCTGTGGAACAAGTCAAGCCCCAGCCTGTTCCTGCTTTAAAACACCCAAAAGAAAAGGAATGGAGTTTCTAAAAGCAAAAATCGAACCTTATTAGATATGGTTTGATCTATGATGAGTCATGCGGATCTTCCATTATCCTTTTGGGGTTATGCATTACAAACTGCAGCTTTCACTCTAAATCGAGTTCCTTCTAAAGCGATTGATAAAACACCATATGAGATATGGTACGGGAAGAGACCTAGTTTGTCCTTTCTTAAGATTTGGGGCTGTGAGGCTTACGTAAAGCGACAAGTCTCAGAAAAATTAGCACCTAAATCTGATAAGTGTTTATTTGTGGGGTATCCTAAGGAAACAAAAGGATATTACTTTTATAATCCCGCTGAGAACAAAGTGTTTGTTGTTCGGTATGGTGCCTTTATGGAAAAACAGTTTATTTCAAAAGACACTAGTGGGAAAGAAATAAATCTTGAAGAAGTTCAAGAATCACAAATAAACACTTGAACCGCTCTTGGAAGTTCAACAACGTTCGAACCGTTGAACCTCCGCAAGTGACACAAGGCCCACGTAAATCTGGTAGGGTAAGACATGAGCCGAGAGAGATTCGATTTCTCATTACGATAGTCGTGATGTGTTGCTTATGGATCAAAATGAGCCCACCACTTATCAGGAGGCTATGTCTAGACCAGACTCAGATAAATGGCTAAGTGCCATGAACTCCGAGATGCAATCCATATATGATAACCAAGTTTGGAACTTGGTTAATTTACATGAAGGTGGTAAGACCATTAGATGTAAATGTGTTTTCAAGAAGAAAATTGACATGGATGGTAAAGTACATACTTTCAAAGCAAGTCTTGTAGCAAAAGGTTTCGAGCGGACTCAGGTGTTGATTATGATGAAACTTTTTCGCCGGATAGCCATGCTTAAATCCATAAGAATTTTAATTGCCATTACTTGCATATTATGACTATGAGATATGGCAAATGGATGTAAAAACAACATTTCTTAATGGAAAGTTGCTTGAGGCCGTGTATATGACACAACTTTGAAGGTTTTGTACATCCCGAGAATTCTAGGAAGGTATGCAAGCTTCAAAGATCCATTTATGGATTAAAGCAAGCTTCTCGGAGTTGGAATCTTCGTTTTGATGAAGCAATCAAGGATTTTGGTTTTATTAAGAACGAAGATGAGCCTTGTGTATACAAGAAGGTCGATGGGAGTGTAGTTGTTTTTAAGTGCTTGTATGTTGATGATATATTACTTATTGGAAATGACATCCCAACATTGCAAAGTGTCAAGTCTTGGTTAGGGAAGTGTTTCTCAATGAAAGACTTAGGAGATACAGCCTATATCCTAGGGATAAGGATCTATAGGGATAGATCTAAGAGGCTAATCGGTCTAAGTCAGAGTGCTTACATAGACAAGGTGCTTGAATAGGTTCGGTTGCAAGACTCTAAAAGAGGATTATTGCCAATGTCTCATGGCATAAGTCTCAGCAAGACTCAATGTCCTAGGACAAATGATGAGCGAGATCGTATGAATAAGATTCCATATGCATCAGCTATTGGATCTATCATGTATGCCATGTTATGCACTCGACCTGATGTATCATATGCTTTGTGCACTACAAGCAAATATCGATCGATCCAGTGAGAGTCATTTGGATAGCGATAAAGAACATCCTTAAGTACTTAAGAAGGACTAAGGAAGTGTTCTTGGTCTATGGAGGTTTTGAAAATGATCTAGTTGTAAATGGTTACACGGATGCAAGTTTTCAAACTGATATAGATAATTTTAGATCGCGATCTGGATATGTGTTTACTTTGAATGGGGGTACGATGAAGTGGAAAAGTTCGAAGCAAGAGGCGTGGCGGATTCTACAACAAAGTGAGTATATTGCGGCGTCCGTCTGCAAAAAGAGAGCGGTTTGGATCAAAAAGTTCATTTATGAACTAGGTGTGGTTCCAAGTATTGCTAACCCTATTTGTTTGTATTGTGACAATAATGGGGCAATAGCACGGCCAAGGAACCTAGATCACACCACGAGATCCAAACATATACTCGAGCGTTTTCATCTCATCGAGAGAAATTATTGAGAGAGGAGACGTAAAGATTTGCGAGTACCTACTAAAGACAACGTTGTGGATCCATTGACAAAGGCTCTTCCACAAGCGAAACATGATGGTCATGTTAGATCATTAGGCATTAGATGCATGAATGATTGGCCCTAGAGCAAGTGGGAGATGTTGGGAAATATGCCCTAGGTCAATCCATTAACGATCTTTATGAATACATTTTAGTTAATAAAATAGAGGATTTCATTTGCTGTTTATTATAATTGATTTGCATGTTTACATTATAATAAGATCCATGGGTATTTACAGAAATATCCTAAATGTCCCTAGTCGATTATTATATTGGGAACTATAATGAATTAAGACTAGTGTGAGTCTTGATTGATGATCATACGATGATCATACGTATAGGAATACGAATCAAGATCATGAGTACTTGTTAGGGAACAAAGTCTTGGACCGACTCGCTATGAGAACACCACATGGATTAAGTCATAGTTGTTTCTCATGATAGGTATATTTTTCAGTCCTCGACTTGAGATTACCGAGAGACTTCAACATTAGGAATACAGTGATTTGACGCAATCAAACGTTATCTTTAACCGGATGATTATAAAGGTTGTGATTGGTTACTGTGTGAATAATGTGGTGAAGTTGTGTAATCGAGATAGAATTTGTCCCTCTCATATAAAGAGAGATATCCAGTGGATCCTCGATGTGTTAGGCTGTTAAAAGGCCTAGTCTAAGTGAATTGATATTGATCAATGTCACTTAGATGTTTTCAGTCTACCTAGAAATCGAGACTAGTACGATTGAACATGTTGGATGACAATTCCATGCCTTATGTTTGATCAAAAGGATATCGTGTGACAAAAGGATATTATATACACTATTGATTAGGTTATATCGATTTGATATTCGTATAACTTGGGTAGTCATAATGTCTTGCTAGAGGCGCTTATGACTTGTATACCAAAATGTGTTTTGGTACACTTGCCAACGTTGTATGAGCCTATTGGGTCGCACACACTTGAGAATGGTTTTGCGAGATTTTAAGATGGTTGAAAAAAATGAATTTTATATGATAAAATTCATGACAGAAACGTCCTTGTAGTGTATTACACTTATACTTCTTTAAGTAGGGGTGTATGTGTAATTTACTTAACCGTTTATATACAAGGGTTGTATAAATAGACGCTTTGAGTTAGAATACAAGTACGAGAAAGATTTTAAAAGGGCCGAAACTCTATTTTCGTTTTAAGAAACGACTTAGAGGTTTTTGGTATGCTCTGGATCGTTTTGGAGAGAAACAAAAAGGTTTGCTATTCTCTCGAAGCTAGCACTTCAAATCTCGGCCGCCATTCGTGTGTGGACTACTGATAGAGGGCGTTCGTTGTTGGCAGCGCCTTAGAGATCGATTAACCTTCAGAAAGGTACATTGCGACTGAGGTATGATTAAGTTTTTCATAGTCTAAACATGTTTTAATGGAATCAAATTCGGATCCTGTTGGGGTTTTTTTCTCAAAATTGTTTTGAAATCTCCGCTGCGTTTGAACCCCAAAATCCAACATAATATAACTGGACCCGCAATCTCCACTCCATCAATATCAGCAGCAAGACATAATTGTCTATATAAGTGGGCCAAAGTTGCACTACCCCAACTATAGTTTCCTGCTACCTCAAAGTCCTCCAAAAATTGTAAATATGTTATGTGTACAAGATTGTTAGACTTGTTTGCAAATAAGGTTCCTCCAAGAAGCTGTAATATGTAAGCTCTTGCATATCGTTGCACTTCTTCGTCACTAACAAAATTTGGAAGGTTTGGAAACCATGTTGAGAGTTGTCGAATTGGGATACGACCTCTTCTGCTATTTTGAGGGAATGAGAAGCCCAGTTGTCCCAAACACAAGGCATCATAATCTTGTTCTACAACTCCAGTGAGTGGTAATCCATCAACAGGTAACCCTAAAATTATATGTACATCTTGTAGGGTAATGGTCATCTCGCCAACCGGGAAAATGAAATGTGTGTGTTTCGGCCTCCACCTCTCAACAAGTGCGGTAATGAGATGCCAATCGATTCCTATGAAACCTATTCGCGCTGTTCCATATAATCCAACTTGGTCAAGGTACCCAACTATACGTTCGTCAAGTGGCATCAGTCGATGTAATGCTGCTGAATTACGCCTGATTGTCAAGACACCAGGATCCTGCTATGCAAAAATACAAATGACTTACATTAGTACAAATTTGGCTACAAACTCTTAAAAAATAAAATTACCAAAACATAAAATATTACCAGTCCATTCCACACACGAGTAGATCTATGTAGAGCCTGCATAGTCAACACTGAATCATCTACAGGCCCAGGATCCATATCACGCTTGAACCCCAAAACATTAACAAAGTTGTTATTAATAGAACAAGGAAAAGACAAATATCAACAATAAAGTTCATTAAAAAAGAAAAATAAAACATGTGTACCTAATTAAACTTCAACAACTTTAATTAAAACAACTCATGGTTTAATTCAAACAAAATACACCAATAACGTAGTTATAATTAAAAATAACTGATATAAGAAAAAAATGAGTGAATAGAAATTATTAGACTTGAAATGTCTTTCATTGTGAACGATTAGGTGGTTGTTCTTGCTGACGACGAGAGCATGTGCGCCTATTGTGACCATCCTGCTTACACATACTACATTGCAATTTTGTTGGCGCTTCTCTCCATTCTTTTTCTCATTTGCATATGACGCGGTTGTTTCGATTGCCTCTCCAATCCATCTCAGTTCGCAAACGTCTTGTTTGGGGATGACCTCTTTTCACTCGCTTCCGAGAAGGGGTCAGGTAGCAAGGTGTATGGAACTCTAGAATCAGGCCAATAATCTTCATGAGGAATTGGTTGAAAACTCGCATGACATAACATTGATGTACACGGACAAACTATAATATGACTCAATGTACTTGAAAGTAGTCTATAGCAACACTAGTGCAAAGTTTGCTTGAACATGGGAACATGGAATGCCAAAACACTCACTTCATACAAGTGCATCTACGAGCCGCCAACTTCACCACTTGCTTGTTAGACCCTTTTCTCAAATGATACCCACGTGTTCCGTGATTACTTCAAATGTGCCATTTTCACGATTCACTAATGTAACATTGTGCCCCCAAATTGCCTTTCCCCATGTTGTAACTTATCAAGTGCATACTTGGTGTATTTTTCGGCCCTTCCTAAGGCGACACCTATTTCGTCATGCCTTTTGTTAAAGTAAGCCATAATGCGATAAAATGTTACTTGCACCAATCTTTGTGACGAGGTAAAATCGTGCGCCTTTAAGGACCCCATTAAAGCATTCTACGAGTTGTGAAAAGAAATATTATGAGTTATATTATGAGTATTTTCTTATAAACATGACAAAATCAAACACGTTAAATAAAAAATAAATATAAACATAATACCCGCTAGATTTGTAGTCATCCATCCGTATCGATATCCTTTGTCGTATGCATTGGTCCATTGTGCTCGATCAAGATCATTAAACCACGCAATACTTTCAGCATTAATTTGTTGAAGCTCTTCTTGCATATATGCCTTAAATTTGCGAGGTTGATGTTGTGCACCTAGGCTAAGTACACCATATTTTTCAATTCTTTGCTCCCAAATCTCATGTTGAAATTACTACATATGTGACGAAGGCAAAATCTGTGTTTAGCTCTCATCACAAGTCCACCCATTTCGAGGATCATTCATTGCCAACAATATACCAGGGTGTCTATCGAAATTACACATATACCATCTCGATCAGTCACATGATGTCGCAAACAAGCCATAAACCATCCCCAACCGTCTTGACTTTCCTCATCGACAATGGCAAATGCTAAGGGAAATATATGACTATTGCTATCTACAAGCTGTGGCTATCAAGAGCTTTTGTTTGTATTTCCGTACAAGAATGTGCCATCAATTTGTATTAGTGGCCTGCAATGTCTAAAACCTGCAATAGATGGTGCAAATGCCCAAAAAACCCATTTAAATACAACTTCGTTGTTGGCATTGGGTTCGCCGTATCTCCAATCTACACGTGTCCCAGGATTGCTTTCTTGAAGAGCGGCCATCCACCGCGGCAACATTTTATATGATTCCTTCCAATCTCCAAAGATCTTGGCGACCGCCTTTTTTTTTGCCAACCAGACTTTCTTGTAATGAACATCATAACTAAATTTGTCCTTGATAATTTGATGAAGAACTGGAACTGAAATAGATGGATCTCTTCTCACCACATTTTCAATTTCACGACATATAACAGCGGAGTCCAAATGAGCATGATCATTTGATAGTTTTGCATTGATACAGGTATGTGGTCCCTCATATTTACTTATCTCAAACATTCCATGTGCTTTTCTTTTTGAACGCCGCAACCTCCAAGCACATCCCTCTGAAAGCTTCTTACAACAGACAATCCACACATTAGGTGTTGAATGAGTTACCACAAATTGTCTGTGTACTTTAATGTTGTACAATTTTACTGCATGTTGGACGTCTCCCTTAGAAAAAAACCGCATGCCAACATGAAATTCTGAGGCCTCATTCCATAGAGCTTTAGAAGGAATCATTGTGTTCTCATGAAGGGGGGTCATTGCCTCACTACTCAATTCCATAAATACGGATGAAGGTACGAAAAATTCGCCAACACCCACAGGCGAATCATTAAGTCCATTAGCCTCTTGATCAAAAAAATTATTGTTTCGAACTTCATCCAAGATTGGAGGACAAGATAATGAGCCATCCTCGGCAATGACTTGGTTTAATGCATCTCGAATTATGCTATCAGGAACATGAAGTGCATCAATTCCTTCATCATTGGCATCATCACTGCTCTGATCAGTAGTATTCCCATCACTGCAACAATCGTCATCATCGTCATCATCGTTCATACCACCACATACACCAAAGGCATGAGTTTCCTCGTCAACATCATGATTTAAAGTCATTAAAGGTGATGCACAGTAATTACGTTCAAATGGGGGTTGAATACTAGGCCCTTCCGCACTGACCGCTATGTTAGAACTAGTATGTAATTGCCTCGGAACTAAATCCAAAAACAGCTCCATACAATTCGGTGGTGGACATTCAGCCACAATGTCCCAAGCATCTTTAAGAGTCGATTCATCAACTATTTGCAAAGGGACATAGTAGTACGTTCCAGTTCCAATGTACACAGGATAACGATATACTATATGTAATATCATTTTTTCAACGTCTATCTCCAAAGCATTGCAAATAAAACTCACAAGTTCCTCATACCCTAAACTCAACTTAGATCTGAGATGTCGAATAGGTGCTGTTGTATATGAAATTCCAAATGGTCCATTAACAATGGCACCATTCATATAGCATATCAAAGTCACTCTCCGGTCAACCATTATGGAATCTATATAATATAATTGTTAGTCAATAGAAGTGATAATAATTAATTCACTAAGTACATAGAAACTTAGCAAACTCCAACTAAGTACATAGAAAATTAACAAACTCCATCCAAGTACATAGAAACATAACAAACTCCAACGTGTTTTAAAAATCTATTTTATTTTAGCCTCTTATTTTATTCACAAAAAGGAACCAACTACCAATCACATAAGTGACACAATTGGTGCAAGCAATAGAACAACGAGCAAGGAATTATCTTTTTCATTTCCTCACCTATCAAACACACCCTAAGGGTGCGTTTGATAGCGAAGAAAACTTCAATGAGAAAAAACTATTTTCGTTAGCAAATTTTCTTCATAAAATTCTCTTAAGAAAACATTTCTCATTGTTGTTTGATAGCATGTGAGAAAATTTTCTTAATTTCTTTTTTACTGTTTGATGACATTAATTTTTTTAATAAACTTAATCTTTTTTATTTAGAATGTTTACAATTGAAATTGATCTTTAAAATAGCTTCTTCAATGCATTAACTTGGTTAAGTTGGATTGAAACCCAACTACTACATACCAAGAGTATATCAAAAGTTACCAAATCACCTAACAGGCATGTGATAAACCCAACCATATACCAAGAGTGTTTGTGTGGCCACACCTTCCATATTAACTGCAGCGGATACTTGCATTGGCCACACCTTCCAACACAAAATTGATCAATTACAATTAGGCCAAAAAAATGCCTCTATGAGAAGCTCCATGGTTGGCACTCTAGCCTAGTCTGTAGACTGGAGTCATGTGTCGAAAGCATTCATTAGGAACATATATCATATATTTTCTAAGGTCTCTATTGTCCTTAAAAAAAGTCTCTACTTGGGAATTTAATCAAACAGTTGGTGATCTCGATTTCAATCCAAACAACATGTTTAACTTTTAACTTATACATATAACCAAGAGAGAAGCACAAGATTTCTGGCGAGACTGATCAAGGTAGGGTCTTCAATCGATTGAATCTTTTTGACAAATAGAGTACCATCTATCTATCATCTATTTAATGGTTGTTTAATCGATCTGCACTCACCACAGGCACTGAACACCACAATACAAAATTTATCAATTAGGGCACGGATTAAATCAAATTGAGCGACAAAAGAGGGGGGTATGCCGATATATGCCAACATGAACACCAACAAATCGTCACAGATTATTTTCCTTAATTTTCATGAAATCACTTGTAAACGCACATACCTCACAAGCGGTGGCGGGTGCGACAATGGCAGGGCAGCGGCAGAATGGAGTGGGCGAAGAAGAAGAGGCGAGCAGGTGGGCGAAGAAGCAAAGGGCGAAGAAGAAGAGGCAGAGGCAAAGTGGAAGTTCAAAAAACCCTAAATGTTACATAACTATGGAAGTCGTGTGCGCAAGCCACGACTTCCATAGTTTATTAATTTTTTTTATTTAATAAATATAAATAAGTGTTTTAAAAAAAATTGATTAACGAAAATAAAAATATGGAAGTCGTGTTCGCAAAACACGACTTCCATATTTTATTATTAGTGATTTTTTTTAATAAATATAAATAAGAGTTTTTATAAAAAAATATTAACGAAAATAAAAAATATGGAAGTCGTGTTCGCAAACCACGACTTCCATATTAGTGATGTGGCATTGATGTGGCATCAAGTGTGTTATTTTGTTATATATTTTTGTAAGTGTGCTAGATTGGTAAAAACTATTTTCAAATGGGTTAATCAAGCAAAAAACCTATTGAAACAACTTTGCTTTTGACAACCCTTCTAGAGCTCTTTACATGACTGAAATCAAACATCTCGGTAGTAGGAGTCCGGTCCAAATATGACTTGGAAAGGGCTCATCAATTATACTAAATGAAGGGTTTGATCTACGAAGCAAACCTCAATTAATTTGGTTTAAGGTTACCGTATGGTTCATTTTCTTTTCTTTTATTTTTTTTTGGTAGGAATCAAATAGCTTTATTCATAGCTAAACAAAGGCTTCTCATTATCGAGAAGTAAACTAATACAAGGAGGTATTGAATCAAACAAAGTGATCCTTGACCCATTGCATAGGGCCTTTTTAGCTAGCCTATCCGCACAACCATTGTGTTGTCGAGGAGTCCTCTGCACTATGGTCTTTCCACGCCTGTTGAGTAGTTACCTGATCTCCCAAACAAGTCGATCACATTGAAGCTGAGAAGTTGGATTTCCTAACAACGCAAGGACTTCACTTTGGAATCTACCTCCACAATCTATCTGCACACGTCCCTCTCCTCTGCCCATTCCAAACCTCTCCTAATACCCCCACAATTTTGCAACTAGTGGAGGACACTTTCCCAAGCCAGCCATGAATCCTCCCAAGAATTGACCCTTATCATCCCTTAGTAACCCCTCAATTCCTGCATACTCATCTTCCAAACTAAGCGCCTCATCGCAATTCGCTTCAACCACCCTACATCGGTGGCTCCCATCCTCGATACCCCATTCCACCGAGACCCCAACCGAGCCCTTGCCATAACATCCCGATTGTGGAGGATTTCATCAACTCGAATCGAAGACAACGGCTTGGATAATTAGGCCTTCCTTGTCCATTAAATATACCTTCATTACGCTAAAACCAAAGATACCAACAAGCAACTCCAAAACAAAAGCTCCAATCAAGATCATTATTTCTCAAATTGGTAATAAACCAAGAGGTACTAGAGTAACACTTTGGGTGCGCACCTACTTTAGACATCGACCCAATTGGATATCGTGCATTATACACATCTTGAGGTGAAATGCAAGACATCCGACGGAGACAATGTCCAAAGTGGGTTACTTTTGCATTTTTTAAAAAAAAATTAGTATTTACAACACCTCTAATGTAATTATGGATCGAGGAAAATTGATAGAAATCAGTCACACAATAGAATACAAAAATGCTTCGATGATGGAAATGTCCACCAACAAAGTAAAAAGGTCGCGCAGCCAAAACAATTTGTCCCAATATTTTGCTAATAATAATAGTGGTTCTATATAGACCAAAATTATGGTTCATTTTCTTTATTGTCGAAATAATAATAACTGACTAGAACAAGAATAATACTAATAATAATAGTTATAAGCACCAAAAACACTATGATGAGCTTATTAAATTTTTTTGACTGGAATGGAAGTCGAACTCATTACCTCTGTATGTCTTGCCTTTTGGCAAGTGATGTCTCTACCATCTCATAAGAGATGTTTGAGCCCGTAGTGCTAATAAAATTGAACAAAAGAACACTGAAAAAATAAAAATAAAAATAAACAAAAGAAACTAGTAGTCCAGTAGCTCTATTAAAGTAACGAACCCAAATCAAAATGCATTGATTGTGATCCCACGATCTCAAAGAGATTGGCATCACCATTAATTGTTGATGTCCACACTAGAACAATTAATAGAAGTTTCAAACCCCATATTAAAGATGCATATTATTAAATATCATGTGAAAAACGTGTTCGATAGATCGTGTTTTAATTCATAGAAGAGTTTTGGCATTTTATAACAGCTAATTGATAGAGGTTTTAAGCACCCTCTACATAATACCTATATTAGCAATTAAAACACGACTCGTCGAACGCTTTCTCACATGACATTTATAACACTCATATTTAATAGAGGTTTTGAAACTTCTGTTAAATACCAAAATTGTTCTAGTGTGGCTATCAACATAAAAATGGAAAAAAGAATTTGGGAGGTTAGCATAAAAAAGAACTTGAAAAACAACTTAATAAGTTCCCCAAGTTTTTAAAAACCTCTAGCTCAATTATATCTACTTTAAGATTCATGTTTAAATGATTTTCTTTTGAACTCAAAAGGAGGTCACTTCCTCTTGGGACATAGATAGAAGTACTAATATTCGCTAATAACTGATCATACAAGCAGTTCAGAAAAAGGAAAAGAAAAGTGGATCAACCAGTTGACTCTAAGCCAATGCATGTTTAATTAGATCGACAATAAAGAAAAGGAACCATAATTTCCCTATTTTTCCCTCAAAAACCATCTTTCCCAAGTGAAGTGAAATGCAAACCTGAAACTTACCTAAACACAGATGCATTCGAAAAAAAAGAAAAAACAGTTTGACTTATAGATACCCATACATTGAATCGATCAAAGAATTTAATGTGGATTAAAAAATATCTACTGAAGTGCAAAATTGAAATATTCGAGCAACTATAAGTGCAAAAGAGAAAAAAACGAGAAAAAAACTAATCTAGTCGGGTTGCTAGGATGGTAAGGGCGAACCGAGGTAAGTCAGGCTTCATAATGACACTCCTTATTTCAACAACAAGGTTCGATTCCTGCCCTTAGCAATTTCAATCGGGCCACTGAGGTACGCAACGGCCGACTGCACTAGGACTCCGTAGAACTAGTCACAGAAAACTGAAGTTACTGTAAGCTCCCATACTAGATCAGGCCGCACATAGATGGCGCATGCTTCCAAGGTATTCGAAGCATTCACCTGGGCGACGCTGCAAATCTAAGCAAAAAAATATATATATAAAAATATATATATATATATATATATATAGAACGTCCGATTTTATAAAAAAAAAAAATATAGAACGACCGATTGATAGCAATCAATTTGAGCTCCTCGCATGATTCCAAATTACATGAGTATCATCACTGAAATTCCTTGCAATAGATGAACATAGTTACAAGATTGTGGCAAATTAATGCCTACGAGACCTAGTTTGTTCCGTGCCTCAAAAGAAGAGGATTGGTATATATAACTAAAACTAGTCCGCCACGCGCTGGCAACACCAAGTGTGAATATATTAATTAAAATAAGTTTAATGAAAAAAAATAAACATATAAAAATTAATTATGCAATTTTATAAAAATTATAAATTTGCTACTAAACATGTTGCAACTAAATTATATTGTTGAAGTGTATCTATAATTGAGAGGGCTAACTAATTACGTTAAAAATAAAAATAAAAATTTAAAAATTGAAGTACAAGACCCGACTATCTACAAATCACATTTTACTAAGGGCAATTCACATGATGAGAATTAGTTCCTAAAATACCCCCTGTGCACCCCTAATCAAAAATTCTAAAAAACTTTAACCTCAACGCAACGAGGAGAAGGAGGACAAGTACGCACAAAGCCAACGTTTCTCCGTTCGATCGATCTTCATGTGACAATGGGTGCATATTCGCATCAACTCAAACCCAAAGCCTTCCGTCGAAGTGGTGGACGGACGTGTAGTTGGTGCTTCGAATGTGAACCATAGGTCTTCGCATCAACTCAAATTCTAAGGTGAGATTTTATTTATTTGTTCAAATCCGCGATGTTATTGATTGATTATGATTGTTTACGATCGAATTGGATAGTCGTTTTGTGTGTATTATTGGTTTAAGCTCGGTCAGTCACTTAGGGCCAATTGAATTTGTTATGCTCGCTTGAAAGCAACTGAGCAAATGAAGTTCAATCGATTTATTACGACCGATTAATCCAATTTTAGTGTAATATTGAATTTTTTTTTGAAAATATTGCAATTAAGGATCACATTCTGATCTGGTGCAATTTAATTTGATGATCAATGAATATTATGGTAATACAATCAAATTTAATCGATTTATCGATTTATGTTGTTTTCATGTATATATTTCTTCAATTTTCTCTTGTTTTTTTAACAATTTTGGTTATTGTATATGTTTTTTTTTTTTTTTAATGATCGAATATTATTGAATCAATCACTACCCAATCAAAATCAATCTCAAAACCCTAACAATTCCCATGGCTCCCACGAAGAAAGCCGAAAAGGAGGTTGATGGAGGTGTCGCCGGAGAGTGTGGCTGATGAGCGGTTGATGAGAGAATGGAGACCGAGGATATGCTCTTCATGCTCCTGCAGCTGCAATCTGCTGGTCCACCTACGAGGCATCAAAAGTCGATCTCATCTTATTGCAACTTCTCACCCTAAGAACTGTCAAGTGAAGAATGAGCACCTTTTTCATCCAGTTTATTCTCAGGCATAACAGGATGCTAGTAGCATCTCTATGGCCTGCACAATTTTTTTTTTACCTTTTTCTTCTCCAAATATACGGATGTTGAATTGATGTTCAATCTTACTGTCATGTTCCACTCTATAAATTGATGTATGCAACTCTAATAATATCTATTGCAAAATCAACAGAAGCGTATGGCCCCGTTGAAAGATTAGAATTTAATTTCATCGCTCACTTCTCAACCATGCATTTTAATTTTTGGGGGAGTTTTTCTATTTCGCGCCGAGGGTATTTATATATATTTTTGTCCCAAGTCATAAATAGTTAAAAAAATAAAGTGTGTTTTGTGGGTTAGATTATCATTTTCCTTTTTCTTTTCCTATGAAATGGCAAACGAGCCATCTTGTTCTTTGGGTAAAGAAGGATGGCCAACTTGAACCTTATCATTAAGCCCATCTTGTTTTAACAAGGAGTATGTTTCTAATTTGCTGCCACGTCCCACATTCCTAATCCTCGTTCAACACAAACTCCTAAAAACCTTAATTTAGTTACAACCGATCGACACGGACTCTTCTAAGAGTACATATCTGTTTTGAATTTTAAATCTTCTATATATATACACAAACGAGAGAATCCTGACTTACCTTACCTTAAAAATATTATTTCATCTTTCTTTTCTTGACTTGTTCGCCAGTGCTTCAACTTTGGGTAGACACACAAATTACTAACTCACGGATCAACATACAAATCTGGTTTGTTATGCTGCATTCAGATCAATGTGCCGAACATGGAGATCATTCTCTCTTCAAAATTACTCTTATTTGATAGTTCCTCAACCTCCTTGGCTTATCTTTCCGATTTCCATAAACCCACTTTCTAGGGTACGTGACCTCTACAACTTTGATGGTAGGAAGCAATTTTTTCAATTTGAGACTCTTGACTATTATGAATGGCTTGGGCTTCAGGGACTTTGGTTGTTTTGCTTTGATCATAAAGAGAAAAAGATTCGAGTTTGGAATCCACTCTCTTCTATGAACTTTTTTTTACCGAACACAGCTAATCAATCCGAAGCATTACCTCTTAAAAACGAATTCACTATCTCTTATAGAAGTCCCTTAATCAAGAATTCGAAAGATGTGATTTTTGGTCTTATATACGACGACTTAGAAAAGTTAGCAATATTAAGGTTGGGAGACAAAGCCTAGACACATATTGAAGTAGATTTCCTACACCAACTGCGAAGACCTTTATCAGCAAAAACAAAAATCAGTTTCAATGATATTGTCTTCTATCATGGAAAACTCTATGCCGTAAATGAAGTTGGAAGGGTGTTTGTTTGTGAAGAAGTCGTTCCTGCTCCTTGTCATTATGATTATCATGGTCATCTTGCCAAGGCCACAATGTTGATTGATAACTCAACATCATGGAAAAACTAGATTGGAAAGCCAAGGAAATCACCACTACTTAGAGGTGGATGGAGATTTGATGCATGTTTGTTCTCAATTCTCGGCAAGTATCCAAGAAATTTTTTTAGGATTTTAAAACTTGATTACAGAAAAAGAAAATCGTGTGTCGTCACAAAGTTAGATTTCAAAGATCATTCGCTACTCTTAAGTAGCACTTGTTGCTCTACCTCCGCCACAGTTTCTGAAAGGAGTGGTTTTGTCTATTTTAGAGCAGATTTTAAAGACAATGGTGAGATATCTTATAGTTGCAAACTCATTGAGTATGATTACTTTAAAGAGAAACCAGATTTGTCAATTATTTTTGAAGCCAAAAATTGTAACTTAGGCTACCAGCCTCCTAGTTGGATTATCCCGTGACACAATAGCTAAAACAATTGTACATAGGTGTTCCTTTTGTTGTTTTTTTTATGGAACGTTCCTTTTAATTTTCGTAACCACATATATTTTACATATATCTAAATAGATGGACTTGCAAAAAAAAAAAAAAACGTCGTAGGCAGACTAGGGACAAGGGAACCCTGTTCCATTAAATTATTGGGCTTTTATACTTTTGGATAGGGTTGAGTTTATATTAGTCTTATAACTCAAACTCGACACACATTGGGTGAACTGAACTATTGAGTACACCATAAGATGATGGATGTGACCATGAGTTTATATGCACTCTTGATCTCAGTTATTGAGTAGCAAATTTATATGTATCAAAAATATGTTATCTGTGTCAATGTTATGATTTTATGAGTTTTGTTTTTTTATATAGGAAAGAAACAACATTTTGCACCTATTAAGGTTTGAACCATGACCTCTAACCCTCAAATCTTATATTATACCATTGAGCTACCTAATTGATTGATGATTTTATGAGTTTTATAACAAAGCTTCTTTTTTGTGACGAAATAACAAAGTTTTTGTTTTTAGCACAGCCTTTCTTTTTTAGCCACTCAATTGGATATAAAAAAAAGGAAAATCACTTTTTGATATTAAAACATGCGTCTCATGCTAAGCAACGAGCTACAGGTGTTTTTATTTACAATTTGGTAGATAGAAAATACTAGAATGATAATGAGTAAGTCACACCCCAATACACATTAGCCTATAAGAGCCCTCTATACGGCCTCGACCTGTGTGTTATACGTGTATGTCCGCATTTTGAGGTGGGCATCGATGGATTTGGTAGGCCAATACGTGTTGAGATGTGACTTTCCGTTGTCATTGTAGCACTTCTCTTGGTAGATATATAAATTGACTTCATGTTAGCCATATTATCTTTACAATAATTATCAACCACCACCAAATCAAAAGAACATTTTTTAGGAGATTGAAACTGCTATGTGACTTTCAATCTCCACTAATACTTATTAAAGACTTGCAATCACTTCATTTAACTTAATTAGAGCCACTCTGCTACCCAACATCTTTGGAGTGTTGGTTCAACAAAATCTGCAAATGATTTGATCATTATTATTTTTTTTTGGTGGAATCATTAACACGACTTGACACCAATGAACTTGGCAATTACTTTAAACTATCCATTAGGTTCCTTGTCCAGTTTTGCTTATGACTTGAAGCCGGAGCTTGCATTGGTCAAATGACTTGCAAGCACTTGTCTTAATTAGAGCTTCCATTAGCCCAAACGAACTTTTCACAACTCAACTCTGAAGAGGTATCGACCGACTCTAATCGCGACTTCTAAATGAATAATAGTTAGTGGGTGACGGAGGGATCCAACCGAGATCTCTTTAGAGGTGTTGGCTCTGTGTAGCCGACACCTCTTAAAAGTTGTTGACCCTTTGCGTCCAACACTTCTTAAGAACTGTCGGCTCTATGCGTCCGAACCCTGTAGGCAACAAAACGAACAAATTTTTTTTCAAAACTCCTAAAAAATATATTAAAATAACAAAAAAATAGTGAGTTTTGCTCGAATTCGTTTGATATTTTCAAATCTATCAAAACGTTATACCCAAAATACAAAACTCAAGCTCTAAATTGAAGCTTTAAACCCAACAATAAAACTACAAATAATACCGACTTAAAAAAGGATAAAAACCTCGAAAAACCACAAAATCGATATTGAAAGAGATGAAGAATGCACCACAACGTCAAATTGATGGGATTTTACTCGAATTTCTCGGATTTGGATTTGTGGTGAAGGTGCATTTGGAGATAGGGATGACTGAGGTATGCGTGAATAAAAACCCTTTATATAGAGGAGTAATTGAGTCATTTCATATAGGTGGGGGTAAATAAACAAAAACTCGAAGCCACATCCTAAAACAGTAAACCAACGACAACAATAATGAGAAAATCAAGTACTTATAGAGAAGTACCTAAAAAAGCACTTGTGGATAGTGAAAAGTAAACTATAAATCAATATGGGGAGAGCACTGTCACTGTACCACGTTTAATTAACCACGTTTAATTAGTAGCAGCTCAGGCCTAAAAGCTTTTGCCCAAACCCAGCGACTGCTTAAATATGGATATGCAAAGCAGCCAAGTTCCATCACATAAAAAACGTCAAATACTTTCATCCAACAAAACGAGTCACGCTATGGGCACCTCGACATCTTCTGAAGGCACCCCGTAATTTTTAATTAAAATTGATTTTATAACTAATTGACAAAAATGTTCTTCTAACCCAACTATTCACATGTCTATTCTAATGCCCTCTCAGAGCACCCCCACTCTCGAAAACACAATTTTTCTACCAAGTCAAGTCGATTCGTTGCTAGTCGGACATCGCGTTTCTCGATTAAAGAGTGTGCACCAACCTTGTCAATCGCATTTGTCGATCCGTCATCGACCAGAGATTCAACGAGTTTTAAGTATTTTTAGGGTTTGATGGTTGAAGAAAATGAGTAGGAGATGGGCGTCGCACACGATAAGGTTAGTTTTCATTGTCATTTGTGGTTTTTTTTTTTCCATTTCCGAAGGTGAGCCACGAATGCGAAGTTACCGGTCACACAAGACTGAGACATGTTGTAGTGTCTCGGTAACTTATAACCGATAACTACTAAAAAGTGTCGGTTACTACTAAGCGAGTCTAATCCCAAACATAACTTTTTATTACACTCGGTTAGAAGTAACCGAGACATAGCTTAATGTATCGGTAACAGGTCGCCGAGACCAAACCAGTAGTCTCGGTGATACACAACCACGTGGTCTTGGGGTCCTTCTTACTTAGGTGTCAGTTGATATTAGTCGACATATTCACAATGGTATCGGTTATAGATGTCCGAGACCAAAAGATAGATCACGATCCTGTGTGGCCGAGCACTACGAGATTAAAAATAAGCACTTACCTGACCCTAAAAATAACAAATCTACTTTAAACGAGCAAAGAAAATGCGAAGATTTGGTATATTGAGGCCTTTATGGTGTGATGGGAGGGAGAGATGAAAGGTTTTGTTTGATTTAGTGGTGGGTTGCTCGTGCTTCAAACAAAGGGTATTTTGATAAAAGTTTCGGGGTGCCCTGATAGGATGCGGGGTCCACGTAGCACGACTCATGAAAAATATACATTTTTTTTGTTGTGTCAAAGGCCAGTGCCCTTGGATGGACGTCGAGATTTATGCAGATATTATGCAGGTTACCTATGAATATTTTTTTTTGGATCAAATAGTAAAAAAACGACAACAGATGATAGAGTTTTTCGAATTCGTTCCTCTCTCAAACCAAACCATCTTGTTGATTTATGCGAAATCCTGAGATGTAAACAACCAATCGATCAAAAATGGCGGTTTGTGTTGAGCTCGATGGCTTCAACTTCGTTCCAATCACTCGCGCTTCTCTGTGTTGTTGCCGCCTCCGCCCCTGCTACAAACCCCCAATTCTCTCTCGCCCTACACTGAAATCCAAGCCACTGAGAGTGGCCTTCGATGGCGTTCCCAGACTTCCAATTCGAGCTCGCGAGAATCGGAGACTCTACTTCTCCTCCGCAAATCGCCACTCGCACTCACTTAATTCGATAGTCGCAGAGGAATCTGATGATATCAAAAGAACTGGAGATTCGAAGGAGGTAATTAGGGCACAATTCTGATTAGGTTAAAAATTAGGGTTTCTTTGATAGAATTAGGGTCCTATTTAGTATAATTTTCTATGGTTTTATTGATTTATAGGTTTTAGGTGTCGCTGATGATGATTCAGAAATGGTGGAGCGTTTTCAATCCGTGGAGAAGAAGAGATCTTCTGGGAGTCAGTTGAAGAAAAGGATTGTTTTTGGGCTGGCGATCGGGATTGGCGTAGGTGGCGTTGTTTTGGCTGGTGGAGCGGTTTTTACCGTGGCTGTGGCTGCTGCGGTGTTTGCTGCTGCTCGCGAGTATTTTGAGTTGGTGCGAAGCCGCGGCATTGCTGCTGGAATGACTCCACCTCCTAGATATGTGTCTCGAGTTTGCTCTGTGATATGCGCTCTTATGCCCTTACTTGCGCTGTAAGTTCTATTGGATTCTTACTCATTGGAGTTATTTTGATTATCCTCACTTGAATTGCAATTAAGAACGTGCCATTTCTAATTATTTTCCTTGTAAACCAGAATGTATGCAAATTGACTTCTACCAAGATAACATTTCTGTCTTTTAAGACTTAACCTGGACAAAAATAGGATAAATTGCTTTTAAGAATGATTTACAATGATACTATTAAAAGGCTTATCAAGTGGGGGCGTCGTCTTTCTCCCGCTAGTTCAATTTATTCTCGAGACTTATTACTTGGTGCACAATGTAGGACATAACAAATCTTTGGCTTCCAATCTTTATCTGGATGAATTAGATACATTCCCCTTCCCAGGCCATCAACAATATGTCCTGCAATCAGCTGAGTAGATGCCATCTCACGACAATTCTCTTATAGAAGATTTGTATCTAAGATTTTTTTTTAAATGAATGTTCAAGGTTATGAGTGCCTCCTCTTTGTAGCGTGATCAAACTCGAAAAGAATAGACCTTGTCATGGTTTCTGCCCTAATTTAGTTTCATAAATTGCTTTTTATGGAGTTCCTTTTCCTCATATAAACTTGACGATTAGTTCTTTTCACAAAAGTAGGAATAATGTGAGAATAAATTAGATTGGAGTTCAGATTTTTATTTTTATGTTCATTTTTTTTTTGTGAACTTCTTTTGAAGCTTTAATTTTAAAAGTTTTTTGTTAGTTTTGATTTCAACATGAGTTTTACAAGTCTTATTTAGTGTCCAAATATAGTTGTAATAGGTGTAGAAAGCCTTTCCAGGTCAGCATAGATATGATAGAAAGTTAGTTTTTAGTTTTTCTGCATGACTAGGACTTTTTTAGATGAGTCACCTATTATATTAAGTCCTCCTATTAACAGGCTTAGATCATCTAATTTCATTCGCAAAATACAATTTTTTTTTAATTATTATTATTTTTTATTTTTTATCTTTGTTCTTCTCTTTTGATTTATTTAGATTTTTACTAGAATTTGTTTCGACTTCTCTTTGTTGGGTTTTAGGGTTCAAAAATGCAGTGGATATTTTTGTTGTGAATTGAAATGAAACTTGCTAGAACTAGAGAAGGAAAGTAGAACTACTAACTTCTACTACTACAAAGAACTACAAAGAACTACAACTACAAAGTAGAAGAGGAGAAATGAGAGAGTTGTATACAACTTGGTGTGTTTTTACAATGAGGTTGGCACCCTTTATATAGGCCCTTTGGTGATGATGATAAATGTACTTAGACAATGTTTACAAGTAACACATACATCACATGTCATACAACTCTTCACAAGCAACATTGACAATACATGGAATAATGAGTACATTTGATATGGATACAAGTAAGGGTCATGCTTGATACTACCACTCAATGTAAGAGCCATGCTTGACAATGATTAGTCATACAAAGTCTTGATCAATTGTTCATCCATATCATAACACTCCCCCTTGGATGACAATTGTTGAGAGAATGTGCCTCGTTAAAACTTCTACTAGAAAAAACCCTGTGGGAAAAAATCTAGTAAAAGAAAAAGAGTACACATTTCTTATTAATCTTAAGATGAGTATAATATTGTTAGGATTGCTTCATTAAAAAAAACCTTGCTAGAAAAATCCAATGGGATAAAACCATAGCTAAGGGAAAAAGAGTGCAATACACTAATCAATAACTCCCCCTCATGTGAACATGGGTGAAACTTGTTCAGTTTCTTTACTTACAATGTCTTTAAGTTTACGCAAGCCAATACCATATGTAAGCTTTTTAAATGTCGTAGTTGGTAATGCTTTTATGAATAAATCAGCAAGATTATCGTTCGATCGGATTTGCTTGACATCAATTTCACCATTCTTCTGAAGCTCATGTGCATAAAAGAATTTTGGTGAAATATGTTTTGTTTTGTCCCCCTTTATGAATCCTTCACTTAATTGTGCAATACATGCTGCATTATATTCATATAATATGGTTGGAGAATCTTTTATTGAAGGCAATCCACATGATTCTTGTATATGTTCAATCATGTTTCTTAACCAAACACATTCACGACTTGCTTCATGAATTGCAAGTACTTCAGAATGATTGGAAGAAGTGGCAACCATAGTTTGTTTCTTGACTTCCATGATACAACAAGATATTACCACGGTGAATACATATCCTGTTTGAGAACGGGCCTTATGGGGATCTGATAAAAATTCAGCATCAGCATAACCTTGGAGATTCAATTTTACCCCTCTCGAGTAAAATAAACCCATGTCACTTGTTCCTCAAAGATATCGAAAAATGTGTTTAACACCATTCCAATGTCTTCGAGTTGGTGAAGAGCTATATCTTGCAAGTAAGTTGACAGCAAAAGCAATATCGGGTCTTGTACAATTTGCAAGATACATAAGTGCACCAATTATACTTAAATATGGTACCTCCGGACCAATTAGCTCTTCATCACTTTCTTGAGGTCGAAATGGATCCTTATCCACTTCAAGTGATCTGACAACTATTGGAGAGCTCAATGGATGTGCCTTGTCCATATAAAATCTTTTTAATAATTTTTCAATATAATTTGATTGATGGACAAGTACTCCACTTGAAAAATGTTCAATTTGCAAACCAAGACATAGTCTTGTTTTTCCAAGTTCTTTCATCTCGAATTCTTTTTTTAAGTATTCGGATGTTCTAACGATGTCGTCGTGGTTTCCCACTATATTTAAATCAACATATACAGCAATAATCACAAATCCTGTTGATGATCTTTTAATGAAGACACATGGGCAAAGTTGATTATTTACATATTCTTCTTTCAGTAAATAATCACTAAGACGTTTGTACCACATTCGTCCGGATTGTTTCAACCCGTACAAAGACCTTTGTAATTTTATAGAATGCATGTTATGAGGTTTTGATTTTATTTCATCAGATATTACAAATCCATCAGGGATTTTCATATATATTTCACTGTCTAGAGATCCGTACATGAGATATCTTTATAACGACATCCATTAAATGCATATTAAGCCCTTCAGAGACTGCAAGGCTTATGAAGAACCGAAATGTGATTGCATCTATAACAGGAGAATATGTTTCCTCATAATCGATGTCAGGTCTTTGTGAGAAACCTTGAGCTACAAGTCTTGCTTTGTACCTTGTAACTTTATTTTTTTCGTTTCTCTTTCGTACAAATACCCATTTATATCCAACAGGCTTTACACCATCTGGCGTTTGGACAATTGGTCCAAAAACCTCTCGTTTCCTTAACGAGTTTAGCTCTGCTTGGATATCATCTTGCCATTTTTGCCAATCAGGTCTTTTTTAACATTCGTCCATTGATCGTGGTTCTGGATCATCATCATTTTCACATATTTCAAAGGACACATTGAAAGCAAATATATCATCAAGAACAATTTTATTTCGATCCCAAATCTTACCAGAGTTTAAGTAATTTATTGAGATCTCATTACTTTCATCTTTTTCATCTTTTTCTAGAGGAAGTTGTTCCACATCAGAATCAACTTGTTCTGACAAACCCTTATCAAAGGATTCTTGTGCTTTCTCAGGAGTATTTTGATTTGTATTTATTTTTACTCCCGCTTTCCTTTTTCGAGGAATTGTATCCTTTGAACCAACCGGTCTTCCACGCTTTAAGCGTTTCGTTGGTTCTTGTGCATTTTGTTACACAGAGACATCAATTCTTGCAGGAGCATTTACAGCTGGAATATGTGATTTTGTCACTTGTTTTGCATCATTAAATGCATCTGGTAATTGATTTGCAATTTGTTGCAAATGAATGATCTTTTGAACTTCAAGTTCACACTGATTTGTTCGTGGATCATAATGTGATAAAGTTGATGCATTCCAAGCAATTTCATGCCATTCCTTTTGAATTGACTTCTTATCTCCCCCTAATGGTGGGAAAATTGCTTCATCAAAGTGACAATCAAAAAAACGTGCAGTAAATAAATCCCCTGTTAAGGGCTCAAGGTATCTTATAATGGACGATGAGTTAAATCCAACATAAATCCCAAGTTTTCGTTGTGGACCCATCTTAGTTCTATTGGGAGGTGGTATAGGAACATACACTGCATAACCAAAAATTCTTAAGTGTGAAATATTTGGTTGTTGACCTAAAATGAGTTGTATGGGGGAATGTTCATGGTATGCAGTAGGCCTATAACGAATAATAGATGCTGCATGAAGGACTGCATGTCCCCAAACTGAAGTTGATAACTTAGTTCTCATGATTAAAGGTCTGGACAATTAATTGAATGCGTTTGATTAGAGATTCTGCCAAACCATTTTGGGTATGCACATGTGGAACAAAATGTTCAATGGTAATTCCTATAGACATGCAATAATTTTTAAATGCTTGAGATTGAAATTCCCCGGCATTATCAAGACGGATGGTCTTGATTGGGTTGTCAGGGAATTGTGTTCTTAACTTGATTTGCGCTAAAAGTCTAGCAAATGCAACATTGCGGGTCGAAAGCAAACAAACATGTGACCACCTAGTTGATGCATCTATCAAAACCATGAAATATCTAAATGGTCCACAGTGAGGATGAATAGGTCCACATATGTCTCCCTGAATGCGTTCTAAGAAAACTGGGGATTCCACAACAATTTTACTTGGAGATGATTTAACTATCAACTTACCTTGAGAACAACTAGCACAATTATAATCACCAGCTGAAAATATTTTGTGACTCCTTAAAGGATGTCCATGCGAATTATTAATTATTCTTCGCATCATTGATGATCCTGGATGACCAAGCCGGTCATGCCATAAAATGAATGTCTTTGGATCATTAATTTTCTTATTTAAGACGACATTCCTTTCGATGTGCCTTATGTGTGTAAAATATAATCCAGAGGATAAAGCTGGGAATTTTTCTAACACTTCTTTTTTCCCATTTGAAACCAATGTGACATAGAGAAATTCTCTATTATTTTCGTTCATGGTTTCAATGTGATATCCATTTTGTCGAATATCCTTAAAGCTGAGTAAATTTCTTCTGGATTTTTCAGAGTATAAGGCATTGTCAACATGAATTATTGTTCCCCTAGGCAACATAATATTTGCTCTTCCAGAGCCATTAATCAAATTGGAGATGCCAGATATTGTTTGAACATTAGCCTCAACTAAGTTCAAATTGGAGAAATATTCTCTTCTTTTGAGGATAGTGTGCGTTATAGCACAATCAACAGGACATATATCGCCATAATCTGAACAAATAACTTGATGATCTATTTCTACATTGAAAAATAATATGGTATTAAAGAAATACCCTTTTCGTAATAAAATACGAATATCTCAAACTTTTTGAATCATTAGTCAACAAAAGCATAGTAAAATATCACAAAAATATTTGGGTATTGTATATATGACAATATTTAGGCAGCATAGCCTTTCATACGTGACAAAAATGTCATAATTATGAGCGCTCATTGTCAATACTAATTTACCCTTTCTAGTGGTGCACCACTTTTTATTTTGACTATCAATGGAATTATCAATATGACTTTAACCATATCTTTTCACCTTTTCCACGTTGATAAATTTGTAATTGCGACTATGGTCATTATATGCAACATATGCTTCTTAATTTGAAGCTAAACCAATTGGAAATGAGTGATATTATATTTATAATATCTTATTATTTTACTCAGCTACCACGAGACAAGGATTCAATCCATAATTAATATTTAATGGATTGACGTGCGCGCTCGATAATTTGTTGCTGTAATACATCGAGGCGAGCTCGTGGCTTTTATTTGTCTCATCAGTCATATTTCCGCATAGCCTCAATATAGAGGTAATTGAAATTGCAGAATAATAAATGATATTTGACTGATATAAATTTTGTGGCGTGAGACCCAGCCGCTCATTTTGAGCCTTTTGGAGTATCACCAATTTTGGCTTTGATATAGATAGCTCCATGCGGTGAAATGATAATATAAAGTGAAATATTCACTTTTCAAATCTCTAAAGAGTCTAAAGAGATTTGACGAATAAATATTTATACGCATAGCCTTGCATAGATACTTTATATATAATTTGAGCATCCCGTTGCCTTGACAAGTAATTAGTATTGTCAATATTGTTAAGGTAATTAATTCAATTATAATTAAATAAAATCTTTATGAAAATAGAGATAAACTAAATAGTTTTCTTTTTATACAAAATAGATAATATACCATTAAATATATGTTCACAACTTGATTATAAATACGCAAAATGTAATACTTGTATGAGTTGGTGGGACAACCTCCAGGTTGGGTGGCGAGACGAAGTCTACTTAAAACCATGCCTCCTCGAACGGGATAACCCGTCTCCCTTTCAATGTTTAGCTTTACCGAGGACAAGGCTTACCCATCATCAACCCAAACTCATAACACTATTTGCAATATAAAAAATCAAGAATGGAACATAATTAATCGGTTGTAGTATAGCGAGAAAACTAGTTATGTCACATATTGACTTTTGATTTCTGATGTAGAAGATCGTACAAGACGCAAGTACAGAGCATACTTTCGCAATCGGTGACGTTATAATGCATAATATATGAATAAAGCATGCATATAAAAGTGAAGCAACCAAGATAATATAGAAATATACCGAAGTTATAAAAGTTATACCTTCCTAGCTTTGTCTTCTTAACAAGCCTTCTTGAACTTCAAGATCTCCTTAATGCTAGAGCAAGCTCGTGCTGATAACGTGTTGTGAATTGAAATGAAACTTGCTAGAACTAGAGAAGGAAAGTAGAAGAACTACTAACTTCTACTACTACAAAGAACTACAACTACAAAGTAGAAGAGGAGAAATGAGAGAGTTGAAATGAGAAGTTGTATACAACTTGGTGTGTTTTTACAATGAGGTTGGCACCCTTTATATAGGCCCTTTGGTGATGATAAATGTACTTAGACAATGTTTACAAGTAACACATACATCACATGTCATACAACTCTTCACAAGCAACATTGACAATACATGGAATAATGAGTACATTTGATATGGATACAAGTAAGGGTCATGCTTGATACTACCACTCAATGTAAGAGCCATGCTTGACAATGATTAGTCATACAAAGTCTTGATCAATTGTTCATCCATATCATAACAATTTTAAAATTTTTATTTCAAAAACCCCAACGTGATCAAACCCGAGTTCCATTAAACTGATTAACAAAACTAAACCGTACCTCAATCGCTCATTTCCTTCTATGTATTGATCGATCTTTAAGACGCTGCCAAATACAAACGTCATCTATCCAAAATCTACACACGAACGGCGGTCGAGATTTTGGGTGCTAGCCCGAGAGAGAATACAAGAACAATTTTTCTACTCTCCCTAAAGCTCCAAAAATGGCTGAAAAACCTAACTTGTTTTCTAAAAACGAAAATTAGATTCCAACATTAATTTCTCCCGTAATGTGAATTCATTTTAACACACCTATTTATACAACCCTTATATAAAGCCAGCTAAGTAAATTACCATTATACCCCTACTTAAAAGGGTATTAATATGACACATCATAGGGATTTACATTACGAATTTTATTATATAAAATTTATTGTTCCGAGTCATTTAAAATCCTGTAAAACCATTCTTTGTGTGCTGCCCAATAGATTCATGCAACTTTAGCAAAACGATTTTGGTTCACAAGTCATAAGCGCTCTCTTGCAAGACATTATGGCTACCCAAGTTGCACGAAGATCAAAATTGATAAATAATGTATATCATATCCTTTTATTGTACGATATCCTTTTATCAAACACAAGGCTCGAAAAAGTGACCCTTAATGTTCAATCGTACTAGTCTCGATCTCTAGGTAGACTGAAAACATCCAAGTGACATTGATCATATCAATTCACATGGACTTGGCCATTATCAGTCTAACATATTGAGGGATCCACTGATATCTTTCTCTATACGAGAGGGGCACATTCTATCTCGATTACACATAGGGGTTGCAAAAATTTAGGTTTAGATGGGTTCGGGTCTGGACAATCCCTACCATAAAGATTATATTCATTGTTTGGACCCAACCTGGTTTTATATTCGGACAAGATTAGCTTGTCCATGTCTAGCTTGCTTAAAATTCGGGTTGTCCGTTTGTCCGAATTTGTCGCAATTTTGAAAACTTCTCATATTGAAACCTCTTCAAATGTTAAAATATACGTAGATTATAATCTCATATGTTTTATTTTGCAAAAGTAACATCAAAGTCTCAACAAATATTGCAAACTATAAATCATTGTAACATTATGATAGTATGCTTCCCGACTCACCAAAAGAGGGGGTCACCTCTGAGACTTTATTGATAAACCGAATAAGGAAGGATTACAACTCAAGAGGGAAAACCCTAACCCAGGAGAACGAAGAACATGCTCTTCTCTCCAACCCAATTCCAATTTCTATTTACACATTTCATACCCCAAAATACTACAGTGACACTATTTATATCCCCATTCTAATTCCCTATTGAGACTGACTCAATCTGACTCACACACACACACACCCCACACACTCGTCATACCCTAGCTGTGGGCCTACTCTGAACCACCCTTTACCTACTTGAATAAGGATTTGTTGCCAAGTCACGCACCTTTTTCCTGTAGCAAACCTTCGAAATAGGTGGATGGCCCCTTGATCTATCAGTACTCCCCCGCTGAACATCCACTTTGTCCTCAAGGTGGAAAGTTGGAAAAGACTTGCGAATGTGACGTACTAGTTCCCATGAAGCCTCAACCACTGGAAGAGTCGACTACTTAATCAATACCTAGGGACCCGCCTTCATACATCGATAGGACAGAACAACTTCTGGTTCAGCTGGGACAGTGAGAGTTGGAAAGAAAAGGCGCAGTGAAGGCTCCATTGGAGAAGAACCGACAACTTTCTTCAGCTGGGACACATGAAACACAGGGTGTATAGCAGCCAAAGGAGGAAGTTGGAGCTTAAAGGCGACCGATCCAATGTGATCCACAATCAAGAAGGCCCAAAATACTTGGGACTCAGCTGCATGTTTGTGCAGCGTGACTAACAACTTGAGATACACCATATCATCCACTGTAAACACAGTTTCCCGACGACCTTTGTTGGCCTGTTGTTTCATCCTATTTTGAGCCAGCAACAACTGATCTCGCAGCTCCCTCAGCGCCTGATCCCGCGAAGCCAAGAGTGTGTCCAAATCAGATTGGACTACAGGAGAGGTCACACCATAGAGAAGAAGAGGGGGAGGGTCCCTACCATAGACAACCTTAAAGGGAGAACACTGCAAATTTGAATGAAAGAGGTATTGTACGAATACTCACCCCACGGAAGCTAGTCCGAACACTGTCTTGGCCGCTGGCCGATGAAACATCTCAGGAAAGTATCCAAACATCGATTCACCACTTCAGTTTGACCGTCGCTCTGAGGGTGATAGTCGGGGCTTCGGTTCAATTGTGTATGATGTAAATAAAACAATTCAGTCCAAAAATGGCTCAGAAAGATCTTGTCGTGTTCTGACACCATACTTCGAGGAAACCCATGAAGTCTAACCACCTCCCTAAAAAACAGTTCTGCCACAGTCTTGGCTGAATAAGGGTGCTTCAATGGAAGAAAATGGGCATACTTACTGAGCCTATCAACCACCACCAAAATGGAATTAAACCACTTAGACGCTGGTAACCCTTTAATGAAGTCAAGCAATATGTCCTCCCACACCGCAGTGGGAATAGGAAGGGATTGAAGCAGGCCGCCTGGGGCAAGTGTTTCGTACTTGTTTCGTTGGCAAACCTCACAAGTCGCCACAAACTCCTTGATATCTCTCTGCATTCCCACCCAATATAGTTCGGTCGCAATTCGTTTGAATGTTTTTAACACCTCACCATGACCTCCAACGGGACTGGCATGGAACTCGAGGAGGATTTTCTGTTTGAGAATTGAAGAAGCTGAAATGATCAGTCGCTGGTGAAGCAACAGACGCCCATGATCTAGTGACCACCCTGGTTTAGTAGCCTCATTTGCAATCAACGCAGTTCTGATGGTGGTAAGGAACTGATCAGCAACAATTTCGGCCAACAGTGCTTCCCCTTCAGCGGTCGAAAACAATGACAGCGAATGAGACTCCATAGGGAAAGGATAGCGCGACAAGGCATCAGCCACCACGTTCGTTGAGCCCGGCTTATATTGGATATTAAAGTGGAACCCCAGCAACTTGATGAGCCAACGTTGGTATTCCAGGGCGATAACTCGTTGTTCCAACAAAAATTTCAAGCTTCGCTGATCCGTACGAAAAACTGTCAGCTCAAGAGATAGTGCCTCCATTTTTGTACTACCGAGACGATGGCCATAAGCTCTCTCTCATATGCTTATTTTGCCCGAGCCAACGGAGATAAGGCTTGATTGAAAAAAGCGATGGGACGTTCGAACTGTGACAACACAACGCCTACCCTAAAGCCCGACGCGTCTGTGTCAATGATAAACAATTATGTGAAGTTCGGCAGAGCTAAGGTGGGAACGGACTTCATAGCAACTTTCAAGTGGTTAAAGGCACATGTAGCTTCCTTTGTCCAGTGGAAGGCGTCCTTGCGCAACAAGTGAGTCAAGGGTGCTGCGATTTTGCCATAATCGCGAACAAATTGACGATAATACCCCGTCAGTCCCAAAAAAACTGCGGAGATCCTTAGGTGAAGAAGGTAAAGGCCACCGGTCCATAGCTTGAACTTTGTCTAGATCAGCCTGAACCCCATCCTTGGAAATTATATGACCCAAGTTGTCCAAACGGGACTTAGCGAAACAACATTTCTTAAAACTCACATAAAGTGAGTTGGATTGTAAGATAGAGAGGACCTGAGATAGATGATGGCAGTGGTCAGACAAATTTTTGCTATAGATCAATATGCTGTCGAAAAACACCAATACAAAGCGGTGAATCACTCCCTTAAAGATGGAATTCATCAAGGATTGGAAAGTGGCTTGGTGCATTTGACTAACCAAACGACATCACGAGGAATTCAAAATGTCCATTGTGTGTGCAGAACGCCGTCTTGTGGACATCGGATGGTTTCACCCGTATCTGGTGGTAGTCGGAACGCAAGTCCAGTTTAGAGAACACACAAGCACCATGTAAATCATCAAGCAGCTTGTCGATGTTGGGTATGGGAAAGCAATCCAACAATGTGGACTTGTTCAGGGCTCTATAGTCGATGCAGAACCTCCAGCTACCATCCTTTTTCTTCACCAATAGACCGGACTAGAAAATGGGCTATTGCTTGGCTGTATTATTCCGGTAGTGAGCATCTCATCCACCAATCTCTCGATTTTGGACTTCTGGATGTGGGGATAACGGTAGGGTCGTGCACGGACTGGTTCAGTCCCATCCTTCAAAACAATCGCATGGTCGCAATCCCTGGAGGGAGGGAGGGTCGTTGGGGATTCGAACAAGGACCCAAACTTCGCCAAAATATCATGTATACACTACTCAATCTCGCTGTCGGTAGTAGAGATCTCTGATCGTGGTTCCCCGCTCAGACATTCCACCAAAAAGCATCCCAACACAGAATCGAAAGACTTCTGGATGGATTTGCAAGATACCAAGGCCCGATGCAACGTCGAATCTCCTTTCACTGTCACCCATTGACCCTCATGCGTGATGTACATGGTGAGGTTGGGCCAATCATCGGCGGTCATCCCCAACGACATAAGCCACTGCATCCCTAAGATAAGATCGGATCCTATCATCGATATTGGGAAGAACTTTGTGAAGAAGAAAACCATAAAACTGGAGCGGTCCTGCCTTGCAAACTCTCGTACCCGAAATGCGAGTGCCCCCACCTACCAACACGTCATAATCAACAGTTTTAAATACAGGAAGTTGAAGAGTACTTACCAGGGCTGGAGAAATGAAATTGTGGGAAACGCAACTGTCGATTAGCACTACCATTTCCACATCCTGCACGCGACCCCGTACCTTGATTGTTCGTGGGTTCGATCGTCTGTCCACTGAGTGTGCAGATAGCTCCATGGTTACCAACTCCGTTTGCTCGTTCTCCAAAGTCCCTGACGCCTTCGAGGAATCTCCCTCGTCGTCATCCACAAGCATTACGTGCAACTCTCGTTTCTGGCAGCAGTGGCCGACGAACCACTTGGAGTCGCATCGGTAGCACAGACCTAATTTTCGGCAAGTCTCTGCTTCCGAGTCAGTAAGACGTTTGAACTTGGGAGGAGACACGTGTGGCGTTGCTGCTTTAGACGATGATGGGCTTGAAGACGTTGAGGAACTTGGGCTCACTTTGGGTGTATTAAACCCATAACTTGGAGACTTCGGTGGGCCCGACCCAGTATCTTGACCTGGGATTGCAATTGAATGGGTTACCTAACCCGGGCTTGGTTAGTGGGCCTGGTATTGTAGTAGTTTTTGAGCCCACGGGAGGGCCCAAACCCAACGCATCATCGTCGCAAAGCTTTTTCTCCACTTGTGTCGCCTTTTCGAACACCGCCTGTCGCGTCTGCGGGGGACTCACCATCACCTCTAGCCGGATTCGATCAGATAGCCCATTGATGAAGGTTGCCACCGTTTGCATGTTGGTGAGCTCCGATAGCTACAAAGCTAGCTGATTGAATCTCTACCCTATACTCCACCACTATTGTCTCTTGCTTCAGGGAGAAGAACTGCTGATACAAACTCAAAGGATCTGCCTCCATGAATCTTTTGATCAATTACGCTTTCAGATCTGGTCAGGACTCAAATGGCTTCACACGCTCGTCCGTCTGCAACCAGATCTGTGCTGATCCTACGAGACAGATCCTCGCCGCTCGCAACTTCGAGATCTCCAACATCTTGTGAAGCTCAAAATAATGTTCTGCTTGGTTAAACCAGACTAGCAGTTCATCGCCGTTGCATTGTGGCATCTTGATCTTTCGGACTTCAGGGCCCGAACGATAAGCTGGGGACTTCAGATCCGAACGCCATCCTGTCTCCAGCACAGTCGTATGACCCGAATCTGGAGGATCGCCCCGGATCTGGTGCGATTGGCCACTGGACTCCTCGATCTGAGGCGATCGTCTTCCCATAAATTGCTGGTTTTGAAGCAAAACCTCCATCTGCTGAGACAAGGCGTGAAACTGAGTGTCTCCATGGTGGATCGTATCTCACTTATGGACGCCTCATTCTTCTTCATCTCAGTTTCTAGAAGATCCATACGAGAGTCGACCTTTGGTGCCATGAAACTGCTCTGATACCAATGATAGTATGCTTCCCGACTTACCGAAAGAGGGGGTCACCTCCGAGACTTTATTGATGAGCAGAATAAGGAAGGATTACACCTCAAGAGGGAAAACCCTAACCCAGGAGAACGAAGAACATGCTTTTCTCTCCAACCCAATTCCAATTTCTATTTACACATTTCATACCCCAAAATACTACAGTGACACTATTTATATCCCCACTCTAATTCCCTCTTGAGACTGACTCAATTTGACTCACACACATACACACCCCACACACTTCTCATACCCCAGCTATGGGCCCACTTTGACCCACCCCTTACCCACTTGAATAAGGATTTGTTGCCAAGTCACGCACCTTTTTCTTGTAGTAAATCTTCGAAATAGGTGGATGACCCTTTGATCTATCACATTAATGCAAATAAATTAATGTAATTAAAACATTTAATGTCAAGAAACAAATGTTCATGTATAAAAAGGACTAAAATTTAATTTATTTTAAAATCAAAGATATCTTTAGTACATTAATTTATGTGTATTAGAGTAGATTATTTTTTGTTAATCTATTTTATAAGTACTAAGTTCCTAATATACCTTTTTTTATCAAAATTTTTTAACTCTATTTAAAATTCAAGCTGGGTCCGAATCAGGGTTTCAAGGCTCTGTCCAGACCCGACCCGGTTGTAAATTCGGACAAGAGGTATTTGTCTAGACCCGACCTGAATTTATCAAGATATTGTTCAAACCCTGTTTATTTTGGGTTGGGCAAAATTGGGCCGGCGGGCCCGAACACTAAATTGCCCGCCTTAATTACACACCTTCACACATTATTCACATAGTAACCAATCACAACCTTTATGAACATTTGGTTAAAGACAACGTTTGATTGTGTCAGATCACTATGATCGTAATGTTGAAATCTCTGGTAATCTCAAGTTAGAGGTCTAAATGATATCATGAGTAACACCTATGATTTAATCCATGTGGCGTTCTCATAGCGGGTCGGTACAGTACCATGTTCCCTAACATGTACTCATGATCTTGATTCGTATCCTTATACAGTTATACGTAGGATCATCATATCACCATCAATCAAGACTCATACTAGTCTTAATTCATTATAGGGACATTTAGGATATTTCAGTAAACAACCACGGATCCTATTATAATGTAAACATGCAAACCAATTATAATAATAAACAACAAATGAAAATTTCCATTTTATTAACCAAAATAATAATAGAAACAATGTTCATAAGATTGACCGAGGGCACATGCCCCAACACTCTTTATATTGAATCCATTGATGAAAACATGCTTCCACTACTTTAATGTATGTGTACTGGACTTATATCTCATCTCATCACATGACCCCTGTTATAGCTTCTGCTCATCTTTTTCATTTGAGCAGTCACTGACTTATTTATATAAAGTTGAAGATGTAACATATTTAAGGGCAGCCATGGACACTGATAGTCCGATACTTGCTCTAACATGTAAATGTCCTTGGTGATTAAAGCTTTGGCACCATTTATCATTTCCATGTGTTGAACAAGAAAGAAAAAATCTTTGTAGTGTTTATTCGGAATATGCAAGTAGCTTTTTCAGAAGAATATGTGGGAAGGGACTTGATCTCAGTAGTTGATCTTTTGTTATTTCTCAATCCATGAATCATCAAGTTTCTTCAGTGTAAATACTTCAATTGCATACAGCCTTCTTATTATTTTTCTCGATAAATGTCTAGGTACTTTGGGCACATTGATGTTTCAGTGACCTCTGCTGCTTTTATTGTTGCTATGGCACTGCTTCTTCAAAGAGGAATCCCTCGTTTTGCACAGTTGAGTAGTGCCATGTTTGGGTTGTTCTATTGTGGTTATCTTCCTTGTTTTTGGGTTAAACTTCGATGTGGTCTTTCTGCTCCAGCCTTGAATACAAGTGAGTTACCTAATACCTGCCTACCCATTTCATCTTCTAGGAGGTTAAATTTTTTTCTTCATGTTTGAGTTTTTGGCTAGATAATTGTAATTTCTTGCCTCTAAAAGTGTTTCTTTCCATTTCCATTTTTATCAATTTTTAGGAAGGTTCTGGGAATAGTTCTTGGCATAAAAAAATAGTAATAGTGGGGTGGGGAATGTGAGAAAGATAACTTAAATTACAAAGCTCATGTAGTTGGATGAGGCTGCTCCATGATGATAAGTTGATAGCAATGATGACAATCAAACTTATCATCACACTAATCTATGATGATAACGATTATGAAAATCAAACTTTCCATCTTGGTAATTGAATTCACAAACTATG
Source organism: Stephania japonica (assembly GCA_039657345.1). Classification (NCBI taxonomy): domain Eukaryota; kingdom Viridiplantae; phylum Streptophyta; class Magnoliopsida; order Ranunculales; family Menispermaceae; genus Stephania; species Stephania japonica. The sequence goes on along the minus strand of CM077563.1, from coordinate 36,061,080 downwards.
CTCAATAAATGGTAGCCACATTAAAAATATTGGTGAGCTACAATGACTTGCTCTAAAAATAACCAATGATTGGATTTTTGACTGATAGCCAAAAGTGATAAAAGGTATTTTTTGACTTTCTTCTGTTTTTCTGTTGAATGGCTGGTTACTCTATTTCACTTACTATCCATTTTCTTATTTTCAAAATACAAAGCATTCTATTTAAAAATCAAAAGAGTCGGATAATATCTTTCAGAACTACATGTTGAAATTGGATACCAAGAGTAACTGTGTAAGAGAATTTACCTTCTTGCAACGTAGTGGATAAATAAAAAAAACATTGGAGATATCAATACTACTTGAAAATTTTCAATAGGTCAAGTTGTGTGTTGAGTTGGCATTCATCATATGAGTATGACGCATCTTCGTAGATGTTTGATGACTTTGTAGAGGACAAGAAGTTTTGATTAGTTTTCTTGGAAGGGATGCTATTGATGACTTGGTGTACTACAATAGTCAAAAGATGCATAAAGTCCCTTCAAAAAATCAAGTGTGATCCTGATTAAACTTGTTTCAAAGGATAAAGAAGTTAAAAATTGGAAAAACAAAAAGTTAGATTTGCATAACATAATGGCACGATGTTATTAATAATCCTTATAACCTCTATTGTATGTGAGAGTTAGAACTTACATAAGATAATGAATTCGATGGGCTATGGATACTATTATCTTGGCTTAAAATGAAAGCTTGATCAAAGGAAATAATTGAAAGCATTGAGAGGCAAACAAAATGGGAATGTAAATGTAATGAGCTTGATGTATTCATATCAACGATCATGAGGACCGTGAAAACAGTAACAACGCTAGCCAAGTTTGATAGCGGACTTTTGTAGATCCAATTGAAAAGTTGAATGGAATTTTTTTATTTTTTATTTTAATTTTTAATTTTTAATTTAGAAAAATCTTGTGTGACACTGGAAAGGATTTGAAGGAAATACAATTACTCTCAAGGCACGAAAAAAACGGGTGTAGTAGAATTTGAAGAGTATAAAAACGGTTGAATCTGTGATGTTAGATACTAGAACATGGCATTGAAAGGGTTAGATATTAGAAGACAACTCTACTTTCACGAGTTGATTAATTAAAAACAAATTTAGTAGTAAATAGAGTAAAACTTTATGAATTCGGATAGGTGAAGATTACTTGCATTTCTGCCAAAAAAAAGCCACTTACTTGAAGCATGAACATTAAGTTCGATATATAGTCCAAGTTCATCATGGATCTTGGTAGAATAATCCAGGTCTATGGATCCTAGTAGTCATGTGGGCCCTTCGGGCTCACTAGGCTCACCTAATGGGTTTGTTGCGACTCACGTAGGTTCTATAGTCTACTATGCCAGGTAGGTCTGTCCTTTAAATGTTGGTAAGCTTGGAATTGCTTCTCATGAGCTTGAATTTAAAAAAAAAAAAAAAAAAATAGGTTCAATTTATTTTAATGCTAAAAATGAATAAATTCACAAATGATATAGAAAATTACGGATTACTAAAAGGAATTACAAAAGACAAATATCATAATTCATAATTAAATGATGACCACAAGATACAAAAGATAAAACTACCACAATTCTCTAGACAAGATACAATCAAACTCGTATATTTGCAATTTTGCACTATAACAATCCAAAAGTTAAAATTGATTCTCTTTGCTATACAAGTAATATAGGAATGAAGCAGGAACAACAATTTCAAGTCAACCCTTCCTTCAAAAGCTTCAGTTTGGGCCTTTTGGAATGTTTAAGTCATGAATTGTAAATGCAAGTATATTGTAAGATCTAGAGAAATGTAACTTAGATTTAAAATGAAATGAAATGAAAAGAAAAAGTTGCAGGAAAAATATTCAAATGTTGAAAAACAGGTAGCGTCGTTGAGGCGTGTGCTGCACTTTACTTCAGTGGGTACTTAGTTTTGGTGTGTTCTTTCCTGTATAAACAACTAAGGTGTTTGTTAAGGCGTAAGCCTCAATTGTCGTATTTAAAATTGGTGATGAAATCCCGAGGTTACTAGCTAATTCACATTTAATTTGATTATGAGTGGGTGATGAGTTAATAACGTGGCAATATATTTTCCTTTGGTGAAATATGGGGTGGTCCCCATCTTTTTGATATTGGCGAGTTGCTTTTTGTGAAATATAGTTGGGGGCATAGAATTTTTGGTTCTCTTTTCTCGTTGAGTGTTGGCGTAGTTTTTGTTTTTAATCATAGTATGTGATGTTAAATAATTTAGTTTATCTTAATTTGCAATTCATACAAGGATTAACCACCAATGGCAGAACAACAACAACAACAAAGCCTCAATCCCAAATTAGTTGGGGTTGGCTACATGGATCAGACTCTTTCATTGTGATCAATTTAGTGCAATTCATGTACTTTCCAAATCCTATACCAAAACTGAAAAAGCATTCTTTATCAAGAGGGACGAAAACTTGAAAAGAGCCTAAGTACACATCATGGAATTATAATATAGGCGTACAGCTGAAAACTAAGTTAAGAAAAAATTATTTTAAAAATAAATGCTTGAATTTAGAACACGACAAATTTAGGGATACTTGAACTGTGGAAAATATAATACAAGTTCTTTGGGAATCCAAGATGGGAAGACCGTTCAGAAAAGAAACATGATTGTGGAGTAAGGAGTAGAAGCCACCATAAAAATAAAAATGATGCTCTTAGATGGCATCTGATTGACTTGCATTGAATTGCATGTAATCTCCAAATTAATGAGATTCATACTGAGTATGTAAAATGAATAATTTTGAGATGGTAGATAAATTCATATGCCTTAGTTATACTTGATAGTAGGGTTAAAGAACATAGCCTTAATCCCTAATTAGTTGTGGTCGGCTAGTAGGGTTAAAGAATGAAGAAGGAAAAAGAAAGAGAGTTGAAGAGATTGAGGGATGAACAAAATAATTGCTGAATCACGATAGCATGATCGGTGTTGCAAATATTGATTTCAAACAATTTGCATACACAAAGTCAAACATAACCCCGTGTGCGTAAATACAAGCATTATGTATCTGAAACAGACCCCAAATACAAATAATAATAATGTAACCTATTCTAAATGATTTGTAGTACTCCTCAAGTTGGAGCATCCAATTGCGACATGCTCAGCTTGGAATAAAAATTCAAAAAAGAAAAGAACTTGAAGTAATTGGTTTGGTTAACAATCTTAAGATATAACCTAACTTATCTTCAGACAAAACATAAGATGTGAGAATCAGCTTGAATTTAAGCAAGTTAAAAACAAAATAACAATGAACCTCAATATGCCTCGTCATGGGGCAGAATACATTATTATTGGCAATATGTTGCAGCTTGGAGAAGGAACTCAAACTCATCTCATATAAAAGTAAATGAGCCCATAAAATTTTTCTGCAGTAATGGCTTTTTGTACAGCTTCTGCTTTAGAACATTCTACACTTTTTTTTTTGAGAAAAACATTCTACACTTTTTTAATGTGTCATGCAACTGAACCGCCTAGTAGCGACCAAGGTACAAAAACCTGGTGTGGATCTTTGATACATGTGTTGCGTCCAACACAATTAACATTAGAAAGACAAGTGATTGTCGACAAAAGAGATAAACAACAAGCAACTCCTCTTTTGGTTTGAGATATTGTAGGATATGATGAATAGTGTCCCAATGATTATGAAGCTGAAAAGATGTATGGATGAACTGATTTACAAAGCCAACAATGTATGTAATATCCAAACGATCCTCCGCCCAATTATAGGCCTGCCATATAAGGGCCCATGACGACTTTAGTAGAGCGTCTTCTCTTGTGTATTATGCTTTAAGTAGGATTTAGTTGTGTATCCACTAGGCGCCCTGCCCATCATTTCTATTCAGATAAGCTTATGCTTTTACTTGAAGTAAGCTACTTCAACACTGAGAAATATAAGAGAAACCCAAATCTTGGTGTGAAAGTGCTTAGCAAGATGAGCATTTAAAGAACAAACACCTTGGGTGCTTAGCAAGATGAGCTTTTAAAGCACAAACACCTTGGAATTATTTCTGAAATTATAATTCATCAAGACGATGAAATCCATAAGTTTGCATCTAGAAAAAATGTTTCGAACCAATCGTGTGGATGCTACTTTAACTCATAAGGCCTTCTGTTGGCAGTGGTGACACACCAAATTTTCTTGACCAACAAGAACTGAACTTGGCAACTTGGTATCTTTAGCTCATATAAAAGTCAATTCTTAGAAGCTACAACAAATAAAAGAACCCAAATTCATTAGAACAGAGATAGAGAGACTAGACTATGGAACATACGAATGCCGGCGATAGTTTTTCAAGAGAACTATCTCTTTCCAACTTTCAAGTCAACCAAAACAACAAACATGCTTTTTTATTGCCATTTTTCAGTTGAGTATCTCAATGCCAACCATAGCTGTAACCAAATTGCAAACAATATCCCTTGATGCCTTATTTGGGTTGCAATGCTCAGTTTCACCTAAGATTGGTGCATTAGCTACCACTTGTCCTCGCCTTGAGTAATCAGAGGCCTGACAAGAACCTATGCAATATAAAGGCAAGCGATCACGAACATGTTTCAAGGTAATGTACACTGAAAATTATAGCCTTTGGAAACAAATCAAGTCTCAAAACACTCAATGAAGTTGCTACGTAGATATATGTAAAGACATGAAACCATCTACAAGAACAATTTGTTTCCTTGAAGCCGTGTGCATTTCTAAGTTTGTTACGTTTTGGAGTGTGCGTCTCCTTGTTTCATCATGATGATAAAGAACTTGTGTATGAGACAAAGAGAATGGACATTGTAGACAAGGAAAAGCGAAGCAAGTAAATTTAGGGGATAGACCTTTAGAACACCTTAAAAATTGCAATAAATAAAATATTTTAATGATGTCAGTGGAAATCTAGAGTAAATGAATTAAACTAGGTGTATAGGAACAATTTGGTACTAGGGAACGTTAACAGAGGAGTTTTAGAAATTTTCTTACACTAATCACAATAAAAAAAATAAATTAAAAAATATTTGAAAAATTAAGTGTAGTTGGACTTAGACCTTGGAGTCAAAAACCAATTGGAGTTTATTAGTTGAACTTGGTGCACTCTGATTATGTCTAAATTAAGCCCTTTGTGCTTAAAAACAACCTAATGGGCTTTAGATTGTAATTAGGGCAAAATATTTGACGTTAAAAACCCTAAAGAGGGCACACCACAGGGATTGTGAAAAATGAAATTGAAGTTGATTTCCTATTTTATCTCACTTGTGCACACATCCTCACTTTGTGCAAGAGGCTTTTTTCTTTCTCCTCACCTTTTATGCACATACTCTTCGTATCTTCTAGTTATTGTTGGTTTCTTTCTCACTTTGGTCTCTCTTTCTTGGTTGACTTAGGTGAACTCCTACTTAATGGGGAAACCAACTCACTAAGATTAGGGGCGACAAAAAAAGGGTTCCAGACAACACTGTTAATGATGAACTAAAACATTGTTTGGACCCATTCCTGTTTTGAAAATGGAATCATTTTTATGTCCGATCCTATAATTTTATGAAACACATAGGGGGCCCTTTTTTATGTAGAGAGGGGGGCATGAGCCCAAACGAAGAGATTACATCAAGCACAATCTGGGACGTGCGACTCCATGAGCATTTTCTAGAATGATTCTCCAGATGTGGTCGACGGGAGTATCCATAATCGATTGGCCTAGAGGGAGTTCCCTTGCATAGTTTGTGAGTGCGTCTGCTGCTTTATTCCCTTCGCGACAGGTGTAAGAAAAGATCAAGGTTGAATCCCTATCGAGAACTCCCAGATTTGTAAGAAAAGATCAAGGTCCAATCTCTATCGAGAACTCCCAGATTGTGCTTGATTAGACAAAAATGGAAATAACTTTTCGTTTCTTGGCCTTTCACAATATCTAAAACACATTAATTTTCTAACTCCACTTCTACCTTCCTGTAGCCCTTCTCCCAGCATGGTAAGAGACCTTGGTAAAAACCCCGAAGTTCCGCTAAAACTCTCACTCCCGGTCCGATGTTGTGTATGACGCCTTCCAACCAATCACCATTTAACAATTTTTTTTTAAAGTTGATACCATTAAACATTTAATTTCTTGTAAGAAATGAAGCATCCACTAAAATCAAACTAATCATTTAATGTCTCAATAATTGAGCCAATCATCCAATAAATAATCAATTATCTAATGCCTCAACAATTGAGTTAATCATCATATCTCTTCTCATAAGAACTAATGAGTTTCTCACCACCGTGTTGTTTAAACTAGCTCTCTTTTATTTGTTCGTCTGTCTCTCTTGTACTTCACATATGTACATCTATGAGAGAGCTTAATTAATAAAAAATAAACTTCTTCTACATTTAAGTGCATGCGACTTTGATGAGAATAGCTCACACTTCCATTTTTGTGTTCAAAGCTACTCAAACAAGTCAGATAAAAAAAATTACTCAAACACAATTTAGTAGTGAAGAAAGAGACTCTTTCACAATATATATACAACAACAACTACAACAACAACATAGCCTCAATCCCAAATTAATTGGAGTCGGGTACATTGATCAAACTCTTCCATTGTGCTCGAGTTAGCGCAATTGATGGTGAGCATTCCAAACCATTCAAATCCCTCCTTTTTAATGCATCCTAAGTTAACTTCGGTTCACCCCTACCTCGTCGAAATTGTTCAAGTTCTATTGAGTCAAGTTTTCTAGTCAAGGTATATATATATATATATACTAGTTTTGTATCCGCTTACTTCGCTCGCAGAAAGTCGATTCTATAACTTGTATTATTGACAAAAGCAAAAACCTCAAATTTGTAGGAATCGGATTGTGAAGGCTTATTCAGCTCAATTTAAGGCAAATGATCATTGATGATGAATAAATTAATAAATTAATTCTCGAACATACTCAAAGTAATTTTAAAAGAAAACATGACTTCTAGGCCCCGGGTGCACAGGGTCCTGCATCCTCAAAATGCAACTCTAGATATGAATTCACTCTCTTTGTTTGTAGTTGAATCCATGTAATGTACCCTTTTTGGTAAGGTTTCAAGCATATGATAAAGCTATGAATCATGACAAAATTTGAACCATTAAGGAAAAAACTAGATAAATGTAAACATGATATGTATAGCTACAATGGATATCTCTCAAGTAGCCTTGGTGAACATAATCTTACTGTATCCCAATCAAGTAGGTAGCCCACTGGTTTGGTATGGTTCACTTGTGTGTGTTTGTGTGTATATTTGGGAGAGGTCTCAAGTTTCACTTATGTTTGAGACACTTATAAAAAAAAGTAAGAATAAATTTGATTGGTGCGAGTGCGCGCGCGCGTGTGTGTGTGTGATGTGAAGTGAGGTGTGCAAATAGCAAACTCTTTTTCTTAGTCAAAAAGTTCAAGAGACTTTGGCAACAAAAAAGATGGGTGGAATTGAAGTGTGTGTCAAAGGAATGAAGATTGCATCTCCTCTTTTAGTGAAATGTCAAAAATAACCATGTATAGTCCAAGAAGGTATGTGCAACAAAAAGTCATTTTTTAAAAGTTAATTGTTTGTTGAACATAAAGTGAGGGTAAAATAGTCAAAAGTAATGTTACAAGGAATCTACAAAAAAAAAATCCAAACAAGCCATATATATCTACAAAAAAAATCCAAAAAAAAGTAAGAATAAATTTGATTGGTGCATGTGTATAAGTGCGCGTGTGTGTGATGTGAAGTGAGGTGTGTAAATAGCAAACTCTTTTTCCATGTAAACTATGTGATTTTGCAAATATATACAAAAATACATCAATCCTAAAAAAAAAAGATTCACTTTGCTCAAAGAAAAAAAAACAACAGTAAATTGAAAACCTAAATTATTGTTTTAATGAATATAGTAGTTGTTTCCCATTATATATGTGAAGGATAAATTCTAAAATTGCAATGTGAGAGAGCGCGACCCGAGACCGAGAGAGAAGATAGGGCGAGAGATGCAAGGAAAATAGCTATGATGGTCATAATAGAAACTTCAATTTGACACATGTCATAATATTGTCTATTGCAACTCAAGATAGACAAACATGTTTATCGAGGTACATCTGACTATCCAAAGGTTAAGTGTATTTCTTGACGAAAAAAAAGGTGAGGCGTATTTATGAATGTAGGTAAGGAATTACAAAATCAAAGTTGAGTTGTTGAGGGAATTCTTAGAGTTGGAAGCGGAGACTAAAGGGTAGAATAGGCAATTTGCTTACGGTTGATTTTTTCCTTATTCGCTCTTTTATAATATTGATGGATATACTAGTTTTGGATACGTGCTACTCACGATTGAGCCCACTCGCTGAGCTCACGGGATGTCAATTTTAATACTTTTATCTTAAAGAAATTGCAAATGAACTAACATATTCAAAATTTCACAATGAGTTGACGCGCGCGTACAAATTTTAAGCGATTATCTCATATACTTTAAAGCAAAGTATATATAACACTTGCTGAAGTAGAATAAGAAAATAAAAAATTACTAGATGCACAAAGAATTTCGGATGAAAGATGAGAGTATTCACAAGCCTTATAAATGTAGATACTCTGCCTTAATACTCTATTGGATTGACATGTAACATAAAAAACATCAAAATCTCCTTTTATTTAAAGTGCATACATTCTTTACAAACCAAGTGGCAGTATGGTGATCAAAACTTCTTTATAGTTGCAAGAGGTCCTTATATGTTCTTTCATCAAGCTCCATAAGAAGGCAATTTGCATCTCCATATAAATTATCAGAAATAAGCTATCCAGTTGAAAATTTTGAGCTCATATGACTAAGAAGTTGCAATCGCTTGCCGCAACATTTGATCTTGTGGTTAAGCTGAAAATTTTCCCCTTTTCATCACTATCATATTTGGAATTCCGTAATGCCTCTCCATCTAAAATATTACGCACTCATTCTTTGACATCCCGTTGAAAACTTCAAGTTTTACAAGTCTCTATTGTCCCCTACTTATCTTCCAAGAAAACAACAATAATGATAGCTTATGATACATATGCAAATGAAGAGGACAGATAAATATTTATTTCCTATTAGGCCCGTGGTGCGGTACCCATGCACTTTAAAGAATGTGTGGCAGAATAAGGTAAAAACTTGTCTTATGAGCAATCTACATCAACTAAACTTCATTAAAGTACACATCTAAAAACAACAATTCCACTCAAACTAAAGCTTATAGTTTCTTCACCAAATATTATAATCATAATTTCCCCTCAAAAAATCATTAAAAATAATAATCATAATTTATCAATTTACTTAGTCGGAGGTGCATGTTTCCGTGCTGTGTCAAGTCTCACTCTTCTTCAAAGGAAAATATGCTTTCTCAATATCTACACAAGATCCAACTATGCTTAAGTTATCAGAATTATTCAAAATGTTGAAAGTTGCACTGATACAAACAACTCATTTACCGTATAGAAATTGAGTACATTGCAAAGGGAAAAACACATTAGATCCATTAGCCAAATACAATACTCAGATATCTTCTCTCAAGGAAAAAGAAACTGACCAAATTTCATTAACAAATAAGATGCATAAACACAAGTACTGAAAAGAAGCAAATAATGCTACAGAGCTGAGGATAATTTTATTTATTTATTTATATAGGAAATAAACAACTTTGCACCCACGAAGGTTTGAACACATGATCTCTTACTTACAAATCTCATACCAAACCATTGGGCCATCCAATTGGTTCATTGTTGTCGATAAATTCTAGTTAGGAGGGCAAAGTACGACCATATAAAACACTTCGATTAGATTTTTTTAGCAAAAGATTAGTTTTCATTAATAATTAACTTACTATTACAACAAATAATAACAATTCTTGAATACTAACAGGAGTTGTGTCCCAAGCAGTGGGATTTTCATGATGTGGCAATGCTCTTGCCAATTCATAATGAATAGATACAGTGAATCTAAACAAATTAGAGGAATAACACCTAAAATGCAGCCTAAGCCATCTATGCAATTCCTAAAACTTAGCAAAAGAACAAAATAGAAACCCATCAAATCCTTGCTCCATACATGATTCCAACCAAGACATCAGCCCCACTAATTCATCTTTATCAAACTTCAATCCCAGACACACGAGCATCCCTAATTCCCTATTCCTTTACAAAATCTCCCCCTAACAAATAATGCTTAATTTAACGCAAATGAAGTTAATTCCTTTCTCCTCAATCTCATTCATTTCCCAACTATATCAAATAGAAGAAACACAACGCAAAACAACTAAATAGTAAAATAGCATAGAAGGTGCAAAAAAGGTAGTATTTTCAATTGGAGTACTCTCAATATCACAATTTGTACTTCAAAAGAAAGAAAGACTTATCGCAACTTCTTTTACCTCTCCCGAGAAAGAAACTAAGAGAACACACATTTTAAATTACACCAACAAAAGTTGGAGAGAAATCATTAACTGATTTGGATCTTCGATTTTGACTTGTAACATGAAAAGGTACCCACAATAAATCATTTTTATTTGTAAAAAAATCTAAAATAAAACAGTTTTACCTTTTAGATCTTCAAATTTTCAAGAAATATTTTTAAAAGAAAAAGAGAAACAAGAATAATACTATACATATTGATCACTAAAAATATTCATTATAAAGTTTAATTGGTACATGTGAGCCACATGTTGCTTTATTGAATTTGTAGAAGTTACATGAAGCATTAATGAATTTACAACGTTTGTAAGCATCCCAATTAAAAGCCAAGATGGTGGTTTATTATTAAGAGAGTGCCTTTTAAGAATATACTCAAACTAAGTCCTTAGAAAAGATATTTTTCGAATTTGGTGGTAGTTTTTCAATGGAAGAGTTTGATCCATGTAATCATAGTGCCATATCACTATTTTGTAGTAAATCAAGCGCTATGGAAGAGTTTGACCCGTGTAGTCGATTCTGACTAATTTTGGATTGAGGCTATGTTGTCGTAGTCATACCACTATTTCATGACCAGATTTAATAGGCTAAAAAAAGAATAAAAAATAACCTAATGCTTACAAATCATTACACCCATGAACAAAATTTGAATCATGAATGTCTTGTTAATGTTTGGTTGGGGTACCCAATACTTATTCATCATCAATTACCAATTTAAGCTATAAGAACATGTGATCAAACAAATTTTATATCCTAAGGCATTTTATCAAACAAACGAGTCATCAAAATTGTACTTCAAATTCAGATTTAAATAAAAAAGAACTCATGATTCAAGATTTTGACTTGCGAAAAACCTATTGTAACGATGAAAATGTCATCCAATTAAAATAACACGAAATCAATATCTAGATACCTGTGAGTTTTGCCTCCAATCTCCAAAAAGCTCTTTAATCTTGGGGTCCCAATCACCAATAGATGAGTAAGAAGGGCATATTCCTTAACAACAATATCATGAGTTAGATCAGATAAGATCTTAGCTTGATAGATTGATCCACATGTCTTTGTATTACAAAGGACGAGGGGGAACTTTGGAAATTTACAACCAATCGTTCAATTGAAACACGAGATTGAAATACTATGAACCAAGATTTTAAAATGTAAAACCAAGCCCAAATTGTTGTAATAGAAATGGCAGAGAAAGAAAGTAGATCCAAACATCCACTTAATGAAAAACTTCCCTTCAATAATTTCATGCGGTCACCTGAAGAAAAGACATTTTTGCAACCTAATATATAATTGAAGCACAACAGAGGCAGATTGTATGACCAAAAAGATAAACAAATTAGGGAAGTCAAATAAAGCCAAGATGAATAAAAGCTTACGTAACAAATTGGGTAGATTATAAAATATACGATTTGCGTAAATTGTAACAAATTGATTTATGACTTAACAGTTTGTACTTTTAATAGCTCTTTGAAGATGTTCAACCTAATAAAGAGGCATTGAGATGGAAAACTGCGTGAAGGAGAGAGATAAAGAAAGAGTGTACATCATAGACCACGAGAGAGAACAAAGAGCTCGATTCTCAATGGATATAAGAAGGAATCGAAGTCAAAAACTTAAAGGATATACATTGGTAAGTGCAAGTGACAGACGAAAAAACTGTATTCAAGCAATAGAAGAACCGGCTAAAAAATGAAAAACCTAATACATGCAAAGTGATGTTAACAACTTTCATGTTTTAGAATCTTTAGCTTAATAATTTCAATAATGGTGAACTATTTTCTTTTTAAATCCACAGCCTTAATAGCTATGGATATCTTTCACTTCAACTTTTGTATGACTACAGTTTCGTTGCATTCATAAGACATAAGCTTTGTTTCTTGTTTAAAAAAGAAGAGAAAAGACACTTATGGTTGTTCTGCAGCAATGTGTGCCATTGAACTCCAATGAGAAAAAGAAAATAGAGGATCTAGCTGCTAAGTAGAACTCCTCGTACCATATTTCTCACATTCCATAAACCAAACACTGATTATAATATAAATAAGTATGTAAGAGTGACAACATCATTTACCCGATCCATTATCTCATTTCTGTTATGTTTAATAAGATGTGGCTCAAGCTCACCATCAGGTTCATATAGATAATAACGTTCGCAATGATAAAGAGTTCAATAGTCTTAAACATAACAAAATAAATTCTAACTATGAATGTCTTATTTAAACCGACTTCGATGTATTTCCTAGAGCTGGTCGTGGTTTAAAAAGGGCATTCTCAAGTTGCCCTAAAGGTTTCGAACATTATTGCTTGGTGCTTAAGAAATGCAAACAATCAACATCTAAGTGGCTACCAAGCAGTCCAAACTTCAGCATGGACACAGTAGGAAGCATAATCCAAATGACATGGAATCGGTAGTAAAGTTGAAGACATTTACTTTACTTCCTATTGCAGATGGTAAGAACATTTCCCTCGCGTGAACAGTTGCATCAAAAGATATTGAAGCAACCATTGCGACATCTGGAGATATCATAATGCCAATAATGCAAGGAACACCCTTCTTATGTGTGTTTGGCAATTGTGACACAAATAAGCACAGTGAAACATCAAGAAGAAGAAATAGTTAAGTTGAAGTACCAAAACAACACCGTAACAAGCTAAGATCTTTTTATTTTTATTTTTTTTTAATTTTTAATTTTTTTTATGTATTATTCAATACAAGATGTATAAAGGTTGTAGTAACATTACCGTTCTGCTTTTGATGGATAGCTCTGAAAGAGTATATCAACACCATCTACATCTTTCGTAGGCCAACAATGGTTTTCCAAACTTTGAACCGAGGAAAATAAAAAGTAGAGCAAATATTTAATGCCCTGTCTTATACTCAGGTTTTAGGACCCTACAATCTAAATGACTGACATTGCTAATAAATATGCTCACAGAATCAGAAATTAAAACTACACTATCTCTTACTCTTTAAGACATTTCGTCGAACAAGTCGAACACCAAAATTTGAAGCAGAAGATGGAAAGCAAAGAATGATTTTACTTTAACGAGAGATATACAATTAAACGAAAATTGATTGAGATAAGAAACAACTTACCCAACAACAAGTCTAAAATAACTGATTTAAGAATTAATAAGTTAGAGAGAGATTACAAGAAGAAATAAGAAGTTGTTAGCCAAAAGCACACCACTAATTCATTAAATTAGAGTTCAAGAAAATTGATTGATTACTTACCAGTCTTTAGTGAGAGAGTCGGCAAGGATAGGAGAGAGCAGAGGGCAAGTGATTGGTAATTGAGAGAGCAAATACCAAAGATAGAGCCATGAAAAGGAGCGAGAATAAGGGAAAAAAGGAGAAGTTCGACCATTTTGAAGAGATCGGAGAGGAAGAAGAGAAGTCGAGAACTGCTAGGGTGATTGAGTTCAGAAAGGTGAGAGAAGCAATGGAGTAGCGACTTTGAAATTGACAAGTGAAGAAAAGGTCAGACTCGAAATTGGCAAGTGAAAGTAAAGACGTTCGTATGGAACGTTTTTGGGAAGATGGAGAGACCGACCGCAACAGTTGACGTAAGGGTAACAATTTTGGGAAAATGGAAAGTCGAACTCACCTCACATGCGAACCTCGTCACATGCTTTGATTGATATTTTTCTTTTAAGAGTAAAAACTAATAAAGATTAATTAAGAGTAAAAAAAGAATATCTATTTTGAGATGTTGAACACAAATTTTTAAGCCTCTTCTATTTTGGTTATTGATATACATATGAGATGGGATGTTGATCAGATTCATTTTTCAATACATTATTGCCACTCGTGTGTTCTTCTGATTGGCCATTTAGGGACCAAGAGAGGATTTCTTTCTGAGTTGATGACAATAGGGTAACTAGGTCTTAAGATTAGTTAAGTGAAATTACTAATATATCTTTAAAACTAATCGCTTGTGTGTCTAGTTATGTTATATCATTTGTCTAATTATGTATATGTCTTGCTTGTGTGCTAGTTTTATGCTTAGGGATACAATGAAGATTATTATTCTTGCATGATAGGTGCATGTTTGTACTAGTTCTTCTCTTGGTGAATGTTAAAATATGTTTTACGCACGGCATATTTAGGATGGAACTTCAAATGTAATAGTTGATGAGTTATCAATGTGATGTTCATGCCATAACGTGCTCTGCACACATCCTGATTTAGTGGCAATTTTGGATCTACAAAAGACGATTGAGATAATGACACTTCCCAAGGGTAAAGAGGCTAGGTGTAGTGTTTCTTTTTGGTGTTTATCTTGATGGAGTACTGGGGTTAGATGTAGTTTGCTCTGGACTAGACATAGTTAGGCATACTCCATGGGCTAGACGTAGCTAGTCTATTCTCAAGATAATAGTATTCCCTGAATCCCTTAAGAATGAAACTGGACATCTAAGCAAGACATACTGGACAAACAATATAATATAAATAGGGTTCACTTCCCCCTTTTACTTTCGCAATCCAAGCTTTTCCTTGGGACCACTTTTAAGTCATACACTTTGGATCTCGTAAATCCTCTACATATGTTTACAAATTCCATCAATAGAGTAAAGTTTAATTATTACACTATTACTGTGCCTAAATAGTGACTTTGGAGAAATTTTTGATTGTGAGAAACACTTTTGTAGCCCCATGACTTTGGTTTCCGGTAAAGTTAGAATCAATCAATTCCAACGTTGTATGTGAAAATCAAAGCTGAAATACTAAGACCGTGCCAATGATTGTGTGAATCCAATTTTTGCCATACTTTTGGATTTTCGATCAAGGTTTCGATTGTTGGTAAACCACATAAAGACCCTCAAGGGTGTACCGGTGGTCTGGCTTTTTGTTTGGATCCCTTGAACATTTACTCAAAAAAAGCTCCCTTCAACTATCAAATCTAAACCTTACACTTTGATTGTCAAGGCTAAACTTTTATACCACTATTCATTGGTTTACAATGCTGATTCATACTCTCTTTTGCGTTTCCTGGAGCTCTTAAGGCACTTCTACATTCCAGCAGTGATCACACAATTGGAAACTCATTACTACAATAACAAGAAAAAACTACTGTTTAGAGTGAGCTCTTTTTTACTTAATTGCTCTGTTGCTCAAGAAACCTTCCTAGATGCGTCTTGAGTCCTTAAAATATCCTTACAAACGTTTTAGGATCCACTAGAGTAGGTTAAATGACAAATAGAAATCAAAAGAGTCAAGGTTTTATGATTAAGAAGGAGAAAGTGAGAGCAAGTAGTGTTGAATGAATGAGAAATACTAGGTGAGTTGATCTTGTGAGAACATAAAGCATAGGAATCAACTCTGTGGTTTTGGTATAATGAGAAGTAGATTTCATTTTGTGGGAGATTTGGGTAGTGTGTTCAATAGAAGATGGTACTTAGGGTGACTATCCTATTGTCTGTATTGAATCTATTATTCATCCTATTTGGCTACATCAAGTGGTAATAATTTGGTCACCAATATTTGAATTTGCTATAACAAAGGAACCTTTATTGCAGCTATGTAAGCTCTTAGTCTGGTCCCTTGATCTCTTGTATCAATTGATAGGTTCAGTTAGCATATACTATGAATGAAAATCATCAATCACGTCGTGTAAGTGATTAAATTAATTATATGGGTTAAAGGAATTCAACAATTATTTGTTAATAGCGATTCTTTTTTTTTTTTTTGATATCTGTGGGTGCTCGAGCCTTTTTCAGCCCCTCTTTACTTTGGTTCAACTATTCTCGTGTAAGTTAGTTAGGATCCCTAACCCTATAACTTGGGAGTAGCCAAAGGGATATGATGTAACTACTAAGATTTGAACCCTCAACCTCTGCCTCTGTCAGAGTTATGGTGCTCATCTCTTTGCCACTACACCACACCCCTTGGGGCAGTATTCAAGGGTTTGTAAGTATTATTGACAAACATTATGGCAATAATAATGAAGAATAATTAGCTAAGCCGTCATAAGCTAAATCTGAAATTTATAGCCATTTCACAACCACGAAGCTAGCATCCAACTTATTACTTTTTCTTAATGTGGCAAAAGTATGAATTCATCCCAATCTTGTGAGAGATGAAGCAAAGAACTAATAAACTGTCTTTTAAAGATGAGGAACGGGATGATTTTTTATAAGCTTTGTATCTAGAATAGCCATTGTATATGGTGGAAATTGCCAAGAAAACTTCCCAAATGCTTGAAAGTTAATTTTTAATTCCTTATGCACAAAATTTGACAGAGTGCAGCTTGATCATCTCTTAATACTTTCTCTGATCCAATTATTTATATTACATTGTAGAAATTGTTGCCTCCCCGAGAAGAAGTGTATATCGTCGTTACTACAGATGTTACCATCAAATTACTTTTTTAAGGTTTGGGAATATCTAAGCAAACGTGCATAGTTACCTTTACAACTTCCTTATCAACTTCCATTATCAACTTAAATTTTATGAACCTTTACCAATATGGCGACCTCTCTGACAACAAAATGGATCCTAGTATTAATGAATTACTGAAAGTTTGAATTTATCACCTCTGATTTAGAATTTCTTAATTGCTAATTCAAACTTTGAAGTCCGAATAATTTCATGAATCACCATTAATAGTAGGGCTATAAATGGAAAACCTTAATTCGCTGTCTTTTATTTTTTATCTTCTTTCTTTTTCATGCTTTCATGTGATTGAGGCTTTATTCTTCCAACGTGGGTAAACAAAAATAATTGCTAAATGTTCGAAGACTGCTATCAAACCAACTATGCTTTGTAAAAGTTAACGCTTTCATTTTCCTTAGGTGCATGTGTGGTAAAACATGTAAAGATAGAATAAGAAATAGGGAAATTCAAAGAAAGTAGTAGCACCAATCAATGCAACAATTAGGGAAGGGTGGCTGCAGTGTTTCAGACATTCAAAGACGCCTTGCAAATTCCCATGCTTAAAAGCTCAACGCAGTATAAACTATAGAAATTCAATGATATAGGGACATAAGATAAATGGGATGCTTGGATTTGGAAAGATTTAAAGGATTTTGGAAGCGCGCCATCAAGTGCCTTAAATCAAGTGGAGTGGAAGAGCTTCATCCATGTAGCTAACCCTGACTAATTTGGGATCGAGGTTTGTTGTCGTCACTGCAAGGTAGTTTGAGATACCAAAAAAAAAAAAAAAAAAAAAAAAAAAAAAAAAACTTTGTAGTTACATTCATAATGTATGTAACGCTCCAATTTATTACTCTCCTTACAAGTTACAACTAATATCTTTTAAAATCTTCTTTCCAATTTTAAGAAATTTATTGGTTGCTGTTTACATCCCATTTGAGTCAATTCTTAATTAGACGTGGTGAATCACTTTACATACGCTCTTTTCTTTTTAAAGTTCCCTTTATTTCTTCATTTATATTTATATAAGCACAAATTTTGACCTAAGATTCTTAAACATTTAATATATGACAGAAATAGGATTAGCGTGGCCTGTTCTTTTTGGTGGCAGTGCTCAATGGACTGTGGGCCTTGTAGCCACTTTGATTTCTTTCAGCAGCATCATTGCAGCAGACACATTTGCATTTCTAGGTGGAAAGGTATACATATTTTGAATTACTTGATTGGTATGCAACTTAGTGAGATTCGTTGAAGACTTAATTTTGCAAGTTGCTGATTGCATAGTTTCCAACAACTTCTGATGTTATATGAAAACTTTATAATGCAGAATACGTATAGCCATTAGTTATAGGAATAGCATTTTCTTTTGTTTCTTGATTTCAATAGCATTTTATTAAAATTTTTATTGTGGCTTTTATGGTATTTATTCATTACGTAGTGGTTAACTTTGGTTTTCAATTAATGTTGGTCTTAATACATCTCTAGCAGAAGTTGAAGTTGTGTACATATATAAATATGCATTTACATTATACATATATGCTCTAGGAAGGTAAAATTTCAAAGATTTCTCCTGGGTGACTTTTTTTTTTTCTTTTTTCCGGAGATCGCTTCTCTGTTTAATTTCTGATTTCAGTTAGAAATCTTATTACAAGTTTACAACAGCATAGCCTCAATCCCAAATTAATTGGGGTCGGCTACATGGATTGAACTCTTCCATTGTGCTCCATTTAGTGCAATTGATGGTTAGCTTTCCAAACCATTTAAATCCCTCATAATTAATGTGTCCCAAGTTAACTTCGGTCTATCCTTACCGCGTCGAATTTCTTCAATTTCTAATGAGATCAGTTAGAAATCTTAATTCGATTATATTCTTACTGAGCTTGACAACCTTCATATTTTAATTAGAGCAGTAGCTTAAATTCTGCTCAAGTACTGGATTAAATTTCAGCAGTAGATTCTCTCCAATACAACAACAACAACAACCACAACAACAACAACAACAACAACAACAACAACATAGCCTCAATCCAAAATTAATTGGGGTCGGCTACATGGATCAAACTCTTCCATAGTGCTCAATTTTGTGCAATTGATGGTGAGCATTCCAAACCATTCAAGTCCCTCCTAATTAACGCATCCCAAGTTAGCTTCGGTCTACCCCTACCTCGTCGAATTTCGTCAGTTTCTATTGAGTCAAGTTTTCTAGTGGGAGCATTTGTAGGCCGTCTTTGCAGGTATCCAAACCACCACAATCGCCCTTCCCTAATCTTTGTGTCAATTGGTGCTACTCCTATATTTCTTTGAATTTCTGTGTTTTTTATTCTATCTTTACAAGTTTTACCTCACATCGACCTAAACATCCTCATTTCTGCTACATGCATTTTATGTAATTGTTGTTGCTTTACCGTCAAACATTCACTTCCATAGAGCATAGCTGGCTTAATTGCGGTCCTATAAAAATTTCCTTTTAACTTGGTAAGGATATTTCTATCACAGATCACACCTGTTGCACTCCTCCATTTCTTCCATCCAGCTTGAATTCTGTGTAATATCATTTTCAATATTGCCATCATTTTGTATGATTGATCCTAGATAACTAAAGTGTTTCACCTTAGGAACTTCTATTTCCCCTAATTTTACCACTCCATCGTCTCTATGTCTAGTATTTTTAAACTCACAGTGCATGTATTTGGTTTTCGTCCTACTCAACTTAAACCATTTAGATTCTAACGTATTCCTCCAAAGTTCTAATTTCCTATGCCTTCCATCTCTTGTTTCATCCACTAAGACAATGCCATTTGCAAATAACATACACCATGGTATATCCTTTTGAATATACCTAGTTAGTTCATCCATAACTAGAGTAAAGAGAGATGGGCTTAAAGACAATCCTTGATGTAGTCCTATCGTAATGAAATTTTTTTTTTAGTTCCTCCAAATGTCTTTATACTCGTTACTACTCCCTCATACATATCTTTAATAGTGCCAATGTATCTAGCATGCACTCCTTTTCTTTCTAGAACCCACCAAAGAACATCACTAGGAATCCTATCATATGCTTTTTCTAAATCTACAAATACCATTTGAAGATCCTTTTTCTTTTCTCTATATTTTTCCATTAATCTTATTACAAGAAAATCGCCTCTATAGTTGACCTTCCAAGCATAAAACCAAATTGATTATCTGATATTGTTGTTTCATTTCTTAGTCTATTGTCAATTATCCTCTCCCAAAGTTTCATAGTATGACTCATAAGTTTAATTCCCTGGTAGTTTAAACAGCTTTGAATATCTCCTTTGTTTTTGAAGATTGGTACAAGTGTGCTTCGTCTCCAATCCATTGGCATCCGTTTTGATTTTAAAACTTTGTTGAAGAGTTTTGTTAATAAAGTCAATCCAATTTCTTGTAAACATTTCCAAACCTCTATGGGTGTTTTATTTGGGCCACATGGTTTCCCTATTTTCACTTTTTTAATGCCTCTTTTACTTCCGGATTTCTAATATTACTTGTATAGTTTACATTTCTTTCTTGACGTGGGTTTTCATCTACTATGATATCAAGTTTGCCATCATTAAATAAACTATCGAAGTAGCTTCTCCATCTCTCCTTAATATCATCTTCGCGTTGATTTTCGTCCTTAATACATCTTACATGGCTTATGTCTTGTTTCTTTTTATCTCTTAATTTGGCTAGCCTATAAATATATTTTTCGCCATCTCTAGTACAGAACTTTGCATATAGATCTTCCATGAAGCTTGTTTTAGCCTGACTAACTACTTTTTAGCTTGTTTTCTAGCTTCTCTATATTGATTGTACGCATCGTCGTCTTGACACCTAGGTCTCTTCCTATACATCTCTATTTTAGTCTTAATTGCTTTTTGGACATCCTCGTTCTACCACCATGTTTCCTTCTTTGGTGGTCCCAAGCCTTTAGACATACCTAACACGTTTGACGCTACTCTCTTTATGCAACTACTCATTTCTAGCCACATTGTATTAGCATCTAAATCAAGATTCCAATCGTTTTCTTTTAGTAGTTTTTCTCTAAACTCTACTTGTTTACTTTTTTTAGGTTCCACCACTTTATTCTAGGGTCATTATCTTTTTTAATTCTATTAAGTCATCGTTTTAACTTAATATCAAGTATTACTAACTTATGTTGGGTAGTAAGCGCTATCCAGGTATTACTTTACAGTCTTTGCATATTTTTCTATCTATTTTTCTTGTTAGAATAAAATCTATTTGACTCTTGTTATGACCGCTACTAAAAGTAATTATATGCGACTCCCTTTTCCTAAAACTAGTATTTTCTAAGACAAGATCATATGCTGAAGCAAATTCTAAAATTGATTCTCGTTCTTCATTTCTAGTACCATAACCAAAACCTCCATGAACTCTATCGAACCCATCATTACTTGCCCCCACATGCCCATTTAAATCTCCTCCAATAAAAACCTTTTCTTCTAATGATATACCTTGCATAAATCCATCTTTGTCGTCCCAAAATTTGCGTTTGATGCTCTCGCTCAATCCTACTTGTGGTGCGTAGGTGCTAAATATGTTAATTTTTCATCTCCAATAATTAATTTAACTAGGATCAAGCTATCTCCCATTCTCTTAACCTCTACGACCTTATCCTTATAATCATTATCCCCAATAATTCCTACGCATTGTCTTTCGAAGGCAAGCAATATTGACTCTCCTTCTAATAACAGTATCAGCTAATTACATTGACTTCCCTGTAAGTGTTCCTATGTTCCATGTCCCTAAACGAATTTTTTTCGTCCTTTTGTGTTTGTTTTCCTTTTCTATTTCTATTTTTTCTAAACGATCTAGTTTCCTTGTCTATGATTTTGTTTTGGTTTTGGTTTTGAACTAGCTTCTTTACCCACACCCATCCTCTGTGTGGGAACCCTTGCTCAATTTTTCTTCACATCGGGGCAGCGATGTGAATGGACTAGCTTCTTTACCCCACACACGTCCTATGTATGGGAACCTTCGCTCATTTATCTTCACATCTAGGCGGCGATGTGAAACACACCCTTGCTCATTTTTCACTACACCCGGGCTCCGATGCAGCGCGTCGCTAGGTGAGAATGCCTCAATGTTTATATTTATTTGATCCATTTCACGAAGAATGACAAAAGTTTTACACTGGCTGTCAACCTATCGCAACCAACCATTTTTCAAGAATGGAAAATGGGTTTGGGCCCTCCCCCATTTTTTCGGGCATGAAAATGCCCACTAAACAGTAGGTGTGCACCCATAGCCCAGATAAACTTTATAATCTACAGTATAATATTCATTACTTAGTTGGTTATCATCTTTTTTTAAGGTCATTGCAATTATTTACAACTCTTTTGAAATGTAAGTCACTTCTTAATCTTTTATTTATATGAGTGTTACCATCCTTGAAGTCGATTGGATGGTGCGTGCATGCTTACAGGAGTCTTTCTTGATTAGGACCTCAACATCAGGTGTCTGTGGGGTTTAAAGTTTAAACTCACATTTCATGGATATGTTTGTCTTAAAAGACAAGTGGGATATAACAAGAACTATGGAAATTGAAAAAAAAGGTAGGAGTAGCAATATTAGAGGTGAAAAAGAGAAGGGCATATGCAATGGTTTCGACACATCCAAATACGATATTTAAAAGCCCCAATTAGAAAACTTGAAGCTAGAATTGAAGGAATCCTAAGCTATTGGGAAGACCTTAGATAACTTGGGGGCAAGAACTATGGAAATTGAAAAAAAGGTAGGAGTAGCAATATTAGAGGTGAAAAAGAGAAGGGCATATGCAATGGTTTCGACACATCCAAATACGATATTTAAAAGCCCCAATTAGAAAACTTGAAGCTAGAATTGAAGGAATCCTAAGCTATTGGGAAGACCTTAGATAACTTGGGGGCAAGAACTATGGAAATTGAAAAAAAGGTAGGAGTAGCAATATTAGAGGTGAAAAAGAGAAGGGCATATGCAATGGTTTCGACACATCCAAATACGATATTTAAAAGCCCCAATTAGAAAACTTGAAGCTAGAATTGAAGGAATCCTAAGCTATTGGGAAGACCTTAGATAACTTGGGGGCATTAGCAATAAAAGATTTGAAAGATTATTAATTATATTGACTCGAATGAAATCCTTGGATCCATTTGATGGCCGTATCTAATTTGGGACTGGGTGTTGTTGCTTCATGGTCATGTTTGTCTCCGAACTCCACATTATGGTTGACTGTACTTTTCATCTTATTATTTCTAAAACTAATTATTGTTGTTAAAGTTGTGGCAACTTTTTGACCATGAGATATGAGCATTTATATGTATACTTGCCTGGATTAATTTCATGGAATAAATTATATAGATTTGATACAAAATAGGTACACTTCTTGTCATAGTCACTTAGACTTCCAATGACTTGTTTTACGGATTTGGAGTTGCAATGATAAAAATTATTATTTTATGCATGTTTTTGTGAGCATTTACTTGATTACTGGAGTTTTATTTATTTATTATTTATTTATTATTTATTTATTTTTTGCTTTTTCTGCTGGTAAGAATTCATCTTGAATTAGTATTGAAACTGTGGAACCAGGACTCATTTGTTTCTTTTGATGGCAAAGAGAAAGCCTGAGCTATGGTCACCCTCGTGTGGTGTTTGCTGTGCGCTTTAGGTTGAAAAAGTCCTTGGGTGCATGAACTGAACTTAATAAATTTCGTGCATTTATATGAGTGCATTCGGAAGAATTAACCATTTGATTCTTTTCAATTCAACTCTCATTAAATTGATTATTTAAAACAATATTCATGATTCCTAACTGGTTAAAAGATGCGACTATCATTCTGTGATTTCTCATAAATTATGTCATTCCCTTTTCTCTGTCTTTATGTAGTGTAACTTATTGATAGATTTAGTATTCAAAAGTGACAACTTGCTTTAATTTCCCTGTTTTGTTTCCTATAAGTATTGGGGGTTCTCTGCGAGTAAATCTTGAGCTAAAGATTTGTCCTTCTAATGCAGACATTTGGTCGGACACCACTTACTAATATTAGTCCAAAGAAGACTTGGGAGGGAGTTTTTGCTGGCTTAACTGGCTGTATAATCACCACACTAGCCTTGTCAAAATTATTTTGCTGGCCTACTTCTTTACTGAGGTATCGTATTTTATTCCTTGAATGTATAGTGTCAAATTAGTATGCAAGCTATGAAAATGATATTTGTTCAATCTGAAGCATGCACATTCCTACATCTGTTTTTCCTAGCATTAATGGGGCACCAAAATGCATAAGTGTTTTAGTAAGTTAAAAATAACAGTATTAAAAAAGAATTATTAATGTGTAACCTATCAACTGATTTCATTTTCTATAAAATTTCTGAATGAGAGGATTTAAATCAGATTATCCGAGTGATTTAGGCCTCAGAATTTCTGTAAATACAATATTCTTCAGCTAATAGCCATAGCTTAGTGTAGAAAACTATTCAAAAGTTCTAATGTTAATGTCAAATAAGCCACCAAGTCTTTCATGTCTGCGCGAGGGGAACGGTTGTGCAGAAAAGTTGGCGAATATGACCTTTCAGCTCCAAACTAGCCACCAATTCTTCACAGCCCCGCCTCCTTGTTTAATCCCACTCTTGCAGGATGCATTGGGCACTATCTTTATGCGGCCACAGTAGCGAGTTTTTCTTTTAAACCAAAAAAAAGGTGTTTATAGCATATATTAGATTCTAGTATCATATAATTTTTACATTGAGTGTGAGGTAATTGCAATCAATGGTTTTTAAACATTTCACTATTTCAGCCATTACTTTATGATTAAAGTTTCAGTTTGTCAATGCAGGAGTCCTTTTCCTGGACAATGAAGTACTAACTTAAGTTTGTAACTAGCCTAGGAATAGGCACATAAATTTGTATTTATACTTTGCCTAATGGCTCGCCGTGGTAGTTTTACAATGAATTGAATGAAAATGGTAGGGTTGAACACAAATTCATTATTGAATATCATTAAAAAAAAAAGAAAAGTCAACAGCATAAAACTGCTGGTTATCGTGATACAGTGAAATAGCTCGCTTTTCTTAAAACATTGTGTTTACTTGCCTTGTTCTATTTATATGGCACTGCTGGTTGTGAATTCACCAAAAAACAATTCTATCAAATTAATGTAATACTAATAAAATGGTGAAATAGAACAATTCTTTTGGGTTGAACATTTTGTTAAAAAGTGATACAAAATTGCAATGAGAAATAACAGTTTGTCATGAGTACGTAAGGATTTTCTTTTTCAATCATTGACGATATCACCATATACCTTATTGTACGAGCATATTTCTTTGTTCGCCAATGTTTAGTTCTACAGAGCACAGCTGGCATAATTGCAGTTCTATTAAATTTTCCTTTCAACTTTAGTAAGATTTGCTTGACTATTGCTGTCCCAACCACTTCCAATTTTATTGGTTTTGTCCACTAGCGTTGTTATTGCTGCCGATATTACAGTTAAGTTTATATGAAACGCCACCTTGCATTGATGAAGACTTTACAACAAATGAAAGTACAAACTTCTGCAGTGTTGCAAAGACGACACAAAACTGACCCAAATGATGAGTAACCTTCGAAACAATCTTGCAGATGCAACCCTAGTGGAAACTTTGAATGTAGGCACATAATGGATACAAAACAGTGCTCCTCCTGCTCAACAACTTTGACCAAATATAACCCATAGCACATTACCATAACAATCTAGAAAACCACTTATAAATTGGTCAACCGCAAGCGTGATATGAGGTCTTTTTATTTTTAAAAATCCTACTTTTGTGATCTCCCTGTAATGAGTAAACCATCACTATGGTGCAATTCTCCCTTCATTCTTAATTTTGTCAGAACAAGAAATGATATCCTAGATTTCTATCGTAATGACGGATGACCTTTTGATGCTACGAGAAAGTTGCGTTTGTGATAACTCGTCTCGCTTTACCTTTACTAGTGTTTCTAACAACATTCAAGTAAGCAAAGAAAACAAAGATTTTTCACCTCATTGAAGAAAAATCACAGAGATTTCTAGTAAAGAAAGCTCTTAATTTTTGTTGCAAAGTAAGCTACATAGATCAAACTCTTCCATTGAGCTCGATTTAGTGCAATTGATAGTGTGCCTTCCAAATTCTTTAAATCCTAATCAATGCGTATGTCATCCCAAGTAAGCTTCAGCCTACCCTTGCATCATCTAATCTCTTTATTTATTTATTTTTTTTTTGATGACCATGGGTATCCACACCCTTCGGACATGACTAATCCCATGGGGTTGAGTCGGATCTCTTTAGTTTCTATTGAGTGAAGTTTTCTAGCGGAGGGGCATTTGTAGGACCTTTTTGGAGGTGTCCAAACCACCGCAACTATCCTTCCCAAATCTTTGGGTCAATTGGTGCTAAAATTGATCATCTTAAATAAACATAGACAATTTCATTATATAGACTCCAACATTCCCAGACTCAAACTAGAATTAGGACTTATAATTATACAACAACTAAATATCCTAAGCAAATGCAACTTTGCCTCATTTTTGTCCCAAAAATCTTTCTAATCTACTCAAAACTTGTGAAAGCGCCTACTTAGATTGAAGAGACATAGAATTAAAAAACGATTAAAAATTGTTATACATCTCGAACAAGTTGTGTTAACTACTCGATGGCATTGTGGCACTTAGATGAAATCCTATGTGTGCCCACATCGTTCCCCTCCACTTGGTAAAACTCTGTTGTCAAATTATGAACAAAGTACGAACATAACAACAGGTTGTCGAACTAATTTCTGTAAACCAAAGTCCGGGGACTTCAACTAGAGAATAAACAATTGTAGATGTTCGAGGACACTTCATCACCCCAGCCTTCAACATGCACTTTTGGGTGTTGAAGATAGTTGAGTGACCTTGAAATGATGTACGTCATCGCCAAAGGTCACATTTTTGTCCATAATGCTGTCTCAACACCATAGACTTTGACGGCTATCAAAGTTGTAAAAGTGATTGATGTCGTTTTCTTCATATTCAAGCTGTTGTGTATCTTCTGGTTTAACTTCCGAGGACACCTACTGCAACTGTTGATGCAAACAATGCAACTTTTGCTCTATCTGATGCTATTGAAACTAAGAATCGTCAATTTGCCTTATAAAATTGTGTTGATTGTTGCCATTGTTATGCTATAACATAATTTTATGGTTTTCCTGTCAACAATGCTATGATGGAAGCATAATAAAACCATACTTTGTACGAACTGATGCATCAGAATCTTTTTTCCCCCACCAAAAAACTACTCTTGCTTCAACAAAAGTTAACTTCTTTACCAGTGTTATTCACAACATTCAAGTACACAAAGCAAAAAAAGATGATACTACTTGTTGAAGAAAAAACATGTAGGTTTCTACCAAAGAAATTTTTAAGTTTTTGTTAATCAAATTCAAGGAAGTTACTTATTCCAAAATTGACCATAAAAATTAGAATATACACTTTTTAATTATGTAGACTCCAAAATAGTCTAACTAGAATCCAACTAGAATTAGGACTCTTTATTTACATAAAACTAGTTTACACTCCTAAGGTTTAAAATAAAAACCATCTTTCTATGCATCTGGGCTTTTCAAAATAAAAATGATAAGTGTGGCCTTGTCATTACAAGGCCAAGGAAAATAGTGCACCTTGATCTTCGCTGTAGGTAAATATGGTTTTTCGTCAAATAGATAATGGCTGTTAAATGGCACAATTTCAATTCTAATGAATTGTAGATCCAAGCTAACCAGCAAATTCTTTATTCTATTTCTGTTCACTATGAAGATGCATCTTTGATGGATTCTCCCCTTGTTTAACGTTGGATCCATTTACTTGTCCATCTTCAGTGCGGCAGCATTTGGATTCCTTAATTTTGTGGGATCTCTTTTTGGTGACCTTATTGAGTCAATGATTAAACGAGATGCTGGTGTCAAGGACTCAGGTTCTCTCATACCTGGACATGGTAAGTTGATTTTTGTCTATTTGAATTGCATGAATCTCACAAGTAAAGCTTGTCTTGTTCATTTTTTTAGTGATCTTAAATGTGTTAACTGTTCAGGATGGTGCTATAGGATGATATTTCTTTGTTACTGAATGAATAATACTATAGCATATTAAATCAGTCAGCTAAGGCTGCGATTGGTGATTGCTATGGGATCCGGAAACAGTTTCCATGTTTTCCTTAAGGAAAATGATTGGGTGATATTCTCTACATACTTTTGCTACATAGTTGTTAAGGCCACTTGATTTGTGCATATCGATGTTTGTGTGTTTACACTATGAGAAGCATCCATAAAATTCCAACACCTATGTAGGAAGAGAATGCCATCTTAGCATTCCCTGCCCTTAAATCTTGCCCCCGAAAAAGAAATGGGTAAAACCTGGAAAACAATCAAAACGCTTTAACTAGTATTTAGGGGTTGAAAACAGTCTTCAAAAGTTTATTATACCAAACGTGGATTCCAGATTCTTAAGCTTAATGAAGAGTTTCAAAGGCAGAAAACTGCTTCGAAATCCTATGCTATCATGTTTCTTGGATCCTAAAATGTGAGTTATATTTTCTTATCAATAATGTTTTTATTTTGCCTCTTCTACAAAGAAAAAGCAAGATCATCCAATTGAAACACAATACTGAAATGAAATAGCGTTCTTAACGTTTGTTGATTCAATCCTCTCTAGGGAAATGTTTTCTGAATCTCAGAACTGGTGCAGTATGTCTTCTATCCTTCTAAAGATGTGTCCTCGAGACTGTTTTAAAGAAAAAATGCACATTTTTTGTGGAATTCCTCGTGAAATTGTATAATTTAAGATGGCTACTTTTTGGGATTACTTGATTTAATAAGAGAATTTTTGGGAAACACCCGACGATGGAATATCTGGGTGTGTTTGAATCATCTGGAATGCAAGTGATCCATTAGTTACTGTCAAATGCTAATTAATTCTAATACACGTATTTATCCACTACCTTTTGTAGATTATTCCAAAATGTGTTATTGCAGGTGGGATACTTGACCGAGTAGACAGCTATGTCTTCACCGGCGCACTTGCATACTCCTTTGTCAAAGCCTTCTTGCCACTCTATGGAGTTTGATCTGCAAAAGCTAACAATAAAAATCAGAAAATGCGAAAGGTGAATGACCTGGTTTCTATTACTTGAAAAGAACAGGAAGAGATTCATGCTTAGATTTGTTAGGGGAATGGTCAATGAAGAATTAATTGACCCTCAACCATGTTTGCTGAATTTAAATGAGGCGAAGCGAGACAAGTCTCGACTGGTGATGTTTTGCACCTAGCAACTAGTGGCTTTCAAGGAGGTAGGTTGTATGGTTGCAGTGAGGCTCACACTGGTCCAGTTAGTTTTACAGCAGTAAATTGAATTTGTCTTTATAGTTACTCATGTTGTATTAATTTCTTCCTCAAGAATAAACTTTTGAGTATTCAACTTAGGCAAAACGGAAGTTAGATTTTTATTTTTTATTTTTGTTTTCTTTGTTTTTGATAATATAAAAGTATGCAAACCATCATTCCACTAAATCGAGCACAATAGAAGAATTCGATCCGTGCGGCTGTTTCCAACTAATTTGAGATTGAAGCTTTGCTTCTGTTGTGAATACAAAAGCGTGTTTTGCTCACTCATTTTATTTTTTCTTTGATAGTAATCATCATGTTACTTATTGAATTATTTGCATAGAAATATTTATTTTAGAGGAATTTAGAAAGGATGATTTTTTATTTTATTTTTATTTTTGGTCAAAGGGTAGTAATGACATACTCTTTCATTAGGAATCAAAATCCCCTCGGGGATTGGTGTAGAGCAAATACAAGATAAATGAGTCTAAACCTCTCCTAGTCAAATTGTGTTATGTACATAATTCTGTGTTCTAAATAAATACTTGGAAGTCCAATATCCTTGCTGAAGTAGGAACCTTACGATCATCATCTAGGAAACACACATTCTCACGATACAGTGGATCTCTAGCTGCGCCTAGAACAAGGAGCAAGCCATTCTTTTCCAGTCTTGCCTCCTCCTGGGCCAGTATTTCATTCTTGGACTTTGTAATTAGTTTGCTTATTGTCTTGGGATCCCTGACCAAATTACCTGTCAACCTTATTAGTTCTTGGGCCGTGCATATAATTTATGAAGGAAACTGCGAAGGTAGCCTACTTTAGGCACAACTTTGGACACCGACTTAGTTGGATGTAATGCATTTTGCCTCGAGATGTGTATGCACCTATCTTGGTGTGTATTATACGACATCCAATTGGGTCGGTGTTCATAGTGGGTTACTTTAGCAGGCCTCATTTATCAATCTTCATTGATCCAATTTACATCGACTTCTCTTAATATATGTATCTACAATTAAATGTAAACTTCAAACGTTAACATATCAAATCTTATTTGTATGAGTTTTGTGTAACTAAAGAATTTAGAGCAATGAAATTAACTTAGAAAGCAGCTAAACATACCTTGATTTTTGCTAAATGTACTATATTACTCAAACATATCTCGACTTTGAATTTTCATTGCTAAATGTATCTCACTTTTTTTTTTTCCTTTTTGAAATCTCCAAAATACCCTTTTATAAAACTCAATTGCTCCATCAATGTGTGCACTAATATCAACGTGCATTTAAAAGACTCCCAATGAGCACATGCCTAAAATGGGTAAAAAAAACTAAGTAGTGGCCTATTCGATTGGCATGATTATTTAGCTAATCTGTTGGATTAGATGTAATCCGTTGGTTTTAGTTCCCATGATTAGTTAATGCGGCGGATTAGTTAATCAGTTTTCTCTTGTGCAGCAAGCCGAACACCGCCACAAGCGTTCGCTATTTCGTCAAATTTCGCAAAAACCTCTCCAATTCGCAGCCCTTGATTACTCTCTCCATCTTCTGCCCTGATTTCTTTCTCATCTTCTGCAATATTCCAATCAGACCAATCGATCTTCGGTCTCGAAATCGAAAATGGTGGCGATTGAGACAACTCAAAACCAAGCAGAGACTGCTAGTCGGGAAGCGGAGGGGTTCGAGACCGCTAGCGATGGAGAAGGCGATGGTGGGGCTTATGAGGACGCCTTCACGGATGATCAGTTGAAGCTGGTACTTTTTTTTTTTCTTGATTAATTAGGGTTTGGGAATTTGTTAATTCTGAAATTCTGATTGATTACTTGTTTGATTAGGGTTTTGTATTGATAGGAACGTCGGCGCAATCGATGAAGGAAGGGATACAGTTAGGAAATACTTTCAATGATGATTTAAATGTGACCTAGTTTTATGGTTGTATAAAATTTCTTATTATTATTGAAGAGACTGTACCATAGAAACCATTGTTTCACGAATAGAATATCATAATATTTTAGACTCAAATAACCTTTTTGTGTAGTTTTAAGAAGATACTAAAATTTGAGTAGTCTTACATGTTGTCATAGTTATTAAAGAATGATTTTTGAGAAACAGAAAGAAAACCTGAATCCCAAATTAGTTGGGGTCGGCTACATGGATCAAACATTTTGTTGGAAAAAACATGAAGTATGTCATTGGTTTAATGTGGCTTGATGAAATGCTCGTCGATTATATTATAAAATGGTTTAAGAAAGGAGTACTTCAAGTGTGAATCTTCTTACATCCAATTGATCTAGAAAGATTGATTGTGTAAATTGCATTTTTTTTCCCAAGGAAGAAGAGAAAACGTATATGGTGAGTCAGTGACATTAAATTATCATAGTTGAGTATTCGTAATGCGTTATTTTGGGGACATATCTTTTATTGCGATTTGTATGATGTGTTTGCTTATGCCAGTGTATGCTACTTTCTCTTAAATTAGCAAAGCCACTTGTCTTTCCCTTATGAAAAAAGCTGAATTCGTCTTTCTGACACATTGGCTTGAGTTTCTGGTTAATATTATACATATAAAGTTCTAATAAAAAAACATTATATGCACAAAGAGTTTGTTGCTAACTCATTCATCCTAATAGTTATTGGTTTGTGCACTTTCTTCTAATGCAGAGGCTGCTAACACAAGCTAATGATGTGAAAGCTGATGGAAATGACCTTTTTAAAGCTGGGAAATATGAAGATGCATTGTTAAAGTATGAAATTGCGATGCAGGTGGTTCTAGAGACGCCTTCATCTGCTGAAGTCCGTTCAATATGCCATGCGAATCGTGCTGCATGCTTCTCAAAACTGGTGAGTTTTCTTTCAGTAACTTTTAATGATATCTTTCTCCATCTATCTTGTAACAAAGAATGCTCAAAAAACTTTTAACCTTTTCTTTGGGACTGTATTTCGATATACCATTTGTTTCCATTGTGAAAAAAGAAGTGGATATCCTTTACTGCTTTCATTTTTGGACTTGTAATTTTTGGATGAGAATCTGGTGTGTCATATTTATAAAAAATTCACAAACAGAATTCTCTGGAATTGAAGTTTGTAACAGCTATCAAAGATGTGACATTTTTGTTTTGCAGTGAATTTGACTATTGGATTCTACTTGCTAACAAGTGCTCCAGAAAAAAAAAAAAAAAAAAAAAAAAAAAAGAAAGAAAATGTGTTCTTAGGAGACTGCATAGATATAAGTCATATATGATAATGTTTAGATAGCATTGAGTAGTAACAAAGTGAGAAATAGCTGATTTAGGTTGTTTGTGTAGACCTAGTTGCAAATATAACTAAATGATGCTCCTCCCAAATAGTGAAAGACCACCTTTATGCGGAGTTTAGGATAATTGATATTTCTCAAATCAAATGTTATAAGACGCGCACTAATAGATTATAGATTTAAACATGATAACAAAGATATTTTGTGTTGTTGGGGGTGGTGCTCCCGATAATCCCTCATGGGACTTGTCAGACATTAATGGGAAAGGGGCCGAGGTGGTTTGGACATCCATGGACATTACAAAAAAAATATATATTTTGGTTGGGAGGAATAGAAGAAGTCGAAGAATGAAATTGGTTGTTGAGTTATGAAGAGTGTTTTTGCTTTAGGCTTGCGATGTCCTTTGCGTGCTCTGTTATTTCTACATTCTTGTTCTCTTACTTGCATTGTAAGTTTTTTGTAAATGTAAAATCTCTTACACATGGATACTATAAAGCACATACACTGGATTTGAGTAAAAGTTGTCTTTCTATGGTTTGCATTCTTTTGGCATGTTATGTTGATGAATATGACGCACAAGCCTCTTGTCACTTTTGGCTATTCCTTTTCATGATATTTTGTGTCACTGGTTTAGCATATCTATATACTTGGGGAAATCTGAATTAAATAGTTATGTTTCTTAGGGAAAACATGAAGATACAATCAAGGAATGCACTAAAGCACTGGAGTTAAATTCCTCGTACTTGAAAGCTCTGATTAGAAGAGCAGAGGCACATGAAAAGCTTGAACATTTTGAAGAGGCCATTGCAGGTATGCAAGACTGATTAAAATTTTTCTTACTCTAGTCCATGACGGTGTTGCTTCAAATTCTAATCTTTTTTTCTTTTAATTTTAATGAGAGGGGACCAACCAATTGGGTGGCCTAATGGTTTGGTATGAGGTTTGGAAGTAAGAGGTTGTGGGTTTGAACCTCGGTGGGGGCAAGTTGTGTTTCTTTCTTATAAAAAAATTTTAATGATAGGGTGGTTTCATTGAAAAGGCCAGAGTATACTTATTTGGTGGTCAAGGACAACTCACCAGAGCAAGGAAAACTTAAGTTTCAATTTAAAAAAAAAAATGTGCAATAGACGAAATGCTTTGTAAGGCATAATTGATCTTAAAAAAGGAATATCCAAAGCTTCTACAATCACCATTTCCTCTTGTAAATAATGTAGTAGGTCCTAATTTTCTTTGAGAGCCTAAAACTTATAACTCCGATTGTGTGTTGAGTTCATTTTCTATTGCCTATTTGTCATTTTAATTTAATTGTTTCCTATGTCACTGTTTCTGATCATCCCTAAATCTTAACGCAGACATGAAAAAAGTCCTGGAGTTGGACCCGTTACATGATCAAGCTAGAAAGTCCATCAGACGCTTTGAACCATTAGCTGCAGAAAAGAGAGAGAAGATGAAAGAAGAAATGATTGGTAACTTCAGATAATGGTTCCTCTTGAATATTTTCAGTAATGTGTAGTCTTGACCAACTTTGAACCCAGAACTAAAAACTACTATGATTCCATCTTTAGAAACACCGACTTATGTCTGCTATGTGTTGCAGGTAAGCTGAAAGAAATGGGGAACTCCATATTAGGACGATTTGGGATGAGCGTTGACAACTTCAAAGCTGTTAAGGACCCAACCACAGGTTCGTATTCCATGTCATTCCAACGCTAGCTGATTATTTGCGAGAGCAAATACTTATGTGGATGCATCGTCAGTGAGAGCGCAGTCGCGTATACTGATTATTTGCGAGAGCAATTTTTGTTCAGTCACTCACTATTCTGGACATGTAAATAAAACTTGTAGTCTGCATCTCTATTTCTCTTCCGACCCAAAAATGAAATGTTTCCTTTTATCTCTTCTCTCTGAAGAGTGATGGCAGTATTAATTGTAATGAGTTATGTTTGGCGAAGATTCAATTACAGTAGATTGTTTTATATATAATCAATCGAATTTTTTTTAAGTAATTGTCTATTTTTAATGACATTCTTGTTATGATATTCAATTTTCGCTCCTTGAATCAAACACCAAGAAATTAAAGATAGTAATCAAAATAATTGGTTTATTCTGATGGAAAAGTTTGAATGAATAATACTCTAAACCAAAAGAAGAAAAGAAAAATTATATATATATTTCACAAACTCTGAAGCACTGTGTAGCAAGTTTACATTACTTGTCAAAAAAGCAAGACTTCAGGAGAGTGTTGTTATTCCATTTCCACTGAAGTAAAAAAATAAGTCTCTGCATTACATTCCACACTGATAAAAGAGATTATATTTCACAAACTCTGTTACAAACTAACAAAAGCAATTGAACTGATGACTTAAAAAAAAAATAAAATTAAGTAGTAACTGAACTGTACTAAATCATCACTAACAACCATATCAAATAGGGGTGGGCAAACCGCGGTTTGGTTTGGAAAACCACCAAACCGCGACCAAACCGAAGGTCTACGGTTTGGTGATTTTCCAAACCGCAACCAAACCGCAGATGACCAAAACCGCACCAAACCGAACCGCAGTTTGCGCGGTTTGGTCGGTTTGGTTTCGCGGTTTTCATGCAATTTATTTTCAGGAAAAAAAAAACCAAAGCAAAAAAAAAAAAAAAAAAAAAAAGCAAGCCAAATAAAAAACAAGCAAGCAAAAATGAAAAAAAGACAAACCAAAATGAAAAAACAGCAAGCCAAAATGAAAAAACACAAGCGAAAAAAATAAATCAGCAAGAGGAAGATGTGAGATTTGTGATTTTTTTTTTTAATTTTTAGGGTTTTTGGTTTGTATTTACCAAAATGCCATCGGTTTGGTTAAACCGCGGTTTTCTCAAAATGAAAACCGCGACCAAACCGTGAATCTGCGGTTTGGTCGTTTTCCAAACCGCGACCAAACCGCGAGCTTCAAAAACCAAACCAAACCGTGCGGTTTGGTCGGTTTGAGCGGTTTGGGCGGTTTTTTGAAAACCGCTGCCCACCCCTAAATTATCAAACATGCCAACTGGTGAACCCTAAACCTTAGATATGACGATTTCATGGAGGGGGGAACCATACAGACAACATTAGGATCCTTGCACTTCAAATCAGAATGAAAAACTTTTTGAGAACTATCGACTTCAACCTTGAAAACTATAATCTTTCGAATCAGAGCTCTCACGAACATTGCACAAAACACCACAAGCAAAATAGCCAGATTCACTACCAAAGTTGTCCAATTTTGTGACACTAGTAATAGTAAAAACAAAAACAGGGAAGAAGGAAATCAATCGAAGTGGTGGTTCCAATGTCCACGTTGTTATTGTTGTTGTTCTATATAAATATCATTGCGTTTTCAACCCTCTTATGCCCGTTTGGAGTAAACAAAGAGAAATTAAGTCTTCTTACCACGAAGCCGAAAGACGAGATAAATAATACAAAAAAGGGTTGCAGCCAATTATTTATGTGAGATGGCATATAACAGGGATGACATGGCTGCAAATGGGAGGGTGGATAACAAGTCCACCTGGACTTTGTCCCCTTGCCTTCATTTCCTACTCTTGTCCCAAACACATGCATGCTTTTTTGTTTTTATTTTGTTTTGATTAATTTTGTTTGATATGCACCTTTGAGATGCGTGTGCACACGCGACTCTAAGCATATCTGACTATTTTCAAGAAGATTGTAATTTTTGTTGCACCCCCTCCCCTAATTACCTGTCGGTGTTCACCTTAGAAATGGTCCAAATTTTTTATATCCAAAAAATAGAGGAGAAATGCGATAGGTTGACAACGAACATAAATTTTTTGTCACTCTTCATAAAATAGATCAAACACGTTGTTTCTCTAGACTTGAAACCTCCAATGAAATGTGTAAGAATCTTCTTAACGTTGATTTTGTTAAACACAATTAGATGAATGAGGGAGTGACTACGTGAATGATAAGAGGCGAGAAATTAGAGGAAGTCAAAATGACTTGCCTCATTTTCAAGATTGCATAAATCAATAAATTAGTTATTTCATGTGAGAAAGTCCTTTATATATCAAGGATAAGTACCTTGTTTTTTGTTTTTTGTTTTGTTTTGTTTTGTTTTTTTTTTTTTTTTTGGTTTAGGGTAAACTTTAATACACATTAATTAGTTAATGTATGGGTAAGGGCTTGCGTGGTTGCCCTTTTTGTCTCACCTCAAGCACTTCCCTGCCTCGGACATGTATATGTAGATTCAAAATACAGTGAGATAGGAGGGTGTGGGTTGGGTGATGTTGTTTTAGAATTTTTATTGCTTATTACTTAAGAGATGGAAACAAAGAGGAGGAACAAAAACATGCAAAACTGACCCCAGTTATTTTGATTGGATGAGAAGAACATAAAGAATCATGAAAGAGACATTATAAGTGAATTTTGGGTTGACCTAATAACGAAGAGCAAAAAAATTGAGAAAAAAAAAATTAAAAAAAGCGGTCTAAGAAGGAGAAAAACATGGAAAAACCTGATTTTGTATTATACAAGTTGCCCATGCAAAAGGGGCCTATGGTGCCAAATCTCCACTATACATATAGTCAGAGAATTCCAAAATGTCTTCAAAAGTGAGAGTAATGATAAATCAATAGAGTGAAAACAACACCATGTATATATGATCCGTTAAGATTGAGACCTGGACCAGTACCCCCACATTAAAGAGTGTGTGGGGTCTATATTTGAAAGGCTTTTGACATGCATGAGTGCTTACTTTTAGGGTTTGGCATATATATAAGAAATTTTTGTGAAGAGAAGAAACGCGTTGTTTCTACGCACAATAAGTAGGAAAAAAATATTGAAAGAGAAAACAAGAGCAAGTAAGGAAGCCTAAAGGGAAGTATAGTTGGAATGATACGGTGGCAAAGCATCTAAAAAAAAATATGGGCATGCAAAAAATATATAAAACAAGTAAAATAAAATTAAATTAAAACCATCCCAAAAAGGGTTTTGTGTGATGGCAACCCTAACTTTTTTTTTTGCACACGCACACCCATACAACCCTCACCCCTTTTTTCCCCAGCTTTAGCTCTAATTGCCTTGGATGCCCACATGGTATGTCTTCCCTTTTTGCATTGCCTTCTAATCTCATTTGAACTTTTGTTTTGATGTTATCTTTCTTTTTGTTCCTAAAGAGCAACTATAGGCTATAGATGGGCTCATCAACATGCAATTCACAATCTGGATATCCCATGCTTTTAACCGCATGATCGACAATCAATGATATGATCAAACGAATCACAAGTGGCATGTGGAATTATTAAAAAAGTACTTTTTTTTTTAATTCATCAAATAGAGATGATTTCTTTAAAATTACAAAAGTAATATATTGTGGGTTTTCAAAAGGCGTCATTGTTAGTATGTACAGTATAACGTGACAGCGATAGTTTCATTACATGAATTACTCATTTTGAAAAAGAGTCATTTGAACAAAATATTAAGTGTATGGTTAACTCATTTTCAAAAGGAGTAATTCATGTAAGTTTACCTCTACCTTACCCTCACCCGCTAAATTGAAAATACTACACATGCATCAACTCAAACCACACTAAAACACACATTGGTGTGTGTTCCACACTAAATCAAGTCGCATATAGACAACTCACACACCAATGTGTGTTTCGGTATGTCCGTGTAGCATTCCTGAAACCTAACACTATTTTCATTGAATTCCTCCAACAATTAATTTTTCAAGTATAAAACACGACGAAATTAACATTTTACCTTCACCTTTGCACAGTGTTAGGAAAACATGCATCATAAGTAATTCATGATAAGGAAAATGCAAATGACATAATAGCAAAGCCAAATTGAAACACCCAAAAAATTCTATTGATTGCTTTGAAAGAGATAGTTTGGAGATCTTACAGTTAATTCAAGTTTTTCCTCATAAATAAGGGAACTAAAAACTAGTCTCAATGTAACTTTAGCACTTGATTGCCTCTATCTCCATCTGCATCTGCATCATATATAAAATTTTGCATACAAGTAAGGGAAAAATAAATAGCAAAAAAACTCGAACAAATATACAAATTCAAGAAATTACCATAACATCAAAGAAACTTATACAAAGGTATGATGCAGTTCTATCGACGTTGACGTTGCTCCTCCGTGAAGCAAACCAAACGTACTCTATTTCGACCTGGATTTCTTCGTGCTTGTACGTCCGGCTGAGTCTGTTGAGCTTAATGAGTCGATGGATCTTCTTCCTCGTGTTGATTCGATTCACCTCTACTACCAATGCTATCAAAGATAGGGGTTGAACCATTCTAACATACTAGCTTCTTGTATGTGGTTGGGTGAAAGGAACATGAGATGGCATGCCTAACAAGTGCATGAATGAGCCATCTCCACTATATGGAATATTGTAATTATAATATGGCGGAGTAAATGGACTTGGCATATTGAGACAATGAACTATGCATTGAATATGTAGGCATTCTATGGTCCATGTAGGAAGATGATGGTCCAGGTGCATATGAATCGAAATGATAAGGATGAACACTCATGCTCGGTGCCCTAGGTAAAAACATATGAGCATCAGGTTGCATTGGGGGGTGGCAAAGCAGTGTACCTATAAGAAGAAGAACGTATTGGAGGTGGTGGAGGAGAACGTCTGCTGCTCTCACCAACAGTCTCTGTCGTTCTTGGTGTTGGACGAGTTGGAGGTGGTGGAGGAGAACGTCTGCTGCCTCACCCACAGTCTGTGTCCTTGTTGTTTTTCTTCTCCTCCCTTTATTTGCTAGGCTTTGATCCTCTTCTTCCTGTTCTTCCTCTTCTTCTTGAGAAGCTTCATCATCTATCTCCAACTCAACTACATTTTCATCATTCCACATAGTAATCATATGTCGTTCATCCTCATCTAAGAGTCTAATGCTTTCATGAAGAGCGACAATGCCTTGATCGATCCTGTCATCAATGAACATTTGCTCCAATTGACGCACAAATGTAGATTGATATACAAAAAATAAGTGTTAGTTAACAATTTAAAATATGACTCATGAGGATAACAACATAATAGTTTCAAGCTTACCGAATATTCGCGTAGAGCCCCATCATGTCCAATGAATAGCTTGGTGATAGATTTGTACCACCTCATGTACTCTTCTTGATCATGTTCCCCTTCTTGTTCCATTGTGGCTATAGTATTACCACGATTTTCCCACAACTCTACAAATTTTCTATAATACACTGCCCAATTTTCTTGAGGGTGTCATCTCAATTGGACGCGGTGCAGTCGTATGTTGAAATCACAATTAGGTGACACGACCTGTGTTAGTCCGAACTGTCTCATTATCCTTTTTGGTCGATGCCAATCGACTATATGAAAACAAATTAAAGGACACATTGAATGCTAACTCCTATGACCTTGAGTACAAAATTGTGGAAGTGACTCGAGGACATCAACGTATGGCTGCCACTCCATGACATTCTCCTTCTGCGTGTCAAGTGCATCACGATATAATGATAAAAAATGTGTGAAAGTCCTAGTAACCGAAAATGTAACTATCCATCTGTATACAAAACAAAAAATTAGTCATAAATTAAAAAGACACAATGAATAATTAAAAATAATATTAGAAACATTTGTATTACTGATATCCCAAAGGAACTTCATTGGGCATGTATACTCCATCACATGTTTGAGTTTGAGCTTTAGGAACAAGCATACACCTTGGTGCTATAAATGGAAACCTATCCCACGCCCATAGTTGTATAAGAATTGATGCACCGGTGACCTCGTGCGCACCGAAGCGAGATTCGCAACACAACTCCCTGTATAAATAAGCCAAACATGCACTTCCCTAACTATACTATCCAACTGTTTGAAGGTCCTCGAGCAACGGAAGAAACATCAAATGTACATATCGGTTCGACTTGTCAGCGACACACAACCATCAATAAGTTGTAGAATATACGAACAAACATAACGTCGAACTATGTTCTCATTGTTGTCATCCTCT
Source organism: Stephania japonica (assembly GCA_039657345.1). Taxonomy (NCBI): domain Eukaryota; kingdom Viridiplantae; phylum Streptophyta; class Magnoliopsida; order Ranunculales; family Menispermaceae; genus Stephania; species Stephania japonica. The sequence goes on along the minus strand of CM077563.1, from coordinate 36,020,658 downwards.
ATAGGTGGCACATTTTCTTCGAGCCATGAGATAAGAACTCTATCCCCAGAAAGGTCAAGTGCATTAGGTCTTGCACCAAGTAGTCTTTCACACACCTTGAGATGGTCGGTATCTGTGCTTCCAGTCACATGCATACCATTAATAGGTAACCCGAGTTGTATCTCAACGTCTTGGAGTGTAATCGTACACTCACCACAACGCATGTGGAACGTATGTGTCTTTGGACACCATCTCTCAACGAAAACGGTGATCAAAGCCCAATCAAGTTTGAAAAATCCTACACGTGAAACCCCATAAAAGCCACTAGAACGTAGGTAAAGGATCATTCGAGAATGGTAATTCACCCGTCGATCAACAATACCCCGTCTTCTTCGCACGCGCATCGTTTCATAGACCTTATAATTAAAAAAATTGTCAATATATATATGTATTAAAAGTTTTTGCATAAATATTAGACACATACATGTTAAATGTATATATACCTGACCTGTGGCGGCCCCAATTTCCACATTGGTCCGCCACGGGAGGCCACGCGGGCCCACAATTGTCCACGTCACCACCAGTTGTGTCCCACGCCCAATTTATCCATTATCGATCAATTCATCATTAAGTTTGATTCAGTTAATATCATATAACCTCAAATTAACAGCGGAAGCTTAAATGAACAATATGAAAATTCATCTCGTGTTTTATTAGCAAAATGCCTAAGTGGAAACCATATCAAATATACATGTCCTTTGAGATCCACAAAATATCAAGAAGCTACAACCTATCTCTCAATAATCCCAAAACCCAGCATAAAACGAATAAATATAAACATACGTACGAGTGGGGCTAAAACTGTCAATCGATGTACTCTTCAAGCTTGCCCTTCCCCCGGCTCGTACTAGGGTCCGCACTCGGCCATCACAAAAAGACAGATGACGAGTCCGAGTGAGTAATCCCAAGGAAATTCACCAAGTAATTACGAAATAAAAATCTTTGGAATTGAAAATACTATAATTTAAACATGCGGAATAAAGAAATACAGACAACTGTAAAAGAAAGATCATCGCATGCATAAATATAGTGACGAAGCAAAGTACGTACACAGTAAAAATCAGACTAAGTCATACTTCGAGCCTCTCCTTGGGCACAACCCTCAAACACACCAACAGGTTGTCCCTGGACCCTCTAGGTGGCCGGCGTAGACCCACGACGCACCCACACGAGCCTACCATAACCGGGTAGCCTATTCACCGGTATATGCATAGACAAGTGCTATGACTTAGTGGACTCTATGGCCGTAACGAATAAATACCAGGTGGGGAGTGATCTCGTAAAGGCTCCAAGTAGGAGTAAACTCCACTACCGTAAAAACACCAATTACGAGAACTCAACCACCGTAAAGCAGTAATGGAATGAGATAACGAATAATCGGAGCGAAATCAAATAATTCAAATTGTAAATACTTAAAGTGAAGTTCAATTGGGATACTACACACCTCAAATCGCACTCCTCGTCTCGAAAATCAAACCCCGTCTAGCGCCAATAATCACCCGATAATCCAAATTATCTCCCCAAATGTACCTAAGATTATTTATCATTGAATTAGCTTTAATTTGACATATTATGTCAAATTTACGTTTTCGAGGTAAAACCCCGACAATACCTCGCCAACATTTTCGAGAAAATCCCAAATTTCCTTTATTTGATCAAAATATAATTTTTTCTATTTTTTCTTATTTTCTATGAATTTTCCAGATTTTTTTTTTTTTTTTTTTTTTTTTTTTTTTTTTTTTTGAGTTGGGTGAACCGGACCGGTTCACCGGGTCCGGTTCGGCCCAACCGACCGGACCGGGCCAACCGGGTCGGTCGGTCGACCCGCCCAGGCCGGGCGGGTCGGCCCGACCCGGTTGGGTCGTCTCCTTCCCCAACAGAGGCGCACAGCGCCTCTGTTTTTCCTAACTCTTTTTTTTTTTTTTTTTTTTTTTCCATGAATCTATAGAGGGAGAGGGAGGGGGAGAGGGGAGAGGACTGTCGTCTCCCCCCTCGGACGAATTGCTCTCGCAATTCGTCCGAGCTCTCGAGCTCTCGAGCTCCCCCCGCCACAACCACCGAACCACCAAACCACCATTATCACCAACACATACAACAACAACAACAACAACAACCAAAACAACAACAACAACTCAACAACTCACCTCTTTAGTCTCCTCCTCTTGTTCTCTCTTCCCTCCTTTCTCCCGATTCCTCCTCTTCCTCTTCAATTTCGATCAAAATGTGAGAAAATGAGGAACTGTGTGTGACGGTGTGGTGTGTATCCCCAATTTTTGGGTAAAATGACCATAATACCCCTCTCATTTTATCCTTTCCTTTCAACCCCAATACCCTTATTGGTAATTTCACTATTATTTATTTATTTTTCTGATTTTTGATATATATATTTATATATATATTTATATATATATATATTAAATTCCTTATACACATATATATATATATATATATAAATATATATATTCGCCTATACTTTCGCGCCTAAAATTTCGTCGTGCGCGCCAACGAGCATACTCGGGCGTGCACACTATCGTACCACCCACGCGTGTCGACCACGACCCCGCGTGTCCCTAGGCGCCCAACAATTTACGTATTTTATCACATTTAATTCATTTTATGTGTAACATTTTTCTCAACTTAAAATTTCGTCTTTAATCTACTCGGTACCCACATCGACACGCATATCGATGCGAATACTCATCACACAATCTCCCACGTCAATTTAAAATACAATTACACACATCGCGATGCCGTTAACCTATTTTAACATAAACATCGCAAATTAGTCAAATCAACAAACAAAATAACTATTTACCTAATACGGACGCGCTCCAGTCTCGCTATGGGACCCACGAACGTCCACACTGGCGTCCACGTCTGTAATGACGTCATAAAATAACGGCAAATATTAATTGGGCCGTTACATGACCCATCCAGACTTACGATGATCTGTATATAGATTGGAGACGTAGAAAAGAAGGATCAGATGGTCCTGGTTCCACTTGTGTACTCGCTACAACTGTATGATTAGGAAAATTAGTAAAGTAGTTTTAAAAGTCACAACGAATCATTAATATGAGTTAAAACATTAACAAAGACCTATATATTACTTGACGTAACATCTCTGAATACTGTATAAATATAAATGTTATCAAATTACCAACTGGCACCATTTACAAACAAAATACAAATCCCATCATTGGTTTGGATTGGGGGGTTGAGATTTTGTTGGACAATTTTTTTTGTTATGTCCCTCTGCACGAAAAATACCGCATCGGTTTCTCCTAGCAGGGACTCGAGCACGATCTCTATTTGGACATGTTGTTCGTTTATGTCTTTCTTGATGACATATGCTACATCGCAAGGTCCTCGAAACATTAGGAAGATCCATCTCATTTTGCCTTCATGTTCCCTTTAGTCTCCCTCGGACGCGTCTATACCTTGGATCTGGTAGAATCTTTGTCACAAAAGTCGGCCAATACTTCTCATTAAAGATGGCTTTGAGTTGAGAGGAGTAGCATTATGCGTACACGTCCATCCTGTAGTATGGCTCAATAAATTGTGTATAATCAAGTCAAATAAGGGCACATGCAGCTAACATGTGTGAGCAAGGGAAACCAAATGAATGCCATTTATTGCAGCTGCAATACCAGTTCTTCAGGATAACAATTTGTATATTATTGCCTTTATGCATGCGATCACCATGACGTCCAGTGAGTACCTCAAACTTACTATTGTCTCGATTTATCAATTTGACATAATGTTTTCTTGCAGATTGTTCATAATGTGTAATTTATCCATGACATATTTTGTGTAATAGAGCCCGCACGAGATTGCTTCATTGATCTCCTGCTTGCATCGGTTGGTGTATGCCACCAACCTGTAGTAAAACATTGGAACCATTGCTGTTATTGGCAAGAATCGTACCCCTTTCAATACACTGTTAAAACATTTTACAATAGTAAGATAATGTCGTGTCAGTAATATCAGCAAAGTGGTAAAAAACTATTGGATAACAAACATAACTAGTATCGATTACATACCAACCCCATTAGAATTCATCCATCGTACTGCAGGTCTCCGTCATGCGATTGAGTCCATAGTTCCTTGGGAATGACATTTACATATTGAAGACATTGAGTTCATGATGAAAAATAAGCAAAACACTCCATGTATGCATCAAATTTCCTCACTTGATGTTGACCAGTAGCTCAAGAAAGGATGTTCTTCAACGATTCATTTTTGAAATTCGTATTAAAATTACTGGTCAAGTGTCGCAAGTAATAACGACAGTATCCTCTTGGTGGGCAAAAACCATTTGTTGGTATGTTAACAACCTCGAGAATGCCAGAGTAATAGTCAGAAATAATACAAATACCATCTTTATCAGTCACGTGTTTGCGCAACATCCTCAAAAACCACCCAGATGAGTCTGTTGATTCGTTTTCATGACGACAAATGCAACTAGAAGTAGGTGTCCATTACCATCAACAGATAGGGAAATCATTGAGGATGCTCTGTCCTGATCTCATCTGCTACCTATTGTGTATGTGACCACTCAATCTTTGTCCCTGGGCTCTTATTATGTACAACCGTCAACCATCTTGGTAATCTAGCATACGACACGTCCCAATCTCCGAATGCATTTGCAACTGCTTTCCTTTTGACATCCCACGTTCGCTTATAGAGAACTTCATGTCCGTATTTTAGCTTAATCATTTCTACCAAGGCCTTGATAGTAATTACCTGATCTATCTAGACAACGCTTTGTGTCTCATGTGCAAGCATGTTGGCGTCAAGTTGGGCATAACCGCGTTCTATGCTGGGATTTATACAGCTGTGCAGCTCTTCTAATTAAGTGATCTCCCATAATTATTGTAACGGCCCAAATTGCCCCAAATTGACCACACCGCGCGGGTGGATCCACTGGCACACACCACTGGCACTGGCTCCACGGGGGCGCACCCCACTGGCACCGCTAGTCACAGGCAGGGTGGTACCAAGCCCTACCCCATCCGTGTCCCCCCACACGGTCTTTCGCCTCCCTCGACTCAAACACAGGGTCTGAGGGATAAGATTCAGATTTCACGAGTCGAGTACCACCGAGCCGGTTCGGCACGAAGGCACGGGATCCCATCGAACTCCGCGATTAAGCGTGCTGAGCGAGAGTAGTACCGGGATGGGTGACCTCCTGGATGTAACGGCCCCTTGACCCGGCCCACCCCACCGCGGGTGGATCCAGCTTGGCACACACCACGGCACGGCTCCACGGGGCGCACCCAGCCGCACCGCTAGTCACGAGCGAGGTGGTACCAAGCCACTACCCCATCCGTGTCCCCAGCGCGTCTTTCGCCTCCTCGACTCAAACTGGGTCTGAGGGATAAGATTCCAGATTTCACGAGTCGAGTACCACCGAGTGGGAGGACTTCCCGGGAGGTCACCCATCCTGGTACTACTCTCGCTCGAGCACGCTTAAGCTTGCGGAGTTCGATGGGATCCGGTGCCTTCGTCTTGAACCGGCTCGGTGGTACTCGACTCGTGAAATCGGAATCTTATCCCTCGGGACCCGGTTTGAGTCGAGGAGGCGAAAGACCGTGTGGGGGGACACGGATGGGGTAGGGCTTGGTACCACCACACTGTGACTAGCGGTGCCCGATGGGGTGCGCCCGTGGAGCCCGAGTGCCGTGTGTGTGTGCTGCCCGATGGATCCACTGTGAGTGGCTGGCAACTGGGCCGTTACATAAAAGCGCCTTTTATGTAACGGCCCGGCCCGGCCCGGCCCCCGCAGTGGATCCACTGGCGCCTTTTATGTAACGGCCCGACCCGGCCCGAGCCCACCGCGGGATCCAGCACAGCACACACCACGGCAGGCTCACGGGGGCACCCCGGCACCGCTAGTCACGAGGCGGTGGTACCAAGCCTACCCATCCGTGTCCCCAGCGCGGTCTTTCGCCTCCTCGACTCAAACACAGGTCTGAGGGATAAGATTCAGATTTCACGAGTCGAGTACCACTTGAGCGGTTCGGCGAAGGCACGGATCCCATCGAACTCCGCGATTAAGCGTGCACGAGCGAGTAGTACCGGGATGGGTGACCTCTGGGAAGTCCTCCCGGCTCGGTGGTACTCGACTCGTGAAATCTGGAATCTTATCCCTCGGGACCCGAGTTTGAGTCGAGGAGGCGAAAGACCGTGTGGGGGGACACGGATGGGGTAGGGCTTGGTACCACCACCTTTGTGTGACTAGCGGTGCCGTGGGGTGCGCCCCGTGGAGCCGTGCTGGTGTGTGCCCGATGGATCCACTCTGCGCGGTGGATTATTTCTTCTTTCGCAAACAAGCAAGAAGACGTCACATGCACTTAGTTTCCGGTGCACTTCAACACTTTACCACCCACAGGTTGTAGTTAACTCCATAACATGGTATTGAAAATATTTGTTAACATGTCATACTTTGATGGTATGTTGCAAGTCTTTCTTATTGTCAAAGCACATTCCTCTTTCCAACTCAAAATTAGGCATGTCCCATCCAGTCGAATGATGAGAATGTTGGGTCCCAGTAGAATTAGCCACTTCCCAATCAATTTTATTATACACTGGCAATGATTGGTAAACTTCTTCATCGCTTGCTTCTTCCATGCACTCCTCTTCGTCAATAGAAAATTGCTCATCATCTTGCAAGTTTTACGCCAGAGGTTCATAGGTTGGGTCGTCTGTAACAACATTTATTTTTTCCAATCAACAGATGGCGCAACATCCTTAAGGGGACTTGCGTCCTTGTGAATGTCGTTGTCGTCATCCTCGTTAGGGCCATCACTTGGGGCACTAATGTCACCATCAATCGGGGTAACAAATCTATCTTGCATAACATCACCTATAAATGATTGCATATGTAATCTTTCCATCATTGATGTAGGGCATGTCATGCTAACATTTTCTTCTACCACTTGTGAATGCACAGTCGAGTTTTAAAAAGGCTCGATTGGCTCGAAGGTTAACTAAATCTCTACCTTCGCTGATAATGGTAGATTCGACACTTTTAACCACATCAACTCGAAGTGGATCTCGTCTTGCAATGACACGGGGATAAAATATTGTGAACCTGATGGATGGGTTATTACGTGACGATACGTCATCGTAATAAGAGTCTCAGTGGACGAGATACTAAATGTGTTATACACGTGATCCATCAACTCATGTTTACTCGTTCCAAACTTAAGAATCAGGATCATTGATGGGGGTCTGCTTTACTCGATGCCTTCCGAAACCTTAATAATTTCTCCGTATGCATAAAATTGAAACAGGATGTTCCTGCGTTCCACGACCTACATAATTTACCACATTGATAATGTAAAAAAGATTACATATATATCAAGCTAAAAAAATGATAAAAATGGGGATTTGAGGCGTGATCGAACTTTTGAAAAAATCTTCATCAAAGATTATTCTTGTTCCTATATCAAAATGGAGCATCTTGTAGTAATTTTTCAAAATGATTTGAATTTTATCCTAGGGTTGTTCGAGGAGCCTATTGGGAAGGGAACGAGTCCCTTCTAAGGAATTTAGTATTAACTAAGTATTCAATTTTCTTAGAGTCCCATCTTAGGAAAAGGAACGAGTCTCTTCTAAGGAACTTAACTTATGTCTAGATTTATTCATAAAGAACGTCGATTGCAATGAAAAATGCAAGCACGGTTTAAGGATACATTCAATTTTAAAATATATTTGAATTTTTTTTTATCTTTTTTTAGGTATTAGAAAATATATATCATATTCAATTTCCATTTCTTTTATTCTTTTTCTTATTCATTTGCAATTCAATATGATGGATCCAACCAAATAGATTCTTATTGAATCTAGCAATGTTTCTATTGGTTGAAATGGACATATAAGACATGTTACACTTTGTTAAATAACAAGCATTCAATTATTCGAATAAAAAAGATTACATTTTTTTTTATCACTCAATTGTTGTTTCTATTTTTAATTTTTTTTAAATATTTTACTACAAGCAATAAGCTATGACAATCACTACTAAAAATTAGCTTTTCTATAGCTTTAGATTTATTCCACCTTTCTTGAAATGCAATAAAAGACATAGACATTACTTAAAAATAAAATAAAATAAATAAAAGACATACATTTTAATTTAAATGTTCTTAATGGGGTTTAGCTTTTGTAACATTTTGTTAACTACAATATTAAGTTGCAACATCCTTTGGTAGCCATTTTTAAAAGCAATTTGTAGTTACGTTAACTAAAATCAATGAATACGTAACCTAATTAAAAAAAATTATTTTTTAAAGCACAAAATAATTAAAAACACGGTTAAATTACACACACCATGCAATAAACACATGCTACTTAACCACCTTTTCTTTGAAAAAACTATGCAATTACACAATATAAAAATAATAAATAAATAAATAAGTTTTAGTTCTTACTATTTTCCTCTGTTTTGTTCTTCAATTTAAAAGGCCACGACCTACAAAAAAAATTAATATTCCCTATAAAAAAAAATAAAGTTAGTTATTTTATTCAAATCAAAACTAAATAACTAAAAAAATATTCCATAAAAAATAATTAAAAAAACTTGAATAAATAACCTCTGATTTTCAATCCGCTGTCGATCTTAGCTTCTATTTCAACCCAACTCTCTCAGAAACCCTACTCCCTTCCCCACGTCCCCCAAACACCCAACTCTTTCTAAATAAACCCAACTTACAAAACACACACACTCTCTCTCTCTCTCTCTCTCTCTCTCTCTCTCTCTCTCTCTCTCTCTCTCTCTCTTTCTCTTTTAGCTCTCCCTGCTTGGTTTTGTTCGTTGCTCTTTGCTGTCTCGATCTCCTCTCTCGCTCTCCTCTCTCGCTCTCCTCTCTCGCACTCCCTGTTCTGTTCGTTCCAAACTCACTCACTCTCTCTTTTAGCTCTCCCTGCTTTGGTTTTGTTCGGCGCTATTATTGCTGTCTCGATCTCCTCTCTCGCTCTCTCTCTCGCACTCCACTGCTCTGTTCGTTCCAAACTCACTCACTCTCTCTCTTACACTTTGATCGATGCATCCCCCTTCTCTCCCTCTTTTAAACTTCCACCCAACACCATTAAAGTCACCCCACCATCCCCAACAAATATTCAACCACCCCATTGAAGACCCTATCGATCTATAGGGGCTTTAGCGAAGAATATATTCTCTACTGGCAGGAAGCATGGGTGCATTTAGTAAATGCACAATTCGTGATCTACGTGGCATTGGCCACCGCACACATCACATGAATAACGCCTTTTCCGAAGGCGCTATTCATGTTACGTAGATCCACATCACACAAATAGCGCCTTTACAAAATGCTCTATTTGTGTTACTTGGATTCACACGAATAGTGCATATAGAAAAGACATTATTCTTATGAATATTTCGCTGTGTTGGCCTTCTAGGTCACACAAATAGTGCCTTTTGGAAAGACGCTATTTGTGTGATTCACATAACTACCACGAAAGTCACTGTTTGCTTCTCTAATTTCGCGTTCTGAAAAGACGGAATACCTTAGTTTGCTAATAAAAAGAAAACCCACAGTACTTTACGAATTTAAAAGTAAATTATCTGTATGGATGAAAAATTTTCCATATACAACTACTAAAAGCTTGCCTTTTCATATACATATATAAACTATGTTATTTTTACTACCAAAGATTTAATTAATTTTATTTTCTTGACATTTTTATTAAGTCTAATAGCATTTTTGAATAGATTTTTTGTTTGTTAAGAGTGAATCTAACCATGATGACATGGGATATATATACATATTGCAAAAAAATGTTCTTTTAATTAATTTGAGTTCTTTCTAATTAATGACATTTAAATTCTATAATAAATATATTTCTTGTTTTGTACATATAGCAGATCAGGGGCTTCCATAGAAACCTTAAAATGTGGATGGGAGATTATCTATTAGTGCAAATTGCTATGAAATGACATATCGTGTTATGTGTAAGTGGATCCACAATTGGTTTCTTTTGCTTTTACAAATGACGAGAAGATTTGAGGAGTATGTAAAAAAAAAAAAAAAAAAAAAGTGCACGTGGCTAGCTTTAGGAGGTGAAAGAGAGGAGGGAGAAGATTGATAAGATTCGTGACCACCACACCACTCACTTTACACATTTAAGACAAGGTATTGAATTGCAATTTAGAAGAGAAAAGCTGCGTTATGTCTCATGAGGGCATCTAATGTGTCCAAATAAAACCACCAAATCCCTCACTCCTAGGAGAGGCTTCACAATTACAAAAGTTTTGCTATAGCACCTAAGACGCACCATTTCCTTAATGAAAAAGTTGGGTATCATTACACCTTTTTTTTTTCTTTTACATATATTGGTGGCTTTGATATATTATATTTTAGAGTTTTGAAAATTGTGCAACTTTTTTCTCCTTTATTTTATATATATTTTTAATTACCTGGGTGTTTCTTTGTTTATTACTTCAGTTTAACCTATATCCCATAGATAAGATTAATCGGTGGCCTAACCTCATGACTTGAGAGAAACTAAAAAAATATAATTAATTATTGTTACTTCTGCAATTTCAATCCACAACCTTTATCTTAGTTAGATCTATGTATGATGCTCATCTTCTTTTCAATACTGTTGTTTTTCTCTCTTTCTCTATCTCTAGATTTCTCCTTTTGTGTGTGTGTATGTGTGTTTTGGAATCTCCTTTCACAATTCATGAAGTGATCACTAAAGGCAACATCAACCCCGCCAGCAATTTAACCGATGACAGGATCAACAAAGTGAGATATGAATTGGGGTTTGTGTGTGATCATAAGGACAATAGACTTTTTCAATCCATTTTCCCTTTCTTTAGTTCATTTCCCTCTTTTGTTGATTTGGATTCTTAAATTGGTCAGTTAAGTTGGTGAAAAACAGAGAGCAGAAGGCCTGGAGCTTATATAACTATTACTAGCTAGTAATAGTGAACCTATGAAATATTAAACCAAACCAAGGCTCTCATGTTTTCAAGGTAGATTCAATTGATTATAGTAAATTTAGCTACCCATGAATTGTGGTGTAAACAAAACCACATCATAAGTCCCAAGTGTATATCAAAGTGCATGATTCCTCTATCACTTCCATTTCTCACTACCTTTATGGATTGGATAAGGAAACTCCACTTGTTTCTTGGCCATAAAAGCGTACACTTTTTTTAATTTTTTTTAATTTTTAATTTTTTGGTTTAATCCTTTCTTTAATTTCCCATCATCATATACATACATTTTTAGCTAGCTAGGTAGCTTGTGCTTTATTTATAATATATATATAAGCAGAAATATAATCGATTAATTAGCTTTTTAATCAGGTAGAAGGTACTTGGAGTAATTAATCAAGAAGACTTCAAGAATAATTAATCTCGAACTTAAATAAGAACAGTATTGCTTATATAAATATATATATATATATATTTACCCTAATAATTATTTGAAGCTTAATTATATTAATTATATATTAAATTGATAATTATCTTATGAGGCTTGTATATGACAATTGGCATTTGTGCGCTACTGGTGTTGAAACTCACAGATGGTAGGCCATTATATGTCTGTAGCCATCACTCAAAAGTCTGGTGCAATTGGAAACGGGTTAGCTTTTTTCTTTTATATATATATATATATATATATATATATTGTATTCTTCTTGAAGGAATATTACAGATTGAAGTGATAAAATTTTCTTGGCTTGGTTCGGCCCAAAAGGGAAAAAGAATAAAAAAAAAAAGGTTAGTAGTGATCATAGCTGAAAAAATGAAACAAATAATGAATATTGAATATCAATCGTTAGATTGCTATTAAAAGAGGTGATTCGAGAAGTATCTACATTATTTGATTGTTGCAATATTTTTTGGTACATAAGATTGCAATCTTTGTGTATATAATGCGCACTGGGAGCAACTATTAGCAGTACCTATATACCTTACAACCCCCTAGTTAATTTAATGTTATTTATAGCCCCCAATAAAGTGGCTCATGTTCTAAGTACTCCATTAATTATTAGTAAACTCCCTAATGTATCCTTAGTTTATATTTGTGCCCCTCACTCCCTAAAGACACCTCTCTTTTACATCTTTGTGATCCTCAACTTCCAACCACTCATTGTGCATCATCTTCTTCTCTCCCTTACCTCAATTTTCTCCATATTGCATTTCAAGACTGATTTTTTTATCCTTTGAAGCTAAGATTCAATACAAATAAATGTTCTAACTGAATCAAATCTCAGTTATATACTATAAGTGAAAGCTTGCTACACTACCCTTCACCTTCATAATGGACTTTATGCAAGTCTCTCGATACTTACGCGGTGAAGCCCCCCCTCACTGGAATATCCAAGCTTTCACTAATTGCGTCGAGCTCTCCTCGATGGAATACAAGTCTCCCACTTGCATTGTGCGGCTCCCCTCACTAGAACACCCAAGTCCCCTTGATGTTTACTTCTTGACAGAAGTGAATAACACATTCACAATACAAAGTTAATAGGGATATCGACTCTATCAACTTTGACACAATATATAGATGATGAAATCCTAAGTGCATATCTTAACAACATGCTTAAGATCCGCCCAATCTTCATCTTAAAACAACCACATCTCTTACATTGACCACATGGTGATAAGCCTCTGAACTGCAACTCCAACTTCTATGTATATCTTTAGTTGCGCCTCAGTTGATTGTAGATAAAATCAAATCCGTAACAAACTGATCCATAGATCTTATTGCAACTGCCTTCCACATTCTGTTATAACACGTATCTTATCCAAATCACCTAAAGTTTATCTTCTAATTTGAGCACATGAAACATGCTTTGGGTGAATCGTTTACCAAACTAACCTGATTAACATGATGACAATCCAACTGGTCAATCACAATCTTAACTAATGATCACGACACTAACAATTTTTCCATTTTTCATTATGTTGATCACAAGGTAAATAAGGTAAGGGAGCAAATATATCAGCATTAAAGGACAACTTAGTTAGAAATAAAACCAACTACTTTCTTGCTTCGTCATAAAAAGTCACATAAGCATCTTCAATATGGACAATACTTTTCCAGTAATAATAAAATTACTAAAGTAAAAATATACATACTGCTGGTGAATTTCCAATAGCAGCAACTTCCAGATACTATTGAACAAGATTTCAAGAGCTTCCATATTTAGTTATAACCATACTTCAAATCCCCTAGTTGTAATTGACTTCAACATCTTCAAAAATGAATAAGTCTTCAAAACTTCTAAAATGAAAATAACACTAACATACATACTTCTGTGACGGCCCCAGTTCCCAACCAAAGCGTACCCCCCTGGCCTAGATCTACATGGACCCCCGAGTCAACCCTCGCGAAGTCAACGCAAGCCTAGTCAGCCTTTCTAAAAATTAACCGTTAAATTTAGCAGCGAAATTAATAACTATTGTAGAGTTATTCTAAATTTACCAGTTTTACAAGCTAAGCGGAAGCAAACTACCTAAAACAAATAGAACAACTAGGAAGTCAAAGGTTAAGATAACCTAACGTGTGGAAACCTAACATATATATACAATCCACTTGTATATCAGGTAAGGGAGAGTAAAATGATATTATATACATGTCCCAATATAACTCACAGTCCCAAAATATTCCCAATGTGATAAACATCATATATATAATACAAATGAACCTACTCACTAAGTAAGAGGAGGTCGCTTCGATGTCCTTAACGTCAATCGTCTATCGCTGACCCTTTGCTTCTATCTGACCTACTAGCTGATGGATCTGCACCCACTGTTATAAAAAGAATGGTAAGTACAGTAAAAGTAATAGTAATAATCAAAAAGAGGCTTAACAAAATTTTAAATATCAAATAAATGGATAATCGAATATCATGCAGGAATATCACAAAGATAATAAAATAACTGCATGATAAGTAAATCATGGAGATGTCAACGATAAATGAGTGTCGAGAACACAAAGTAAAAAGGCATCTAAGTGTTACAAGTCTATCAAGGTACAACATACAGTACAAAACTTGACTTCCTAGACAAATACTGGACGTAAACAAACCACCAAACAGCTTAAAGTGAGTCACCCTACCATAACAGACATACAATTGAACTCCCGATTAGACTTCCAACCCTAAACTGCGGGTTTAGGCATGTCCAAACATCCGTGTAGTGACGGTGGAGGAAAGATCACACGATAGTTCCACCGAACCCTTGATTACCATAACGCCCACTTAGATCCAAAACCACTTATTTCATAATCCAACAAAATCCAAAATCAATAATTCATCATGGATAGATCTCACAAATGTAATTCAAGAAATTCATTTCACAAAAAATCTTGCTCAAAAGGATAATCACCAAGTAATTGCACATTTGAAATCATAATAAAGCCCAAACTGGTTTTACTCATTAACTCCTTGCAAAACTCCGTCCTCGTGGCACTTACAAGTCACTAAGCCGATCCTTGTATACTTGTCACCGATCATTAAGTTTTTGGTGTTTATTTGGGTCCAATTCGGTTGTGTAGAGTCTTGTTTTTCATTCAAATTTAAATACCCATTAATTTCCTAAATTTTTTCAATTTAATAATGTCCTCCATTTCACACAATTTGGTCGATTCCCCAAGTATTGAGTCTCATTTATATCCATTAGGATACCCGAGATAAACCCCAAAGTTTTCAAAAAACTTTTAAAAAATAAAATTCTGGCTTGGCGTCGTGGGGAGCAATTCCCCAAAGCACCATCCACGGTGCAACCAGGGCACTGAGCTACTGCCCTGGGCATCGTGGCCCACGTCGTAAGGAATTTCTCCTCATGGCGCCACTGGCGGCGTCATTCCCTGAATTTCGTTCTCGAGGTTTTCGGAACCCCGACTCGCGTCGTCATGTTCCGAGCTTATCCCATCCTCGTTGGGACCTCAAATAACACCAGAAACCATCATCAAACTATACCAAAACTGTCCAATAAACCATTTTTCGAATTTAAACTAAAAAGCATAAAAAAATGAATAAAAATCATCATTTCCTTTCAACAACCACAACACCACCCTCAATACTCCATAATTAATCAAAAACAACTTCAAAACACCATGCAAATTCATGAAAACTAGTGAGCTTGAGTGGTCACCTCATTTTTTTGATGGAAATCCATAAAATTAAGCCCAAAAAGACGAGAATTTATTGATTAGGTGAGATCTAACCTTGCTTGTTGTCGTTGATTGATTACAAGCCTTCAATCACCACACAAAGCATCACAACCCTCTCCAAAACCCCCTAAATTTTCAGATTTGTTTGAGTTGATGATGAGAAAGTGGTCATTTGACCAACTTTCCAACTATTTATACTAGAAAGGTCATCTAGACCCATACTTGCATCTCTAGGCACATCCTAGGACTCTAAATGAGTCCATCCGAACTAGAAGTTGACTAATTTAGGACACTTCCCCTCTTGAGATTATCCATTTAACTAGTCAAACTCCCAGTTTTTAAGCGTTTCACTTTCTGACTCGCACTGCGAATCGTGCGACAGCCAAAAATTTTAATTCCATTAATTAGACTATGACTTTCCCATTAATATTTTTATTACAATTTATCCCAGTCGTTAATGAAAATCATTTTCCAGACATACGTACTGTATTTCGCTTGCTTGCCCGATACCTATTTCAACACGTTTTCATAGGCAAACCTTACTCAAAATTTGACGACTACGTCTTGTCACACGAATACGAGTATAAATAGGTAGTACACATTGTCACACCGACATAACATATATTTCGAGTCGTTATAGTCTTCCCCGACTAATAAGAATTTCGTCCTCGAAATTAGATTTAACTTAAATGAATGCCAATCAAAAGCACAAAGCGGGAAATCTTGACCAATCGATCTCTCCACTCTTGCTCACGTGGACTTGTCCAAGCGTGACTAGGTGGAATTGAACACTCTAAATGCATGCACTTAACTAACTCAAACGGTTTATTTACTGTTAGTAAATTTTGGACTCGCATAGAATCTTTTGGGTAGATATCGGATTATTCACACAGAATCTCGCACACACTCGATACCTTACATGAATTTACGGACTCACACAGAGTATTTAGGTATATCTTGGATTCACACGAGAATCATGCACACAGCTTGGCATCTCACCTTGGTTCACTAACTCACATAGAGTTCTTAGGAAGATATCGGATTCACACAGAATTTACGCACGCAACTCAGTATCTTCTTTTGATATCGAACCTACACAGGGTTATGCACATAGATCGATATCTTGCTTTGAAGTAAGGACCCACATAAAGTCAATGCACACAACTTGATTCACTACTTCGAAATATGGACCCACCTAGGGTCAATGCATACAACCCTACTCAGACTCACACAAAGTCCATGCACATAACCTACTCATCACTTCGAAATCTAGACTCACACAGAGTCAATGCATATAGCCTTATTTACCACATCGAAATATAGGCTCACACAAAGTCAATGCATGCAACTAGATATCCCTTTAAAGGATATACTCACAAAGAATCATCACACATAGCTTGGTTTCTCCTTTTAAAGTTGGACTCACACAGAGCGTCGCACATAGCTTAATATCTATGATACTTTGAAGGGTGGACTCACACAAAGTCACTAAAAACCATTTTAATCCCCTTTTAAACCAACAGACTCACACATAGTCAATTCTAGCCAGCGACTCGCATAAAGTCATTTCTAATCATGAACTCACAAAAAGTCTCCTCTTGTAAGATCTATACTATGAACCATCAATCTCCCTGATGCTAAAATAAATCTTACTCGTTGTAGGGTCTCGCGTCGACTCTAGATCTGGATCTGTAACAACATAGGCTCCCTCTCGCACATACAGCTAATCATTACCATGTGGCACCCTCGCCAACTGAGGGCAATAAGTAGCAATGTCTCGGCTGCCTGCAACGATAACACAATTTCT
Organism: Stephania japonica; assembly: GCA_039657345.1. Taxonomy (NCBI): domain Eukaryota; kingdom Viridiplantae; phylum Streptophyta; class Magnoliopsida; order Ranunculales; family Menispermaceae; genus Stephania; species Stephania japonica. The sequence continues at coordinate 36,003,648 of CM077563.1, read as the reverse complement.
GCCTTTGTGATCCACTACCTCCGTTCTGGGTACTATACGGTTGTTGCTACACTACCTATACTCCATGAGGTCATCGTCTAATAGCACTGGTAGCTGGAGCATGAGGAGTTACCATTGTAAATACTAAATGTGTCAGTGGTGTAACCATCTCAACGCTAACATCATTATTCATTTTCCTTTTATCATCCTGTCCTGATACTAGGGCTGCTACTACTTCCTCGGTACACGTGCTCAGGTATGTTTCACTGGCGAGACTCCTCTCGTATGCCATCTGTAAAGCTTATGGTCTAATAGTCACCACCATGCCTCCAATACCTCTCAATAGGACGTGTGTGAAGTAATATGCTTGATTGGCATCAGTAACCGCGATACCTCCAACATACTCTAACAACTATAGAAAATGACCCATATGCTGCATTACTGACTCCTTAGGGTGTTGACTAATCGTCTGGAATTTGGTCTTTTTCAAATTCTTGATCGCAGGTGAAAAGTCCTTATTAAACCGCTCCTTAAACTCAGCCTACTCACTAGGCTTTCCCTTTGTAGCCATCATGTTAAGCCAATAAGCATTAGCCTCTCTGAACATCAACGCAGATGATATCAAGGCTCTCATGTGCTCCGAAGTGGCCAAAACATCATGTACCTTATCACGACTTTCCATAAATTTCTCTTCTACTTTGAGATTCGTGCCTCCGTAAAACTTCACTGAATGATGTCTTTGAAACTCATGAAACTGTCTAGCCTCAGCTATCGGGTGTGATCTTAACTCAATTTGTGTGGGTAATATCGGCTCCGCTATCACTTGTACTAGTGCAGTCACAATTTGTGTCATCGGGGTATTGGGAACTGCAGGATTGTCCCATACTATGGGCACAATCGTCTCCTTTGTCGTGGGCATTATCGATGTGGATGGTGATGATGAAGGCCTGATTTTTCCTCTAAGAACCATGAGGACCCTCCAATTGTCATCCATATGACTCCACTTGTTGTGACAACTTCTCAAACTTACTAGCGAAGTCTCCACTACCACAATCAATCTCAGGCTGGTTGGCCATCTCGATCTACAATGAAAGCGGGTCCCGATCGGTGATCTAGCTATCGGTATATAATAGTACAATACATCAAGTAGCTCATATAATCAAATTTTAATCTCCTTAAATCTCTTCACTTCCTAACTAAGACTCTTAGTCAGGATCATAGGGTTCCGATCTAAGTTCTAACCGTTTCTTATCTCACTTATTGATTTGTGTTTTATGCTTACTTGGAGTCAAGGCGACAAACCTTTATGTTTTGATAACAAGCTGAAGGCTCCAATTCCCAGACCAAGCTGGACCCCACCCGACCTGACCTACGTAGACCCCCTAGTCAACTCTCGTGAAGTCATCGCAAGCCTAGTCAGCCTTCTTAACCATTAACTGTTAAATTAAGCAACAAAATTAATAACTATTGTTGAGTTATTCTAAATTTGCCAGTTTTACAAGTTAAGCGTAAGCAGTTCACCTGAAACAAATTGAACAACTCGAAAATTAAAAGTCAGGACAACATAGAGTGTGGAAATCGCACATATATATATATATAGTCTACATGTATATTAGATAAAGGAGAGTAAAATGATATCATATACATGTCCCAGTATAAATCTCAGTCCCAAAATATTCTCAATGTAACGAACCTAAAATCTAACTTGTACCATGTGTCATTTTAGGTCGTACGTGGGCTCATTTTCTGTGATACGTGTGTCTAATTCTCGATCATCGACATCGAGGTATGTTATTTTTGTCTGATATTTGTATTACTTATTTTATTACCCGAATGTTAATTCCAGTGTCTCAAACATGTGAAGACGTTTGTGTTTGCACGTTGGTGTTGAGGAATGAGTTCGGCCTGAGAAAACGTGCGATACGAGTGCCGGGCGAACTGTTGACGAGTAATTAGCTGTCTGAGGGGATAATTGAAATAAAACACTGACAAAATATAATGAAATATAATAATTAGGCGATGGGAACTTGTCCGATATGTTGGTATGTCATGATCACATGATAGTGCGAGTCGTGGTGCAGTCCGGTGTGAAAACACCCTGGAAATTGATATTTTTAGTTGAAAATGGATAGGAACAAAGAAAATTCACCCATGTGAGTCACAAAGTTGAGGGCAAGGTAGGTGGGCTGGTGTGATTAGAGACCCTTAGATGACCCTCAAGATGCGTGTGTGAGAAGAGATGAGGATCAAGTATAAAAATTACAAAATTGTCAACTTTTATCTCTCATCTCTATCACTCAACGAGAAAACAAAATTTGAGCTAGGGGTTTCGATGATTTGGTGGAAATCGAAGGCCAGAGATCGATCTACAACATGTATTAAGGTGAGATCTCGAATCCTCATCCAATTCTCTTCATTTTAACACCTATGTTTTGGCTTATTGTCGTGGTTTTTGGAACACCATGTTGGGTCACTATTTTATGGGAATTTTTGTAATGGTTCATCGATGTTTTAGTGATCATTGAAGTTGTTTATTATGGGTGCTATAATTGTTGATGAGGATTCATATTTTTGAGCATTATTTATGATTTTTTGGGGATTTTTCTTTTGGAGTTTGAGTGGATGAAATCAGACGTGTTTGGTATGGTTTGAATGATGTTTCAGGTTTGTATCGAGGTCCCTATGAGTTTGGGATAGGATCAGAACACAACGACACGACCGGGTTTCAAAAACCCCAAAATTCTTGAATAGGATGTGATGTCGCAAGGGACGTCGTGGGGCTTTAAGTGACTCTATGGAAAATTGTTCTCCACAGTGCCACTCACTGCGTTTGGGGTGGGGACACTCCTGTCCCTACACTTTATGTAAAACCGCTGGGTTTTGACCCCTAAAGCGCCACCTGCGGTGTGACATTGTTCATTAGACCAAATTTTTGGAAATTTTTGAAAACTTTAAGAATTTCTCGAGTATCCAAATGGGTTCGAATATGACTCAATACCTAGGTAATCGACTCAATTACGCGAATGAATAAATAATAAAATTTTTAAAAATTAAGGAAAATTAATGTAAAGTGTAATTAAATGAATACCAGGGGTGTAGTTGATTGGCAGGCATTCGGGATTCGATTTGATAGATTATCGGGCGTTTGAGTGCGTATAGTTTTGGATACAGGTAAGTAAACTAGTGAGAAATTGTATAGTTATTTCATTAAGCTTTAATTTGTTATTGTTATCGCTCTGTTCCTATTTTGGAATTCCATTCTGATTTAGTTGTCCGATGGCAAGTGAGTCAACGATGATCTTTGGGAGGAGTGGCGTTCTGAGGTAACATACCATCGTCATGACCTCGGGATGCATTGCACTTTGTATTGATTTTATGTGAGATGTGAGTTTTTAGTTGGATTACTAGGAGGACTCTCGATGTCGAGGATTTAGGGCTTGTTGGGTGTTAACCACGTTCTATAATTCGAGTCTTGTTGAATTGGCCTCGACTCAACGTATTTGTTTGGTCGGGACTATTTGTGCCTCTCTTCTTGATTTGTTGGATACTCATTTTTTATTAATTCATTATTCATTTATAGTCTTTATATATTCGTGCGTTCCATATACCTTTCTTTCTATCTGCATGAGTTAGACTGCTTATTTATTTCGAAATGCTATATGCATCATGTTTGGCGTTACTTACAGGCTCATCATTCATGTGTTTGACTGAGTGCGAGATCCGCGATTTAGCAAGGGAAGGTTCCACGGTTGGATGATCTACTTTATGGATACGGCGCGGTTATTCCTCTTCAACGATGTAGGTTTTTGTTCATTTTGTATTATGTATATATTCGTTTTGACACATTGGGTTTATATGGGCTTATGAAAGATCTTAGGACATGTATACTATGATATTACTCTCCTATGACATGATTATACTTGATGATGGTATACATATACGAGGTTTTCACACTCTAGATTGTCCTGACTAGTGTCTTGGAGATTATTTTGTTAAATTGAGGTTTAATTGCTTCTGCTATACTTTGATAACTCACTAACTCGAATAACTCATTTAAAATGTTATAAAAATGCTAAAATTAATGGATAATGGTAAGGAAGGCTGACTAGGCTTATGTTGACTTTGCGAGATTAGCTCGGGGGTCCACGTAAGTCTAGGCCGGGTAGGGTCCAATTTAGGGTTGTAGAACTGGGGCCGTCACATCAATGTGATTAACATCATATATATAATACAAAAGAACATACTCATTAAATGAGAGGAAGTCGCCTCGATGTCCTCAATGTTAATTGCCTATCGTTGGCCCTTTGCCTCTGTCTGACCTGCTAGTCGACGGGTTTGATCTCACCGTCATAAAAAGGACGGTAAGTGCAGTAAAAGCAACAATAATAACCAAAAAGAGGCTTGACGAAATTTCAAATGTCAAATAAACGGCTAATCGAGTATCATGCATGAATATCACAAAGATAATAAAATGATTGCATAATAAGTAAAACACGGAGATAACAACGATAAATGAGTGTCAAGAGCACAATACAAAAAAGGCATCTAAGTGTTCCAAGCCTACCAGGTTGCAACACGTAGTACACAACCTAACTTCCAAGACAGATCCTGGACCTAAACAAACCACCAAACAGCTTAGAGTGAGTCAACCTACCGTAATAGAAACACGATCGCACTCCTAGTTAGACTTCTAACCCTAAATTGTGGGTTTAGGCACGTCAAAATATCCATGTAGTCACGATGGAGAGAGATATCACATAGCAATCCCACCAAACTGTGACCACCATAACGTCCAGTTAGACCTAAAACCACTCATTTTAGAATCCAAAGAAACCCAAAGCCAATAATTCGTCAAAGATATATATCACAAACGTAATTCAAGAAACAAATTCCACAAAGAAGTATTTCTTAATTGCCAAGTAATTGCACATTTGAAATCATAATAAAGCCCAAATTGATTTTACTCACAAACTCCTCGCGAAACTCCATCCTTGCGGCACCTACAAGCCGATCCCCGTACACTCATTACTAGTCCGCTAAATTCTTGATATTTATTTGAATCCAATTCGGTTGTGTTAGAGTCTTTTTTTTATTCAAATTTAAATACCCGTTAATTTTTTAAAATTCCTTAATTTAATAATGTCCTCCATTTCACACAATTGAGTCTATTCCCCGAGTATTGGGTCTTATTTAAACATATTAGGATGCCTGAGAGAAATCCCAAAGTTTTCAAAAAACTTTAAGAAAAACTCAAAATTTTTGGCTTGGCGTCGTGGGGTGCAATTCCCCAAAACGCCATCCAAGGCGTGACTAGGGCAGTGAGCTACTGCCATGGGCGTCGTAGCCATCGCCGTGAGGAATTGCTCTTTACAACACCACCGACGGCTTCATTCCCTGAATTTCATTCCTGGGGTTTTTAGAACCCCGACTTGTGTCACCTTATTTCGAGCCTATCCCATCCTCATAGGGACCTCGAATAACATCGGAAACCATATTTTGAATTTAAACCTAAAACCATTAATAAATGACAAAAAACCATCATTTCCTTTCAACCACAATACCACCATCAATACTCCATAATTGATCAAAAACAACTTCAAAACACCATACAAATCCATGAAAACCAGTGATTTTAAGTGGTCACCATGTTTTTTAGACGAAAATCCATAAAATTAAGCCCAAAACGACGAGAATTGGTCGATTAGGCGTGATCTAACCTTAGTTGTCATTGTTGATCAATTCTAAACCTTCAATCACCGTCACAATCCTCTCTAAAAACCACCAAATTTTCGGATTTGTTTGAGTTGATGATGAGAAAGTGGTCATTTGACTAACTTTCCAACTATTTATACTAGAAAGATCATCTAGACCATACTTGCATCTCTAGGCACATCTTAGGACCCAAAATGAGTTCATCCCAACCACTAAATTGACTCATTTGGGAAACTTCCCCTCTTGAGCTTATCCATTTGACTAGTCAAACTCCCAGTTCTCGAGCGTTTCACTCACTGACTTGCACCACGAATTGTGCGACAGTCTAATTTTTTAATTCCATTCATTAGACTACGATTTTCCCATTAATATTTTTATCACAATTTATCCCGGTCGTTTATGACAATCGTTGCCCAAACCTGTGTATTCGTATTTTGCCCATCCAGTACCCATTTCAACACGTTTTCCTAGGCAAACCTTACTCGAAATTTGACGACTACGTCTGTCATACAAACACAAATATAAATAGGTAGTACACATCGTCACACAAACATAACATATTTTTCGGATCGTTACACTTCCCACGAAATAACTTCGATTAAACATACTTAGAAAAGTAAAAATAAAACATCTCCACAATATCTTCAAAACATGACCACCACAGAAATTAATCATCTTCAAAAATAACAACTCCCCCTCAATTACATACCCTCTCCCTTTGTGATAGCATAATGACAAATATCAGGGAGAAAACAATCCGACCCCTCACAAAGAAGGAGGGCACAGAGCTTGCACAAATGTCAACAAAGACTTGAAAAACATCATCATCCTTAGACTTCGCATCAACAGAGTTAGAATTGGTTGCAATAAGAATCAAGGTTTCCTCTGTTGCACAAGACAATAGGATACATCGTTATCCCTCGTCTTTGGCTTCTTCAAGGATTTTTCAACTGGAAGTTTCTTTCCCTTCAATTTCCTCTGTTTATCAGCAAGAGGAACACTGTCTTCCTCATCTTAAAAAGAATGAGGAGTAGATAATTTAATAGGATGACCTTCGGATTGTGCACAAGAAAACTTGATCAGTACCATCATCATGACCATGTTGAGATGGTTTAATAGGAGGTTCGGGAAGTCCATTATCAACAAATCATGAAGAACCTTTGTAGCAGCAGAAGCAATAACATTAGCATAAAAACCCCTTTCTTCTAAGTTAAGGTTTTCTGTTACAACAGGCTTGGCCGCTTGTTGTAACCTAACAATCATCTCCTCCTTGTCACATGCTTTCTCAACATCCATCTGATCAGGCTCAGATAGAGCAAACCCTAGTTCAGCAGGAACAAATGGTCTATAACGACCCAAATTCTACCTGACCTGACTTAAATACTAAAATATGTGGATTGATGATGTGTTCAACGAATAAAGTTACAAATCAAATTTTTTAAAAAAAATCTGAAGGATAGGATAGACTTACCTAAAATGGCCCTAATGGGATGAGAAGAATGATTATTTGGGCTTGAGACCCATAAGGGTAAAATGGTCAAATAAGAGTTAGGTTGTAGACAACCCTAACCTTAAATCTAGACTATAAAAGGTCATTTACAAGTTTGAGCCACATTTGTTCAACATTTCGGAAATGAGGAAGGGAGGATAACGATGAAGAAGAGTTCTAAGGTTTGAAGTGCGGTAAATCTTTCCTTCTCGCCCCATTTCTTTGGATGTTAATGGTGATTTGGAGACCAAGAGGAAGATGGCGTCGGTGGCGTCGTGATGACAACAACGAAGATATGCCCATTTTCCAAATGAATCCCGACCGGCCTAGCCAACTCTATAAGTTGCTAACCAACTCGGTTGTTGAGTTATGAACCAAACTACTAAGCTTTTATCAACACTAACTCTTTATCATTTATCAACAATTGAGATTTAATAAATGAATCATAATCGCAGCGGAATATTATTAAACAAAACTTAATTAAAGTTTTGACATAAAACCTATTTATGGCCTTCAAAAGTTTTCAAGTAAAATAATACCTCTCTAGTTCAAATTATTCAAATCACAACCTCATGATAATAAATATAAATAAAAACAAGGTGAATGGTTCAATCTCGATCCATACCAAATCAGAAATAAGAGATACTCCTTTAGACAACCAGAGCTACTCATTTCTCTTTGTCGACTCTCGACGAAGAACCTGTGGGGAAAAATATTGGGAGAGGACAAATAGTTAAACGGTGCTCAGTAAGCCTGGTTGACTTACGGGCGTTATGAATATTCTATTTAGTAAATGCAAAATTAAATAAAATGCATGACTTGCAAATATTTAATATAACAAAACGAATAAACAAGAAAGTATATAAACAAAGTATTTAACAATGCATCAAAATGTGCAAATGTTAGACATGTATGAGCTACTGTGATAGACTTCTCAACCACACTAAAGGTTCGTGAAGGTTGACCCTACTATTGCTGTAGCGGTGTCAACACTCCATTCCCTTACACTATGCAAGATTCACCTATCACCAAGTCCACATCTCATCCAACTGGAACACACGGTACCAAAAATTATTGAGAACATTAGATCTTATTCTTATTTTCAATTATTAAATATTCCTTCTCAAGCGACTACCCTATGTTGTTCCCCCTTATGCGATCTAAGCTGTCTCGAACTCCTGGTCGAACCAGTAGAATCTGATGCAAGGACTCCTAGCGAGCTCCACTAAGTTGTCTACATACAATGTCTAACAATGCACCCCGATCTATCCACATGACTTACTTACATGATTCCTATCATATAGTCTAGTAGAGAGGTAAATAATCATAAAACCAATAACTTAAATCCCAACTTACTTGGTACGCTAATTTCCAAATGTTTAGTTGGCACTCACGAAAGTATTCCGAAGTTCGATCAACCTAAATAGGTTAAATGCTTGTTAACTATACAAGTTAACTTGGATTTTTTTGTAATAATACTAATTTTGAAAATCTTTCGAAAAAGACCTTTAGAAATACTTATTCAAAACATTTTTATAAAATCTCTTCTTCGTTCATATTTGAAAACCTACCATTTTATTTTTTTAAAATCAATAATAAATCTTTCAACGAAACTTTTCTAGTTTAAAAAAATTTCAATCAACAGGGAAACTTGTTTGAATATCTTAATAACATATAGATATCACACAATACTATAGTAGATCGATAGAAAAACCGATTAAACCTCAACATTAATAGAACAAGTTTAAAAACTAAATTAAAAGAGATTACCAAACGTGAGGAACTCCAAAGATCGCCTCCCTCGTTCCCCTCTCGGCTTTCTCTCAATTTTGTGTAAAGCCTTTCCGCACACATTTATTGTTTTAAAAGGAGATCTATCAAGATCATAAATTTACTCCACAAATCATGCCTTCCTTGATTCTCTCTCCCTCCCTTGCACACCAAGTTGACCATATTCAACATACCTTGAATTTTATGGGTTCTTGTGGGTCCCACTTGCTATGAAGTATTTAGGGTTTCCTAGTTTACAAAACAAATAATTACAAACATGGTATATCTTATTTTGTTTAAAATTAGGATCGTCACAACCTCCCCAACTCAAGAAATTTCGTCCACGAAATTGAAAGGTAAATCGTACCTCGATTTAGAACAAGTCAGGAAAGTACTCGCACATATAGTTATTCTACTATCAAGTCAAATCCTTCTTGTCGTGAAATTGTCATTTCACTTTTACTAGCGGTATCTCCCTCTTTCTAAGCTTCTGGACCCTATATAGGATATGGACCGGCTGCTCGCAATAGGAGGCATCTTCCTGTAGCTCGAACTGAGCCCAATCAATGACCCGTGGTGCATTTAAGATTGACTTTCTCAACATCGAGACATGGAAGACATTGTGTCGATGCTAGGCTGAGAGGAGCTCAAGTTGATATGTTCTTGAACCAATCTTCTCGGTGATTCGAATGGCCCAATGAATCTCGACGCAAGCTTTCCTTTTATCCCAAACCTTTAGTGTACCTTGTGTGGAGAGATCCTTAATAGTACCCATTCAACCTTCTTAAACACGACGGTTCTGCATTTTTTATCTGCATAATGCTTCTACATTTCCTGTGATGCACTCATGCGTTGTCGAATCAGTTTAATCTTCTCTGTATAGTCATGCACTAACTCTGGTCCTAACAGGCTACCTCACCAACCTTAGTCTAACAAGCGGCGAACAACAAGGTGTACCATAAAGTGCCTGGAAAGAAGCCAATCTGATGCTTGATTGGCAACTATTATTGCATGCAAACTCGCATAAGGACACATATTTCTCCCAACTGCCACTAAACTCTAACATACAAGCCCTGAGCATGTCTTCCAAAGTCTATATAGTACGCTCATTCTGACTATTTGTTTGAGGATGAAATGTTGTGTTGTGGTGCACTCTGGAATCTAACTATCTCTGCAAACCTTGCCACATCATTGATGCAAATAGAGGATCTTGATCTCAAATGATGGGTATTGGTACTCCATGCAACCTCATAATCCAATCAATGTAAAGTTTACTCAGCTTCTTGAGTGTGTTTTGGGTAGTTATGGGTAGAAAATGAGTCGATTTGATCAAGTGATCTACTATGATCCAAATAGCATCACTTCTCTTATGTGATCTCGAAAAATCCACCACAAAGTCAATTGAGAGATGTTTCCACTTCCATTCAGGAATGGGTAACGGCTGCAACTGACCACCTCACTACAAAAATCAAGGTCTTTGAGGACATTCGTAAATTATCCTCTTAGCACCTTTAGGACAATTTAGTCTACGTCCTAGATGTTGACGTAGTAAAAATTCTATTACAAATAAGGAGATCTTAGTCGTCCTTGTATAAATGTCCTCATTTATATTTTTTAGGACATTGGTAAATGTAGCCATAAGTGCACGTTACGACGTTTTTTGGTGTCCTGATTTTACAAAACTGGTAAAGTCTTTCTTCAAAGATATCTTCTAATTGTCCTTATTTTTTTATTAGGTCATTTTATTATTGTTGTTACAAGTCATATTTATTAGGAGGATTTTGTAAATGTTCTGTATCATAATAAGGATTTTTTGAAGTTGTCCTCCTATACTCTATTAGGCTTTCGTTCAATCATCCTAAAAAGTCTTCTATTATAACGACATAATCTTAATATCCTCGTTTCCTACTAGGACAATTATGGTTATTGTCTTAGATCATTTGTTAAGGACATATCATGTTGTCGTTGATGTCTTGTCTATTAGGTCGAGTCTAAAACATCTTATTTTACAAGAAGGATGTTTTTGCAAATGTCCTAAATTAGTCTATTAGAAGTTATGCTATGCATCCTAAATAATCTTACTCAACAAGGACAATTTGTAAATGTCTTGGTCTTATAGGAGGATTTTGGGTATTGTCCTTATAATGTTAGGACATTGAAAAGTCCTTCAAGTCTGTGGTTTTTAATGCTACCTATAATCATTTTTTCACAAAAAAATGCACAATTCAAAGTACTCACCTTGAAATAGAAAAAATATTATATCTTCATAATATGGCAAAGTTACTAAATACAAAAGACATAATTTGTGATTCATACTTATTCTACATATCTCCAATATTACACAAACTAACAAAATGCCTTGTAGAAAGTGACCACTTTGTATCTTTTACAACACTCAAAGAGAAAAATACTCTATTTGAGATACAAAACAATAGAGCTACTTCATTAAAATGCAACTTTGAAATTGTAAGTTTCCAAAAGTACTTGGCGTACACCTATTATCACAAGTATAATAACAATAATGCATATTCAAAATAACAATAAAGAATTGTACTAAAACTATAACAACTACAATAAATTATATAAGACAACTACATATTATCACAAGTAAAACATTACTAATCAACAACTTTAAAAGTGGTAATGTGACTATCATTCATGTGGAAGACATCATTCAAGGTATTGATAATTTCTAATATTACTAAAAACTAATTTACAAGATAATTTATGAGGAAATGTGATCAAACTTGCTTCACGACATGTGTTTGATTTGCATGATACTTTCTCTTCGCACGTGAAAGTTGGTTTAGATCTTGTATATTTCAAACATACATAATAATATAATGAAGAAACTAAATGATACATATTTCAAACAATCAAGTAACAAAAATAGAAGCAAGCATCATATATGCATCTACATGATGAGTTCATTTTGACAACAGTTTCCACTAAAACTAAGGGTTCCCAAAAATCACAAAATATGAGAGAAAGTTATTGCATTTTTAACATGTATAAAAAATATTATAAATGGGTCGCAACAAATCGCAAGTTGTGTAGTTCATTAAAGCACTCTCACATGATGAGTTCATTTTTTCATTTTCTATCTTCTATCAAAGACCAAAATAAAATCTCATTTTTCTCCTAGATAGTATGAATAGCATAATGTGATCAAATAGTACTTATCAAACAAAAAATCTAATTTAAAAGAATAATGAGTTTTATATGAGTACTACATATAAAGTAAAACATACAAAGTAAAACATACCTTAAATTTCATATAAGAATAACATATTTTTTAGGCCAAACGACATTTGTTCCTTTTCTTTTAGCCATATAGTCTGATTCTATTTCTGGCCTATAAAGAAGGGTTGTAGAGTTAATGACACATTCAATCAAAATTTTTCAATTGCCAATTTCCAAAGGGATATGATGTACAATTTCGGTAGGATCAACACATGCAATAGAACCCTCTGCAACTGCAACAACTTTATCACTAATGCCATCAAACTTCAACAATTTGCACTTTCGATGAAGTCCACATGAACTACCATCAACAACTTGTTGTGTCTGCACCAAGAAATTCAATAAATATAAACAAAACATAACAAGTGTTCAACTACTTATGAATTGAATATTACCTTAGGTGCTTGAGTTGAAGTCTCCATTATATCCTCGAAGCTTTTATCTTGAGTCTAAAATAGAATGAAAAATAGTAAGTTTTAATTTATATGTACACGTAGCAACTTAATTGAATGGAGGCTTTACCATGAACATTCTCCAAACTATATTTATATAATTTACCTTATTAGTCTTTTGGAGAAGCATAGATTTTAAGAGTTCCATTTCTTCTTTAAGAGCTTTGAATCCTTTAACTTCCTCTCTTAATATATTTATTTCTTGAGCTTGACTTTGAACATTGTCTTCAAGTTCTTTCACTTTCCCATTTGTGTAAACATTAGCTTTAAGACTCGAAAGGGTAATACCATGTACAAGACCACGTTCACGCCCATGTCATTCCTTGCCAAGTACTCTAGCAATTGCATCTTCCTTTATATCGTCTTCTAAAACTAGATTTGTCATAGATTGTTTGCATCTCCTATGAAACATAAGTATTGAGGGTGTGTAATCATTTATAAGAGAGCACTATATCACATACAATGAAAGAGAGTACAAAATCGTGCTCTTGTTACTACCAGTATATCCCTAGTGGCTTCATTTGCAGGTTGACCATGCTTCTTAAGGTGCCCCAAAGTCCAGATTTGGGTCCTTGAAAGTGGTGGTGCTTCTGAATTTTCCAGTGCCTTTAATTGTCACAATATAATACAAATTAGCTTGTGTTGCTTCATTCATTTTCGACATGAAACTAATATATATTCAGGAAATAAGAGTAACAAAAAAGTATATATATATATATACTTACAATCTCATGTTCTTTGCGAGCATAACCCTTTCGGCTTAAAGTATAGATTAGTTGACTTGTCTTTCTAATCTTCTTGAACTTGTTACTTTTAGCCTTAATAACACAAACCCAAAATATGATTATACAAATATATATATCTCTACAAAAAGAAAAAGATATGATCAAAAGATAAACATTAATAATAAAGTTACCTTAACCTCAAGAGATGTCATTTTCTTAACATAAGTTTCCCACTCTACTTCAGTGAATAAATTTGATGGACGAAGTTGTTTGTATGACATCCCTTTATAATTCTTCTTCTTTGTTTTCATCAAAGCAACAATCAATCTAGATTTATATTGTCTCCAACTTTGTCCCATCTTTTGAAGCATGAGATACTTATGTGAATCGTCAATTATGAACTTTTCTTTGCATATATGTAACTAAATAAATACATTAAAAATAAAATTTAAAACCAAACATACACACACACGCTCTAAATATCCATATGAAGTTGCTCCCAGCGTAACTATTTCCCACAATCTATTTTTTGTAAGTGAATCAACTTTCGTCCAACTGGAAAAAACCAATGATGCATGCTCACATGTAAGAACTCCCATATACGATGCGAGTTTTTTTTCTAATTTTCTCCAACCATTTGACCTTTGTTATTAAACTCAATTTTTAACTTAGGGGTAAGGCTATTAATTGATCCCATCAATGTGCGTCCCCTCTTCCATTTCTCCTTCACAATTGTTGAAGTCGCTTGTTCATTAGTTCCATTGCCCTCAGATGTTGTTGTTTCACGAGATTCCTCATCTAACATACTTTGACTTCTACTCCGAGCTAATGCAGCAAGAATCGCCTCACGTTGTTGTCCTCTAACATTTGATTTTGTCTTACTTGAAGCCTACAAATTAAAATTTAATGATTTATTATAAGAAAACACCCGAAAACAAAATAAGTATTTATTATAAATAAAAAAAAAAATGTACTTACTTTGCTTTTTTTCATCTTCTTCTAACAGAATGCAATCCAAAAATCAATTGGAAGAATATAAGTGAGGCACCTATAAAAGTAATGAATAAATACATACAAAATTCTTTATTTTAAAATATTAATATGATAGAGTAAGAAAAGGAAAACATATCCTATAGCAATAATGCTCATCGAAGCATCATTCTTACATTTAATAATCCACAAATATTGAACCATTAACATTAAGTCTAAACATCACATAGGATACAAAATTCTAACAATCCATAAATGTCATTCTCCCATCTATACATCACATAGTGTACCATCAACATCAACTCTTAAATAAGGTTCCTCATCCACAACATTAATTGGAGAGCTTAAAATTGAAGAGCTCGAAAAAATGTCAACGTTCTCATCATTTATGTCATAATGGCCAGTTGGAGGAGCTTGCAATACAACATACCAAGGAGACAAATCATATTCTCTAGAATAAAGTACTTGCTTAGCTTGTGATGCCAAGACAAATCGATCATTTTTAAATTGATTAAACCCATTATGGAGGTTAACCAATATAAACTCATTATCATCTTTATTTATTACATTCGTTAGATTTGGCCAATCACACTAGAATACCGAGATATAAAATTGATTATAATCGAAGAGTACGATTTCCTTGATGACACCGTAATATACAACATCAGTGGTGACATGTGCAGGGTCTTTGGAACTAGCTCTGCACCTAGTGGTAGATTGAATAGATACACCACTATTTTGACGAGTATTCTCAACGCCTTTAGTGTGAAACCGAAAGCCATTTATAACATATCCAGTGTATGACATCACTTGCTCCCTTGGTTTTTTTGATAGCCACCATAAGGTTGATGATATGCTAGTATTATTTCCTTGATCTTTAATCTGCAGAGGTGCATTTGCCTAGAGATATAAGTAATTAATTTTACTAGACAATGACAACAATAAATCTATTTGGATCTACTAACCTTTTGACGTATCTATGCACTAAAAGTTTATGCTTGCTTCGTATATAACAAACTATCATTATTAGTAAGTCGCTTACTTGAAGCCCTTAGTTCATCCAAGTGCATCCTAATATGAAAATGTGTTGGACACTTTATTTAATATGTAACAAACTATCATTATTAGTAAGTCGCTTACTTGAAGCCCTTAGTTCATCCAAGTGCATCCTAATATGAAAACGTATTGGACACTTTATTTAATATATATGTATACATATTTATGAATTAAATTATATATATGAAAATAACGTACTCTATATAAGGTTGAGTTTCTTCTCTATTGAATAGAACATAACGGTGTGCGACTTCAAGCATATCATTTGGGATAGTATTTAACTTTTCTCCAGGACAGGATAACCTTCGAGAATGACTATATCGATATCTATATTCCTAGCGAGGCCGAATCCCAATTTGAGATGCATTTTCAAAGTACTTGCAACAATAGAATGTCGACTCTTACCTTTAAATACCGTTCACTATACAACCTTACAGTTTTGCATGATTATTCACGTATTCCTTGAGCACTTTCATAAATCTAAAACAATAATAGAAAATTGGTTGTGTCAATAAATAAATTTGTAATAAAATTAAGTATAATAAATATTTAATCTAAAGTGTACTTATGACCTTTTAATCGGATACATCCATCGAAACTGTACAGGTTCGCCTAAACGAACTTCTCGTCCAAGATGAGTTAGATGAATCATAAAATCAAAGAAAAAAGGAGGATAAAATCTTCAAACATGCACAACATTTCAACAACTTCTTCTTCCATTTCTTTCAAACGACATCGATCCACTACTTTAGAGCACAGTTGAGAAAAAAAGCACATAACCTCATAATGGTCTTTCTTATCTTAACTGGTAGAAGTTTGCGCAATACTACTGGTAGAAGATATTGCATCAACATATGACAATCGTGCGACTTAAGATCAATTAACTTGCATTGTTACAATTTTACACAATTACGTATGTTAGAACCATAGCCATCGGGCAACTTTAAGTTAGCAAGTAAACACAAAAGACTTCTTTTCTTCTTTTGAAAGAGTGTAACTTGAATGTGGCAAATAAAATTTATCACCTCTACGCTCTGGATGCAATTTTTTCCTAATGACAATACTCTCCAAATCTTGTCGTGCATGGAGTCCATCCTTTGTCTTTCCCTTAACATTTAAAAGTGTTGAAATAATGCTATCACAAATATGTTTTTCAACATGCATCACATCTAGATTATGACGAACTAACATGTCCTATAGTTTAACAATTAAATGTAAAAATTATCAATTAATCATTAAAGATAATTAATCATTAAACATAAGAAGAAAGCGTAAATAGACTATCAAGATAATAATTGGTATGTCTTCCAATATGGCAACTCAAAAAATATCGATTTCTTCTTCCAAATATTTGTCACATCTTCTTTCTTCTTTTTAGTACCTTTCTTCTTCATCATCATCTTCTTCTTCAATTTCCCTTTTCTTTCGTTTGGTACATTTGTATCATTCTTTCCAAAGTCATTTACCACATTCTCAACTTCATTCAATATATCTTCCCCATCTGCTATCACGGGCCTCCTACGATCTTCAACTTGTCTATTAAACCATGTTTTCTTAGTTCGGAGTAAATGATTATGAGGGAGAAATCTCCTATGGCCCATATAGTAAGACTTCCTACTATGTGGTAGCCATTGAGAACATGTGTCGAGACGACATATTGGACAAGAAAATTTTCCTTTTGTAGGCCATCCAGACATATTTCCATAAGCAGAAAAATCATTAATTGTCCATAATAAAATTACTCGCAAGTTGAAAGTTGACTTGGTAAATGTATCATACACTATCACTCCATTTATCCATAATTCCTTTAAATCTTCTATCAAAGGTTGCAAATATACATCAATATCATTTCCTGGTTATTTTAGCCCCGAGATTAATAAAGATAATATCAAATTTTCCTTTAACATACACAACCATAGAGGCAAGTTATAAGTAATTAAGATGACTGGCCAACAACTATATCTTGTGCTACGATCTTAGAAAGGGTTAAAACCATCTATAGTAATCCCAAATCTAATGTTTCGTGAATCAAATGAAAAAGTTGGGTATGTTACATTTATTTTACTCCATGCAACAGAATCGACAAGATGTCTCATTTTGCCATCGTTGCTTTGATTACTATGATGGCATGATAGATCTTTTACAATCTCAGCAATAGCAAACATCCTCTTAAGTCTTGGTATTAGTGAAAAATAACGCAAGGATTTTATAGAAACTTTTGACCCTTAGTATTCCCTTCGTTGACATCTTTCCATCGCGAGTTTCCACATTTGGGACAATTTTCTGCTTGCTGAAGATCTTTCCAGAATAAGCAACAATCATTTCTACATGCATGTATTTTATCACAACCAAGACTGAATTTCTTCAATAATTTCTTTGTTTCATAGAAATCTTTGGGTAAGGTATTTTTAGAAGTAAGAATATTCTTGACAACTTTGAGAAATTCATCAAAGCTACTATATGTTAGTCCATTGGTGACTTTCAATCTAAATAAAGCAATCGTAACAGACATTCTTGTGTACTTTGTATCACTAGGATATAACAGAGTTTCGCCATCTTTAACTAAAGTTTCAAAGTCTTCTTCGCGAGAATGTGTTGAAACATCTTCAACATCTTCATCCATACTAAAATGGACATGATCATTATACATCTTATATGTATTTGTCATTTGCATGTCATCATCAATTGCCGGTGGTCTAACATTTTCACCATGAAAGACCCAAGTGGTATATGTAGGATCCATGCCCTTTATCACCAAATGCTCATAAACAATCTCGGGTCTTTGAAGATCCAAATACTTGCATCTTTGACATGGACAAACTATACTTTCGAGATTTTTAGCATGTTTTTGTGCCATATTCACAAAATTTTGAGCTCCATCCTTATACTCTTGTGAAAATCTATAAAAGAAAAAGTAATCTTAATATTATAACTAATTAAGAAGCTTAGGTAACTGCTAGGCATTAGATGTTGAATAAACCTTGAAAAGTGTAGCCACTCTTTATCCATTGCAAGTATCCAATTTGTCAACTCCTAACCTGTATATCAACTATCATGTGTAACTATTGAAGAAAGATTTACTTACAAGTCTATCAATTTATTTAATTTTTCAAGCTAGAGTTCAATCGTAGTGAAAGAAAAAATACATATAATAATAACTTTTTAACTAATAACTAAGAGATGCTCTGTTTTTTGCCTTTTAGCGTAATCTTTGGTATGCAAAGAAATAGTTGCCCTTCCATCTTGGCCATGTTTTTCAATTAAAAATTGCTTCTCCAAACTATATTTAATCGACACTAAAACTCTTAGTTCTAAAATTTATAGTTATATGGCACATAAGGTAGTCTCAGAAACATACCATTAAATCAACAAACAAGAAGTGAAGTATGCACTTTTTTTAGTTTAAAGATATTTGGCTCTAGTCTAATGATTCAAATTTCTCATAATCTGTCACCAACAAATCAAACTAACTTTGACTCTCCATACATATTTGTACTCATAAAACCTAGACAATTATCGCACCAACATCACAACACTCAAAATCAAGCAAAACAAATAGATCAACTACAAAGGAAAGATCCAAACACAGTAAAAGGTTTTACTGAACCTATACTCTCAAGTTAACCTCAATGAATAATCTTATCATTTCCTCAATGATTTTCTTTTACACTTGCAAAAGTGACCTTGTAGTCATGGAAGAAAATAGTGAAACTGAAGCTGAAATTGAAAGAATTCCAGTTCATTGGCAAAGCCTTTCAAAAGTGAAGGACAAGTTAGCGAACCCCTTTCATTTACATGACATATTCATTTGGAAATGTAAAGTTTTCACATTCGACATCAAAAATATGTGGTGTGAACCTTAGAGAGCATATAATCTTTTCTCATTCTTGAGATTCTCAAGTACTCTTTTTCTAATTCAAAACATCTAAATGTCAATATTAGAATTGCTCAATGTCCAAGTTCTAAATCATTGTTTCATTTATTGATAGGCTTTGGCCAAACTAGCAGAAGAAGTAGCGTAGACAAGCACTACACTAGATTCAAGAAAGATAAATAAGAAATACATTCAATCTCACCTTCTCGACAGATTAGAAAGACGTTACCGCATTTACTGACTTCATTGAATCCTTTCTTTCTCTTTTACTACCATTGCATCCCACCATTTTATTGTATATTTGTGGTATTTTAAGTGGCTCAATCTTTTACAGTTAGTTGTTGAAGGGGTCTTGAGGGAAGGTTTGTGGGTGGAAATGCTAGAAATGAAATGCCAGAAGCCATCCTTGGTGCCATTGAAATCGATGGGGCAAGGTTCGAGACATAGTCATTCTATGAGGTAACTCATTTGATTAGTCCTGCTCAATATGGTGATTTCTTTATCATATATGTTAGTTTTTGTTAATGATGCAAAACCAATTTGTAATGTTGAATATGATTATTGTTAGTGAAGTCATAGCTACTAATTAAGCTTTATTTCCCCTCAATTTGTGGTGTATAAATAGAACACCTTGCCACTGCTCTTGTGCCATCTTATACTGATTTGGGAGCATTTCTGCTTACAATTACAGTGATCCTCATAAAAGGGTGGAACTAGATGGCTTACAAGTTTCTCCGGCGAGCTCTAATCGAAACAAAAAGATAAAATTCACATTCCTTCTACTACGTTTGTTAACAGTAATTCTCCGTAGTCAAAATGAATTGCACGCTGGATATTTAGGTTTTGTGTTCTGGAAATGCTAATACCATGAAATTGATAACTAAGTGGTGTCATGACCCTTATTTTTTAATGTTCAAGGGGCTTTTAACTGAAATTCATTGTATTGGGCATTATAGCTAGAAGGGTGAAAAGAATTCAATTGCACTAAATTGAGCACAATGGAAGAGTTCGATCCTTTTACCCTTTTTAGGGTGTATGTTATGTGTGATTTTGGCTGCATTGGCTTAATGAAGCTGTTCTTCTTCTATGTAGAGCATAGTGATAGACCTTTTTCATTTGGTTTCAAGCTTGGTTTCGGGAACACATTATTAACATGTTGGGCTTTGGTTTTATGGATGAAGTAGACATAGTGAACAACTGTGGGGGTTTGTTTGATCAAATAGATGATTTTCTTAGCTTCCCATGTGAAGACATTAATGGGGGGTTTGTGGTTGGAGGGATGTGATGGTGGGTTCAAAGATGCTTGGATGACCCCTCAACATGCGTTTAAAAGTTTAGATTGATGTCCGATGGCGGCGATACTTGATTCTGTGACGACTTGTCCTTGGAAGTTTATTTTCAGGTGAGTTTTTAATCAAATGAGGTTAAAACTTTTAATTTGTATGCGATACTTCAAGTAACAGCAGCATTGGCAACTAGAATGATGCTACCAAGAATTTAAGCCAAACCATGACCATCATGAGGATTCCCTCTTTGCCAAAAGTATCACAATAAACCATGACTCTTCTTCGAATAATAACACGATAATGACTACGGGCATACTATTAACAACATTCAATTCTCTAACAACAAACTTGAAAGCTCTTTGAAGCAAGAGGTATAGAATTGAATTTGAAATTTTTAATTTCAAACCTATATAATAAAGGCAACAATGGCACTTAAGACTTTATTTTTTTCAATTACTTTCGAGGACTTTGTCGTGCTTGCCTTCGTGTTTGGAGTCATTGCAGAACATAACAAGGTACCTATGTCTCATCAATCATGCTCCATTACTTGATTATACGCATTTAATCATATATAAAGCACCACTCACCACCAAACCAGTTGCTCACCAACCTTTGTTATTTCTATATGTTGCAAACACTATCTTTATATATACATACCATAATCCATCACCAACGAATCAAACTAACTTTGACTCTCCACACATTTTTGTACTCATAAAACCTAGCAATTGGCGCACCAACGTCAAATCACTCAAAATCAAGCAAAACAAATAGATGAACTACAAAGAAAAAATTCAAAGTCCAAACACAGTAAAAAAAGTTTTATTAAACTAATACTCTTAAATAAATAATATAGACCAACCAATAATCTTAGGTTGGGGTTCGAGCTTCACTAAGGGCAATATGTAGTTACTTTCTTATCAAAAGTAAAATAATATAAAATAATGGATTTCAGTTCTTAAGTCGACACAATAAATTTCAGTTCAACCCAACAGCTTTGCCCAATCGACACAATAGAAACTTAATGGAACTAAGAATTAGAAGAGAGGATATCTTAGCTAGGCTGAGATTTTAAGAAAAATAGATTTCAGTTCTTAAGTTCTATATAACAACTCATTTAAATCCTTTGTTCAGATATTTCATGTGCCCTAAAAATTCAAATTGATATTCAAAATACAAAGCAACAAAAGATTTCTTAGAGAGAGAGCTTACCAGTAAAGGAGATTGCTATCTCCACCAAAACACATAGGACGTCGAGATATTTTGAATCTTGCAGCGTCAATACAAGACTGACTGAAACAGAGGCGACGTCAGCGAGATATGGCTACGTGAGGGCTGCAGGAGCGGGCGTCGAAGAGAGCTTAGAGGGTTTAGGGTTTAGAGGGCGGTCGAAAGAGAGAGTCGTGAAAGAAGTCGTTAAGAGAGGTGGAAGAAGGCTGCGAGACTTGTGTGAGAGGAAAGGAAGGGAAGTTTGAGCGGCAACATGATTTGGGGAAAAAGGTTAAAACACAACTTTTATAGGTTTATATATTTTTAGGGTTATATACATTTTTATTTTTTTATTTTTTTTGTGCAAACATGTTTTTAATTTAAAAAGTGTGTTTCAGTTTCAAAAAAAATTAATAAGTGTATTTTATTATATAAAACATAATGAAAGCGACATAATGACGCAACAGAGATCTTCCAAACTTGACACTGCGAATAATGCAATTATGGGCACAAGAACTAAACCGAAGTTCGAATTTTATTCAATATTACAATAAAAAAGGTGTTTTAAAAAGTAAAACCCTAAAATTTGCTAAAAATAGCAAAATCCTAAAATACCTTAAACTACAAATTAGACTAAATAAGAAAGCTAACGCCACAAACGACATAAAAAAATGGAAACTCCTAATTATGTAATCAAATTAAAACTTACTAAAATAGAAAAATTGCTAATTCGGAGGCCTAAATAAAGGAATTTAGCCAAAAAAGGTCATAGTCACAACGAAGTAGTAAGTATTGATCAACACGTCATTTCTAATAAAACCATGTCTTCAAAACTGTCGAATTTCATAGTTGAACCCTCCAAAAGTCAACCAAAATTATTTTCGGTCAAACTTTTTCAAAAAAGTGTTCGACACTTCTTGACTTTGCATGGCATTAGAAAAAAAACCTAATGAGACAAAATTAATATAGTAACTATGCACAAAATTATTTATAATTTTTTTAAGCAAAAAATATTTATAATTAAAATTTTAAAATTAAAAAAATTGGGAAACAAGTTTTTTTTGATAGATAATAGGTCTAAAGACTAGCTAATCAATGTCATTACATTAGAATTGATGAATTATTAGAATCATTCTCCAGCATGATACAAATTAATACCATAAAAATAGGTCGAGTGGGTATAATTATATATAAAGTTTATATTACTATTAAATTTATTTTTGATAATAAAATTTAATTGCAAAAACTAGAACAAAAATATAAATATAAATAAGTTAATTATACAAGTAAATTTGTCTAATAAGACTTTTTGTATATCAAATTATTTGTTTTTTTTTGTTTCCCACGAGGTATTTGGCGAACCAACTAATCCACGTTCGGGCATTGTGAGGCTCCATATAGGGGGAGGCCCTCTCAACCTAATTTTTTCCATTCGTAAGAATCGAACCCGAAACCTTGCCTAAGGAAACCAATTAAACCAACCGGTTGTTGGTATATATTAAACTGTTTATTATAATTAGTTCTTTATAGATTATATATATGCCTTATTTTTACTTTTTTAAAACTTATCATTTTTAGTGTGTTAAATTTAACGAACTAGTTGTAGACAAAAATGTATTGTGTAATTGGAGTAGCTCTCTGTCCAAGTGGCTATCGATCTCTACAAAAATTGTTTAAGACTGTTGAATGAAATACTGTGTCTATATGTTAAAGCATATCAGGTGAGATGATAAAGACATCGCTTGCCAAAAAGGCAAGACCTCTGGAGATCATGGTTCGATTCCCACTAAAGTAAAAAAAAAAATATTGTGTATATATATATATATATTTAAAAATGTTTGTACAATATTTCAATCCATATTAAAATGTATTTTAACAAAAATATTTAACGATAAATGAATGTATGTGGTATATGTATGCAGCATCAATTAACAACAATATAATCGCAATATCAAATTAGTTACGGTCGAATACATGGATAAAAAATCTATCATTTGCACTCGTCTTGGTGCAGTCGACAACATGCTTTCTAAGTCATTTAATCAATGAATCAATTTAAATTAAATTAGATTAATTCAATTAATTCAATTCACCCTTGCATTGTTTATCTTTCTTCAACTATATATTCTAGCTAGTTATTGAGTCGTGTTCTCTAGCGGGCATTTATATGATGTCAATCACTTTGTTGCTCCAATTTTTTTATTTTTTATATTGATCTTTAAGAATTTTACCGCACATCTATCAAAATATCATCAATTTCACTATATTCACTTCCATAAAAGTCAGGTCTAATTACTTTCTTATAAAAAAATTTCTTTTACTTTGGTAGGAGTATTTGATTAATCATGATAAGTTTATTTAATATGTTAATGTATTCAAAATTTGAGCCAAATTTTTTTTACTGAAAGCTAAGTTTATTATACCCATAGTTGAGAATTTATTTTGGTTTCCATCGTAAGATAATAATAACGATAATAATAATAATAAGTATTTCAATTTTTTATAAGACTTTGGTTACAAATAAACCAACTTAATGAATGTTATTTGACAAAAAAATCAATGAATGTTAAAAAAAGTATATATTATCTTAGGACATTTTTGATAAAAATATTGTAAGGTTTAAAAGGTAGACCACCCAACCTAAATTTATCAGGAGACTTGCCAACATGTCCTAAAAACCTTTATATTTAGGATATTTGGCTAAAAAGTATAGTAAAATCATTTACAAAGGACATTTATAAGTAAACGTCATCATTAAAAATAGGAGATTGCAATAAAACGTCCTAGTAAAACTATTATATTTAGGATATTTAGATTAAAACATAGTATTATTACTTGACAAGGACATTTAAAATGAAACGCCATGACTAAAAAGAAGTCATTGCAAGCAACGCATCCTAAAAATATTTATATTTAGGACATTTAGGTAATAACATAGTATTATACATTTACGAGAACATTTACATAAGCACGTCCTGATTTAAAAAATGATATTTCAAATAAAATGTCCTAAAAGAAATTGGTGGAAAACTGATATTTTGGCGAGAACTGATACTATGACATTTTAGGAATGTTTTGAAAGTAAATTACTTAACGACTATTGGAAAACGTCTTTAAACATGACTTTGAGGACATTTTTACGTTAACGTCGTACATAATACTTACAGACGCTATATTAAGGACATTTTTTATGCTAAATGTCCTTGTACACTATTTTTTAGGACATTCTCGTATAAATGTCTTTAATAAAACGTCCTCAAAGACCCATTCTGGTCTTTGATGCTTTGCCTTTACCTGATGGCATGCATCATATCTCCTAATGTACTCTGCAATATCGTTCTTCATCTTCGGCCACCAATACATCAACTTCATATCTGATACATTTTGTTACCTCTCGGATGAATGGTGTATTTGGACTTGTATGAATCTCAGAGTAGCTCTTCTTTCAACTCTTCCCAAGCAGGGATCTATAATTTGTCTCGATATCTCAAAGTTTTATTTGCTAACTCCTTCTAATCTAGATACTCTACACTGTCAATTCAAGCCTTGTAATACCCATACTTTGAGTCTGTCTTCTGACATTCGATAATTCTAGTAATTGTCTCTGGCTTGGCCATTAACTATGCACACACTAAGTTCCCTGGCATATCATTATGAATGCTCAACAATGACAAATCTTTTAGTAGTTGGTACTCCCATGTCATCAAAGAAGCAACTGTCTCCGTCACATGTCTTTGTCTACTCAAAGCATCAGCCACCACATTCGCCTTCCCTAGATGGTATTCTAGGCTAAAATCGTAGTCCTTCAGAAATTTGAGCCATTTCCTCTGTCTCATGTTCAACTCACTTTGAGTGAAAAAGGTACTTCAAGATCTTGTGACCTGAATAGATGGTAAATTTTTCGTCATAAAGATAATGTCTTCAAATCTTTAAGGCAAAGACAACTACTCCCAATTTGAGATCGTGAACCGAGTAATTCTTTTCATGGATCTTGAGTTGTTGAGATGTGTAGGCTATCACCTTCCCATCTTGCATTAATACCCTACTAGGTTCGATCCCTGAAACATCTGTATAAATTGTTAGTGCCATCGCGGGTTTTGGTAGTGTCGACACTGGGGCAACGGTTAATTTCTGTTTCAATTTCACAAATGCATTCTCGCACTTATCATTCCAATCGAATTGTGTATTTTTCCATGTCAGCAGTGTCAACTGGGCAGCAATGTTGGAGAAACCTTTAACAAATCTTTTGTAATAACCTGCCAATCCCAAGAAACTTCTGGTCTATGTCACTAAACTCAGTTTTAGCCAATTAATCACTGCCATAACTTTATCACAATCAACTGTCACCCCTTTTGCACTAATCGTGTGTCCTAAAAACTTCACCTCTGTCACTCATAACTCACACTTACTGAACTTAGTGCACGATCTGTGATCCTTTAATGTTTGTAACATAATTTTGAAATGCGTCTCGTGTTTTTCCCAGGACTTCGAGTATATCATTATGTCATCAATGAAAATGATGAAAAACTTATCCAGATAAGGTTGGAGTACGTGATGCATAAGTTCCATGACCATCGTGGGCGCGTTAGTTAGTCCAAAGGTATAGCTGTAAACTTGAAATGACCATATCTCGTACTGAAAGTCATCTTTGAAACATCTTCCTCCTTGATCCTTAGCTGATGATAGTCTGATTAATCTTTGAGAAAAATTTAGCTCATCTTATCTGGTCGAATAAATCGTTAATTCTCAACAATGGGTATTTGTTTCTCAATGTTGCTCGATTCTGCTGACAATAGTCTACACACATTCTCATACTCCCATATTTCTTCTTTACAAATAATACTGGAATGCCCTAAGGTAACATACTCGGGGTTATGAAACCTTGTTCTGATAACTCTTCCAATTGGGTCTTCAACTCCTGCAACTCCTTAGGTGTCATACAATAAGGAGGTATGGATATCAACTTCGTTCTGAGAATAAGATCGATGATAAACTTAACCTCCCTATGTGGAGGATTACTCAGTAGATCAGAGGGAAATACCTACAGGAATTCTCGCACAATAGGTATATTCTGAATCTCATCTTCCTGACCTTCTTAGTGGTTACTCCCATCATTCGTTCAATCTCCTGAATGGTCGCCACTTTTCCTTGGGTGATGTGTCGAGGAGGTATTCCACATCTGAATAAAAATGGAAGTAGATTCGAGACTTCAAAAATGATTGTCTTGCGAAAGCAATTAATGTAGGCATGATAAACAACAAGCCAGTTAATTCCCAATAATGCAGCATAATCAAGGAACTATAAAACTTTAAGGTCTGTGGGTATGTCATGCTTATCAATCTTGACCATACAGTCTCGACAAATAAGATTGAGGTATATTTTCTCACTCACTCTGGTGCTCAAGACAAGTAGTTCATATCTTCAACAAGTTGATAGCTATGTCTCGATCTGATTCTACTACCGTTTTCATTTGTCCTCTGATCGACTAGGCCACACACCCATACCGATGTTCTTTGGAGCACTTGAGCCTTGACTCAGTAGTTACTTTGCCCTCCATACTTAAATCAAGTATGTATGCACAAAACTCGAGGTTGTCCCACCCGGGCATCTTGCCTACTTAGGACCACTAGACTCACTTTGAGTCTCGATGCCTTTAACGGTTTCATAGCCCACATAATAGCGTCGGTGTTGCTTGAAAGCGCCACTATCTAGTTGTCCATTCCATACCTCTTATATAGTTAATGCCTTGAGAAACCCTTGTTTCCACTTCCTTTACCCTGACCCTGGTTTGGTGTACTGAAATTTGGAGCTCACTGCTTCCTCTCATTGTCGCCTCATGGTGAAGTACACTCTTCCCTACTTTTTCATAAGTCTAGTGTACGGGAGCCGATATGCCACCTCATATCTCTGGTCTCATAACCTTTACGAGCTTATATCTATCCGATATAATATAAACATACGAGCAAAAGTATCATAATATAGCTTTTAATTTCCCCTCCCCAACTTAGGCATTTCTTAAATCTCTTATTATTTACTTAGGTTCTTGAATCTGTTATCTAAATAATCTTTCTTTACTTTTCAACTTTCAATAAACCGTTCTGAGACCAACGTTGTTGGTATCTTAAATTTTTCTCAATTTATATTTTTCCCTAGACATTAAGCCTAGCCTCGATACCAACATTGTTGGTATCTTAACTTTCTCAATTTATGTTTTAACTTTGGCTCACGATACCACATTGTTAGGACCCATTTTCCAAATGAATCTCGATCGACTTAGCCCACTCCATTACTCGCCAACCAACTCGATTAGTTAGTTATGAACCAAACTAGTAAGCCTTCTATTAACACTAACTCTTTATCATTTATCAACAATTGAGATTTCATAAGTGAATCATAATCTCAGCAGAATATTATTAAATAAAATTTAATCAAAATTTTGACCTAAAAGCTATTTATGGCCTTCAAAAGTTCTCAAGTAGAATGATACCTCTCTAGTTCAAAGTATTCAAATCCCCAACCATATGATAATAAATATAAATAGAAATAAGGTGAATGGTTAGATCACAGACCATACCAAATCAGAAATCAGAAATACTCCTTTAGACAACCAGAACTACTCTCGTCTCTTTATTGACTCTCGACAAAGAACCTGTGGGGGAAAAATGTTAGGTTAGCACAAATAGTTCAACGGTGCTAAGTAAGTCAGGTTAAATTACAGGCGTTATGAACAATTCATTTAGTAAACATAAAATTAAATAAAATACATGACTTGCAAATATTTAATATGACGAAAGGAATAAACAAGAAAGTATATAAACGAAGTATTTAACAGTGCATCAAAATGTGCAAATGCTAGACATGTATGAGCTATTGTGATAGACTTTTCAACTACGCTAAAGGTTTATGAAGGTTGACCCTACTTGGTACATGCGGTGTCAATACTCCATTTCCTTACAGCTGTGCAAGATTCACCTATCACCAAGTCCACATCTCGTCCAACTAGACATAACACACTTACCAAGATTTATTGAGATTATTGGATCTTATTCTCAATTATTAAATATTCATTAAAGTGGCACTACCCTATGTTGTTTTCCACTTGTATGGTCCAATTGTCCCGAACTTGGTTGAGCTGGTAACATCTTTGTGAAGACTCTGGTGAGCTCCATTAAGTTGTCTACATACAATGTATAACAATGCACCCCGATCTACCCATATGACTTACATGATTCCTATCATATAGACTAGTAGAGAGGTAAATAATCATAAAACTAATAACTTAAATCCTAACTTACCTAGTACGATAATTTTCAAATGTCTAGTTGGAACTCGGAGAGTATTACAGAAGTTCTTTTATAATAGGTTAAATACTTATTAACTAATTTCAAAAATCTTTCGAAAATTAGGTTAAATACTTATGAACTATACAAGTTGACTTGAATTTTTTTATAATAAAACAAACTTCGAAAATCTTTTGAAAAATACCTATAGAAATACTTATTCAAAACATTTTGAAAAATTTCTTCTTCGTTCATATTTGAAAACCCACCATTTTTTATTTTTATTTTTTCAAATCAATAATAAATCTTTAGACGAAACTTTTCTAGTTTAAAATAATTTCAATCAATAGGGAAACTTGTTTGAATATCTTAATAACATATAGATCTCATACAATACTCGAGTAGATCAATAGAAAGCCCGATTAAACCTCAACGTCAATAGAACAAATTTAAAAACTAAATTAAAAGATATTACCTAATGCAAGGAACTCCAAAGATTGCCTCTCTCATTCCCTTCTCGGCTCTCTCTCAATTTTGTGTAAAGTCTTTCCGCACACGTTTATTGTTTTAAAAGTGATCAATCAAGATCCTTTACACCCCAAATCACGCCTTCCTTGATTCTATTTTCCTCCCTTGCACACCAAGTTGACCATATTCAACATACCTTAAATTTTAGGTGTTTTCGTGGGTCCCACTTGCCATTAAGCATTTAGGGTTTCCTAGTTTAAAAAACAAACACTTACAAATATGGTATGTCTTATTTTATTCAAAATTAGGATCGTTACAAGCGATCTCACCGCCTTGCCCTCCCCGTTGGTCGGTGTGTCCCACAAGAGGAACCTTATTGGCCCGTCGGCGCGGAGGGTAGGACCTTGCGAAGGTCCTCCACCTCTGTCGCCTCCACGAAGCGGCGGAGGGCAACGACCCTACGGTTAGTCGCTAGAACCCCTTCGACACGTCCCGCATTGAAGGGAGGTGGGAGGCGGACTGCCTAAGGACCATGCTCGTGAGGAGGGGGTAGACGAGCTCCCCCCACCCCTTTAACACGATCAACTGGTCAACAGGACCAGTTGATCGAAACTTTTGGACCACTGCACCTAGAAATGAGGGGTTGGAATGACCTAGCCCCTCCAGTGCTTCAAAGACAAATGAATTAAAGAATTAATAACTTTGTATTGGAATATGCATTGTTGTGATGTTATGTAATTATCTGGAGTCGCGTGAAGGTTTATATCAAGCCCTGAGCGACAAGGATTGGTTATAAGCATCGCGATGAATACAGGTAAGTGGGGAGCTTTGCTTATGCATTAAAAATGTCTTGATTATTAGTTAAGTAGAAATATCATGTTTTATTGAAAGAATAGGGTTTGGGTTGCATCAAGTCATTGGTTTGAAGAAGTTTATTTATGAAATGCATGTAACATGAACATTTATAGGCTTTGGATCGGTTGTAAAAAAAAGGAGTCGCGCTCTAACTAGCGGGATGAGACTACTCGGTCCATCAAAAGAAGAGTCCACGCTTCGACTAGCGGGATGAGACTACTCAATCCATCAAAAGAGGAGTTAACACTTTTGAGACTACTCGGTCCATCAAAAATAGGGGTTTGCACTCCAACCTACCAAATAAATAAATTATCACAATTAGTGTCGACTTGGAAACACTACTTGTTGGTTTGATGGAGCTAAATGGAAGTCACAATAGGCCGTGGTGACCGCCATGGTTTGCATCATCTCAAGGGTAAGTGTTTTGGTCATCGAGTTCATACCAATGGCTAGGATGCATTGAATGGAACGTTAAATTATATTATTATCTAACTATCGCATTTCATATGAACTTTTCGTGATATTGTCGGTTTTCATGTATGAATTATGGATCTTGTATTGTCTATGAATGATGAATGCTCTTGTATATGAAATGAATGCATGCTTATAAAATGAAATTGTGAATATATTTGAGTGCTAGAAATGATGGTATTTGATACACAATATGGATGCATAAGTTATGTTTTCATGTTGTAGATGATGGAATAATGAACTTTTCGCACATGCTATCGAGAAATACTTTATACCATGTTTAAATGAACCTTGGAACTTGTTTTAGAAACTTTAAAATAGTCTCCGTGCTAATTCTTATCAAGTTTTCATACTTGCAAAAATGGATATAGAACTTGGTTCTTCTATTGTCTCATGACTTATGATATATACGATGAGCTAGAATTTACCCCTATGATTCATATGTCCTAGTCTATGAGGTGATACTTGTGAAATAGTATGAACAGTGTGTTTCTTACTTCCTAATTGATGCAAACGATTGGATTGTTCTTCCATATAGATTTTGCTCATTTACTAGGTGTTACTTGCATGTTTAATATGTGAGCAAGTCTTTTCTCTTACTAAGCTCTGTTGGCTCTTTAGGTCACCCCACTTACATATCAAGTATCCACATTGGAGCTAGATCGAGACAAGGGAGAAGCGATGGCTTGAAGTCTTCTCTCTTAACGTGAGCCTTGTACTATATTAACTATGTGTTCGTTTTGAACTATTAAACTTGGGTTGAAATTAAGTAGGTCTTTTGGGTAGTTGAACCCTACATCCCTTTTTAGTCGATTCATTTAAGAGCCTTTGAATGACCTTACATGGTTTACAAAATCAGAACCAAATTATAGTTTTTTGGTAGACATGTCAATTTGTTCTATATTTTATTCCACATATTGTTTCCATATTATCTTTATGATTATTCCGCAAGTTGTTTAGGGATGTTAGACTGTTATTTGGGCCTGGTTCAGGTATTAGGCTTGGGTAGCAGTCTGGGCCGGGCAAACCGACCTTAGGTTGGGGGAGGGTCATCTCATAGTCGAACGTCATAGTTTTGAACATCATCTAGTTCTGAAGATGAGGTCTAGACCGAATCTCCCCTTATAGGTGCGCTTGGTGGTCGATTTGAAATGACTGGTGTGAATCCCTTAATGGAACTGAAACTCATAGATGAAACACAATCCAAAAACAACAAGAACCTCGAAGCGAAAGTGATGATGAGAAGAAATCCCAAATCGAAGAGATAAAGTGTAACAGCCCAAATTAAATTAATCAGGATTAGTGTTAATCATGAGGATTAACAGGTAATTCGGGATTTACGTGGACAGCTGGGTTGACTGAGATATGAGTACCCAGGTTATATTGTGTTATTTGTGTATGTTGTATGTCTATTATTGTGATGTGAGAATTTATTATTATTTATATAAACATCGCATGTGCGTAAGTTGATATCGGGCAAGGCTACGAGTCGGGTATATGTCCCAAAGTGCGTATCGGGGATCGGGTACCGGGTACGGGATAGCCAGAGGTACAGGGCATGGATTTTCGGGTAGCTGAACACTAGTGTGACTCATATATGATTTTTAAATGATTTATTAGGTGGCCTAACCTAAGGTTAGAAAATGAATTAATAAATTAATTGAAGTCCTATAGTTGAATAGGGAAAAATCAAGGTACATAGGATAAACCTCGAGATGCACAACAAGGTAATTTAAGGCAAGTGTTGTCATGATAAGGTGTCAAGAATTTGAGTGACACAGGGTGATCAGTGGTTGTTGGATCAACCTCGGGATGCGTGCACACATTAGATTAGAACCTAACATATAAATACCCGTTGATCGATGGAGGCATGCACAATCAAGCTTCCCAACTACAAATTTAAGGTTCTGTGAGAGGAAATTCAGGGTGGAGAGGACGATTTGATTTTTAGAGAGGGAATCTGAGCTTCACAACATCGATTTAAGGTAATCAAACTCTAGTTTTAATTTAAATTTCATTAAAATGGGTGTTGTGGTGATCTCGGATTTTTGGACAAAATCACCATTGTTTTTGATGAATTCGATGTTCTTGAGGTTTATTTTGAGGAATTACATCATTATGAATCGAATTTGTGGAAAATTGAGGTGAATTGAGTGATTTTGGATTTTAAACATACACTGCTTTGTGATTTTCGGTTTTGTGATAAAATCTTGTTTAATTGATGTTTTTGATAGTAATTTGATGTTATTAGAGGGTGTGTATGAGTTATAGGATGAATTGAGGTGTTGGAACACAAGAAAACCCGAAATTTATTTTTGAAATTTTCTTGTAAGCGTGCAATTAATGCGCTAGGTGATTAACATTATCACGCTAATCACCTTTGGGAAGACGATGAACAGTGTCGAAGATCAATTCGTACTAATTGATCTGAGTGGCGCGCTAATACCACCCTAAACTGTAAATAAAATATGAAATCAAACTTAATTGATAACTCACCCCTTTAATTAACCAATACACACTGGAAATAAGTCTCGGGACTTCAGAGACTGGGGAACCTTTGTTTGGACACCGGGGAGCTAGGCTGGTCCGAAAGTCGGAGAGCGTATTGCAAGTGCGTAAAACCCTTGAGAAAGTTACACTTTAAATTCATGGCGTGTATTTTATCAATTATCTTATCATATGCAGTGACTACGGAGGTCACGCATGGTTTTCATCTTGGTTATGACTACACGCTTGAGCATAGGCTAGTCTGCGACAGCGACCGGGTAGATGAGAGTAGAATGTCTACTGTAGCGGCCCCAATTTCCACATTGGTCCGCCACGGGAGGCCACGTGGGCCCACAACTAACCACTCAACCGCCAGCTATGTTCCACGCCCAATTATCCCTAATCAATCAATTTCCTGTTAGCTTTAGTTCCTCTAATATCATTTATCCTTAAATTATGCAGCGGAAGTCTCAAATCATTAGATGATACCAAATGTAACAAGTCTAAA